>CM077154.1:120025690-120667124 GCA_039583875.1 Platanthera guangdongensis | reverse complement strand
TTCCGCTGCGTTCGTTGCCAGTTCGCTCCGTCAAAATGAAGAGGAACGAAATAAAATAGAGAATATATCACGGAACCACCGCTTAAACCAAGGCAACCGGTCACACCACCGGTTCTACCAGTCTCAACCCATGCACAGCCACAGCCAACACACACACAAGCCAAATGACAAATCTGCTTCTGTCTGCTACAGCCGGGCGGTAACTACCTACCGTCACGCGCTAGCGTCTTTCTCGAGAACTCGA
The DNA here is from genome assembly GCA_039583875.1 of Platanthera guangdongensis. Classification (NCBI taxonomy): domain Eukaryota; kingdom Viridiplantae; phylum Streptophyta; class Magnoliopsida; order Asparagales; family Orchidaceae; genus Platanthera; species Platanthera guangdongensis. The sequence goes on along the minus strand of CM077154.1, from coordinate 120,666,880 downwards.
CCTTTTCCCAAAAGCTCAGCGTTCGACGAACTGGGCCCATCGTTCGACGTTCGACGAAACAGGGCTATCGTCGGGTGATAGCTACTATCGCCGGGCGGTAATCCTCCAGCACTCGACGAACGGATCTCTCGTTCGACGCTCGACGAAACAGGGCTATCGTCGAGCGGTACCTAGCTAACGTCACACGTTAGCATTCAACGCTCCCAACACCTGGCCACTCAACGCTAAGCTATCGTCGGGCGACAGCTTCTATCGTCGGGTGATAGCTTCCAGAGACTATCGGAAAACTGGGGCGTTACAACAGCATCGGTTTATTTATGTGGTGAAGTCTGACGTGAGAAGTCAGAGCTTGCAGGCAAGCCCGGACGATCCCAACTGGGTCCCGCTGGGTCTCCTTCGGTGGACTTGGTCCCGATATTGGAGTCGGGCCTAGGCAAGCGTTATGTGTGGCGGCTTGTATGACGTTTGGGAGAAATTAGAGTATCCTTGTGTCACGTCAAATCAGCACTGAAATCAATTGTTTTCCATCATCGGGGAATATTTACAGAGCCATTTATTTATATATATGCAAACATATTAATATTAGACTTCGGGTCTTACAATTTCTCCCCTCCTTATCAGAATTTTCGTCCTCGAAAATTCAAGCAGTTTCTTGATTCTCAAAGAAAGAGGGAAAAATTTTCATCAGCAAGTCCTCTCACTCCCAAGTAGCATCCTTGGCGGGGTGACCAGTCCACCAGACCTTAACAAAGTTCACTTGTCGATTCCGAAGGTTCTTGCTCTGCCGATCAACAATTTGATAAGGTGTCATCGGACTGGACAAATCAGCTTCGATCTGCACATCACTGACAGATATCATCAAATCTGGGTTCAAAATATATCGTCTGAGTGCAGATACATGAAAGACATCATGCAACTTCTGTAATTCAGTAGCCAGAGCTAAGCGATACGCCGCCTCGCCAAGACGTTCAATCACAGGGAAGGGACCAACATATCTCAGACTTAATTTTCCAATCCGTCTTAGTCGGGAATCTCTTTGAACGGTTTAATCTTCAAAACACATGATCGCCCACAGCAAATTCCACTAGACGATGTCGGCATTGTAATATTTCTGCTACTGATCCTGTGCGATTTTCATTTTTTGTTGAATAATGCGGACTTTCTCCTCAATTTTATTTGTGCTCTTTTGCGGGAACAATTTTTTTTCTCCATCCTCTGCCCAGCTCAAAGGAGTTCTGCATCGCCTCCATATAGAGCTTCGAACGAGGTCATTTGGATCGTTGCTTGATAACTATTATATAAAAAATTCAGCTAACGATAAGTATTTTTCCCAAGAGCTTTCAAGTTCAAAACCACCATTCGCAATAGATCCTCGAGCATCTGGATGGTGCGTTCGGACTGACCATCTGTTTGCGGATGGAAGGCAGTACTGTACAATAGTCTCGTTCCCAATCTGTTGAGCACTCGTCGCCACAAATCAGATGTAAACCGGCCATCACGTTCCGACACGATCGTACGCGGAATACCATGTAATCTCACGATTACATTTACATAGAGTTCCACCATTTTTCAGTCGGCCCGTTTTGCTTGATCGGTATAAAATGGGCGTTCTTTGTCAATCGGTCAATGATGACCCAAATTCCATCATTCACAGCTTAACTGTGAGGCATGTCAAATACAAAATTCATCGCAACATCATCTCACTTCCATTCCGGAATGGGAAGAGATCGAAGATACCCAGCAGGCTTCTGATGTGCTGCTTTCACTATCTGACAGGTATGACACTGAGCAATATACTGAATGACATCCTTCTTCATATGTGGCCACCAGAAGTCCTGTTTCAAATCGTGGTACATCTTTGTCCGACCAGGATGAATCGAATATGGCGTATTATGCGCCTCATACAGGATATCCTTCCGCAGGTTATCAGCATCTGGTACACATAGTCTGTCATTCAGGATCAATAGGGCCTCCTTTTCAATAAAGGCACTCACTTCTCCCTTTTTTCAATTTTTCAAATATCCCCATCAAGAAGGGGTCTTGAGGTATCGCTTTCCGGATTCTCTCTTTAAGCGAATATTGAATCCGCATCGGAAATAGTTGTGCTTGTTTTTCTTCAGACGTCAATATCACACATATTTCCATTTCCTGAAACATATAAAGAAGCTTACTATTATACTGTGGTATCACTGACAGTGCAGCAATATTCTTCCTGTTTAATGCATTTGTAACCACATTTGCCTTACCTAGATGGTATTGAATATCCAGATTATAATCTTTAATAAATTCCAGCGATCTTCTCTGGCGTAAATTGATTTCACGCTGATCAAATATATATTTCAGGCTCTTATGATCTGTGAATATCTCGCATCGAACACCATACAGGTAGTGACGCCAAATTTTCAAAGCGAACACAATCGCTACTAATTCCAGATCATGTGTCGGGTAATTCTTTTCGGCATCCTTTAATTATCGGGAAGCAAAGACAATCATCTTTCCACGTTGCATTAACACACAACCCAATCCTTTATAGGACGCATCGCTATAAATTTGAAAATCATCTGAGCCTTCAGGCATCACCAACATTGGCGCTGTCGTTAATCTTTCCTTTAAGTCTTCGAACGCTTGATGACAATCATCTCCCCACGTAAATAATACGTTCTTTCAAGTTAATTGTGTCAAGGGTAGTGTTAGCTTCGAAAAGTACTTGACAAATTTCCGATAATAACCAGTCAAGCCCAAGAAGCTTCGTACTTCAATCACGGATTTCGGTCGGATCCAGTTGATTATTGCTTCAATTTTAGCCGGATCAACAGCCAACCCCTCCGCATTAATCACATGACCTAGAAAGGCCACCTCATTCAGTCAAAACGCACACTTTGAGAATTTGACATACAACTGTTGTTCCCTCAATGTTTGCAAGACTTGACGCAGGAGCTGGGCATGCTCATAACTGGTACTGAATGCTGTCTAGAAGACATCTCCCTCTAGAATTCTCAGCTTTTGGTATCCTGATCGAATATCAATTTTGGAAAATACACGTGCGCCTACCAGTTGATCGAACAAATCGTCAATACGCGCCAAAGGATATTTATTATGTATTATCAATTTGTTCAGCTCGCGATAATCGACGCATACACGGAGGGACCCATCCTTCTTTTTTACAAATAATACTAGAGCTCCCCAAGGTGAGGTACTCGGTCAGATAAAGTTCTTATCAAGCAATTCTTGCAAATGCACTTTCAATTCTGCCAATTCTTTTGGCGTCATTCGATACGGAGTCTTCGTCACAGGAGCAGCTCCTTCAATCACCTTAATTTCAAATTCAACTTCTCTGGCTGGAGGTAGACCAGGTAACTCTTCTGGGAATACATCCACGTAGTCCCGCACTATGGGCACAGCCGTTATTTCTTTCTTTACTTCTTTCATTTCTTTAATCATCACTAAAATGGCCTCACAACCTTTCCGCACCATTTTTCTGGCTTTCATTGCCGAGATCCTGATTTTTGCAACTTCGCTCAGACCTTTATAGATCATCAGACTTCCATCTGGGCATTTGAATATCACCTCTTTCGTTTTATAGTTAATGACGGCTTCTCGATCCGATAGTCAATCCATACAAGGATGACATCGTACTCAACCAACGGTAAGACCGCAACATCAACTTCAATTCGTTTATCATTAAACGGTAGCGAGACTACGGCCCGCTCTTTCGTTATCAGAATTGTATTATTCGGTAATAATACACTGAAAGGTTGAGCAACTTGATATGGTCGTATATGAAGTGATTCAAGAATAGATGTTGAAATAAAAGATTGACCGGCATCAGTATCAAATAAAACTTTCAGTACTTGATCATGAACAAGCAGCATACCTGTGATAACGGTATCATCGGCCTTCGCCTCTTGCTGACCGAGATTGAAAGCTCGGGCTTGTATCAGTCTCTCATCTCTGGCCCCTTTAGCGGGTGCCGATGCTATCGACACCCCTTCCCTGGAAGTCCCAATGTAATAGATTTTCTGAGGCGGCAAGGCTGGAGCGCCTCTTGAACTTTCATCCATTTGCAACTTTGGACAATCCTTTCGACGATGGCCTGGCTGGCGACAATAAAAGCAAACGTCGGCCAAGCATTCCCCTCTGTGCATTTTGTCACATTTGGCACACTTGGTCAACGTTGTTTGGGACACTTGAGTGCTACCAGTCGACACTGATTGTTGCTACTTCTTCTTTTTCCACGGGGTTTCACCTGTTCTACCCGATTTCTCTTGGCTAGCACCCTCTTTGAACCTCTTCCTCATCTTTGTCCTCTGTCTCTTCTCATTATCTAACTCGACTAATCCAGATTTCTCCACCTGCAGTGCATACTCAGTAATATCAAACGGAACCACTGAAGCGCGGATATCATCCTGCAACACTTCCTGGAACCGTAAACATCGAGCTTCCTCGGTCGCCACTGCAGACGCAAAAACTTCTCCTGTAGCTGCCTCTTTTCTGTCCGCGGCACGAACCATTTTGTAAATTCACAAACAAACTCTGTCCATGTCACGTTCGCCAAACCGCGAGTCTAAAACTTCCCTTTTATCAGTTCACCCCACCACCTCTTAGCCTCTCATTACATAAGAAAAACAACCAAGTCCACCTTCCTCTCCGCGGGGCACAGCATCGTATCAAAAATTGTTTCAAACCGAAAAATCCAGTCTTTCGTCTCGATCGGAGACAAACCCATGCGAAAAGTCGGCGGTTTCAATTCCAGAAACTGCTTCATATCAATATCAAGCGAGGCTGCTGCGGTTCCACCAATGCTGGAGGAGGCATAGCTGGCACAACTGGGGGTACTCCAGGAGAAGGCACAGCTGGAGGGGTGTCCCGAACCAACTTAATTGCTTCAGCGATGGCTTGTGCAATATCAGCGATATGTACTACGGAAGCCTGTCGCCCACTCACACTTTCTTCAGATCTGGAGTCCCTTGAATCCTCAGGTTCATTCAGAGTCTCTCGCATTCTGCGGCTCGAATACACTTGAAAAGGTTCCTGAGGAACAAGCATAAGACAGTTCAGTATATTCTGATATTCAAATCTCATCATTGTGGTTTATGTTCCATTCTGGTACTCTTTGCGTGACACGCACTGCGAGAAATCTCTCTCTGATACCACTTAATTGTAACGGCCCAAAACCGGCACAATTTAAATTCATTCTTTCTGAGTGGATTTTTCACATAATTATACGCAGCAGGATAATAAAAGAATTGTACCAGTGAAAACACAACATCACATTTCATTAATATACAGAATATACATTGTCTATATTATTACATTACAAATATCTAACAAAAGTACACGGAATAAACTCATGCTAACCCGTGGACGAGCCACGTCTTCAACTGGTCTTCGATCTACCTCTGTCTGAGCCCGTCTAGCGGGGTCTGGTATGCTAGTGCTCGGTTCCTAAAAAATGAGAAACCAATTAGTTTTGAAAACTAAGTGAATTCCTTACCCTTACCAGTAGTTTTGCACTGCAAGCAGACAAGAAAGTCAGCAGCAATGAAATCTATATAATATGTTTCTAAGTTAGGAACAGGTAAAATCAACAATTTTATATCTGAAATCAAGTCATATTTCCTTTTATTTGTAGTTCGTTTCTCGAAATTCTTATGGTCATTCGAATATCTCAATTATCCGGGTTCGTCGACCTTTCATATCATTATCTCAGTTGGTGATGAGAGCGCTGGTGAAGACCTCTTATCTAGGAGGTCTGGGGATCGAGCCCCGGCCTCAACAACCTGCCGCATGGTAGTGATTCCATGGCGGAGAGCTGGTTGGGGTGTACGGGCCGCGGCCCTGATGAAAGTCGCCTGGTGCTGACTCCATGTGGGCCACTTGTTGGGACTCCAGGGTGGCGGGCAGGTGTGACGTCTGTCCCGCATTAGAATCGGAACATACAAGTTTTGAGCGGTTTTAGAATTCTTAGACCTAGTTCGAGCCGAAGCAGAAGAGAACCGCAAACCGTTTATTATTATTTTTATATAATATTTTTCATCTTTTCTCCTAATATCTCCCCAACACGCGCACGGACACCCATACACACGCAAATAATATTATTTTAATACTTAGTATTGGGAAGTTGGTTTGGGAGCAACATTGAGTTATCAGTTGGCACCATAAATGACACCTAAACATTATAATATATATATATATATATATATTATATATATATATATATATATATATATATATATTATATATATATATATATAATACAATATACATATCTCCAATCACACCATGAAACGCATCTGGACCGTCCGATCAAGCTCCATCAAGCACGGGCCGTTGGATTCAAAGCAGGAGGTCTGCCTATAACTTTTCCTCCGGATTGGGTATGTTCATCCACCGAAAAATCCCGACTTCAAGGAATCCGCCTCTCGTTCGAAACCGGCTCACCCCCCCTGCGGTGGGCACCGGGCAGGCCGCCGGCGCTCCGCCGTCGGCAGGGGGGGAGGGCAGCCACCGGCGAGGAAGCGGGGGGGGGGGGGGGGGATTTTTCGGGTTTCTTCATTTTTTTGGGGGGATTTTGCCATTTTGGGGATTTGGGGTTTTTTTTCATTTCAAAATAATAATTATTTATTAAATTATTTAATTATTTAAATTTTGCCCGAGACAGACGATGCCCGTCGGGGGTCGGGCGAAGCCCGCCGGGAGGTCAAGCGGGCGAAGCCCGCTTGATTGCGGGCGAAGCCCGCAGCGACGCATAGAGAACGGGCGGAGCCCGTTCGAAGATGTTAGTATCTTTACTACTCTAAAGGAATATAAGTGGATGAGTTCGAAATTACAATAGTCATCCGATTATGTATGATAATATTTCTGCCGTTCGATCAAACTCAATCATGCGCATTATCTCTCCACATTTTAATAGAGCTCCTAACCTACTACTAGGTGTCCTAAACCTATTGAAAATACTGCAAGAGATTTAAAACAAAGTCGCCGGCCCGTTCTGGAATTTCAGAAATTGTAAAAACATTAAAGCAAAGTCCGCCGGCCCGCCCTAAAATTCCAGAAATTTTAAACAGCCCGCGATGGACAACAAGCCCAGCAGCCCGCTTCATTTCAAACATTGGGAGGCGATTTTCATATTTAAACCAATACGATACCCACACACACCCGGTGTGGGACTAATATAGGCGGGTGAACAGTGCTCCGCCACTGTTCACCTGCCTATTATATTTAAAAATTTTTATTTATTATAAATAATTAAAAACTGGCGGGTGAACAGTGCTCACGCCACTGTTCACCCGCCAGCTTTAAATTAATTTTACGTTTTTAATTAATTATTATAATAAAAAGTTTTTTTAAACGTTTTTAATTCTAAATTCATTTAAATTAATTGTTTAATTTTTAATTAATTATTATAAATATCAATTTATTTTTTTATTACTTTTAAAAGGAGTTGGTTCGGTACTTTTGCGAAGCCCGCCGGGGCGGGCGAGCCGCCGGGGGGCGGGCGAAGCCCGCCGGGGGGCGGGCGAAGCCCGCCGGGGGGCGGGCGAAGCCCGCCGGGGGGCGGGCGAAGCCCGCCGGGGGGCGGGCGAAGCCCGCCGGGGGCGGGCGAAGCCCGCCGGGGGGCGGGCGAAGCCCGCCGGGGGGCGGGCGAAGCCCGCCGCGGGCGAAGCCCGCCGGGGGGCGGGCGAAGCCCGCCGGGGGCGGGCGAAGCCCGCCGGGGGGCGGCGAAGCCCGCGGGGGCAGGCGAAGCCCGCCGTCGCCAGCCGGGTAGTGTGGCGCGTAGCCATCGGGCCGGAGGCCCGTGCCTGTCACTCGTATATATATATATATATATATATATATATATATAATATTCCTACATAAAATAAAAACACTTATCTGCAGCTAATCTACACAGTTCGTAGTTCTGCATCCTAATTCACAAGTGTCGACTCGTCACCAACCTATCGAGCACTCGTTAATCTCCCTCCCTTTGCATCTCCGAGCAACAACGCTTGCCATCGACCTACACCCCAACAACACCTCGTCTCCAACTTCTCTGCATTCTTGAAACTCTCGACGAAGAAACACTCCTTTTTGCTTCTCCTCGGTAAGGGAAAGGTGCTCTCCCTCCCCCCCCCCCCCTCTATCACTCTTGCCATCTCCGCAAACTATTTCCTTTTTCTTCCTTCTTTAGGATGGAATGCAGGTTTGGATGACGTGAACAACCTATAGTTCGAAATCAAGACGTGACCTCCCGACTTTGAGATATAAACACATTTTGGTAGCTCTTGAGTCTTATAATATTATTATTACTGGTACATTTGGAAAACCGTTTGGCTCTAGTACGTTTTCCCCAAATGAAACGTTGGAGTAAATTCATGTTTGTTTACACGCTATCATTTCGGTCTGCTCCAAAACGTTGTGTGCCTATTTTTCGATGTCCCCAAACCGGAGTAAAATCCTCCAATTCTTCGCGTTTCTTGCGCATGAAGGTGCATCTTCTCCGACGGCGAAGGAGAGCACGACCACGTCGCAGCAACAGTCAGCAGGAATTCTCCGACAGCATCGAGTTCGTGGCTCCCGCGTTCACACGAGCGGAGGCGGAGGCGGAGGCGGAGGCGGAGGTGGAGGCGGAGGGGCTTAAATTATAATTATATAAACTATATACTATAAACAATAACATTAATAAAATATATATAAATATAAATAAATATATAAAAATTATAATAAATATAAATTATAACATATATATATATATTTATTATAATTTTTATATATATTAGAAAAATTAATTAAAAATTAATATAATAAAAAATATTTATAAAACGTCACCGTTGTTCTGTCAAACGGTTCTCTGTTCTGAACAAACACAGACTATCCAAACAGATCTCCATTTTCAGCAACCAGTTTCTAACAACTTCATTTACAAACATGTATTTACAACAGCTCCTTTTACAACCGCAACCGCTGTAACAACCCGGTTTTATAAAAACCTATTTTATTATTTCTAAAAAAAAACCTAACCTAATTCCTACCTACCCGAGCACCCCCCCCCCCCCACCCCGGTTCTTTTAATCCCGCAAGCCCGCACACGCAGATCCCGTCTCCTGCTGAAGCCGCAACCCGCTCCCGCATCCCGCTGCTCCCGCTTCTCCCGCTTGGTCTAGGGATACCCCGATCTCGACTCCACCGCAAGCCACAGCTCCCGCAAGTCCCGTCTCCTGCTCCAGGCGCCGACTACTCCGGCTCCTCCCTCCCGTGCGCTCCTTTCTCTGGCCATCATCTCTCCTGCTACCTCTCCAGGCGCCGACTTCGCCTCTTCCTCCTGTCATGGCCGACAGGGGCTCTGCCTCCTCCAGCAGCCGCTGCATCCTGTTATTCTCGCCTCCTGGAGGCCGGCAGCCGCCTTCTCCCTCTACTCCAAGGCCGGCAGCCGCCTTCTCTCCCTCCGACAGCCGCTTTCCCTCTTTCAGGGGCTCTGATTTCGCTAAGGTTTCCTTCCCTCCTCTATTCTGATTTTCTTGTTTTGCTTAGTGATTATTTGTCTCCAAATTTTGTATAGCTCGTGTTTCTGATTTTTGCCTCATAAGAATCAGTTATTTCTTGTTGTAGATGTGTTCTCCGACATCGTTCGTCGCACTCTTTGACGGTTCGTGAAGGAAGCCCTCTCCGATTTAGGGTTTCCCCCTAACCCAAACATCGCCAAGTCTCCGCTTCTGTGTGGTATCTCTCGTCTCCTCACTCATGATGGAGGTAAATCTCTTAGCCGCCTGTTCCAATTTTTGTAACGATTAATTGCTTGTGTGAGCGTTTGAATTCCTTTATGTCAACAACGTTCTTGCTTGCCCTTGTGCAAATTCAAAATAGGATTTCTGATTTCTCTTGCGCCGCTTAGCCGCCACCGCCAATTTCAGCTTCCTTCAGGCAAGTAGAGATCACCTCTCTCTTGCAAACATTGAACTTAATTGTTTTGTCTGATCTTATGTTTATATGAATTAACCTTTGATAGCTTGTTTTGTCAGTTATATTTAGGCATTGAATCATTTATTAGACTTGTTCCTAGTTTGAGCTTCACGCGATAGAATTAGCACGAGTCGTGAATATAAATAATGATATTTGAGTAATTGGGAGACGAGTTAGTAACTGATAGTTAATTGGATATTCAATTTGAGGATTTGTATTTTTATTTGATGAATAAAATGAGGACAGTAAGCTTGAGTACGAGCATTAATAGATTTGAATGATTATTGTTAAGGCTCATGGCTAGAGATTTAAAGATGGTTGAGTTATGTCACGCTCGTACCGTACACACTTTTGAATTGAAAAATCACAATTGTAACGAATTATGGATAACAAATATATGTTTGATGATTCGATATCATGCTCGGTAGTGAACACATGTTTTTCTTGGAAGATAACTGTGCCCTAGAAATTGTTAACATAGGCGAATTCTTGACATCTCCGATCCAATACACTTCAACTTACCTCTGTTTTTTACTCGAAAATTATTCGGTTTCTGATGTATGTTTGGTTTCTGATGTATGTCTAGTTTCTGATGTCTGTCTGCTTTCTGATGTCTGTCTGATTGTAAGACCCGAGTAAAACTTATTTCCAATCTTTCGCGTTGACGTGAATTTGTTTCACGATCTGAAGTTTCCCTCATAATGTTGTCCTAAAATAATATGATAAATAATCTCGTATGAAACTTGAAAATAAATCTGTGGTTGTAAGCGAATCTTTGAACTGTAGCGTCTAACTGAGCATCTGTCTGTTGGCATGGTCACGGCAAGCAGGATTACTTTTCTGATAAGACTTGCACTCAGATCTGATCGTGAGTCATGTGCGTCCGCTATAGCACCTACACCCTTCATCGATCACAGCTTACAACCTATTACATGAATAATTTTAGGCTATTCTCCGGAATAGTCTAATTAACTAACTTGATCTGTTTAGCTTTTTGTTTGTTTTGTCTCGGATAGTTTTGCTTCATGAGATTCTGGTACTCATACTTTTCTGCTCATATTATTGTTCTGTACTTTACTTTGCTCATTTTGTTTATTTCAATGTTATGAGGCTTTTCTTTTGTGTTTTGGAATTGTCTTAGCTTTCATGTCAGTGCCGCCAGGTCCTCGAGCTCAGTCTGCTTCAAGTTTCAGGTTTTATGTTTACCTTTCTTTTACTGTCAAATAATTCTTTTATGTAATAATTGCAATCAGTCATTTTCACTGGTATCATGGACAATTGCTATGCTATATAAATATTTATGTACTAGAATATGAAATTAACGCATGTGCACCCTCTGTTGCATCATAATGACATGAAAATTATAGTAGTAGTCTGTAAAACATGAATTTTACCAAGTACATGTGCATCAAAACTCTTTTCACTGATGAATTTAAGAGCTTCCGCATAAAAATCAAGTTATTTTAATCAATAATAACTATTATCATCTACTCTGCATCCGCCTTAGCAGGCATGACTTTCTTTCCGCCCATGTCTGTGGCATCACGGCTCGTCTTAAAGCGCACTCTGACTCCTGTCGAGACGGGTCGTGACAGTTGGTATCAAAGCGAGGTTTGTTTTAAAAGATAAAGTATTTTGTAATTATCAAATATTTTGAACTTTATTATAAAGAAATAAATATATATATATAAGCATGCATCATTCCTTCACTCAGCTTGTTATTATTTGTTGTTCGCGGCTGAAACACGCACACACTCACTCATAATCATAAGTAGTATGCACACGAATGTTAAGGGGTTATGGGCAAACTTAACATTTTTGTGCATATGAATTTCCACTAGGATATACACCGCTTGCGAATATTAAATTGTATGGGCGGTTTAATATTTTCAAGTGCGCTGACATTAGAGTCCTAATATGCATGACATGTTAAGTGATATGGGCCTTAACATGTCATGTGTATCCATTCTTTTGCATGCATATCATAAATCATTGCACAAGTGTTAAGCCAAGAACAACAATAATGATTGTACACACATGGATTTACTATCTGCTTGACATCACACATGTTCTCATTGATGCACTTGTATGAAAATTACCTAGAGTTGTCCAATGAAAATGCTGTAATTATTACATAATTTATATACTTGACAGTAGGAAATGCGTTAGAATTTCTAATTTCTAGCCTCTGATATTCGTATTTTGGTTCTTCCTATTTCGCATGTCTGTAAATTTTATCTGGTCATCTTGTATGTTCTTCTAGATAGTTTCTCAGTTTCAGCAAGAAATGAAATTTTTCTTGTTGATTGCTCTGCTGAATTGCTTCAGCGTTTTCTGGGGATTTTCCAACTCCAGTTTGACTCACTACTGTCGATACTCAATCATCCTCCAACTTCTTTTCCCCGTTGACGTTCTATATTCGCTCCGTGTAAGATCTTTTTGCTCCCGGATTCTCGCATTCTGCCGCTCAATTTTGGGCTAATCGAAGACGATTCATGTGCTCCCTGAAGTCAATCTTTTGTATATGTCTGAACCACTAAGCCTAAAGGGTTCTCCTATGAACTTGAATCTGACCTGCGTTGCAAGTATCCGCAATTGTTCTCTTGATCATAGTAAGTCTTCATGCTTGTTCTTTTATCTGTTTTCTTTATATTCATATTTAACTTCTATGCCTTGTATATTCCGTCTGTACCACCATGGCGTCATGGGTCCTCCATGGGCTGCTAGTGGGCCGAGCAGCGCTAGGGGTCCTCCCTAGGTCGTTACTATATAGTGTCTTGATCTGCAAACCTTGTTGGAATGAATATCGTCTGAATCTTCGTTGTTTTTGACCCCATTCAGAGTTTCTCAGGGAAGTTTCGGGACGAAACTTCCTAACTAGGGGAGAATGTAACAACCCGGTTTTATAAAAACCTATTTTATTATTTATAAAAAAAAACTAACCTAATTCCTACCTACCCGAGCCCCCCCCCCCCCCACCCCGGTTCTTTTAATCCCGCAAGCCCGCACACGCAGATCCCGTCTCCTGCTGAAGCCGTAACCCGCTCCCGCATCCCACTGCTCCCGCTTCTCCCGCTTGGTCTAGGGCTACCTCAATCTCGACTCCACCGCAAGCCACAGCTCCCGCAAGTCCCGTCTCCTGCTCCAGGCGTCGACTACTCCGGCTCCTCCCTCCCGTGCGCTCCTTTCTCTGGCCATCATCTCTCCTGCTACCTCTCCAGGCGCCGACTTCGCCTCTTCCTCCTGTCATGGCCGACAGGGGCTCTGCCTCCTCCAGCAGCCGCTGCATCCTGTTATTCTCGCCTCCTGGAGGCCGGCAGCCGCCTCCTCCCTCTACTCCAAGGCCGGCAGCCGCCTTCTCTCCCTCCGACAGTCGCTTTCCCTCTTTCAGGGGCTCTGATTTCGCTAAGGTTTCCTTCCCTCCTCTATTCTGATTTTCTTGTTTTGCTTAGGGATTATTTGTCTCCAAATTTTGTATAGCTCGTGTTTCTGATTTTTGCCCCATAAGAATCAGTTATTTCTTGTTGTAGATGTGTTCTCCGACATCGTTCGTCGCACTCTTTGACGGTTCGTGAAGGAAGCCCTCTCCGATTTAGGGTTTCCCCCTAACCCAAACATCGTCAAGTCTCCGCTTCTGTGTGGTATCTCTCGTCTCCTCACTCATGCTGGAGGTAAATCTCTTAGCCGCCTGTTCCAATTTTTGTAACGATTAATTGCCTGTGTGAGCGTTTGGATTCCTTTATGTCAACAACGTTCTTGTTTGCCCTTGTGCAGATTCAAAATAGGATTTCTGATTTCTCTTGCGCCGCTTAGCCGCCACCGCCAATTTCAGCTTCCTTCAGGCAAGTAGAGATCACCTCTCTCTTGCAAACATTGAACTTAATTGTTTTGTCTGATCTTATGTTTATATGAATTAACCTTTGATAGCTTGTTTTGTCAGTTAAATTTAGGCATTGAATCATTTATTAGACTTGTTCCTAGTTTGAGGTTCACGCGATAGAATTAGCACGAGTCGTGAATATAAATAATGATATTTGAGTAATTGGGAGACGAGTTAGTAACTGATAGTTAATTGGATATTCAATTTGAGGATTTGTATTTTTATTTGATGAATAAAATGAGGACAGTAAGCTTGAGTACGAGCATTAATAGATTTGAATGATTATTGTTAAGGCTCATGGTTAGGGATTTAAAGATGGTTGAGTTATGTCACGCTCGTACCGTACACACTTTTTAATTGAAAAATCACAATTGTAACGAATTATGGATAACAAATATATGTTTGATGATTTGATATCATGTTCGGTAGTGAACACATGTTTTTCTTGGAAGATAGCTGTGCCCTAGAAATTGTTAACCTAGGCGAATTCTTGACATCTCCGATCCAATACACTTCAACTTACCTCTGCTTTTTACTCGAAAATTATCCGGTTTCTGATGTATGTTTGGTTTCCGATGTATGTCTAGTTTCTGATGTCTGTCTGCTTTCCGATGTCTGTCTGATTGTAAGACCCGAGTAAAACTTATTTCCAATCTTTCGCGTTGACGTGAATCTGTTTCACGATCTGAAGTTTCCCCCATAATGTTGTCCTAAAATAATATGATAAATAATCTCGTATGAAACTTGAAAACAAATCCGTGGTTGTAAGCGAATCCTTGAACTGTAGCGTCTAACTGGGCATCTGTCTGTTGGCATGGTCACGGCAAGCAGGATTACTTTTCTGATAATACTTGCACTCAGATCTGATCGTGAGCCGTGTGCGTCCGCTATAGCACCTACACCCTTCATCGATCACAGCTTACAACCTATTACTGGTGGAACTAGACCCGGTAAGGGGAACGCTGGTCGGGGGTTGAGAGGGCTGGATCGGGGAGGGAGGTGGTTGGATCTGGGCTAGAATGCCCAGATCTGTGCAAAAGCGGAAATGGGGGGCTGTTTGAGGTGGTTCCACGGGATTGGGAAGGTGGCAACAAGCAAGGGGAGGCTGGGCTGACGGGATCTGGGCTGGATTTGCCCAGGTCCGGCTGATTGCAGCGGGGAGGAGGGGTGGGAGGTGTTGGCAGGGCCTGCAGGGAGGGAGGGGAAGCTTCTTCCCAGGTTCTAGAGGTGGCTGGGGGGTTGGCGGCCTGCTGGACAGAGAAAGGGAGGGTGACGTCCTGTTGGGAGGAGAAGAGGGGCATCGGCGGCTGATGTCTTTTTGGCGGGGGAGAAAACTTTACAAATGAATAGTAAATTTCATTTTCAAATGGTGAATAGGAAGGAAAACAAGATGGCTGACTTGTAAGTTGCTGGGAGGAGTTCGGCCAGCAGTGAGAGGGGATTTCTGAGGGGGAACTAGTGGCTGACCAACAAGAGAATGGTTGAGGTGGAGGGAAAAATAAAAAGATACAAACTTACCCAAGGAGTCATCACCAAGAGGGCTCCACGGACTCGGCACCGCGGAGGAGATCACCTGAATGAATGAAGAAGAGTCTCCGCACATTCCGCAATGAGAATGACGGTAGCTCTAAACCTCCTATTTATAAGAAATAAAAATTAGGGCACCCAGAATCAACGGTTGTGATTGGCCATTGGTTTCGAGGCCAAAACTACATGAAATAAAATCTGAAAAGTACAAAGTTATATGTGAACTTGATTCGCAATGCGAATCCGGACGCATCCACGAAGTCGTATCGTCGATCCGGGCACGCCATATATGGTAAGTCGCCAAATCAGCCCCGAATGGGCCCAAAGCTCATCCTCTTCTTTGTTCTGCATCAGGAGAAGGTCAGAATGTTCTGATACCAAATGTTAATATGAACCTCCTTGCAAGGATTAACGATCAGTGTTGAGTTGATGGAGTTGAGGGTATCAACCCTAGAGGGGAGTGTGCCTTGACTTTATCAGTGTGGCCAAAGGCAGAGATGCAACAACACTCAAGCTTTTATCCCACTATAGTGGGGTCGGCTACCGAAGGCAGAGATGAAACTCGCGAAAATAAATAGTGTCTTGACATTACTACTGAAGACAAGGTGCTCGAGGGTGAGATCCAAAACCCTGTCCTGACCCAAAAAGAACTTGAAGTGGAGGAACTCAATAACTTTCATTCATGACCTGGAGGGTCTATTACTTTATTTATAGAACTTACAAAAAACACAATGGCATGGATCATAAATAAGTCTAAACCTAAAACTACCCAAAATATTAAAATATCTTAAAACACAATAACTCAAAATAAAATGTATAAACATTGACTGTAATAAAAACACATAATAATAGACATAACATAAGGATACATAACAGTAAGCTTTTGTTTAAGAGAATGGGGCAGACTAACTTCTTTATTATCCTTACGCCGATGCACTCAAAATAATCTCATTCTGAATAGAGTTGTCACTTAAAACCGAAAACTGTAATCGAACCGGAACCGCAAAGAACCGGGCCGAACCGTTCGCGAATTATTCAGGTTCCGAATTGATTTTTGGAACTGTAAACAATAATGGTCCGGGTACGATTCCTTCATTTTATTATCTGTACCGGATCCAAAACTGCAATATAAATGTCTCAAGCGGTTTCGGAATTTTTAGGCCTGATTCGAACCGCACCAAAACAAAACCAAACCACAATCTATTTATTATATATATATATATATATATATATATATATATATATATATATATATATATATTTATTATTATTATATTAATAATATATATTTATTATCTATACGACTATACATATATCAATCGTCTGATTGTAGCGTCGTTTGATTGCAGCCGTACTTAGTGATGGACCCTGCCAACATACAAAAATGATATTTTGTGATTGTTATTTAATTTTGTTGATGATTATATAATCTATTTTGTGCATGTTTATATTTGTTATTACTCAACTACTTCGGTAAAACAACTGTTTTTGCTGAGCATCGAGTATTACATTATTACTTATTGTTCATCATTAGTTGCTAATGATCATGTTTATGTTAATTATTTTTTGATCAGGTTTTATTATAATCATAAAAAGTTACCTATTCTTTTTCTATTCAGCGCGTCAAATCAGATATTATTACATGCATATCTGTATTAGTGCACTTTTAACATACTTAGATTTAAAAAAACCATGAAATTATTGCTACAACTATTTGAATTTCAATCTCCTTTTCAAATATATCTTTTTAAGTAGATAATAATCTTTGTTATTTGTCTAATGATTCAAATTATAGAGTTATAAAATGATTAAAATTATAACACAAAACCGATTGAAACCGGACCAAACCGCATACAACCAAACCGAACCGTTAGTGGTTGGTTTGGATTTGGTTTTTGTTGAACCGAAACTGGAACCCTTGACATGACTATTTCAAAAATTATGTTGGAACCGTAACCGGAACCGATCAAACTAAATAATATTTTGGTTCTAATTTGAAGAACCGTTACATTAGAGGTTCGGTTTATAGTTTTAATAGAACCAGAATCGAACAAGAACTGTAACAGCTCTAATTCTGAAAGACAAGACAGCCCGGTTCACATGGATTGATTTCTCCCTTTGGCTCACATGGGCTGATTTCTCCCTTTGGTGCTGACATAATAAAAATCTCATATTGTTTTCTATTTCAGTTATCATCAGCAACCACTCACAATCTAAACCCCCCATGGTAAGTTTTGTTTATGTGTAGAGTGCACCAGAAGCCCTCAATTAATTTACGTACTTCAACTCCAATAAAATTATTTAAGAGGGATGTCTTCAGATGACTGCAAAATTTGAAATTCAAAATATACCTTCAAGATAGCCCAAAAACTCCAGGCTTGATTTGTAATTTTTAATAAACTCTGCAGGTCTTCCAGGAGAGAATGCACCAGGTTTCCACTTTTGAATGTCTAAAAGAACTTGTCTAAGGATTGAATTGGCCAGGAAATCAAACACATGAAAACCTGAGTTTTCTGGAAAAGGAAAAAGGCGTTAAGAATCATATAACACAGAGAAAGAGTCTAGAAAGTTAATACAAATGAAGAAGATGAAAAAAACCTATTGAAGAGATATCCAATATAAACTTGCAATCACTCTTAATGCATTGCTTTATTTCCTTATAGTACTCCTCAAGCTCTACTGTGGAAGTCCCATCAATGATATGAGGCTGGTCGAAGGAAATAATTTTCTGAAACAAAGGGGCTACAATAACTGTACGAAAAATCTCTTCAGCTGCTGCCGTGTTATCAATAGCAGCATATGCACGTAAACAGTTGTAAATTGCATCTTCGTCATGATGCTCGAGGCCTTCTTTTAAACAATTTCCTAAGCTATGATCCAGAAGTTCAGTAGCATTTTGAATTCTTTTCTCCAAGTTCACAATAAAAGATAGATCCTGTGCAACCAGAATTCAGGAATGGGATTAAAGAGCAAAAGCATTAGAACCTGCAGAAATTCATGTCAACTAGAAATATGCCAAGTAAAAAAGATACAGAAATGATAAATTAGAAAAACTATTGCAATGACCCAAAACCCAGAATATAAATGAAAGTAAACATATATAATGCAATACATGGAGATGATTTATGCATATATATTGTTAATGTTATTGTTAATGTTAGAAGTTGTTATTTTTATTATTAGGATTTGTACTCTGGTATTACCCCTCTTATATAAGAGGGGTCTCCTTGCCTATTGAAAATAACCTAAATCATTCTCTTACAATTCTCTTTAGCATGGTATCAGAGCAGTGAACCCGGCTCGCGTTCAGCTCCCAAACCTGCTCCCGCTCGCCGTTCGCCGTCGATCTCTCCCGCCCCCCCCTCCTCCAGCAGCTCTTCTGCCTCCTTCCGCCCCTATCCAACCTCTCTTCCTCCAGCAAGCGTCGTCTAGGGTTTCTCCCTCTAGTGTTCCCGTCGGCCCAACTGCAGATCGGCCAACGGGATTCTTCCTCCGGCGTCCTTCCAGTGGTCTGATTGGCCTGAAATTCTGGGGAAAGTTTTGCTTAGTACCTCCTATCAACATTCTTGCTTCTCATTTGCTTCCAATGGTTAGATGTTGCAAAAATCTAGATCTATTGCTCTCTCCTTGTTGAAGTATTGCGGTATCTAATCAAGTCTGACATTGTGTTACGGGCCTACTTCCGTAATAGCGATAACTCGTCGGCGTAGTGGTCGGAGGCGGAGATGATGGCGGTAGTGGGGGATACCGTGGAGCCGGAACCATGGCTGCCTAGGCGGGGTTGCTCGTTAGAGGAGAGAGCCACCAAGATCTCACAACAAGAGACAAGAACTAGACTTCATTCATTGATATCCTCAACACACACTACCCATGCCTATATATAGGCTACAACATATAAAAAGACAAAACACTAATGATGATACCTAAAACTAGGCACGGGGTTCGAGGCTCCCACATAACTCATAACTCGTAACTCATAATGACACCATCATAACTCATAACAAACTCATACTCATAACATCTCATCCGCCCTTAAAATCGAGCTTGCCCTCAAGCTCAAATTCTACGTGGTGACCGGAGCATCTGGCAGCTTGATTTCCTGCCAAAACAGTGCATGATATCGTGTAGTGACGTCGGCGGCGGCGGTAAGTAGCGGCGGCGCCGTTGGAAAGACGAGCGGCGTAAGTAATTGTAACGGCCCTATTGTCCGCCACAATTAACAATATCCTAAACATATGTATTTCATAATCTTGTACAGCGGAAAATGTACATATGCATTTCATAACGAGTAAGTATCAGAAATCAATTACATACCAGTACAGAAAGAAAATAAAGCAGTAAATGCTACCTGAGCTCTAATGACGACCGGTCTCTGTCTTTCCGGTTCCTAAAAATTTAGAGAATACAACCGTTAGTCTTGTATATGACTAAGTGAAAATTTACCTTTTTAATCTGCTGTACAGTAAAAGTTTTCTAATAAAAAAGTAAGTACGGTTGTCATTGAATAATAATTTAATATAGCACAGTTCATTTCATCGTGAATCTGTCTTGTAATAGCAATAACTACCATTCGTGTTTTAGTAAGTCTAAAACCAATCATCAATAAGAAACAATGAACGTCTGTTACCGTTAAGCTATACGACAATTTTCTTTACATTTGCATTTCTTTTTATATAGGCACTATTAAGGTTAATTCAATAAATTCTATATCAGTCTCAGTATTCCGTATTTCAGTCTTTGGGCCCGACCCCTTTTGGGGTCATCAGTCTCCAGACCAGTACGTACAACACGCGTTTATGCCTTTCGACTCGACTGGCCTGGTACTTCAGTACACAACATTAGTATTCTTCATTTTATATTACCCTTAATAGTTCCATGTGTCGACACATTATATTATGCATGATGAGTTATTTATGTTAATTAGTCCCCTCAGAACATTTACTTGCTTGATTGCCTCTAAGTGAGGCCATTCATAGCATTTACAACATGTAGAGTGATGGTATAAAGCAGTTTCATGAAATAGTTACATATTTTGGTAAAGCATACATTAAAAAGAGAAATTCTCACCGTGGCTCGTTCCTTTTCTTTGCCCCGTCTCGAATAGACGTCGCGTCGACTCGGAGATGTCATCCTTCACAATATCTGTACATTTATAATAAGACAACAATTTCAAGTCATGAGATTGCATCCCACACAGCGACCCAACGCATTCAAGCCTACACAAACACAGTCCAACCAGCCCACAAATGCTGTCCACAGCCAGCTAAAACCAGCCCACAAAGGCTGTCCACAGCCAGCTAAAACCAGCCCACAAATGCTGTCCACAGCCAGCTAAAACCAGCCCACAAAAACATAGGCCAAACAGCCCATAAAACAGCCCATAACTAGCCTATAAAAACAGTCCAAACAGCCCCTAACACAGTCCAAGCAGCCCACACAAACAGTCCCAAAACCAGCCAGCTAACAAGTGCAAAACAAACTAGGGCACAGCCGGCATATAGAGATTATAGTTCAGCCCAGCTGCTATCCTCACACAGCAGCCACCAAACCAAAATAAACATAGCACCAACCTACCCAGCCGGCCATAAACCAAAACAAACTGAACTAGGGCACATCTCCTAAAGCAGCAGCCCACAAGAGGACAACCGACCATCCACGAAACCAACTACAAGACATAAATCCAGCCTCAAGTACAAAAAAAATATGAAAGGAAGTAAATACCGAGTCCAAAGAAACGTGAGAGTGCTCCCACCAAAGCCAAGAAAGCTCCAACAGTCCCAAAGTCGGCTAAGGAAGAGGCGATTAGAACATCTACACGTAGAAAAGAAGGAAGAACCAGAGGATTTCACCATACCAGGCGACGAGAAGGAGAAATCACCCAAACCCTAGCTATCGGGTTTCGCCGCTGCGGAGACAATGCGCGAATGCCAGTTCAGAGCAGGAATCGCTGTTATAAGAAATAAAACCCACCGCTGCAGCCTTATCTGCCAAGCCCGAACCGGATGCAAACTGAACCGGTGAACCCAGCCACACATCCAACCCATCCAACAAACAGCGCCAACCAGCCAACCCAACCAGCAAAAAGCACCAACCAGCCAACCAAACCAGCCAACAAAGCTCACCAATATCACCAAATACAACATTACCACATAAAATTAAACCCGCAGCACCAGCAACTCAAGCCCACCTTTTTATTTACAACATATATATACAACACATAAGTCATGCGACAATCTTCTGGGCCGTCCACAGTATAAAGACAACAAAACAAAATATAAATAACGTTCCATACATAACAAAGCATAGCACATGCAAAAGAACTCGCACGACGCCGAATCATAGCTCAGGGCGACGCCGATTCATAGCTCATGGCGACGCCGATTCAATATTGCTTTCCTCTTTTTTCCTCATCGGGGACGTTTCCTGTAATGAATTAATTTTCGTTACGCATGATCAGAGAAGTAATTAAGTACTGCAACATAACAGAATATGACATACCAAAAAGATGTGCGTCACAATTCTCCCCTCCTTAAAATTTTCGTCCCCGAAAATCATTCTTCTATATTATCGAACAGTACATGAAAAAGATTTCGCATTGCCTCTTCCCATTCCCACGTCGCCTCGTGCCTAGGGTGACCCTTCCACCACACTAGCACAAACGGCACGTCTCGATTTCTTAACTGTTTGCTTTGCCGATCTATAATCTGATATGGTTCCGTCGGGCTAGAGAGGTCTGGTTCAATTTGTATATCTGTGGTTGCAACAATCGTTTCAGGGTCATGAACATACTTCCGTAATGCTGACACATGAAATACATGATGCAACCTTTGCAACTCTGTTGGTAGCTCCAAGCGGTAGGCTACGTCACCGACCCGCTCAACGACGGAAAAAGGTCCGACATAACGCGGACTCAATTTCCCAAGTCGTCGGAAACGTGTAACTCCTTTGAACGGTCTGATTTTCAAACATATCTGGTCACCGACTTGAAATTGCACAAGACGATGACGGGCATTATAGTATTTTTGTTGGCGATCTTGCGCTACCTTCATTCGTTGTTGGATCAACTTTACTTTTTCATGCCATTTATCAATTTTCTCCCGGTTATACAGTGTTCGTTCCCCCTCGTCAGCCCAACTTAATGGTGTTCGACAACGTCGGCCATACAATGCTTCAAAGGGTGTCATCTGAATAGACGATTGATAGCTGTTATTATACGCAAACTCTACCAAGGTCAAATACTTTTCCCAGGAGCCTTTTAAATCCAAGACCACCATACGCAGTAAATCTTCTAAGAACTGTATTGTGCGTTCTGACTGTCCATCTGTTTGGGGATGGAAGGCTGTGCTGAATAATAACTTTGTTCCCAAACGTTTATGAATATATCTCCAGTTTCCCGACGTGAATCGACCATCACGGTCAGAAACAATGGAGCGTGGAATTCCATGCAATTTGACAATAACATCTATATACAGATCATTTAACTTTTCAGGTGGTCCTTCCTGTCGCAGGGGAATAAAATGTGCGCTCTTCGTTAGACGATCAATAATGACCCAAATACCATCATGTCCCAATTTGCTGCGAGGAAGACCGAAAACAAAATCCATCGCAATGTCTTCCCACTTCCATTCTGGTATGGGTAGGGAATGCAAATATCCGCCAGGTTTCTGGTGTTATGCTTTCACCAGTTGACACGTGTGGCAAGACGCAATATACGTTATGACGTCCTTTTTCATACCAGGCCACCAGAAATCCTCCTTCAGGTCCTGATACATCTTTGTTCGTCCTGGGTGCATTGAATACGGTGTGTTATGTGCCTCATATAGAATATCTTTTCGTATGTTGTTCACATTCGGGACACACAAGCGCCCGTTCATAAGCAATAGGCCATTCTGTTCGGTAAACTCACCCGTCTCTCCTTTCTTTACTTTCTTTTGCAATTCAGCGAGAAACGGATCCTTTGGCAAAGCCGCTTTAATCCTATCTTTCAATGTATATCTGATTTGTAATTGCGACAACTGGGCTCGCTTGCTTTCCGGAGTAACGAGCGGAGTGATGTGCATCTTTTCCAACTCATACACCAATTGTGCTTCATAACCAGACAAAACAGATAAGCCAACTGTGTTCTTGCGGCTTAAGGCATCCGCAACTACATTTGCTTTGCCTGGGTGGTACTGCATATCAACATCGTAGTCTTTGATAAATTCTAACCAACGACGCTGTCGAAGGTTCAAATCCTTCTGCGAATATATATATTTGAGATTTTTGTGATCCGTAAAAACTTCGCAGCGTACGCCATACAAATAATGTCGCCAAATCTTTAGGGCAAAAATTACGGCAGCCAGTTCTAAATCATAAACTGGGTAATTTTTCTCAGCATCTTTCAACTGTCGGGAAGCATATGCAATTACTTTTCCGTGCTGCATCAATACACAACCCAAGCCCTTGTACGACGCATCACTAAAAATCTGAAACCCTTCCGTACCTGACGGCATAGTTAAAATCGGCGCTGTAGTCAGTTTTTCTTTTAAAATGTCAAATGCCATCTGACAGTCCTTTGACCAATAAAACAACACATTCTTCCTGGTTAGCTGGGTCAACGGTAAAGAGAGACGTGAAAAGTTCTTTACAAAACGTCGATAGTAGCCTGCCAAACCCAGGAAACTCCGTACTTCCGTCACTGTTGTTGGTTGCGGCCAACTGAGGATAGATTCAATCTTTGCGGGGTCTACTGCCAAACCCTGTTCCGTTATCACGTGTCCAAGAAAGGACACTTCTCGCAACCAGAATTCACATTTCGAAAATTTGGCATACAGTTGATGTTCTTTCAATGTCTGCAAGGCCAATCGTAAATGCCAAGCATGGGCTTCGTCTGACGGGGAATAAATCAAGATATCGTCAATAAACACAATCACGAATTGGTCCAGATAATCTTTAAAGACCCGGTTCATTAGATCCATAAATGCTGCTGGTGCATTGGTTAGCCCAAACGGCATGACCATAAACTCATAATGACCATATCTGGTACTGAAAGCAGTTTTGAAAATATCTTCTTCTTTTATCCTTAGCTGGTGGTAACCAGATCGCAAATCCAACTTAGAGAACACTCTAGCATTGACAAGTTGGTCGAATAAATCCTCGATACGAGGAAGAGGATATTTATTCTTCACAGTCAACTTATTGAGTTCACGATAATCCACGCACAGGCGTAACGTTCCTTCTTTCTTCTTTACAAACAATACGGGGGCACCCCACGGAGAGGAACTTGGGCGAATGAAATTTTTATCAATCAAATCTTGTAGCTGCACTTTCAATTCTGCCAACTCCTTTGGCGCCAGACGATATGGTGACTTTGCCACCGGTCTAGCCCCTTGCTCGAGGTTAATTTCAAATTCAATTTCTCTCTTTGGCGGGAGTCCAACCAACTCTTCCGGAAATAACTCTTGAAAGTCACATACGACTGGAATTGTCGTAATGTCCTTCTTTTCTTCTGGAGGTCCTTTCACCATTACCAGAATAGCCTGACCGCCTTTCCGGATTTGTGAAAGCGCTTTCACTGCAGAAATTACCATTTTCGACACTTCACCTAATCCGCGATACGTAATTCGACTTTGATCTGCACACTTTACCGATACTTCTTTCGTCTTACAGTCAATCACTGCCTCCTGTTGGGTTAACCAGTCCATACCCAGAATAATATCGAACTCGGTCAAGGGAAGAACCACTAAGTCCGTTGTAAATGACTTATCATTCAAGGCAAACGTAATGAGTACTCGTTGTTGTGCAGTAAGTATCTGGTTATTTGGTAACGTAACGTGCAAAACCTCTTGGACCCGATAGGGTTTTGCCGCAAGTGCATTCAATATTGTGGTATAAATAAAGGAATGGCTTGCTCCTGTATCAAATAACACTTTAACTAAAAAGTTACCGATAGGGATAATACCTGTCACAACGGTGTCATCCGCCTTTGCCTCTTGCTGATTCAAATTGAATACCCGCGGCTGCACTCGGCGTTCTTGTCCTTGACGTTCTTCTATATATGCTCCTGCTGGCACTGACGTAGAAGCTGAGGCTGCGTACTCACCTCCCGTAGTACGACCCATCTGATACAATCTCTGGCCCTGTGGCACTGGAAACTGCTGTACTACTCTTTGTCCTTCTCGGTTCCGAGGGCACTCCCTCTGTCGATGCCCAGGCTGACGGCACAAATAGCAGACATTGCTTCCCACTAAACACTGCCCCTTGTGGCTTTTGCCACACTTGCCACATCGTTGCTCAACTGTCGGTGCACTGCCACGGCTTTCAATGGGACGAGACCGCTTTCCTGAATCACTTGACTTCCCTGATGTGCTCGCCCTGCTCGAGGACTCCGAAGACGACCATGTCGATCTTTTCTTTGCAAAGTCTCTTCGCTTTTGGGTTTTCTCCGCATCGATTTCCATCAAACGGGCTTTCTTCACCAAAGCCCCATAGTCTATGATCTCCATCGGTATCAGAATCGAACGAATACTATCTCGCAGCCCTTCCTGGAAGCGTCGACATCTTTCTTTCTCATTAGGCACAAAGGCCTCTGCATAAAATGCTAAATTGGCGAATTCTGTTTCGTAGTCCAAGACTGATCGAGGACCCTGCACCAAACGCAAAAACTTATCCTGTAACAACTTCTTTTCTGATTCCGGAACAAACCAGTTAGTAAACGCTTGGATAAAAGTGGCCCACGGAATACTTGCTTGTGTACGACCCGCCAACCTGCCACGCACACTTTGCCACCACCGCTTTGCTTCTCCTTCTAATAAAAACGTTACCAAACCCACCTTTCGTTCGTCTGGGCAAAGCATGACTTCCAGTATCGTTTCAATGCGTGAGATCCAATCCTCTGTTTCCAAGGGCGATAACCCTCCCCGAAACACTGGTGGCTTCAATTCCAGGAATTGCTTTAAATCAACATCCAATTGTCTCTGCTGTGACGGTCCTGCCAATTCCGGTGCTGGTGTAGGGGCACATCTCTAACCATTTTAATAGCCTCTGCCAGCATCCGCGTCAGATCCATTAATTGCGGTGGTGCTTGCGAGGGTAGCATTTGCGGCAGCTCTTGCTGGGCCTGCCCTGATGCACTTCCCTCAGACATTACCTCTTGCTCTTCCTGCGCATCCATCGACATCACAATTAGATGGATTTACCGACAAGCATACATACTCGTTATGGCCAGGGGCAAGTGGAAACCTGGCTCTGATACCATTAAATTGTAACGGCCCTATTGTCCGCCACAATTAACAATATCCTAAACATATGTATTTCATAATCTTGTACAGCGGAAAATGTACATATGCATTTCATAACGAGTAAGTATCAGAAATCAATTACATGACCAGTACAGAAAGAAAATAAAGCAGTAAATGCTACCTGAGCTCTAATGACGACCGGTCTCTGTCTTTCCGGTTCCTAAAAATTTAGAGAATACAACCGTTAGTCTTGTATAAGACTAAGTGAAAATTTACCTTTTTAATCTGTTGTACAGTAAAAGTTTTCTAATAAAAAAGTAAGTACGGTTGTCATTGAATAATAATTTAATATAGCACAGTTCATTTCATCGTGAATCTGTCTTGTAATAGCAATAACTACCATTCGTGTTTTAGTAAGTCTAAAACCAATCATCAATAAGAAACAATGAACGTCTGTTACCGTTAAGCTATACGACAATTTTCTTTACGTTTGCATTTCTTTTTATATAGGCATTATTAAGGGTAATTCAATAAATTCTATATCAGTCTCAGTATTCCGTATTTCAGTCTTTGGGCCCGACCCCTTTTGGGGTCATCAGTCTCCAGACCAGTACGTACAACACGCGTTTATGCCTTTCGACTCGACTGACCTGGTACTTCAGTACACAACATTAGTATTCTTCATTTTATATTACCCTTAATAGTTCCATGTGTCGACACATTATATTATGCATGATGAGTTATTTATGTTAATTAGTCCCCTCAGAACATTTACTTGCTTGATTGCCTCTAAGTGAGGCCATTCATAGCATTTACAACATGTAGAGTGATGGTATAAAGCAGTTTCATGAAATAGTTACATATTTTGGTAAAGCATACATTAAAAAGAGAAATCCTCACCGTGGCTCGTTCCTTTTCTTTGCCCCGTCTCGAATAGACGTCGCGTCGACTCGGAGATGTCATCCTTCACAATATCTGTACATTTATAAGACAACAATTTCAAGTCATGAGATTGCATCTCACACAGCGACCCAACGCATTCAAGCCTACACAAACACAGTCCAACCAGCCCACAAATGCTGTCCACAGCCAGCTAAAACCAGCCCACAAAGGCTGTCCACAGCCAGCTAAAACCAGCCCACAAATGCTGTCCACAGCCAGCTAAAACCAGCCCACAAAAACATAGGCCAAACAGCCCATAACTAGCCTATAAAAACAGTCCAAACAGCCCCTAACACAGTCCAAGCAGCCCACACAAACAGTCCCAAAACCAGCCAGCTTCAAGTGCAAAACAAACTAGGGCACAGCCGGCATATAGAGATTATAGTTCAGCCCAGCTGCTATCATCACACAGCAGCCACCAAACCAAAATAAACATAGCACCAACCTACCCAGCCGGCCATAAACCAAAACAAACTGAACTAGGGCACATCTCCTAAAGCAGCAGCCCACAAGAGGACAACCGACCATCCACGAAACCAACTACAAGACATAAATCCAGCCTCAAGTACAAAAAAAATATGAAAGGAAGTAAATACCGAGTCCAAAGAAACGTGAGAGTGCTCCCACCAAAGCCAAGAAAGCTCCAACAGTCCCAAAGTCGGCTAAGGAAGAGGCGATTAGAACATCTACACGTAGAAAAGAAGGAAGAACCAGAGGATTTCACCATACCAGGCGACGAGAAGGAGAAATCACCCAAACCCTAGCTATCGGGTTTCGCCGCTGCGGAGACAATGCGCGAATGCCAGTTCAGAGCAGGAATCGCTGTTATAAGAAATAAAACCCACCGCTGCAGCCTTATCTGCCAAGCCCGAACCGGATGCAAACTGAACCGGTGAACCCAGCCACACATCCAACCCATCCAACAAACAGCGCCAACCAGCCAACCCAACCAGCAAAAAGCACCAACCAGCCAACCAAACCAGCCAACAAAGCTCACCAATATCACCAAATACAACATTACCACATAAAATTAAACCCGCAGCACTAGCAACTCAAGCCCACCTTTTTATTTACAACATATATATACAACACATAAGTCATGCGACAATCTTCTGGGTCGTCCACAGTATAAAGACAACAAAACAAAATATAAATAACGTTCCATACATAACAAAGCATAGCACATGCAAAAGAAGAACTCGCACGACGCCGAATCATAGCTCAGGGCGACGCCGATTCATAGCTCATGGCGACGCCGATTCAATATTGTTTTCCTCTTTTTTCCTCATCGGGGACGTTTCCTGTAATGAATTAATTTTCGTTACGCATGATCAGAGAAGTAATTAAGTACTGCAACATAACAGAATATGACATACCAAAAAGATGTGCGTCACAGTAATGACCTTGGCAAGGTCGGTGGAGCCGTGAGGAGCAGCAGCAGTAAGAAGGTCGGGGAAGCGACGATCCGCAGAAGGAACGGATTTGTAGGCGGTGAGATGACCGTTGGGGTCGGTAGAGCAGTGGCTGGCGGAGCAAGCGCTGGCGGAAAGGCGGCCATGATGTCTGATAAAGGTGGCCCAAGGTGGGGCGGTACCGCCACGACATGTGATGGCGGAAGGGCAATTACCTCCAAGAGCGGTGGCACATCAGCGGGCGGCGCAGATGGCGACAGCACGAAAAGAGACGGCGGTGGAACTGGTAGGGACACGGGTTGCGGCAAAAAGACGGATGTCGGGTTCTTAATGTGGTGGAGGAGTGCGTCGGCATTCCGAAGGCGTGTGTCCATGGATCTCATCATTTCTTGTAGCCTCGATTGGGTGGTTGAGGCATCCACGATAGTTAATTTAGTGCTCCCTATTATATGACTTAAATAATTTAATTAAGAAGGCAAAATGCTGGATGGGAGGTAAATTTTTTTTTAAAGTTGGGCTGTTGTTTGGAGAGGGGGGTGGGGGACCCACTGCCAATTAAAAGAAAATTAATGTGAAAGGGCTCCAAACAGTGACAGCTGCAGCCAGCATGGATTAAAAATCGTGAAAAGGAGCGGGGCTCGAAGTATCGTCACAGGGAGGGGGGCTCGAGATCGAAAGACGCTGGGCTCAAGGAAATTTTCTGGGCTCAAGAGTGGAGGCGACAATGAATACGCCAAGCGGTGGCTCGGTGCAGAGGTGACGACGGATGGAGATCGGCGGGATGACTGGCGGTAAGGGAGCGGGTTTGCAAACGTCGGCGACCGGTGGCAATGTTGGTGTGCGCTTCCGCTGCACACCCCGACGCGCTGGGACTGGATTGGACCGGCGGCTGGTTTGCAGACGCTAATTTCGACGGAACTGCAGCGGCCGATTTTGCTTTGTTGTTTTTTTTTTTTGCGGTTTCTGGCGTCGATGGAGCGGGAGGAGTCGATCGGAGGCGATGTTGAAGAAGATGTGGTCGGAGGTGTTGTGCTGGAGTGGTGTTGCTGCAGGAGCTGCTGCGGCCAGCAGAGGAGGGTTTTGAGGGAGATGGAATGTGTCGAGGGAAGAAGAACAGTTGCAGCGGCAAGGAAGGCGCATGCAGTGAAGTTGAAGGAGATGATGGAGAAGAATGGGAGCTTGAGGGAGATGATTGATAAGTGTAATGGCGTCGCGGAAGAGGACCGAGGGCTCTGATACCAAGTTGTTACGGGCATACTTCTGTAACAACGACAACTCGCCGGCGTAGTGCTCGGAGGCGGAGATGATGGCGGTAGTGGGGGATACCGTGGAGCCGGAACCGCGGCTGCCTAGGCGGGGTTGCTCGTTGGAGGAGAGAGCCGCCAAGATCTCACAACAAGAGACAAGAACTAGACTTCATTCATTGATATCCTCAACATACACTACCCATGCCTATATATAGGCTACAACATATAAAAAGACAAAACACTAATGATGACACCTAAAACTAGACTCGGGGCTTGAGGCTCCCACATAATTCATAACGCGTAACTCATAATGACACCATCATAACTCATAACACATAACTCATAACTCATAACAAACCCATACTCATAACACATTGTTGATTCTGATATCTCCATGGCCCCCGCTGGATCTACCCGGGCTAGTCCAGATCACAACTTTTCTCAGCTTACCCAATTCGTCTGTGGATGACACGAATTATTTGTCGTGGTCTCGCTCTATTACCTTAGCCTTAAAGAGTCGTCGTCTCTTTGGCATATCAGTGGCACTACCACTGAACCTACTCGCACCTCTGCGGCTTGGCCCCAATGGGAGTCTGAGAACTCCCTCGTCATGTCCTAGCTCACGAACTCCATGACAGAGTCCATTGCTCGAAATTACCTCTTTCTTGATACCGCCGTTGATATATGGCAGCGTGCGGAGTCTACACATTCTCGCAAAGGGAATGCGGCACAGATTTACCATTTACGCTGCAAGATCTTTCTTATCCGGCAAGGTGATCGTCCTCCTTCTGCTTACTATTTGGAGTTCACTCAACTCTATCAGGAGTACGACCATTTTGACTTTCTTGTCATGGTTTGTCATGCTGATGAACTCTTACTGCGGGTCGACGAAGATTGTAATCGGGCGTTCGAGTTCCTGCATGGGCTGCACAGAGACTTTGATCAAATTACTATTCTGATTTTGGGATGTGTTCCCATTCCTACGCTCCCTAAGGTCCACAATATTGTACAATAGGAGTTTGACCGCAGGAAGTCTTGGAACACTACCACCGTTATAGAGGGATCTGCATTGGTGACTCATCCCCCCCCCTCCCTTATGGGGGTCGTGCTTCTTGTGACTTCAAGCCCCGCTGTACTGATAAGGACCATCTCATTTTTGATTATTGTGACAAGCCCCATCACACTCGGGATACACGCTTTAGTCTGCATGGTTTTTCTCGTGGTTTCCCTCCTTCTCGTGGGAGATCTACACCCTGTGATAGTGTGCTCGTGGGAGAACTCCAAGCTGATAATATCACAATGCTCATCTGACTGAGATTCCTGAGAGCAGCTCTCCCGGACATGTCGGTCCTCCTCCCACCTCTCCATCTATTTTTTCTGCTAATAAAATCCAGGCCCTTCGTCGACTGATTGATGGCCTTACTAGTGAGGCTGCTGCCACTGTCACTTCCTCATCTTCTCTTGCTCATACAGGTACACTAGATGCCCATTCTGCTACTACCCATCCTTCTACACATTGGATTATTGACTCTGGGGCCACTGACCATATGACTGACTCAGCTTCAGTTTTGTATCTTATTCCCCTCTATCTGGCCGAGATAAGGTGAGCATTGTTGATTGTTCCTTCACCTCCATTGCTGGTAAGGGTTCCATCCTTGTTCCTCCCTTACCTTATCTTTTGTTCGTCATGTCCCTAATTTCACCCGCAGTTTACTTTTCGTTAGTCATTTGACTAATTCTCTCTAATGCTCAGTACCTTTTTTCCTTCTCATTGTGTTCTTCAGGATCTGAAGACGGGGAAGGTGATTGGCTCTAGTAGCCTGCAGGATGGTTTGTATGTGTTCGACTCCTCCAACGGGTCCCCTGCAACGCCTATTTTCTACTTTTCCTTCTACATGTTTTAAAAACTTTGTTTGTGATGCATGTGTTGTTGCAAAACATCGTCTTCATGTTAGTCATGTTTCTTTACTTAGTACTATTCCTTTTCATATTATGTACACTAATGTTTGGGGTTCTTGCCCCGTTGATTCAATTTCTGGATATTGATGGTTTATTACCTTTATTGACTATTTTTCTTGCACAACTTGGGTCTATATGATGGGTCTATATGATGAACACAAGCATAAAGCATTTTCAATCTTTCAAAAATTTCATAAAATGGTTTCTACTCAATTTTATGCCCAAATCAAAATTTTACATGGTGACAATGGTCGAAAGTATATCAACTCTCAATTTGAGCACCACCTTACTGATAATGGGATTCTACATCATACCTCATGTGCTCACTCTCCTTTTTTAGAATGACGTTGTTGAGCGAAAAAACTGTCATCTGTTAGAAGTTGCTCGGTGTCTCCTGTTCGCGAAGCATTAAATTCTATTGGGGGGGATATTGTTCTTACCACTGCCTACCTTGCCAATCTCTTTCCCTCTACGATATGGGGTCACCAAACCCCTCTTTGCACTTTAGGGGTTACTTCGACATCTCTACCACCCAAGACATTTGGGTGTGTTTGTTTTGTTCATATTCCCTCCCCGGTCCAGTCCAAACTTGATCCCCATGCTCTTAAATGTGTTTTCATTGGTTACTCTCCTACTCAGAATGCGTACAAATGTTATCATCCCCCTACATGCAAGACCTTTGTCTCGGCTGATATTACGTTTCGTAATTTTGAGCCTTACCATGAGACCTCACTTCAAGGGGAGCCTGCACATACAGAAGAAGTGAGCTCTCCTCCTTTATCCCTACTGATCCCTTCTCCATACTTCATTCCTCCATATACTCCCTGTACTGGAAAACCTCCTCTTCCCCCAACTTGACCCTTACAGGTGTACATCAGACGGGGTAAGGGTCATAACACTCCGGCTCATCTTACGCTACCAGTCTCATTGCCAACTCCGCCCGAGGCTCCTGCTGAACAGCCTATTGACCTCTGTGAAGGCCTCCAATCTATTACTCAACACCCATAATCTCATTATGTTTCTTATGACACTCTAACTCCATATAGAGCTTTTGTGTCTTCCCTTGCCTCTGTTTGTATTCCTTCCACATGGCAAGAGCCTCTTGGGCATCCTAAATGGAAAGGATCAATGCTAGAAGAAATGACTGCCTTGGAAAAGAATCTCACTTGGGATTTAACTCTCCTCACACAAAGAAAGAAGGCAGTTGATTGTAAATGAGTGTTTACTGTGAAACAGAGCTCTACAGGTTTGATTGAACGTTTCAAAGCAAGGTTAGTGGCAAGGGGTATACCCAAACTCTTGGCATTGACCATCAGAAAACCTTAGCTCCTATTGCCAAAATGAACTCTATCAGAGTCTTGCTTTCATATGTTGCTTGCAAAAGATGGGATCTCATCCAATTGGATGTAAAAAAAAGTATTTATTTACGACAATTTGGAAGAGGAAGTGTATATGTCGCTTCCACCTGGTTTCTCTTCTTTAGGATCTGAAGGAAAAGTCTGCAAACTTAAAAGGGCTCTCTAGGACCTGAAACAGTCATCAAGGGCGTGATTTGGCCGTTTTCATAGAGTCATGATCTCTCTTGGGTACAGAAAAAGTCATGTTAATCATACTTTGTTCATAAAAAAGAGAGATAACTTGTTAACTGCTCTCATTGTCTATGTTGATGGCATCGTCATAGCAGGTGACGATTTTGAAGAAGTGGACGAGTTAAAACAAAATTTGGCAAGAGAGTTTGAAGTAAAGGATCTTGGCAAACTCAAGTATTTTTTGAGGATTGAAGTGAGTACATCAAAGAAGGGTATTTTCATCTCTCAACGAAAATATATTCTTGATTTATTGGAGCAATCTGGTATGAGTGGGTGTAGACCTGCTGACACTCCCATGGAGGTCAATCACACCCTTGGAAGAGATGATGGAGATCTTATTGAGGGCATTGCTAGTTACCAACGTCTTGTGGGGCGATTAATTTACATATCACATAACCGACCTGACATAGTTTATGTTGTGAGTGTTGTTAGTCAATATATGCATTCTCCAAAGACAAGACACCTTGATGTTGTCCTTAGAATCTTGAGATATTTGAAGACTTCACCTGAAAGGGGAATCCTCTTTACCCCCAATATTGAATTAAAGATTAAGGTTTATACTGACGCGGACTGGGCCGGATCTGTTAAAGATAGACGATCTACCTCTGGGTATTACTCATTTTCTGGAGGGAACCTTGTTACCTGGAAAAGTAAGAAAGTTGTCCCTAAGTCAAGTGCAGAAGCAGAGTTTAGAGCCATGGCATATGGCATTTGTGAGGGGCTTTGGCTACGCTCCCTTATCAGTGATCTGGGGTTGCATGAAGCTAGTCCTATTCGGTTGTATTGTGACAACAAAGTTGCCATCAGTATTGCCAACAATTTTGTTCAACATGACCGCACAAAGCACATCGAGGTGGACAGACACTTCATTAAGAAGAATATTGAAAAGAAGATTGTTTGAATTCCTTTTGTTCCCTCAGAAGGTCAATTAACTAATATTCTCACTATGAGTTTGGGCTTGAACATTCACTGTGGTTTGATTAACAAGTTGAGTATGAAAAATATAACATGCCCATATTGAGGGGGAGTGTTAGAAGTTGTTTTTTGAGTATTAGGGTTTGTACTCTTGTATTACCCCTCTTATATAAGAGGGGACTCCTTTCCTATTGAAAATAAGTCGAATCATTCTCTTACTGTTCTCATTAACAGTTAATATAACCAAAAATAAAATAGTGAATGATATTTTTAAAAGTCGTGTTGGCCGATATTTTGGAATAAATTGGATATGTCAACCTATATTTTACAAAAGACGATCTATTTTTTCACACAAATATATTGTTTTGTCTTCAAAACCTAATGTTGGCGAATATGTCGGATATTTTGGAGAACATTTAAAACATTGAGTCATGAGTAGACAACAACTAAATACAATAACTAGTTTATCAAGTTAATTGGTAAGAGTTCATAAAATTAATAAAATAGAAATAATGTTGAGATAAATAATAAATATTTTCTGCTAAGTTATTTAGATTGTTGGACAGAACATAGTTATTTGAATTGTGGGATTGAATAAATTTACATCCATGTCGTTTAAGATGTATCAGGTAGCAAACTATTAAATAGTGACTGAATTTTCATTTAGCTTCCTGGCTTCTTCAGATTGGCTGATTTAATGAAGTGATTGAAAATTATCATTGACACCATGGAGTGAACTTATTAGGGTTTCAACACGTAAAGATGGAGCGTGAAAGGTGGTTGATTCGTCTCCAGTTCTTAACTGGGATTTCTATAGGTGCAAGCATACAATTTGTATATAAACACAGAGCAAAAGATAGGGTCCTAGTCTGGATGATAATATGTTATCAAGTTTGTAGAAATGGAGAAAACCAACCTTGTATATATGTCCACTTGGTAATAGTTACAAGTATACACACACTTATATAGGAGAAGAAGGAAGGGAGAAATCCTAATACATGATGTGGGACTAATCCAAGAAGAAAAACAAGAAACAACATGGGCCCTTAAATGGGCTTTTCTAACACTCCCCCGCAAGCTGGAGCGTACAAGTCGTAGGCGCCAAGCTTGGATAAGAACTGATAGTAGAGCGGCCTAGAGAGAGCTTTCGTCAGGATGTCCGCAACTTGGTCGGTAGCAGGAACATGCGCCAAATCTATCTTCTTTGATTGTACCTTTTCCCGGATAAAGTGGCAGTCAACTTCGATATGCTTTGTTCGTTCGTGAAAAACCGGATTCTTGGCAATATGAATTGCTGCCTGACTGTCGCAAAATAAGGTAGCCGGAGATGAGAGACGAACACCTAAGTCTCTCAGAAGGCCTTCAAGCCAGGTTAACTCAGAGACAACAGCTGCCATAGCCCGGTACTCGGCTTCGGCAGAGGAGCGCGCAACCACATTCTGTTTCTTGCTACGCCAAGTTATGAGGTGTCCAACAAAGTAAGTACAGAATCCAGTTGTGGAGCGCCTATCATCAATAGATCCTGCGTAGTCAGCGTCAGAATACGCGACGAGAGATAGAGATGTGGACGGCTTATACACAAGTCCTTGGCCGGGGGCGAGCTTGAGATATCGAAGGATGCGCTCGACAGCTTGAAGATGAGATGTCCGAGGAGCGTGCATGAACCGGCTCACAACTCCCACAGCAAATGAGATGTCTGGTCGAGTCACCGTAAGGTAGATCAGCTTCCCAACCAAGCGTCTGTAATATTCCGGATTTGTAAGTAGCTTGTCAGAGTCAGAGCTATGGGCCGAGAGCTTGTGATTTGCGTCCATAGGAGTCTCCGCAGGTTTGCACCCAGAATAACCTGCATCACGAAGGAGGTCCATACAGTACTTCCTTTGAGATAACACAAGACCATCAGGGCGTCGGGCGACCTCGAGCCCAAGAAAGTACTGAAGGTTGCCCAGATCTTTGGTTTGAAAGGCAAAATTCAACTGTGCCTTGGTCTGTTATATTCCTGCCGTGTCGTCGCCAGTAATCAGGATATCATCAACGTAGACCAGAAGAATCACAGTCCCGGTTGACCGATGTCGGGTGAAGAGAGAAAAATCAGCCGAGCTCCGAGTGAAGCCACTAGCACAGACCACTTTACTGAACTTTTCAAACCATGCACGCGGGGACTGTTTGAGACCATAAATGGATTTCCGAAGGTGGCATACCAAAGACTCCCCCGTTGTCTCAAACCCGGGCGGCTGCTGCATATAAACGGTCTCCTGGAGATCGCCGTTGAGGAAGGCATTTTTGATATCCAGCTGATAAAGGGGCCAGTGACGATGAACAGCCAAGGAGAGAAGAACGCGGACCGTGTTCAATTTGGCCACGGGAGAGAAGGTTTCCTCATAATCAAGGTCATGTTGCTGAGTAAACCCCCGTGCCACAAGACGGGCCTTCAGACGATCGATAGTGCCATCCGCCGCATGTTTAATGACAAAGACCCATTTGCAGCTAACAGGGGTGTGGCCAGCAGGAAGAGGAACCAGATCCCAGGTCTGGTTAGCCCAGAGAGCCTGCATTTCATCGTGCATAGTAGCCCGCCAGCCAGGGTGGTGAAGCGCCTCCTGCACATTAGTAGGAAGAGAAATAGAGGAAAGGGAGGTGGCAAATGCGTAGAGAGGTGGTGTTAGCCGATGTAGAGAGACGTAGTTGGCCAAGGGATGAGCTGTAGAGACGGAAGCGTGATCGACCGTAGCGGAGCTATCGCTGGCAGCAGGGAGCTGGGTCACGGGCGCATCCTTGGATGGGCGACGAGAGTAGACACGGATGAGCGGTGGAGGAACCCGAGGAGGAACAGGGGGAGAGGAGGAAGAAGACGGCACAGATGGCGTGACCGGTACAACGGGCCGGGGAAGAGAGGGAGCAGAAGACGAGGGAGCAGAAGACGAGGTGGGGCCGGGTAAGTGGAAGGGCTGGTCTTCGCAGAAGGTGACATCGGCAGAGACGACCATTTTTCCGGTAGTAGGAGAGTAGCAGACGTACCCCTTTTGAGTGCGGGAGTAGCCAACAAACATATACTTGGCGGCCCGAGGAGCAAGTTTGTCGGAAGGAGGGCCAAGAAGGTGGACGTAACAAACACACCCGAAGATCCGTGGTGTGAGAGAGGTGAGGGTGATAGAGGGATAGAGGAGTTGGAGAGGTGAGGCAAAAGCAAGGACAGAGGAGGGAAGGCGGTTGATGAGATGACAGGCGGCGGAAACAGCAAAGTTCCAATATTTGGTGGGAACGTGCATTTGGAACATAAGGGAGCGGGCAACATCGAGAAGATGACGATTTTTGCGTTCTGTCACCCCGTTTTGCTGAGGGGTATACGCACATGAAGTTTGATGGATGACACCAAAGTCAGTGCAGAGAGTGGAGAAGGCACGACCGGTATATTCCCGAGCATTATCAGTGCGAATGACTTTGAGAGGAGTGGCGAACTGCGTACGCATCTCAAGTAAAAAGGCGCGAAAGACAGAGGGAAGTTCAGTGCGATCGCGTAGGAAGTAGAGCCACGTGGTACGGGAGTAATCGTCAATGAACGTGACAAAGTATCGAAAGCCAAAAATACTAGGGAGCCGATAAGGACCCCAAATATCAGAATGAACTAACGACAAGGGAGTAGTACTCCTGGTACAGGCAGGGGGGAAAGAGGAAAGGTGTTGTTTGCCGTAGACACAAGATTCACAGGAGAACTCCTGTAAAGAGAGATCAGGAAGAGCCCGCTTGAGAATCGAAAGGGGAGCATGTCCAAGGCGGCAATGCCAATCAACAGTAGAGATGGTGGAGAGAAGAGTTGGTGGGATATCCAAAATGTACAGCCCATTCACCAGCTGCCCCTGACCAATGGTACTCCGGGTACGGCGATCCTTCATAAGAAAAGAATGGGGTGAAAAGGTAATACAACAGTCAAGGTCGTGTGTGAGACGACTAACTGATAATAAATTGAAGGGAGACCCCGGAACGTGAAGAACCGAGGAAAGAGAAAGGGTTGGCGTAAGCTGAAGATCAGCGGAGCCAAAGACGGGGAGGGTTTCACCGTTGGCCACAGTGATGCGAGCAGGATGAGGCGTGTGGAGAT
This sequence comes from Platanthera guangdongensis, assembly GCA_039583875.1. Taxonomy (NCBI): domain Eukaryota; kingdom Viridiplantae; phylum Streptophyta; class Magnoliopsida; order Asparagales; family Orchidaceae; genus Platanthera; species Platanthera guangdongensis. The sequence continues at coordinate 120,628,149 of CM077154.1, read as the reverse complement.
ATGCTGGGGGCTTCTGGGAGGAGATATGGTGAGTAGCACCAGAATCAACGATCCAACAAGGACGATGAGAGAGGCAGGTGATACCCTCCGTAGAGGACACAACAGAGGTGACAGCGGAAGCAACAGGTGCCATGCGGAGAGCAGAAAAAAACTGGTGGCGAGCAGAGGCGAGGCCAGGCGGCGAGCAGAAACAGCCCGCGGCGGACTGGAGCCGGTCGAGGCGAGTAGGGCAGACCACAGCTGCAGAGAGAGGCCACGGAAACAGAAAGAGGCCGCAGCGGGAAGAGAGTCCGCGCGGACAGAGACAGGCCGCAGCGAGCAGAGACAGCGGACTGGATGAGGTCGCGGCGAGCGGGAGTAGGCCGCGGCGAGTACAGGCACGCTCAGCAAGGAGCGGGCTATGGGAGGCCGCGGCGGACTGGAGGAGGCCGAGGCGGACTGGATCAGACCGCGGCGGACTGGTTCCGGCCGTGGCAAGCAGAGCACAACAGCGGGCCGAGAAGAGAGGGCAAGCTGGGGGAGCTTGGCAAGTCGCGGGAACGGGGCAAGTCGCGGCGAGCTGGAGGGGGTCGCGGCAAACTGCAGGAGACCGCGGCGGACTGGAGGTAGCGGCGGACTGGAGGAGGCCGCGATGAGCACAGACGCTCAGCAAGGAGCGGGCCAAGAGAGGCCGCAGCGGATGGAAGAGGTCGAGGCGGACTGGACCAGATCGCGTCGAGCTGAGAAGAGAGGACAAGCCGGGAAGCAAGAGAGCGACCGCAGCGGGCTGGACCAGTCCGCAAGACTGAAAGAATGCAGAGGGGCGAGCCCGCGGCGAACAGGGAAAAAAAAGAGCTGCGGACAGGACGCTGCGCTTACGGCGAACGAAGGAGACCAAGAGATGGAGGTCGCCGAGGTCGCGCCGGACAAGAAGAGGCCGCAGCGGACAAGGGAAGCAGTGCGCAAGAGATGGCGGAGAGAGAGTCCGCGAGCACAGAGGCTCGAGCGGACAGAAATAGAGCGAGCTACAGGGAGCAGTCCGCGAGCAAAGAGGCTCGAGCGGACACAAACAGAGTGCAGCGGACAGGAATGATCGTCCGGAGCGGATAGAGAGAGGTGGGCCCACGAGTCAGAGCAGAAGATGGCTATAAGAAGCCTGAGGAGGGTGGAACCACGGAGGGAGAGAAGAGGAGCGGAATCAGAAGGGCAGTCCGCACGAGACCGGAGCGGACAGGAATGCAGGCCGCAGGGTAGCCGAGCGGACAGATACAGAGGGGCAGTCCGCAGAGAGGCGGATGCAGGAAGGCAGGCAGTCCGCACGAGACCGGAGCGGACAGGAAGGCAGTCCGCAGAGAGGCGGATGCAGGAAGGCAGTCCGCAGGAGACCGGGCGGACAGAAAAAAGGAGCAGTCCGTAGCTAGACGGAACCTGGCTTTGATACCATGTAGAAATGGAGAAAACCAACCTTGTATATATGTCCACTTGGTAATAGTTACAAGTATACACACACTTATATAGGAGAAGAAGGAAGGGAGAAATCCTAATACATGATGTGGGACTAATCCAAGAAGAAAAACAAGAAACAACATGGGCCCTTAAATGGGCTTTTCTAACAAAGTTATAAATATATCATTTTATCTTATTTATAAATCATTCCAGTAGTTGATTTGAATATATGCTTATTTAGGTGTGATTAGTCTTTTGTCATCATAGTTGGTCTCTTAATCCAAATGAAAGGCTTCAGGTTAATATTAGGCTATGATAAATATATAAAACTAACATCAAGATAAATAAAATGAATCCAAATTTAAATTTTACTATTGCTAGGGCATTCCCAAAAGGTGACTTGACATTGCCCAACTTGACCGAGTGAGAAGTACAAGAGTTGGTAGGACATGATTGTGGTGAAAAGTAAGGATCGTTGAGGTTTAACATTATAACTAGATTTGCTAAATGAGACTTAGGGACCTTGAATGATAAGATGAGAATTATTAGATGAATGATTAGAAGCTAAGACAAATATTGTTTGTTTACAATAGATAAAGTAAAAATGAATAAGATTAGTGTTACGATTGCGCATGCTGACGACACACGTACACTTCGAGGAGACCGTGGCGGGGCTGCACGCGGAGGAAGAAGACGAAGGGTCCGTCTGCAGGAGGAGAGACCGAAGACGTTGCGTCAACCTGACATTTTAATTATTTCTTGTTTTCTTATTTCCTATTTGGTTGTACGCATTTATTTCTTTCTCTTTATGTTGTGTTTCTTATTTCGTCACACCCCGCATTTATAAGGGGTGAAGTTGTACTCTTTTGGACCTCATTTGGATGTATGAGAATTAGGGTTTCTCCCTAACCTTTCCTCTTGTTCTCTCCTCCTTGCTCTCCACCGTCGGCCCTCCCCCTTGCCGGATTCCTCTCCGGGATTTCCCGGGAACGTATCAATTTGGTCCGACCTGCCGCACAACCCGCCCTCGCCACCGGTGCTCCTAATCCCGTGCAAATTTTGGCACTTTCGGTTTCCGATCGGGGTCTTGGTCTGTTTTCCGCGTGAGGTCGTAAGTTGGCCTTCTGTTTCGGTCGATCAACGCATTCGCGCCTCTCCCCGGTTCGACCTAGCGCCACACCCCGCAACGCAGGAAGACCGCAATCAACGCAGGCCGCCGCTGCACTATGCTTCTCCGCTGAATCGCAACGTCCTGCGTCTGCAGCTTCGGCTCCGCCGTTCCTCGCAAGTTTTGCCTTGCCGACTCCAACGTGTCTGTCGCTCGCGCAGTTCCGCGATTCGCCACCAGTCACGATCCCTTCCGGACTCACCGGATCCAATTCCACATCAACAATCTTGTCATGTTCCCGCATCCGCCACACGTCGCTTGATCCACTACGACCGATCAAGCCAGTTCCGCCCCACTTGTTTCGTCGTGCCCTTGCACCAACCATCGATATGGCTCCTGCGACCCGGTCCACTATAGAACCGATGTCGGAGGACTCCACTGAGGCCCTCCTCTGCCGTGTCGACACCCAAGAATCCATGGTGGCCTCAATCCACGCCTCCATTCTTGCCCTTCACGCGAAGTTCGACGCACTCCAGCCTGTCGCCGCCTCTTCCGCAAATGGCTCCACGTTCCCGGCCTCCGGCGCGTCCATCCTCGGGGCGGCGCCTCTCCCAAACATCGAGGACTCCACGGTCCCGCTTCTTCCAAGTCGTCCAGCTCTTGCTTTGGACCTCCCCACCTTTGTCGGTGTGGACTCGATTGGGTGGATTGCCAAGGCGGAGCAGTACTTCGACCTCCACCATACTCCCTAACAGGATAAGGTCTCAATTGTCGTCGTGGGACTCGACGGCTCCACCCTTCATTGGGCCTGTTGGCTCTGATAGTCCAGCCCGACGATCTCTTGGTCAGAAATCAACAGGAGATGATCCGACGCCATGACAGCCGCTATTCTGGATCTGCCATCAAACGGTTTTGTGGGGTCCGCCAAATTGATGCATTGGATGATTAAATTGATGAGTTTGTGGCCCTCGTCACCCATGTCTCAGGCTTTCCGCCAGATCATTATCTCAGCTTCTTCATGCAGGGCCTCTTGCCCAACATCCGGGCCCGGCTCCGCACTCACCACCCTCGGACGGTTTCTAATAAACTCGACATGGCCCGCCTCGTGGAGGAGGATTTGTCTCCTCAGCCACCGTCGTCGTCAGGCGGACCTCCGTCGAGGGGCCGACCGTGGCCGACCATTACTCCAGAAAGACCAGCTCCTCGACCTCCTCAAGCCGCACTGCCAGGTCAACCGGGTTTCCTCAGTAATTCTCCAACCGCGAGTTGGACGACCTCGTCGCAAGGGGTTGTGTTTTCGTTGTCGTCAGCCCTATTCTCCTACACACGTCTGCGTGGTCAAGGGGCCAACCGTGGCCGTCAGACGGACCTCCGTCGAGGGGCCGACCGTGGCTGACCATTACTCCAGAAACACCAGCTCCTCAACCTCCTCAAGCCGCACTGCCAGTTCAACCGGGTTTCCTCAGTAATTCTCCAACCGCGAGTTGGACGACCTCGTCGCAAGGGGTTGTGTTTTCGTTGTCGTCAGCCCTATTCTCCTACACACGTCTGCGTGGTCAAGAAGTTCCGCGCCATCATCGACGACGTCGACCCTGAGGTTACCATGGCTGACTTTGAGGCCCTGGAGCTCTCACCGGAGGATACCCCTCTCGACTCCACCACAACTATATTCCATTGGTTGGAGATATCTGGCGCCTCAACGGGCTAGTTCTCCGGCAAGCAGACCATCCAGCTTCCTGGCACACTATAGGATCGCCCGATCATCATCATGGTGGATAGTGGCGCCAGCCACAACCTCCTCTCTGAGCACCTGTTGCAGCAGCTCCATCTCCCCGGGGCACCCTCCCCGGATGTTGCGGTCTGTATGGGAGATGGCGCCACCGACCGACTCAGTGTCGTTGCACTGCCGTCTCGCTCTTTATGGGGCACTATTCCGTGACCGCGGACTTCTACACATTCGGCTTAGGCAACCTCGACGCCATTCTGGGAGTGGCTTGTCTCCGCACGCTCGGTGAGGTATGCATCAATTAGGAGATTATGTCCATGCAATTCCTACATGAGGGACAGCTATGTTGCCTCGACGGCAACTCCGCCCTCCTACGCTCTCTGATCTCCCTCCACACAATCCAGCGGCCCTTGGATGTAAGCTTCCCTGCGGGGTTGTGGGCCCTCTCGGGGCCGTCCGTGGTGCCTTCTCCTTCTCCGACGGGCCACCAAGAGCGTTCTACTGCACTCGCCGATGTCACCCAGCCTCCAATCGGACTGCCACCAGCCCAATTTTTTTGATCTAGAAGAAAGACGGCATTTCGCGCCGCACTACCTAGCCAAGCTACATGGTTGCTGCTACCACCTTCAGAGGGACCTGCAGGAGTTCCCGATTGATGGATCTTACCATCTGGAGATCGAAGCCACGAGGTTGTCCGAAGATCACTACTGTTGACACCGCTCTGATCACTGCCTTGAGAACAAGGCATGTTTTTCAGGCGGCGGTATTGTTACGATTGTGCATGCTAATGGGACCCGCACACTCCGAGGAGATACCGTGGCGGGGCCGCACACGAAGGAAGACCACGACGGATCCGTCTGCAGGAGGAGAGACCGAAGTCGTTGTGTCAGCCTGACGTTTTAATTATTTCCTATTTCGTTATTTCCTATTTGGTTGTACGCATTTATTTCTTTCCCTTTTTGTTGTGTTTCTTATTTCGTCGCACCCCGCACTTATAAGGGGTGGAGTTGTACACTTTTGGGTCACGTTTGAATGTATGAGAATTAGGGTTGTTCTCTAACCTTTCCTCTCGTTCTCTCCTCCTTCCTCTCGCTCTCCACCGCCGGCCCTCCCACTTGTCGAATTCCTCTCTGGGATTTCCCGGAAAGGTATCAATTAGTAATGAGTGATTGTTATTGCTAGAATGCCTTTACACTTGTAATATGTGTATGGCTTCATATATGTGGATCTCCTGCACATGTACTCACATATACTTACAATTTCAGAATGACTTCTTAAAAACTTGTATCTTTTCCACTTGCACCCATATATAAGGCCTTTATAGGGTTTCAATAACATCTTATTTCCTACACACTATCAGACTATCAGAGCAAGGTATGTTCCTACCTTATCCACATTTTATTCTTTGAAGCCCCGCGCAACTCTTCTTTGTGGAAGGAAGCCTCTTCAAATAGATTTTCTTCATTGTCAACCGCTCTTCTTCAAGTAATTGTTCCCTCAATCAATTTCACTATGATTTCTCTTCTTTTCATTATCTTGGGGAAAATCATCTTCTTCGGCAATTACCCTTCTAAGAAGAGCTTTTCTCTCTCTTGTTTTCTCGTGATTTTTTTTGCTTCCATTGATAACCCTTCTTTGACAAGCACCATATGTCGTTTCAGACCAAATCCTCTTCCTTCATCGAGGACTCAAGCCACAATCTACATCCTCATTTTCATAGAAAGTAATCCGAGTGTGGGGCCACCTTTCTTCTATTGAACCACCCTCCAGTTCTGTCGAGATCTATCTCTCACTGTTTATGCAAATGCAAAGATCACTTAGTCATTCTCATTCTCACTTCTTAAACAAGTGCCTCAAGCCTTCCTTTTATCGAGCTTATATCATATGTCGAGCTCTGTTGAGATTTGGTCGAGCTGATATGTTGTCTTCTACTGATGGGGATCGCGACACACATAGACCTACACAAAGATCGAAGTCGTCTGTTTTGTACAGATCATCGACGATCGGTGAATTTTAATTATTTTTTGTACTTCTCAGATTTTTTTTATGTATTTTAGAATCGTCGTGATTATAGAATCATGACCGAACCATGGTAGAACCTTAATCTGTATATAGAGATAGGAGGTTCATTTGGAGGTATTGAAAGTTTTAGTGAAGAAGAAATTCTCCTTTCAATCACCCGGTGACGAAACCGAAAATTCCAAGTGTCAAAGCTAGGAAGTTATCCCCTCCCTCCCCTCTCCAGTCTCCATCTAGACAGTCACCTCCTTCCTCTTATCCTCCATCCAACCAACCATTTCTCTCCACCCCCTTCAACAGTGCTACAATCTTCTGATCCCAACTATCCAGGAGTCCCCCAAAACAGGCCCTGTTGCTGGGAAATCATTCCAGCAACCTAAATGTAAGACTCGCAACCAAGCTTGTATGATAAATATTTTTTTATGTTTTAATTTATAAGTAAAAGAAGAAAAGAATTCCTCTATGATGGAAACAGAATTCAATGTCGATTTGACGTCACACAAATTATTTTTTTGAAGTACGCAATTTTCGATGATTTTGCGATGCTCGTTTCGTTTTCGTTTTCGTTTAAATTTTGTTATTGAAACTAATCATGCATATGGCTTGATGGCTCAAATTAATCATGTAGAGGGGCTGATTGGGGGTTCAATGATAGCCACGGGAGATTGCAAAGTTTCAAAGAAGGAGAATAGAGGTTGGTCTGTATACATGCTGAGAGGATCCCCAAGAAAGTCACTCAAAAATTAAATGTCAAGCGATGGATTCTTACACGATTATCAAAAGGATTGAAAAAAATGTTTATGAACGAAATGCTCCGCAGAGTATAGGAATTCAACTGTATTCAATATTGAAGATTTGACCCCATTTTTCGAGCCACACAACTATCTTCGTCTGCTACTTCTTTGCAGCCCCAACCTTCATCTACTACTTTATCACAGTCTCGTCCTTCGTCTAGTACCTCATTACAATACGAGCCTTTAGCACTGATTGATCATTCGGCTTCTTCCACAGCGGTTCCATATTCGCTGACACAAGCATCATCATTTGCAGACACCGGTGCCATCGTCAGCATTATCCTTAAAGTTACAGCAGTGTCATTTCCCGCATCAACACCATCATCGTTATCTACGTCGATGACAGTAGCAACACCATCATTAGTATTGTTACTAGCACTAGTTTCCTCTACTCCGACTCAGATATCTTCAAAACCATCTCTTATAGTAAAAGCACTGTCGCCAGCTTCAGCGATACCATTTCCAACCTCAGCAGCAATAGTACCCTCGAGCCCGGCCCACAAGTTTAGAGCACCATCAGATCTAGAGAGATTCACCTTGTGTAACATCAAAAGATTCCAATTATTAATTTATAATTTTGATTCAAGGTCAGACCAGAATTAGTTTCTCTGTCACAAGCGTCAATGGAGGTAATCATGGGTTTTAGCTCCATGGTCGTCAATTGATTCAAGATCGACATCCCATTTCCGCCGTTTTGCCAAGTATTCGTCAGACCACTCCCTTCCAGTAAGTTTCCCGTGGGGTTCATGGTTTCTCCTTTCTCATATGCTCGATTCCAGGAATCAATAATCATGATTTTTCCTTTTTCAGAGAACCAATGGATCCTTGTGTAGTCTCCAATAGCTGGGGAAGAGGTAAAAGCCATTTTGTTTTTTATTTCATCATTTCAATCCTTCATTTTCTACCAGCCTCTATAATGAATATAAATTTGTTTCCTACCAAATCCTAGAAGGAAGAGACGATCCCTAGACTTGTGGGGCTCTACATACAGTTCTGATTTAAGGATTTTTGTTTAATTTCAGGTGTCGATCAATCGTTGGTGTAGATTGGAGAATGAATCTTGCGAGGAGGTCATAATAGAACCACGCCTTGCGAGAAATTATGTAGTCGCGCCATGTGTGCAAATGCTACAACACCGAGGTAAGAAATTCGATTACTTTTCATTAGACATATCATGAAGATAAATTTATGTACTTTCACCTATGAATTGTATCTTGGTACGTAGAAATATGATAATGTGAAATTATGAAAATTGTACCTAATGCATGGATGAAAATAATAATTCACCATAATCCAAATAATAAATGTTAATAGGTAAGAAATTATTTATGTAATTTCCCTGCACGCACACATAAAAATCTACGAATACTACAAGTATATGAAGTAGAAAATCATATTGTAAGTAATTCACCCTGTTAGCATTGGTAAAACTAAGACACCGCATAAAAAAGGGTGATGAAAAACGAACTTATTGTTGTGGACTAATGCAGATGTTCCCTTAAGATTAATTATGTCAACCACTAATATGATGATAAAAGATTATTGAAATATTAAGATTGATGGCTTTACACAGGTGTTCTTTTATGTTGTTCATGTCAACCACTAATAGAACATAAATATGAGGCACAAGCGAGTGTTTTCTCTTGTGATTGGTGGAGGCACGTCATCATACTCATAGAGGGCATAGTAGATTGTATGAGCCTCAAATAGGGAGTCAACGCCGCTTGCGGCTAGTGCTGAACTGTTGATATTCATTTGCCTGCTTATTTATGATTCTTATACTCTCACATTAATACCACAACACATGCTCTCGATTTTGCAAAGTTTTCTTCTATTGAGGTTATCTTAAGTTTTGATTTATAAAAAATATATTATTGCAAGTTTAAAATTCGTCGGACGTGTGTCTGCATTTAGAAATTACCTGTAGCCTCATAGGATCATTCTGCTTAATCTACTACCTTCACTCATTGCTTCTGCAATAGCAATCTCTAAGAGAGAGAGCCTCTTGTCTATCTCAATGTCACTCCTTGAACAATTGACTTCTCCATTCAATAATAACATTTACTTTTATATCACTATTGATCTCAGATTTGAGAGTACCATCATGATTCTTCGCATTGATAATGTTTGCGAGTATATCAGTCATGAATTTCAGGACACCTGCAATCTCCTCGACATTCTTCATCAAACCCCATGTATTTATACACCACAACAAAATGGTATCGCGGAGCGAAAGAATCGTCACCTTTTGGAGGTTGCTCACTCCCTTATGTTCTAAATGCATGTTCCCAAGCAGTGTTGGCATTTTGTTATTTCCACCGCATGCTATTTAATTAATCATATGTCGTCGTTCATCCTCAACTTTGCTATTCCCTTCTCTATTTTGTATCCTTCCACACCTCCATTCTCCATCCATCATCGAGTCTTTGGATGTGCCTACTTTGTCCATCATCTCAGACCTCCAATCGATAAGTTGGCTCATCGCGCTACCAAATACATCTTTGTTGGGTACTCTCGTGCACAGAAAGGTTTTGTTTGTCATTCTCCTACTATGGGAAAACAATCACCTCTGTGAATGTTACTTTTTTGAGGATCAACAATTTTATTTTGCCCCTCCTGAGACTATCTCTCTTACGGATCCCCCACGTCCAGTTGTTCCTACCCATACTTCTCCTCCCTCGATTCCTATCCATAATCGCATGACACCCCTTCCTCCTTTACTACCCACACATCCCCCTCTACAAGTTTATACTCATCGTCGTCCTCTGACTGATGCACTGCGGCATTTGCCAACCGCTGATGCTGGTCCCCAACCTAATGATCTGCCTACAGTTCCCTCTCAAGTTACAGTTGCTTATACAGCTCACCCTCTCTCTAATTATGTCTCCTTGCACCGTCCCTCTTCTCCCCTTCGCAGGTTTGCGGTGTCTTTGTCCTCTATCTCCATTCTGTCTTGTGTGTAGGAGGTTCTTAAACATCCAGGATGGCGGGCGGCAATGGATGAGGAAATGACAGCTCTATGGGCCAATCACACATGGGACCTTGTTCCCCTTCCTCTTGGTCATTCTCTGGTTGGTTGTAAATGGGTTTTTAACGTCAAGCAACGCTCTGATGGGACAATTGAGCGCCTCAAATCTCGTCTTGTTGCTCACGGATTCACTCAGCAACACGATCTTGATTATGAAGAGACGTTCTCTTTTGTTGTCAAGCTCAATATTGTCCGCATAGTTATCTCTATAGTTGTCCATCAACATTGGACATTACCCCAAATCGATATTAAGCATGTCTTTCTCCATGTTGATCTTGCTGAGACCGTCTACATGCATCAACCTCCCGACTTTGAGACCACGAAGGAGTCTCGCGTATGTCACCTCAAGAAATCTCATTATGGTCTCAAGCAGTCTCCTCGAGCATGGTTTGACAAGTTCAGTTGGGTTGTTAGTGATGGTGGGTTCATTCAAAGCTCGGCTGACTTTTCTCTCTTCACATATCATTGTCGAACAGGCACCGTGATTCTCTTAGTTTATGTTGATGATATTTTAATTACTGGCGAGGATTCAAACGACATCCAAATGATCAAGGAACACTTAGCCTCCGTGTTCGAGACCAAAGATTTTGAGAATATCTGATATTTTCTTGGCATCAAGGTAACTTGTCATCCCGATAGTCTTATCATATCTCAAAGAAAGTATTGTCTTGATCATCTTCATGATGCTTGCAACTCTAGTTGCAAGCCAGCTGGCACCCCCATGAATGTCAACTACAAGCTATGTGTTTGCTCCTCCGAATCTGATGCGCTCCTACCAAACCCAGAATATTATCGTCATCTTGTGGAAAAGTTGATCTATTTAACAGTTACAGGACAGAATATATCATTTGTTATTGGGGTTGGCAGTAGGTTTATGCATGCTCCATGGACCTCTCATCTCCAAACTGTTGAGTGCATTCTCAGATATCTGAAGTCTATTCTTGGTCAAGGTTCATATATAAGTATTCATCGTCTCTATCTCTCATTGCTTACTCTGATGCTGATTAGCTGGATCCATGGATGATTGTCGTTCCACAAGTGGGTTTTGCACATATTTTGGTGGACATCTTGTTACCTAGCAAAGCGAGAAGCAATTTGTCGCCGCACGCTCATGTACAGAAGCTGAGTATCGATCAATGACCTCTGTCATCTCTGAATTCACATGGCTTGAAAGCCTTCTAGGAGACCTGAGTGTCAAACTCTCTTCTTCTGTCACCTTGTTCTGCGATAGTCAAGATGTTATTCATATTGCCAAGAATCATGTGTTTCATGAAAGTACCAACCATATAGAGGTTGATTGTCATTATATTCGGTAAAAGGTTCAACTAAGGAAAATGGACTTAGACATGTTACTGCTATATATCAAATCGCTGATATTCTCACCAAAGCTCTACCGCAACCTCTATATTTTTGTTTTTTGACTAAGTTTGGTTCCTACGACTTGTATTCCAGCTTGCAAGGGAGTGTTAGAGAAATTGTAAAGAAAGCCCATTGAGGAGGCCCATGTAAAGCCCTCTTAGGGATTACGCTCGCACCTTAGGATAGATTGTAGTCTTCCCTCTCTCCTCCTATATATATGTACAAATACATATGTTGTATTAAGGAAAAATATATGAGAAATTAATAAATTATTAATTTTTCTCTCTTGTTGCACACTTTTTTACAATAAAAAAACATCCCTTTATATCAATCTTTCTTCAGTCTGTCATTCTAGGTTCATTTCAGATGTACATGAGTCATGTGAATTATGAAAACATCATTATACATTATATCTTACACAAATTATATGGCATCCGATGACATTTTATGGCACTAATAATTTTCACTACTTCATAACCATTATATATGATTATTTTCATATTGCTTGATTATTTCTAATGTAGAATATAATCAAGTTATATTCTGAAACGTATATGCTTTCTCTCAGATAGAAGATATTATACACGCGCTTAGACAATCTGCCTAATAATAGAGAGTCATCTTTTCAAGCTTATCTTTTATTAGAATCATGTTAGTACTTTATTTTCTAGCCCTTGATCTTTTTTTAATATGATTAAGAGCATCCCCTCTCCATGCAACGAGGGCTTATGCGAGTTAGGCAACATCTTGTAGTCTTTTGAAACTCTAGTTTTGAGGGTTCTTAGAGGGAACCGGTACTCAGGAACAAAGGTGCGAACTTTTGTATCATGTTTTCATGTTTTAGGCTCCATTTGGTTCGGCGGTTGCGAGTCGATCCGGCGGGTGGAAACGGAGAGTTCAAACCGGAGGGGGAGGTGGCTGCTCCAAACGGAGCTTTTTGGGGCGTTTCTCAAGGCGGGTGGGTGGAAACGCAACAAACGCCGTCGTAGGTTCATTTGTTTACCCTCCTTCCGGCGGCGTTTGCCCAAAACGGAGAAGAGAAACGCCCAAACAAATAGAGCCTTAGTAACTTCCCCTCATCCTCTTCACTAGCTTCAATGACACCACTCCATGCTACCAAACAGCTCCTTTTTGCCCACTAATATCACATATTTACACCCCAATTAGACCCAACCACACATGAACCCTCTTACATTAAAAATGCTCGTATTCAACCAAATGAGCCTCTCCTTCCCCAAATCACAACTACAAGCCCTCTCCACAGGATCCGTGTTAGGCTACCGCTATTCCTACAAAAGAAAAAAAACAAGCGAATATTTGTGATATGCGATGTGTGCCCTAGGAATGCGGCGGCATCCCCCCAAATACCAAGTCGTGAACCGGCTAGGCCCAGCCGGCTTGCTTAGGAGGAGAGAGGGATTGAACAAGATGGTTCAGTCTTCGTGATCCTTGGCCCCTTCTGATGATAGCCCCGATTTGGCTCTGGGTCATATCATTCCCACCGTCTTCGAAAAATTGTTTGTCCTCAAGCTAAAACTCGGGATGTCTCTTCAAGCTCGTCATAATCCACCCAAGTTTGTTCGGACTCCCCCAAGCCCCTCCAGTGGATCAACAGTCGTACGACGGACTTCCCCGGCACTGTCTTGATCTGCGCTTCAAGAACCTTTTCCGGTATTAGCCAAACTTCTCCCGGTTCTGTCGCATTTGGCAGTGGACTAACATTTGGAACATCCTCGTGCCCGGCCCTTTTGAGCAGCGACACATGAAAGGTCGGGTGGATGTGGGAGTCCGCCGGAAGTTCTAGAGTGTACGCTACAATCCCCACCTTACTGAGGATTTTGAAGGGCCCGTGGTAGAGGGGTGCAAGCTTCTGGTTCTTCACTCCCGCCACTGAAAGCTGTCGGTATGGTTGTAACTTGAGGTACACCCGCTCCCCTACCTCAAAACTTTGCTCTCGCCGGTGCTTGTCTGCCTAGGTCTTCATGCGATGTTGTGATATCTGGAGATTCTCCTGCAGTTGTTTTAAGATTTCGCCCCGCCTTTGTAACGTTGACTCCACTTTTGGCGCTATGGATGATCTTTTATCATAATTTTGAAGTGTCGACGGTGCTCTCCCATACAAACTCTCGAACAGTGTCATATTTGTAATCGTTTGGTACGTCGTATTGTACCAGTATTCCGCCCATGGAAGCCATTTACTCTACTGTCGGGGCTTACCCGCAACGAAGCATCTCAAGTATGTCTTCACGCTTCTATTTAAAGCCTCTGTTTGCATGTCCGTCTGGGGATGGTTGGTTTTATTCATGCGTAGGTTGTCCCAGTGAGACGGAAGAGTTCCTTTCAAAACCAGCTAGTGAACACGGTGCCACGATCAGAAATGGAGGCTGGTATCCCATGCAGTCGCGCTACCTCCCGGACAAAGGCTTTCGCCACAGACTCCGCAGTGCAAGGGGGCGCAATCGCAATGAAGTCCCCATACTTGGAGAGGCGGTCAACCACCACCAGGATGACCGTCTTGCCCTGTGATGTGGGTAACACCTTAATGAAATCCATCGCAATGCTTTCCCATGTGAGCTCTGGAATGTCCAGAGGCACCAGCAACCCTGTTGGAGTGGTCGTCTCATACTTCTGTCGCTGGCACTCCTTGCAGTTCTTCACATGTTGTGTGACATCCTCCGTCAATACCTTCCAATACATGTTCTGCTTGATCCGTTGGTAGGCCGCAGGGTCCCGGAGTGCCCATCGTTGGGGCTGTCGTGAAACTTGTGGAGTAACTGCTGCCTCAGTAGGGATCCAGGTGACACCACCATGTGTCCCATGTAACAAATGGTCGTTAATGACATGGTAGCCCGCCGCCACCACTCTGCCTTCTGCAATATTCGCCACTATTTGACTTAACACCTCGTTGGCTAACACCTACCGGTGGACCTCCTCCACTATGCCTAAGACAAACGCTGAGATAGCGAAAATAGAACTCGTCGAAGGCAAGCGCGAAAGGGCATCGGCGACTTTGTTCTCCCTCCCCTTGCGATATTCTATCTCATAGTCGTATCTCAGCATCTTTGTCACCCATTTTTGTTTCTCTAGTGACGAGATCAGCTGCTCTAGGAAATACACAACCTTTGGTGGTCGGTTCGTATTTTGAAGTGCCTCCCGATGAAATATGGCTGTCATTTCCCCGCCGCATGCAAGATGACCAACATTTCCTTTTCATAAACCGAAAGGCCTAACGCCTTTCCCTGGATCGCCCGGTTGTAGTATGCTAGCGGCCTCCCCTCTTGCATCAGCATCGCCCCCAGACCGGCCCCTGACGTGTCTGTTTCCATGATGAACAACTTGGCAAAATCTGATACAGCTAGCACTGGGGTCATCACCATTGCTTCCTTCAGTGCTTGGAGTGCTAACTCCGCATCCCGTCCCCAAACAAACATCCCCTTCTGGAGTGACGTAGTCAACGGCTTAGCCATCTTCCCGTAGCCCATCACAAACTTCCTGTAGTAGACTGTTAGCCCCAGAAATCCCAGTAACATATTGATGTTGGTGGGCGTGGGCCACTCCGTCATGATCTGGATTTTCCCTGGGTCCAATCAAACCCCTGCTCTATCCACCAAGTGAACTAGATACTCCATCTCATGTTGTCTGAAAGAGCACTTCGACCTCTTCACGTATCATTTTTGCTCCCTGAGAACTTGCAGCACCATCAACAGGTGTTCCATATGCGCCTCCAAACTCGGGTTGAAGATGAGGATGTCATCGAAGAAGACTAGCACAAACTTTCGCAACCACGGCCTGAATGTTTCGTTCATGACCGTTTGAAAGGTAGTCGGCGCATTTGTCAACCCGAAAGGCATCAGAAGGAATTCGTAGTGTCATTCATGTGTTCGGAAAGCGGACTTCTCGACGTCCCCCTCCCGCATGCGGATCTGATGATATCCTGACCGCAACTCCAACTTCGTGAAATACTGGGCTCCATGCAATTCATCCAAAAGCTTGTCGATGATCGGAATCGGAAATTTGTCTTTGACTGTGACCCCGTTGAGAGCTCTGTAATCTATGCAGAATCTCCAATTTTTGTCCATTTTCACCAATAGGACCGGAGAATAAAATGAACTCGTGTTGCGCCGAATGGTCCCTTCCCGCAACATTTCTCAGACGCATCTCTCGATCTCCTCCTTCTGTATGTGTGGGATATCTGTACGGTCGGACACTGGTGGGCTCCGCGCCCTCCTTAATCTTGAACCGGTGATCACATGCTCGCGGCGGTGGCAACCATTTTGGTGTCTCAAAGACCTCCTCAAACCTTCCCAATACCTTTTGCACCCTTTCTGAGATCCTTTCCTTCCGCTCACCGGAATCTCCTTCGATCAAGACCCGAGCCATGGGGTAGTCCTGCTCGACCCATTTTTCCAGAGATAAAATAATGGCTTCTTTCACTGAAAGGGCCCGTATGGATGTGCAGCTTGTGCTTTTGTCCCCCATGTGTGAACTCCATAGTCATGTTCTCTCAGTCGTTTGTAACTAGTTTCAGCTGCCTCAACCACTGCACCCCCAATACAACATCTGATCCTCGGACCAACAGTATATACAAGTCTACCTGATACCTGAAACCCTGTATCAACGGTAGCACCTTCCTCACGGCCCCGTGCACTGTAGGAGATTTCTGTCTGCTACGAGCACCTTGAACACCTTATGCTTCGTCGGTGTGATGGCCAATTTCCCGGTGACCTCGGTGTTGATGAAGTTGTGGGTGATCCCACTATCGACAAATATGGAAACTTTTTGATCCGCCACCTTCCCTGTCATCCTCATTGTGGAGGGTTGTCCTCCCCCCTCTAAAGCGTGAACAGATACTTCAATCTCTTCCAAATCGAGAACCTCCCTCTGATACTAGATATTAGGCTACCGCTACTCCTACGGAAGAATAAAATAAGCGAATACCTGTGATATGCGATGTGTACCCTAGGGATGCGGCGACATCCCCCAAATACCCAGTCGTGAACCAGCTGGGCCCAACCGGCTTGCTTAGGAGGAGGGAGAGACTAAACCGGATGATTCAGTCTCCGTGATCCTTGGCCCCTTCCGATGATAGACCGCCCTGAACCGGCTCCGGGTCATATCAATCCGCAACTCCAACAATTGTGCATAACGTCGCTACCCCAAGGACACAATTCTCTACTTACGACACAATTTCATTTATACATCATCTACTTCTCATCGCCCATTCCTCTCATTAAATCACCCCCCCCCCCCACACACACACACACACATCAATTACAAGTAGAACCCTCCTCCACAGGATCCACAATTCCTATGACTGACCATAACATCACTACCCCAAGGACGCAATTCTCTACTTCTGACACAAAATTGGTTTATACAACTTCTACTTCTCACCGTCCATTCCTGCATTGCTGACATTGTTAACAGACTGTTCCACTATTGTGATCTAGACAACAACTGGTGTATCCTTTCCATTGCATTTGAGTATGGTATTGCGTAAAAGTTCTCTTGATCATCCTTCAAGACTTCTTTAATTCTCAGGACATATGTATTGATATGTATCATGTATGCTTCCATCGGAAGGACAGATTCGAATAAGCATGCTCTAATGACCTGCCTCACGATTCATGTTTGTCAAATCACTCGATTCTACTAGGATGTTGTCGAAAATCTTCTGGGACCAGTGTCAGATGTGTTAGTATTTCTTGAACTTCTGTTATTAAATATATGTGGAGAAAAACTGTCATACAAGAAAATATGAGACAAAATAATCTAATAATTGTCTTTTGGATGCCATAAGTTTAGCGCAAATAATACACATTGGATATGTGATTTCCTACGATACACTCCTACATTGATTTTCCTAAAATGAATATTTCTAGTCACTTTAGGCAAAAATGACAAGATTCAACGATGGCTTCAAAAAGAATATATATTGTGCAACATATATATGGTGATATTTTACAACTATATGATTTCTGCAATTGCTATTATACACTCTGTAATGGCATACTCATGTTTGAAAATAACAGTTGCTAACATATGTAGCACAAGTTAAATTGATTTATGAGGCATAGTAGATGTAGAAAATTTTCTACAGTAGAAATGAAGAATAGGCCTCAGAATTCCAAAAAACAAATATCAATCATGCTAAAGTAATATTAGGCTGTGAACCTTTATCTTGAAAAAAGGTTAAATTTCCATCCATTAGAGCAATACAAATGAGTATATATTGGGGGTAATCTTGTGTTTTCAAATAGATGGTTCAATGCATAATGCTATATAAGATGAAATAAGTATATTGTCAGTGCTTCATTTGAATCTTGGTCTTGCAGAGTAATAATATATCAGAAATCTTCTCAAATTAATCTACGTTAGTTCCACAATCTCTTCCTAATCAACTTTTCTTTAGAGTAAAATAATAAAATTATTCATACTTCAACAATAATATCCAGAGTAGAGGAAAATTGAAAAAAAATTGATAGTCACATTTAGCATGGTAAAGTGTAGCTTTCAATAAAAGAAAGAGACCTTTGCATTACTAATGGAGAATTTTATACGATTCATTTCACTAGCAATCCTTTCCAGGAGGATGCTTTGGGTCACTCTGAGGTTGTTTCCATTTTCAGCTGGCTGCAAGGAATTCTCATTGCTTAGAATTCCCTTTTCCAAATGAACTAGATCTGTACTTGACTCAATAGACAGTGTAGTTGGCAAATCTTTGATAAGCTTCTCAACCTATAAAAGAGTTCACAATCTCAAAGTTGAAACATGGCAATATAGCATATTAAAAAGCCCTAGAAATGATCGGAAACAAAAAAATATATATTAGCGTAGGACATAGCATCGCTATTAACAAACTAGTATCTTCTTAAAGACCAAGAGAATTGTAGAATGACTGAAGGAAATACTGTGATGAAGCTCCCTTAAACAGTAACTCAAGAAAATTTGCAACAGGTCTGATTTATGTTCAAATGATGCCCATTCAAATTCAAAAGCAAAATTCTTGATATTCCATGACTACCAAACATTTTTTGAGGAAATTTGAGGGACAAGCGCAATATATAAAATGTAGAGACCCAAATCCTGGGCTCTATTAACTGAATCAAAGATCGGACCATGGTTTTGAATAAAAGGGTCACAGTACATCAGAATGCAAAGTACAAAGAACATACACCAAGCTTTTTATTCCATTTCTTCGTTTATTACACGATCATTTACATATACTAGATAGACTTATTACAATAGATACACGTACGTCCAGTACAACGAGCTCTATGTCAGTCCCGTGCTTCAATTAGTGTTTTTACCAGTTTAGCTGTCAAGATCCTGCGTGTTCTGCTTGGAGTTCGTCTTGCTGCCTAAAAAAAATGTGTCCACTCTGGGTTAGTCATAAAAATTATGACCATGTGAGAACAGTATTTCGTGAAACAGTTATACATGCAAACAAGGGGGAATGATACTAATATGCATACAGTACAATAACATCAAAAACTTGGTTTGATTATTCTCATTACTAATTCATATAGCACCCCTTAATTTTAGTTACATAAAATGGGAAATGCTCCGGTGATGCAAACTTGAATTGGGCCCCGCCTCCGAAGAGCGTAAGTGTAGGCTCACCCATACTGGTGAATCCATCAGTGGATGCCTCCACATCATCGGATTCGAAGCCATCACATTTCCCCATGCAGAGTTTTAAATGAATTTTATCTTGTCGTGTAACTAGATGTTGATAATAAAAATAATCCCCTCAGAATAAATATCGCCTAATTGTCCCCTCGTCCACTTTATTTACTTAGAGATATATCTTTAAGGCGAAACTCATATGCACAAGCAAGTTTGTTCAAAGAACCAGGACATTAAATAGGGCAAAATAATTGAATACTCATAATTTAAAAAAATAAAATACTCACCACAGGTTTGCCTTTATTCGCATTTTTGACATGGTTTCCTTGCGACGCCATCCTCTAATTTTGAAGTCTTGGGACCCACTGAAGTTATACGCACGTTTATTGAGTTGCGTCACTTGAAATGCGTAACGAAAAGCGCAAAAGATTTAAAATGATTCGCTAAATCATCGAAAAACTGACACGATAAACCGGAAATCACAAAAAGGTCAAAATCTGATTTTATATCTTGCCGGACAGTCATAAATATGCCTCGAAATGGGCTAAAAACCAGCCCCCCAAATGGACTTCCTGTCCTCTTAAAAGTGATGTCCAGCAAGGTATAAAAAGTACAGCCATACAGCAGTTAACAAAACAACGCGAAAATAGTGACTAGGCGGTCCGAAATCAACACGAAAAATAGTTTCAAAACAATCATGAAAGTAGTAGACTAACCAGCAAAAAGAGGAGAAAGAGGGAGGAGGAGAGAGGGCACTGTTCAGTTAGACAAGGAGCTCGAGAGCAGCAGCCAAGAGTAACAGCAGCAGGGCAGCAGCAAGCTTTCGACACAAATCAGCAAAACAGCAGAGAGCAGCAGCTCGGGGCAGGTGGGAGCAGCAGCTCGGGGGAGCAAGGAGCAGGGAAAGAACATCATTTTGGGAGAGGAAGAGCAGAGTATAGCAGTTGGAGAAGAAGAGGAGAAACTCCACCAAAAATTTATATAAGTATATAGGCGGTGAAGTGGCAAGAAAAGTCAAAATGAAGTGGCTAACTCAAATAGGTGTCACATATCAATTAAGCCAACAGTCAAGTGTCCAAACACAAGCCAATTGTCAAACCTCAACACCCAAATGTCAACATACCATCCAACACAAGCCCAATCTCAGCCAACACTATCCATATCCAGCATCCAGCCAACACAGCCAGCCCACCATTAAAGGCAGCAAGCCCATCTTAACAAGGCCAGCCCATATAAATATATAAGCCCACCTATTGGCACACAATAAATAAAAGCAAGCGTGACATAATGAAATAAAATGCGCGAAAAATCTCGAAAAAAAAGCCGTACTGCTTTTATCATCATCAGGGAAAAATATTTATTTTGTTTTGCAAATTTTAGGTCGTCACAACTCTTCCCCACTAAAAGAGTTTTCGTCCCTGAAAACTGACTGGATAATGACGTCTATTAGCGCTGTTCTCGGATCTGGATCCCTACTGAACTTCACGTTCGTCACAATTTGTCTGTCGACGTCAACTGGAATATACTCGAATAGGTTCCTATATAAGGAAAGGGTTACGGTTATTGGTGTGCTCGTGTAATATCGTTGTACTACCTGTGACACAATTTATTGAAAACCTGTCCCTCTGATACCAATTGTAGAGACCCAAATCTTGGGCTCTATTAACTGAATCAAAGATCGGACCACGGTTGTGAATAAAAGGGTCACAGTACATCAGAATGTAAAGTACAAAAAACATACACCAAGCTTTTTATTTCATTTCTTCGTTTATTACACGATCATTTACATATACTAGATATGTTTATTACAATAGATACACGTAGGTCCAGTACAACGAGCTCTATGTCAGTCCCGGGCTTCAATTTGTGCTTTTACCAGTTCAACTGCCAAGATCCTGCGTGTTCTGCTTGGAGTTCGTCCTACTGCCTAAACAAAATGTGTCCAATGTGGGTTAGTCATAAAAATTATGACTATGTGAGAACGGTATTTCGTGAAACAGTTATACATGCAAACAAGGGGGAATGATACCAATGTGCATACAGTACAATAACATCAAAAACTTGGTTTGATCATTCTCATTACTAATCCACATAGCACCCCTTAATTTTAGTTATATAAAATGGGAAATGCTCAGGTGAAGCAAACTTGAATTGGGCCCCACCCCCGAAGAGCGTAAGTGTAAGCTCACCCGTACTGGTGAATCCATCAGTGGATGGCTTCACATCATCGGATTCGAAGCCATCACATTTCCCCATGCAGAGTTTTAAATGAATTTCATCTTGGCGTGTAACTAGATGCTGATAATAAAAATAATCCCCTCAAAATAAATATCGCTTAATTGTTCTCTCGCCCACTTTATTTACTTAGCGATATATCTTAAAGGCGAAATTCATATGCACAAGCAAGTTTGTTCAAAGAACCAGGACATTAAATATGACAAAATAATTGAATACCAATAATTTCAAGAAATAAAATACTCACCACAGGTTTGCCTTTATTTGCATTTTCGTCACGGTTTCCTTGCGACGTCATGCTCTAATTTTGAAGTCTTTGGACCCACTGAAATTATACGCACGTTTATTATGTTGCGTCACTTGGAATGCGTAGCGAAAAACGCAAAGATTTAAAATGATTCGTTAAATCATCGGAAAACTGATACGATAAACCGGAAATCGCAAAAAGACCAAAATCTGATTTTATATCTTGCCGGACAGCCATAAATATGCCTTGAAATGGGCTAAAAATCAGCCCCCCAAATAGACTTCCCGTTCTCTTAAAAGTGATGTCCAGCAAGGTATAAAAAGTACAGTCATACATCAGTTAACAAAACAGCGCGAAAACAGTAACTAGGCGGCCCGAAATCAACACGAAAAATAGTTTCAAAACAATCATGAAAGTAATAGACTAACCAGCAAAAAGAGGAGAGAGAGGGAGGAGGAGAGAGGGCACTTTTCAGTTAGACAAGGAGCTCGGGAGCAGCAGCCAAGAGTAACAGCAGCAGGGCAGCAGCAAGCTTTCGGCACAAATCAGCAAAGCAGCAGAGAGCAGCAGCTCGGGGCAGCTGGGAGCAGCAGCTCAGGGTAGCAAGGAGCAGGGAAAGAACAGCAGTTTGGGAGAGGAAGAGCAGAGTATAGCAGTTGGAGAAGAAGAGGAGGAACTCCACCAAAAATTTATATAAGTATATAGGCGGTGAAGTGGCAAAAGAAGTCAAAATGAAGTGGCTAACTCAAATAGGTGTCATATATCAATTAAGACAACAGCCAAGTGTCCAAACACAAGCCAAGTGTCAAATCTCAACACCCAAATGTCAACATACCATCCAACACAAGCCCAATCGCAGCCAGCACTATCCATATCCAGCATCCAGCCAGCACTATCCATATCCAGCATCCAGCCAACACAGTCAGCCCACCATTAAAGGCAGCAAACCCATCTTAACAAGGCCAGCCCATATAAATATATAGGCCCACCTATTGGCACACAATAAATAAAAACAAGCGTGACATAATGAAATAAAATACGCGAAAAATCTCGAAAAAAAAAATTGTACTACTTTTATCATCATCGGGGAAAAATATTTATTTTGTTTTTGCAAATTTTAGGTCGTCACATAAAAAATTCAAATTGACAGATTACAGAGCTGCTCAGCTGCAAGAACAAACTCAACCCATAGGATCTTAAAATTATTGTTGGCCGACAATGGGATTATTTTCATCATCCTGCAATTGGCAAATCTGGTGGTATAGCGATTCTTTGGCTGCATGATATTGTGGTCTTCTCACTGATTGTGTCATCAGTGCAATGTCTTATTGGCATGGCTACCTTTCCTGATCAGCGGCAGTGGATCTGTGCATGAATTTATGCAAACAACAACTATCATCTGCAGCGTCCCTTGCGGGAATTGCTCTCGTCTCACTTATCCAATGACAGCCCTGCAATTGTAGGTGGAGGCTTTAACTGTCTTCTCCGACATGAAGACAAGAAAGGTGCAACCTCGTTCAAATATATAGCTGGTTTGCGGGAAAGGGATGAATGGCTCGCGGGGGATGATCTTCATGAAATTGGGTTTACTGGGCCATCTTACACATGGTGTAATAACTAATAACAAACCTGGTTTAGGCCGTGTGTTGGACCGTCTGGATAGGGCCTACATTAACTCGGCACGTATGGATATTTTTCCTCTCCCTTCCCTTCACGACTTGAATCAGATCGCCTCTAACCACTGCCACATCCTGCTGCTGGTAGCCTGTGGGTCTTCAACTGCTCCCTCGCGCTGGTTACGGTATGAAGATATGTAGGCCACTTATCTGATAGTATGGAAACTTGTGGCCTCACAATGGTAGAAATGTGTTTCTAAAGATGCTGTTGAGGTGCTCTCCCACAAATGCTGTCGTACCCTTCGTGCTTTATTTTTTTGGAGTCATACGAAGCTCAAACAACTTGGATCACTCAAAACTGAATTGGAGCATGTCATTGCTGTTCTTCAAGATATGGAGAGCTCTGCAGACAGGCTAACTGCTGCTCAAACTACTGTTCTTATTGCCAACGTTAAATCATTAAACTCCACTCTTGCTAGGTTGAGCACTTGGTGGCGACAGCGGGCTAAGGCTAGGTGGCTCGCGGAGGGGGACACTAATTCTGCTTTTTTCACTATATTGCTTCGAATCAGTGACGATGCAACCGGATAAATCAAGAACTCCTGTCGGACGGCTCTTTGACGGCTAGCCCAGGTGACATTGAAGATGAATTCCTGCATGTCTTTCCTAATAAATGGCAGGGCCCTGCTCCTACTGACAATAATTGGCCATCCCAGTCGGGCAAGCCTCCCCTTGGGCCAGAGCTAATTTCATCTCTCACTGCACTATCACTGAAGCTGAAATTGGGTTGTTATCAATTCTATGAAGAAACACTACTCCCCGGGAGTTGATGGTATCACCACCTCCTTCCTCCACTATTTCTGGTCTCTAAGCAAAGATGATGTTTGCATGGCTATCATTGAATTTTTCAACATCGGTGTCCGGCCGGCAGATTGGAAAGATATCTTGGTTGTCCTTATTTCAAAAGCTGCCAACGCTTCTGAGTCGAAGAAATTCTGGCCCATTAGCTTGTGCCAAACCTCCTTGAGGAGCAGGATGCTTTTGTTCCAAGGCCGCAGATTTCTCATTAATTGCAAGTTCTTGTTTACTAATGATGAACACAAATGTTCAATCCTAACCTTTCAAGGTGGGAACGAAAAAAGGGAAAGATGAAGATGATAAGCAGAAACTATAACTTCTTCTTTTTTTTACTTTCTAAGATGGAGAAAGGCTGAGAAAATAAAAAATCTAGCCATCAGCGGCATGACAGCAACATCCAAAATGCAAGTATGCAACTTACAATACTGCATTTTAGCAGCACTAAGCTGGATATCATATGAGCAAAGAAAGTTGGTTTTTGTTGGTTGAATAAACACTTCACAAGTTTCAAATGTCAGCTTAAGCGCAAGAGGCAAGTCATAAGACGATTGATTAAAAGGAAAATTAGGTTACCTTGGAAACAACGTGGAAAGTGTCAAGCAATCGTTCGAGAATCTCCCGGGCGGCCGACGCCTCCGCACGCTGGTGGAGACCTCCACGGAGGGAGGAAAGGGAATTTTCAACGGCGGCGCGGAAGGCTCCGACCTTGTCGCGGAAATCAACAAGAGGAGCTCGCATGCGTGCAATCGAGGAATCCACGTCAACAAGGCGAGTGCTGAGGCTGACGAAGTCGGCATAATCACGGTTGATGAGCTCCACGAGCTCGGATTTGAGGATGGAGAGGTGAGACCGAAGCTCAGCCCCAAGGCTTTCAAGGGGAACAAAGGTGCGTAGGTCGGCAATGTACGACTCGGCATCAAAGTCTTCCCTGAGGAATGATGATTTCTTGAACCATAGGGGATCGGCATCGCCGGAAGGGTCTCCAAAAAGCTCGATCGCCGACCGGGGTAGCACTGACGGCGGGTGGAGCTCCACCATTGCGACGGAAAGAATAGGCGGAGGGAAGATGGTCGTCGACGGCAAGAATAAGAGCCGCGGCGAGCGCAGGGAGGAGGACGTCGCAGAATAAGGTATAGGGCGGCCGTGTGGGTAAAGTGGCCTAGGAATTAGAACAGCTCAACAGCCAGAGTATTGGTGTTGCAAAATCTAGCCAAAACTCAAAAAACATATTTTTCTCCTTTTAGCATTTACAGCCAATTAGAGATCTTCGTTGTATCTAGTACTGCACATAAAGACCCCAGCCTGATCCGGGACCGGTTCTAGGCAGGACCGATCCTTTGGGACACCGGTCCCGGACCGGTCCTGCCCAAACCGGTCCCGGTCCAGGATCGGTTTTTCCTTTGAAAATCGGGACAACCTGGGACAGGAAGGACCGGTCCTAACCGGTCCTAATCGGTCCCAGACCAGGTCCGATTAATTAAATTAATTATTTTAATTATTTTTATTATATATTATTATATTTTGTTTTTAATAATTTAATTAAATAACATGTAATATTTTGAAATGCAAAATTGCAAAGTAAATAAAATTTTTTATTAAATTTGAAATAAAACTATAAAATCAAAATACAAATTACAAATTATAATACAAAATCAAAATACAAACATTTTTATTAAATTTGAAATTATAATACAAAATACAAATTCAAAATTTGGAGTTGAGCCTTGGACTCGTCTTCAACTTCGGAGTCGCTTTTGATTTTGAACACGTCTTCAACTTCAACGTCATTATTCTGCGGCGCTCCCCAGATTTAAGTTATTAAGCTCGTCTTCAACTTCAGACTCACTGTTTTCAATTGACGAGACGTGTTGTCTCCTCCTCAAAGCGTACAAATGGTCTTTGTAGCAAATGCAAATCTCTAAAGATTTTTCTGTCAAACGGCTCCTTCGCTCGTTCAGAATCCTACCACTTAAAAAAAACGCAGACTCCGAAGCTACCGTACTAGCTTGGATGGTTAGTAAATCACTGGTCATTAAGGCCAAAATAGGATAAATATTAGATTTAATTTTCCACCATTTTAAAATATCAAAATTTTCTATTTTGTACGCGGTCATAAAATCTTGAAACTGTGTTTTGCTATATAAACCTAATTCGTTTAAAGTACTCGAAGTTCATTGTTTTTTCTTCGAAGCTAATTCTAAAATCTATTTTTTAAAATATCTTTTGTTCGAGGGGCGGTGGATTCCTCGCGAGGTCGCAATCCATATAGTTGATCGTAATAATTATATAGGCGAGTAAAATCAGAATTAAATTTTGAAACACTAACGTTGTGAAAATCAGTAGAAGATTTGTTTAACTCTAAATTTCGATTAATTTCCTCTATAAAATTTTCAACCCTGTCTACACTCATTAAAGGGTTTAAAGCCGCAGCACAAGAAAACATAGGTGACATATGCGTATAATATTTTAAAAACTTTTCCTCCATTAATAATATTAACGGACGTCACATTGGGTTAATTTTGTAAGTTTTAAACGTCTCAGTAATTAATAAAAAATTTTAAATAACAAACGAGCTAGTAGGATAATAAACTCCAGATAAAATAGTTGTTGTCCGATAAAAACTTTCTAATAAATTTACGTAATCTTCGATTATAGCCCAATCTGACGCATCTAAATCATTTGATTCTTATACACCATTATAAAATTCTATCAATAACGATTTTTGTGACAAAGCCCACTTTAACATTTTGTATGTGAAATTCCATCGTACCGGCATATCATAAGATGGACCCAAAAAATTTTTACCCTGTGCTATAACAAATTTTTTGAAATCTTGTTTTCGTCGTTTTGAACTATAAATAACTCGTAACATAGTACGTATTTTAATAACATAACTTTTCATAAAAGTTAAACTATCTTGCACAATTAAATTAAGAACGTGACATATGCAACGTGTATGAAAAAAAATACCATCTAGCATAGGTTCCAGATCATTAATCAAATATTTAATAGCAATATTATTATTCGAGGCGTTATCAAACGAAATACTTAAAATTTTATCTTTTATTTTAAAATCTCTAATACACTTAGTAATCACCTGATAAATAGCTTTACCGGTGTGCGAATATTCAAAACCTTCAAAACAAATTATACGTTTATTTAATTCCCAACTATCGGGATCGACCCAGTGACAAGTTATGCAAATATAAGAAAGTCTGTCAACTAAACCGCTAGTCCAAACGTCGCTCGTTAAACTAACTTGACCGTCGAATATTTCAAAATAATTTTGTAAATATAATTTTGATTGCAGGTAAGCTTGTAAAGCATCACGTCGAGTTGTAGTACGACTTACCTGTTGATATTTTGGTTGGAGTGCTTCGTGTATGTAAGACGTCATTTCGTCGTTGTCGTAGTGGTTGAACGGAGTCCACTTTTGATGACATTCTCCATTTGTTGCTCCCGTTGTCGAGCTTGGTCATACGTCCAAATGTGCCCGGTCGTCGAAATTTGAGCTTGGTTGGCCTCCGACGGGGCTTGTTTCGAAAGACACGATTTGTTGTGTCGGGCGAGCGTTGTGTTGCTACTGTTAACGGCCATAAGCTTCGCGCAAAGTTTGCACTTCGCCTTAATTTCGCCACTGATCCGCACTTTATCGAAGTTATCCCATACCGCCGCTTTATGTCGGTGCTCAACGATCTCATGATCGACAGATGATGAGGAGGACGCCGGCATGGAGGAGGAAGAAGCCATTTAACACGAATATGAGTGAGAGAGAGTGAGAGAGATAGTGAGAGAGAGAGAGAGTAAGAGAGGGAAATTAGGGAGAGGGTGGGGGGGGGGGGGGGGGGGGTTATAAGATTTAAATTAAAATAATATTTTTTTATTAATAAATAATATAACTATATATTACAAACTAATAAAAGAGCCAAACAGCTATTTTAATGAGCCTGTCATGTGGCAGGCTCATTAAAAGAGTCGTTCGGCTCTTTTAATGAGAGCCATTAACGGCTCTCATTAAAAGAGCCGTTAACGGCTCTTTTAAAATAGCCTTAACGACACTTTTAAAAAAGCCGTTAGGCTCTTTTCCGGTCCCGACCGGTCCCGAAACCGGTCCCGATCCGGGACCGATTTTTACCCTTAAAGGGTGGACTGCCAGGGACCACTGGACCGGTCCGGGACCGGACCGGTCCTAACTGGGACCGGTCCCTGTCCGGTCCCAACCGGTTGGGACCGGTTTTTATGTGCACCACTAGTTGTATCATGTTTTTCAAATATGGAGAATATGATAAAAGCAAATTCAATCATGTTTTTAATATTTGAAAAACATGATAATTCTTTATATTTGAAGAACATGATAGTTCTTCATATTTGAAGAACATGATATTTTTTAATGTATATCTTTACCATATTTTTACCATATATAAAGAAATACTATGGTCTGCGAATATCATGAGTTCAAAATTCCACAAGCCGTCAGATCATGAGTTCATAATTCAACAACCGTCTGATCGAGCACAATAAAATTATTTCATCTCTCCACATTTTAGTAGGTCTCCTAAACCTACTACTACGGTGTCTTAAACCTATGTGAAATTACGATTTTGCCCATATAACAATTAAAAAATCTAGCAGCTGGCTATTAAAATTATATTTTAATTTAAACGCGGCTAACCGGTTTCGATCCCAGGACCTCAAGGACAAGAGAAACAACTCAATCCAATGAGACAAAAGGTCAACTATGATAATTGTTCAAATAATTTATACTTATATTTATTGTTATGTTTTATGTATTTTTATAAAAAATATATATATATATATATATAAATATAGGTATAATATAATTCATTATTACATATAAATATACTATAGCCGGATACAGTTGCGCGAGGTCATAGTGGCGGGCTGGGTACAGTCGCGCGGGGTCGTAGGGGCGGGTCGGGTACTGTCGAAATTGGCAGTAGGGGCGGAGCCCCGTATCGGGCACTCGTAGATATATATATATTTATATATAAATAATATTAATATATTTATATGTATACATAAATATACATAATAATTATTATAATGATAAATAGTATGGCCAGAAATTATATTCTCATCGTCATCCTCACCTCTGGCATGAGTCTTTGGCTGTTATTTTTTTGTATGATAAATAATAATTAGAAGATATATATGAATATTATATATATTTATATATTTATATGTAAATTATATTTATATGTATAAATATATAATATTTATATTTAAAAATTATTATTATTTTGTATTATATATTTTTAATTTTTTCATGTTTTTATTTTAAATTTGATTGCATAACTAAAATAAAATAAGCATTACATAATTTAAAATAAAAACATTTCATTTCGAATTAAAACTAAAATTTTGGGAGGTCATCACTGGGTATGCTACAACTTTTGTGTGCGTTTTTCCTGTGTTGTTCTCCTCCATACCTCGGTATGTCATAGTTGTTTCCTTCATATTGGCTTCCTTTGTGCTGGTCTTCTCTGAACTGAGGTCCTCCAAATTGATTTCTATCATACTAGCTTTCTCAGTAGTGGCTTTCACGGTATTAACTTCCTCATAATCGAAGTTCTTCAAATTGAGGTCATCCAAATTGAGGCCCTCGAAATTAAGGTCATTCATGTGGGTCTCAGTCATACTGGCTTCCTTCATATTGACTTCTTCCATGCTGACCTCCTCCAAATTGAGGTTCTCCAAGTTGGTCTCATCCATATTGGCTGCCTCTATAATCACTACCTCCATATACACCTCCTCTATATTCAGATTGTTCGAGTGATGAAGATCCCCAAATAGTAGTTTTATAATGTTTTTTTTCAAAATGGCTTGTATTTTTGTCGTAAATACTTACAATATCAAGTTCAGATGCATTGTTTGGGTTTCATTGCTCAATATATCGTCCTCAGAATTGGCTAGCCTAACTTGCTAAAAATGGTGATCGATACGAGAGAGATTTTTGGGGTTCTCTGTCCTAAGCAAGAATGGGGTCTTGCGTTATGAAATATGCCTGCAATTCTTTCCCACATCTTGTGCTTCTTTTGATTATTCCTCATAATTGCGAATATCATGAGTTCAAAATTTCACAAGCCGTCAGATCATGAGTTCATAATTCAACAACCGTCTGATCGAGCACAATAAAATTATTTCATCTCTCCACATTTTAGTAGGTCTCCTAAACCTACTACTACGGTGTCTTAAACCTATGTGAAATTACGATTTTGCCCATATAACAATTAAAAAATCTAGCAGCTGGCTATTAAAATTATATTTTAATTTAAACGCGACTAACCGGTTTCGATCCCAGGACCTCAAGGACAAGAGAAACAACTCAATCCAATGAGACAAAAGGTCAACTATGATAATTGTTCAAATAATTTATACTTATATTTATTGTTATGTTTTATGTATTTTTATAAAAAATATATATATATATATAAATATAGGTATAATATAATTCATTATTACATATAAATATACTATAGCCGGATACAGTTGCGCGAGGTCATAGTGGCGGGCTGGGTACAGTCGCGCGGGGTCGTAGGGGCGGGTCGGGTACTGTCAAAATTGGCAGTAGGGGCGGAGCCCCGTATCGGGCACTCGTAGATATATATATATTTATATATAAATAATATTAATATATTTATATGTATACATAAATATACATAATAATTATTATAATGATAAATAGTATGGCTAGAAATTATATTCTCGTCGTCATCCTCACCTCTGGCATGAGTCTTTGGCTGTTATTTTTTTGTATGATAAATAATAATTAGAAGATATATATGAATATTATATATATTTATATATTTATATATTTATATGTAAATTATATTTATATGTATAAATATATAATATTTATATTTATAAATTATTATTATTTTGTATTATATATTTTTAATTTTTTCATGTTTTTATTTTAAATTTGATTGCATAACTAAAATAAAATAAGCATTACATAATTTAAAATAAAAACATTTCATTTCGAATTAAAACTAAAATTCTGGGAGGTCATCACTGGGTATGCTACAACTTTTGTGTGCGTTTTTCCTGTGTTGTTCTCCTCCATACCTCGGTATGTCATAGTTGTTTCCTCCATATTGGCTTCCTTCGTGCTGGTCTTCTCTGAACTGAGGTCCTCCAAATTGATTTCTATCATACTAGCTTTCTTAGTAGTGGCTTTCACGGTATTAACTTCCTCATAATCGAAGTTCTTCAAATTGAGGTCATCCAAATTGAGGCCCTCGAAATTAAGGTCATTCATGTGGGTCTCAGTCATACTGGCTTCCTTCATATTGACTTCTTCCATGCTGACCTCCTCCAAATTGAGGTTCTCCAAGTTGGTCTCATCCATATTGGCTTCCTCTATAATCACTACCTCCATATACACCTCCTCTATATTCAGATTGTTCGAGTGATGAAGATCCCCAAATAGTGGTTTTATAATGTTTTTTTCAAAATGGCTTGTATTTTTGTCGTAAATACTTACAATATCAAGTTCAGATGCATTGTTTGGGTTTCATTGCTCAATATATCGTCCTCAGAATTGGCTAGTCTTACTTGCTAAAAATGGTGATCGATACGAGAGAGATTTTTGGGGTTCTTTGTCCTAAGCAAGAATGGGGTCTTGCGTTATGAAATATGCCCGCAATTCTTTCCCACATCTTGTGCTTCTTTTGATTATTCCCCATAATTGGGTCTTCTGAGACTTCAAGCCAAGCATAACATAATGCTCGATCTTCTTTATGGGAGAATGCACAGTCTTGGTTGGAATACATGATTAAAATTAAATAAAAGAGAGAGTACTTGCTTTTGGAGAAAGAATTATAGGAACTTATAGAAGTCTTGAGATGAGGAGATAGTTAGAAAGAATCCAATGTTGGGAAAAAACAAGACTCCAGATTTGAAGCTTGACATGATTGATGAGTTGAAATTGATCTTTGAATGGATAAAGAATCCAATGCTGGGATAAAACAAGGCCTTGAATTTGATGATTGACATGATTGATGAGTTGACATGGATCATTGAGTGGAGAAAGAATCCAATGCTGGGATAAAATAAGGCTCCAACTTCCGGCTAATCACATATACTTTCAAAACAATCTATATAGACACTACTTCTGACTAACCACATATACTTCCCTCGAATAAAAATATGAACTATGGAACAGGTTCATCCAATCTGCGATCTTCATCATATTCAAATGTTGAATTATTTTCTCAATAACTTCTTCAGTGGGAAGAAGACACATATGAATGGGAGAAAGAAGATGAAATTTTAGCTCATATGTATGCCTCCAACAATGAAATAATTGCAGCTCAACTTCATGATGATGTACATCCACAATGTAGAGGTTCAGTATATGTGCACGTGGTAATCAATCAGAGGAGGATTGAAGGTAACACTAGACTTTGTAATGATTACTTCTCTGAGCACCCCACATATGGGGAAACTTTTTTCAAAGAAGATTTCGCATGTAAAATAATCTTTTCTTTCGCATTATCACTACAATGCAGAAGCATAATAATTTTTTCATTCAAAAGAAGGACGATGCTAGTAAACTTGGACTATCAATATTATAAAAAATTACAACAACATATTGTATGTTGGCATGTGGAACATTAACTGATAATTGCGATAAATACATTCGAATTAGTGAGTCAACCGTGATTGAATGTTTGAAGAGATTTTGCAGGGCAATTATACAATTGTATAAAGATGAATACTTGAGATATCCCAATGCGAATGATGCAAAAAGATTACTACAGAATGGTGAAGAACGAGAGTTTCTATAGATGCTGAGAAGACTATATTGTATGTATTGGTAATGGAAGAACTGTCCAACAGTATGTGCAAACCAATATTTAGGACGCCATGGTGGACCAATAATCATTCTCGAGGCAGCATCATCGTATAACTTGTGGATATGACATGCATATTTTGGTTTATCGAGATCTAATAATAATATCAATGTTCTGCAGTCATCCCATTTATTTGCCAACTTAGCACTAAGTATTACATCTCCTACTCATTATGCAATCTTGCGGAAAAATTATGATGTTGGTTATTACTTAGACGACCGAATATATCTGAAATGGTCAATACTAACTCAAACTATTTTTAGTCACAAGATAAAAAACAACACATTGCAATGATGCAAAAAGCATACCGAAAAGATATAGAGTGAGTATTTGGAGTTCTTCAATCATAGTTTGCAATAATTAATGGGTCATGTCATTTTTTGGATAAACATGTGTTACATGATATCATGACTGCTTGCATTATAATGCACAATATTATTGTCGAAGATGAGCGAGATAACACTGAATATGTCAATATTTTTATGCCACCACCCACTCAGAAATATTGAAGAGATAGACACAAGTGAAGCCGAAAGATTTTGTTAGTTCCTAAATCGGCATAAAAAGAGCAAATATAGAGTTGCACATTTTGCACTTCGAGATGCACTGATTAAACATTTGTGGGCACGACATGACACCAAATCAATGTAATTTTTAAAATTTATGTATATTAATTTGAATATATTTTGATATATGCATACGTTTAACAAGTAAAATGTTTTATTTTTTTGTATGATAAATATTAATAAGAAAATATTTAATATTAATCCAGTTTTGTAGGTCTAGAAAACACGATTTTATTGATATAATATATGTCGTATTGTTAGAAGTATATTGACGAGATTATAACTTTATACAAAAATTTTGTAATTACATAAATTAAATAATAAAAAAATACAAAAAACAAATGCACCTCACGTTATTTCCTCTCCCCCTCCTCTAAACTTAGAGGAGGAGAGAGAAAATGCAGCCCACGCCATTTTTAAAGAGCCAAATGGAGATCGATTGGAGGCAAAAAAAATTTATTTTTTGGAGAACTGGAGGCTCGTTGGAGTTGCTCTAACTCCTAACGTTTATTCTTTATAAGTTTAATCTCATTTTTTTAAAAAAAATATTCCAGTCCTTAACATTTTGTTCCTTTTGATATAAGTCCTAAAATCTCTCTCATGTTGACTCTTGTTCTCTTTTGTTCACATCACAGAGAAAATGACAGAAATAGAAAAGGATGGGATAATTGTTCGACCACCGAAG
Source organism: Platanthera guangdongensis (assembly GCA_039583875.1). NCBI lineage: Eukaryota > Viridiplantae > Streptophyta > Magnoliopsida > Asparagales > Orchidaceae > Platanthera > Platanthera guangdongensis. Next base: position 120,593,975 of record CM077154.1, on the reverse strand, counting down.
GTAACGTTCTCTATTGAAATTGGAAGGAGATGTGGAGAGGAGGTTGAGAGGGTCGATTGTCGGTCGCATTCTAGGAAGGCGATTACATTCTTTGTTTTAATTTGAAGGAGTTCGTTGTACCGCTTGATATCAATTTCATCGTCAAACCCTAAAAGCGACACTACAACATTTTTGGTCTTTAGTAACATTTGAAAACTGTTGCCTAAAACCGCAAAGCGTTGCCAAAACATTGAAAACTGTTGTCATAGGGGTGTATGCCTATACCCGTGTTACCAAAGACCTAAGGCAACAGTTTTCATATGTTTAGGCAACATTACTTGAAACTGTTACCGATATCCCTAGTAAAGGCAACATTTTTTACATGGACCTATTGCAACATTTTCAAAATATTTAGAGTTACATTTAATAAATGTTGCCAAAATTATTTAATTAATAAAAAAATATAAATTTGAAAAAAAACATGAAAATAAATTAAAACTTCAAAAACAAACATGTTATATCATGAGACATTTTTTTATAACTCATAAATATATAACAATTTCACAAGGCAAATATTTTCATTTAGAATATTAATGTTGCACATGTTTTATCATTAAATTAACAACCCATCAGTAGCATCACAGTTTACCAAAATACATCAAAATAATGAAATATTATGGTACACAAACAAAATTATCTAAATCAACTTAAACATCAAATGATCTTCATGATATGGGGTCATCGATCATATTGCAACTCCTCATTTGTCTTCTCATCATCAAGAACTTTCTGCACAAAGTAAAATAATATATATATAAATATAATGACATCAAGATCAATATATAATTAAAAAATTGTAAACATATAAAAGTATTTTAAAATATTGTATGAAAATTTACAACATTATACCTCTTCATAGTTTGGAACGTGTGTTGATGTAGAAGAATGTGCATGCGGTAGCCCGTCTCTCTTCTGTCAACTATTTGCATCCCCTGGAGATGAACCTAATAGATTCTCCAATGAGCAAATTATATTTGATCTTAATAAAAAAAATAACTCACAATTGCATTGTTGGTTTCTAAATCCAACTCCTTTCCACTAATGCTACTTCGAGTTTCAATAAAAACATTATTGAAAATTAAACACAATCAGTGAACTGCACATAATTAACGAACTGCGCGTAATCAACGAGTTGCACGTGCAACTCGCTTAAATTCAGCATTCCAGAGAGTTGGACGTACAACTCGCTGTAATTGAGCGAGCTGCATGTGTAGCACGCTGAATTTCAGTGAGCTGCAGGTGCAGCACGCTGAATTTCAGCGTGCTGCACCTGCAGCTCGCTAAAATTTAGCATGAGCAAGCTGCACAAGATGCAGGTGCAGCCTGAAGTGAGGAAGATATCAAGGAGGCTGAAAAGGTAAGTTATGATTAATAATATCTTGTCCTAAACCTTTAACAGCAACATCTCATTGTCCTACATGCCATTTTCCCTCTGATCTATCCACAAGATCGCAGAGACCAAGTTTAATGCTCACAGATGATCCCCCACCTCGACAAGTAAACCATCAGATCTTGATCCCAGCTTGACAGCAAACAACTACAACAAGTGTTGATGCCTACCTATATGTGTTTGCACAACCACAGGCTACCACTAAGATGGCCCTCTGATCATGACATTGACAACATTTTCACCCAGGCTTACTTCTAAAACAATAGACACAATTTTTTCCTGCATACACATTTCTTTCATCTGGGTTAGGGTGCGATATCTAACTAAAATCATTTCATGTTTGTGGTAATAGGTCTCTGATAAGTAAGAGAAAAATAAAGGATGTGCATACAAAAAAAAAACTGAAACAATGGACAACTAAAACAAATATTCATAAGAAATAGATATTTATTTACCAAATTCAAATCACATGTCTATATTAGTAATGCATGATGATTTTTCACATCAAAAAAGTTTGCTCAGTAAAATTCCTGGCATATCTTATATGATGTTCTTACCGTTGAGGAGGGAAACACACAATTTTTAAGTTTCGTTCATTTGAAAGGAATTGAGAGATAGGAATTGGAATTGTCTCAATTCCAATTTCCACATGAATTGAAATCGAGGCAATTCCAATTCTATCATTTGACTACAAGTCAAGATTTATTTAGGTCGGAATTGGAATTGGAAATTCTTCACTCATCTAAGTTTTGACTGAAAAGTTTTCCGATAAATTTGTTGCAATCCCTCTTCATGTAGTTTTTGCAAATTTGTTTGAAATACATTAACTGTAGAACACCAATGACTGCTGCATTAAAACTCTTCAATAGGGAGCTGAAGATTATTCAACCTAGAAATAAGCAATTGCTTTAATATATTTTAACTCAGTCTTGGTAAGGAAAAGGTTTCATGAAACTCAGAAATTTCATGAAATTTCTATTAGAAATGGTCATATCATTGAGAAACTAGAAAACTATGGAAAATTAAGAAAAATACATCCACATTGGAACATTTAGAACGACACATTTCATAAGGTACAATATCCAGAATTCTAGATGTTCCAGGCATCAGCATCATGCACAAAATACTATACAACATTATTACCACTAAACTTCAGAATTATAAGCAAACATCTTATGAGATTAATAAAGAAAGAAGGTTACCTGCTATGCTCTGAGCCGAAACAACTCCGAGTTCATTCTTTGCGTGGAAAGGTAATAAGCCCTCACATCTCCTAGAGAAAGCTTCATGGAGAATTAAGTTGGCCAAACATGTATGTGTTGAGAATAATTTGCTTATCTGGGATAACTTCCTTATGCATACCTATATGCTTTATAGCCTTGATCATACTCGGGGAGAATCATCAATGACTAGACATGATGCATCAGTACCCAATTTTTTTTTGCTGCCTCCAAGATTTTGAACTTAAAGGATTAGCTCTGGTTGGGTGAACCTCCAGTACAGGTAACAGTGTGATAATTCATGAATTAAATATTATTTATTGAAAATAAACTTGAGAACATACATGTCTGGAGAAGGTTTACCTTGACTAGCTTCATCACTGTCAATAATAATAGAGAACATTTCCTTCCAACCTATGTAAAATTTTAAGAGAAGGTATTAAGTATAAGCACCAAAACATTTTTTTCGCAACATAACCACAAAAATATGTTGTCAGTTTCTACTCATGCAATTACATTTGTTAAGAAAATAGTTGTATATCTCTCAAGGAGAGCAAATAAAGATCACGAGAGCAAGACAATAAAATGTGGGAAAAAAATATTTAGGAGACATTGAGTTATAAGTAACACCTACATCTTTCAAGACATGGACATTGGAAGTTCCACTGTAATCAATAATCAGAGATAAATACAAGCACATTTGTCTCAAACATGTCTCACCACACAAGCACATTTGTCTCAAACATGTCTCACCACGCTCACTTCTTTTCACATAAGAGGAACAAATTACATAAAGTGTTCCCAATAAAATACGTCAAACATGACCAGATCTAATGCCCACAATCAATTCTATTTATGAAAAGTATGTAGAGAAATCCCTAACTCAAAGGTCACAGGCAAACCTCTGGCAGCTGCAGAAGGATCTTGCTGGCTTTAGCAGGGTAGATCTGTGGGATGCAGCGGTGTTTGGCAGGAGAACTTGGATGAGGAGTCGTTGGTAGAAAACGGGGAGGCCGCGACACCAGAGGTCACAAGAGGTTAATCCTAGAAGGCTGTCAAAGAAGGCGTTGATGCGCGAGGTTGGACGAAGTAGGAGATCGACAGTTTCAAGTGAGGAGTTCTCCGGAGCAGGGCGAGGGATTCGGTGAAGAATTTGGGGAAAAATCGGCGGGGATTCGAGAAAGAAATCACTAAACCATGCGAAGTAATGTTGGGGAGATGGAGCGTGGCACGTGCGAGCCCTAGATTTTTAAAGTCACGAGGAGCATGAGTGTTTTGATTTTGATATACCGACTAAACAATTTAAAACTGCATTATATATATGATTAATGCTCAAATTAATTTTTATCATTAATAATTCATTGAGTAATTATATGGACATCTTAAAATAGGCTATTGGCAAATCAATGAAACTAAAAACCACTCCTATATTTTCTCCCCCTCATACGACTACTAACAACCCCATTTATTTCTCGCGATGGAGAACTCTAGCCCACCTCCTTCGACGAAGACACTTTTGCACAGCCCTCCAGAGATCGGCCTTTGCAGTGATTTTATCACTAAAAATCAGTTTTCTTGTAGTGTGTTTTAGATTTTTTGAGTTTTTGTTAAGTTAGAATTTGTGTGTTAATAACGATTGATGGTGTGTTTATAACATTGCTCTTTTTGTTTCGGGGAATTAAGGTAATTAAATATCGATTCATACGGAAAACGAGCAGATATCTGCACATCCGGGAAACCCAAAACTGATTTTGTTTCGGGGGCGTTGCCCCCGAGCCCCCAACGGGGACGCTGTCCCCTGGACCCCTGCCCGCTGTCCGGACAGCGGGACCTCCGCCGGGGGGCTGCCGCCCCCGGACCCCCGCTGTCGTCGGCTCCGGATATGTCAGAGGGATTCACACTTCGATTCCTCTAAACTCACGTGGGCAAACCCGGTGTGAGAAATAAGAAGACCGGAAGTGTTACACAACTCCAACAAATTAAAATCCTGATATAAGTTAATTAAAATCACGGGTACGTATATAGAAAACTAACAACGACCCTTTTAAAAACGTCTTAATAAATGTGGAGTCACGATTGAACAAGCGTCGCCAAAAAACGTGGCTATTAAATAAAAATTTTGTTGTGTGGAGTCGGGAAAAGATTATCGAGGGTTTGTGTATGTGCTAGAAATATTGTTTTTATTAAAATAAATTTTAAAGTAATAATTTGGCATGGGAGAATAATAATTTTGGTTATTCTTAATGTAATCTTTAGGCAATACTTTTAAAATATTGTAAATTAATTTTTAAGAAGACAACATATCATAATTGTTGTCTAAAATGAATCCTCAATGGCAACATTTCAAAAATGTTCCCTATAAGGGATTAGAGAACAATTTTTGAATGTTGCGCAAAAAGTATTGCCTAAATATGTAAACCTATTACAACACTTAAAAATGTTTTCTAAGAAAGTTTAGGCAACATTTTTATAACTGTTGTCAAGTCAGGTGTTGCTAAAGACCAAAAATATTGTAGTGCGACTCATTGTTTATATGTCACACTTTTGTTCTCTTCAGAGGTGTTAAATTGCATCGTTCTGGAAAGACCGTTGTGAATCCTTTTTTTAGTGTTGTTATTTGGATTTGATGGGAGGAAGTAGTTTTAAAGACAACGACAAATAGAGTTTTAGATATGCTGCTTCTTTTTACTGTCATGGCTACCATGAGGAGCAACATTGATCGTCGAGGTCCGATAGCGACGTGCCTTCTTATCAGAATTAATGGGGCCAAGCATAATTTATAGAAGAACTGGTGTGTAATTAACCGACAACCCATGACCCTCACTAACTTGGTGGGGATCATGGAAATAACCACCGTGCGCGATCGGCGTGCCCAATACTTGTTACATTCATTTCCGTGATCCCACTATGCGCACCACCCGAGTAATCACCCACGGCTAGCCGTCGTCGTTGTCACCACCGTCGCCGTCATTTTCGTCGTCGCCTCCATCGTCAACGTCGCCGTCATCACCGCCATTGGGCGGCCTCCGTTAGGCCGGCACAGGGCAGCATCCGCGCGGCCGGTGCCGGGCGTCCGTCCCCGGCCGGCCTCTGTGAGGCCAACGCTGGGCGGCCCTCGCTCGATCGGCCTCTGTGTGGCCAGTGATGGGCGCAGCCCGGTTGGCCGCCCCCAAACGACCAACCCCAACCGACCTCCTTAAGGTAGGCGGCCGTCTGATTAGCCTCCCCCGGGTCGGCCGCCTAGTCAATCTTCCCCGAACGGATTTTTCCAGTCGATCTCCTTTTGACCACCACAGTCCGATCATCCTCCGACGATCAACACTGTTCGTTACGCGGGTAATCACAAACATGACAACCGACGTAACGACCTTTATGAGTGGGGGGAAATAAATAAAATTATCATGACCTTCGTATTGTGAAATTATAAAATAATATGCGCTTAGAACTATATTAAATATGGTCTGCACATAATAATTTGGGTGGTTACGGTTTGTTGATAGTCGCATAAGTGCTGTAACCATCCTCTGAGAGCCTATAAAAGGGCCCCGGACTCCCCTCATTTCTAACTTTCTCCTCTCAGTCTTCTTCTCCTACAGGTCGGAGCTCTGCCAAAATTCTCCTATGAGTCACCTCCTTCTCATTAGTCCGAGAATTCATTTAAGTTCACGTCGCTCCAGAGAAGAAGACACATTGTCGGCCTCTTCGAAAAATTTCCTACGTACAAGGCATTCAATGAGTCCTCACCAACAAATCTCCTATATGCATCGAAGCAGCGCACAACATCCAGGCAGCGTCCGAAAATGTCTACCACCTAAAAAAGAGATTGATTCCGAGTTTTTTGTGAGACTTTATGTCGCCCACCAAAAGCACCTGTATTTTCTCTCATCCCAAAGTTCTAACAAGGAGCGGCTTGTCGCCCTCGAATTCTCAGACAACTTGTAAACTGTCGTTGATCGTGATGTTTGACTGGCACCGAACCGGTCACCTGATTTTTTTTATACAATTTCGGGTTTTCATGTCTTGTGCATTTTTTTTCTTACTATGTGCCTTTTTGTATGCTCGACTGTTCCACGGGCTAAGGCTGGCAAATTTAGTTCGGTCTACCAGGAGTCTTGAGTTGCCCGCAACAAGAATCATCCAATTTCGACACCAAGTTGCGATCCTCCTTTAGAAACAGGGTTCTCTCTGCATCACACCACCATGAAGTTGAATCAGAGGTGGAACGAAGGAGCATTCGTGTAATCTTCTATGTGCGGGCTCACATGGTCTACACCCACCGCTGTATCTTTGCCGCCTTAAGCCTTTTCTTTCTTTGTCTGGTCCAAACCCATCCCTACATCCTCTCCCCAGCAGTCATCGACCCCCACAGCTCCAACTGCTCTGTGCCACCACTGATACCTCTGTATTGTTGCTCCTTGGCAATTTTCTTTGTGAGGCAAAGGAAAGAGTTAACAGAGACTTAACAGAAGAGAGATTTTAGGACCTAAATTAAAAGGAGTAAAAGTTTAGAGACTGTAATCTATAAAAAAATGGTTTGCACTAAAATCTTAGAATAGTTAAATGTTAGGAATTGGAATATTTGTTTTGAATAAAATCTACTTTCTAGTACAATGGGTGCAACACAGACTAGTTCGGTTTGGTTCCACCTAAAATTAAGAACTAATCTTATATAGGTTCAGTTCTAAAGTTTTGAAATTGAACTGACCCATGATCATAAGGTATATAATCAGATCTAAATCGTTCACTTTGGTTTAATTCTCGGTTCTACCCAGGCCTCAAAAAAAATTTGACTCTTTCAACTCATGATTTTTTGTCATACAACTTCCATTGTCTCGAAATAATTGAATCATGACTCTCTATAACATTGAAGTCATATAGCAACATGAGTTCAAAATTTATTTTCTTTAGCCATTTTATTATATTCTCAATCAATTTTATGTATTAAGACATAAATTATAAATGTTGTCTCACAAAAATTTTCTATCATTGATTTTCAATTCTCAGGTTAGATCTGGGTACCTAACCTGTGGAAAAAGGAACCAAACTAAATTGTCAGTTCTTATATTATGGGAACCAAACCCGAACCGAACCTATTTGAAATTGAACATAAAATTATGCACATAAAATTATATGATAAAAATGTGATTAAATGGATTGATATTTTTTGTTTTATTTTTGTAAGACACTCGACACCAATTCAATACAAAAGTTAATCTCATGTTGAGTTGGAGCACCAGTGAGTTCATCAAGAAAAATATCTGCATACTCTGCCACTACCGATACGTTACTTAAATTGGGCTTACACTCTGAATCTTATAACATAGTGAAGAACAACTCTGCGCCTTTATGAATTTCCTTAACCACTGGAAGAGTAGACATCAGAGTTTTACTCACCCCTCACAAATCAGCAAACTTGATCTTGCCATTGGTACCCCTACCTAATGTAACCTCTTTCATCTTTCAATCAATACATGCACCTATCTCAAAAACAAGTCAATGCCAAATATCATGTCAAATTCCGATAATGATAGTAAGGATGTTTCCAAGTCAAATTTTCAATATCTTATCCATACTTTCCCACTTCTCCATTATGTGCTCATTAGATAGTCCTTCGACAGCAGTGCGTCTAGTCTGTCTTTTGCCAACACATATGGCACTCCCATTTGCATTATGAATTCCTTAAATAAAAAAGAGTGTGACACAATAGTATCAAAGTGAGTCTTCGTCGGATAATTGAAATTAGAATGGATCTTAATTATAAACACACAAGACACAATCACATCTGAGGTATAAATTAATTTAAGTTGTGTAAGCTACTTAATAACTTGTAGCTATCACAGTGTCGTTCTGTCGGACAGCCTTCTGCTATCCAATGGAGTATGCTCTTGATTGGCCGGTTGGTTGGTGCTGGGAAGCAGAATATTCTACTGCCTTCCCTTTCTCTGATAGCTTGGAACCACTACTTGAGTGATCTCCAATGCTTGGCTCTCCATCTTCAAAGGACCGTTCCAACACGCACAAGTGAAGCTGTGTAACGACTCCATCCGTTTATATAATATATACTAGAAGGTCCGGCCGGGGCCCCACAGTATATACCACAAAACAGGCGGCGAAGTCACAGAATGATACCAGAGTTGCGCATCCTAACTCATACCATTCTAACAGAAGCTTATAACACGACACTGAACTCTAAACATGAATGTCCACCATAAAAGATCCACATTTATTTCACAGGAATGTTTACCAAATACAAAGTCAGTTGACCAGTCTTTTCACAACAGTGGCCTTAAAGATTGGCATGCAGGCCAGCCACATATAACAAAACATAGCATTTTAAGCTTAGCCTTCAAGGGCTAGCGGTAGCAGCAACAGCAGCAGAGACTTCAGACTTTATGTGTCCCGCTTGGTTCTCCAGCACTTGCATAGGGACATCCCATGTAAGACCCCCCCTCCCGAATCCCAAAACACGACACAAACGGGGGTCTTATGCCCGAAACAGCCGCCTTGTGGTAGCATTAGCACACGGGCTAACCTGTACCACAAGACACCTATTCCGCCGGCTACAACTAATATCAATATAAATAAGCCAACCCAACCATAATATAAAAGAGAAGTCAAATCCACACCAAGTATATAGTCCAAATACAACAAAAAGAAAAGCTAAAACATGCTTCTTCAATATCAGAGTACAACTATGAAATTGCCCAAACGGGCTACATAAGAGTCTCACAACACTCACATCTATAACCGACGGTAACGACGACACCGTCCCTTCAGGCCCTGTAATCCTGGCTTGGTTGTCCTGCTGCAAAGTCTACGGCTGCTCTGCCTGCGGGGTGACCTCCTAAAAAAAGGAAAACGTAGCAACCGTTAGTCGAAAAGACTAAGTGGCTTCACATCCGATCCCTCGGTGACTCCTCAGCACTGGGCGAAGAAAAAGGAAACAAGGGTAATATATACAAGCAGTAAAACAGGTACAAGCGGGTAGTAATAATATATGAATAACAATATCATAAACTAGCAGTTCTACTTGAGCAATAGTAATTCAACAAATATAAGTAGTCTAGCAGTTCTACAAGAGCTATAACAATTCAACAAGTATAAGTAACTACAACAGGTAAGTAACTTAACTTATAAGGATATTCATACAAGCTTATAAGTTAAGGATCGATTTACATAAAGTAACTCATCGTACATGAGTGCCCATACAAACTTATACGATGAGGATCTTATTGTGTAATGTTATGAAATGGTATGTATGCTATGTAATGACTCACCCATGATTACACACATGCAATTGCTATGTCGACAAGGACTAGTAGTTCCCACTATTTGAGCAGGTAGCTAACCTCTCAGGCATCAACCGCCGTGGCCAGGCGGTGACAGTAGAGCGGGCATCTCTACTACTAGCCGGGTATCCACACTACTTCACCTAGGTCTCCATACACCTCAACGCTAAGAACACAACAGCGGAGCCCATGCGTACTATGGCCCAGCGGGGTCTCGGGTAGATGTGCACCGATAACACAGCTTGAACTGGCCTTGTGTGACCCGAAAGGGGCCTCAAAAGAAAGCACAAGGACACAGCCCAACCGTTCACTTGGCACGGAAGGGGCCCCGGGACGTGAACACCGAGGACACAGCCCAGCCGCCCAAAGTCTAACAATCAACTCCCGCCGGTGTGATGATCGGCAAGCCCGTAGACCTGCCACACTATCCTTAACCCAGGATTACGACACCGCGTGTCGACTCACACCGCATGCAAATTCCACATCACCGTGGCATGGAAGGGGCCTCGGAAGTAAGCACAAGGACACAGCCCAACCATCCATCTATACCTCATCTCAACACTAACCCAACTAGTGACGTTCAACACCGCACTTACATCCTTCCACCATACTACCCGTAGGGAGACTACGCTATAAGTATTGGCCTACTAAATTTCATTCCAACCATCAAACATACTCATGGACATAGTTTATCCTTCTATATGTCATTCCAAATGATTTCAACATAATATAACATAATGCACATATATAATAGTCTACCAATTTCTAACAAGTCATTTCATTTAAGTAAGCTTGCTTCGCAGTTCAGTTATATGAAATCCAATTAGTAATCTTCATCATTCATAGCACTCCGGTGGTTAACATAAAACAGTTCACCAAAATCTCAAGTTAAATTGCAATATCGATTCCACCGAATCCAAATCCATATTATATAAAAACCCAGAATTTACAGGAATCCGGACAGCAACTTCATCATTCATAGCAGAATAAATCTGGACAGCAACTTCAACCGGAGATTCCTGAAGCTACAGGAATCCGGTGAAGACGTGTAACCACTTGATGGAAAGGTCTTTCCATGATCTAAAACTTTTATATTCAGACCACAACCCAAATTTGAGAGCATACTATTTGAAATCAGCTTCAAAGTCCGCTGCGTGCAGAACACAATTTCTGCATGTAGGATTTGTCGGACGTCAACTTCATTCAGACTTTCCTGCGGCTACACACTTTGCCTGAAGTCGTGCAACCACTCGTTGGAAAGGTATTTTTGAGGAATTCAACTTTCGTGTTTAGTCAGAAGCCCAGATCCGGCCATAGCCTACATGAAAATGGCCAAGAAGATTATTGTGCGCATAACACAGATTCTGCACGAATCTTAAAGCGGAATGAACGACATCGGTTTATCTTCCTCTTCAAGTCGACCTTCCAAAATCCCTCCAGAAATTCCTCCTCCCTTATTCACCCTCAAGAGGCCACTTCTCTTCACGAAACTATCCACCCCTCATCACATAGAAGAAAGGGGAGGTTGAAGAGATCTAAAACCTAGAACACATGTCCTAGCATGACCTTCCCTACAAAACTCCTTCTCTCCATCAAGACTCTCTTGAGTCGATATCTCTCCTAAGAAAATAACTAAAGATCTAGCACCAAGGGAGAGGGTAGAAAGCTCACCTCATTTCCAGCATTTTCACTATTTTCGGCCATGGATCTTGTGAGTCTTCTCGGCGGTATCTTTTTTTTCACGGCGGCGGCGGATCTCCTCCTCTAGAACTTGCTCCAACAACTTCCTTCTCTCAACAGAAATTTCACTCAGGAAATATGGGATGAAATGAGCATGGAAACGGCTAGGGTTTTCACTTCCCCTTTTATATAAAAATTGATACGTGTAGGGACACGCCCATGTCTCTACCCGTATCATACACCATTGTGTCGACACCAGCGTGTCGACACCAGCGTGTCGACACCAGCGTGTCGACACCAGCGTGTCGAAAACAGCGTGTCGACACCAGCGTGTCGACACCAGCGTGTCGATACCAGCGTATCGACACCAGCGTGTCGACACCAACGTGTAGACACCAGCGTGTCGACACCATTGCATCGACACCATTGTGTCGACCAAAGACTCGGGTGTTACAAATCCTATTCACATGTGCTGCCCAGTTGTCAGCACTCCCCTGAACCCCAGTCAGCTCTCCTGACTCTAAGAAACATGCACGAGGGGCCTAGTGCGATTTGGGACATTACAAATCCTATAAACAAAATAAAAGATTTCGTCCCTGAAATCAGGCTTAGGCTCTGGGGAGAAATGCATAATAGAAAATATAATATGCTTTTAAATAAAATTACCTTGAGCAAACAACTCCGGATAACATTTTTGCATCAAATCCATTGACTCCCATGTATATTCCTCCTTCCCATGATTGGATCATAGCACCTTCACCAAGGGAACACTTTTGTGGCGCAACATTCTTGTCTCGTTATCTACGATCCGCACCGGCTCTAGTCGTACATACCTATCAGACGCCACAACACCATCAGTTGTGGGGATGTATTGATCGGGCTGTAACATCGCCTTCCAAAGCGACGACACATGGAACACGTCATGGAGGTTCTCTAGTTCGGACGGTAATTCCAACCGATAGGCCAACGGGCCAATCCTTTCCAATATAGTATAAGGCCCAACATACCTTGGGCTGAGCTTTTTCACACCACGCACACGTGACACTCCATGCATCGGTCAGATTTTTAGGAACACCTTATCACCCACTTGAAACTCCATCATCCGGTGTCTTGCATTATAATAATTCACCTGCCGACTTTGAGCCTAAAACATGCGATATCGTATTAGTCTAACTGCCGCATCGGTATCATCAATGTATTCAACACCCAAAGCCTTCGGGTCTTCATCTTGCACCCAAGACAATGGGGTTCTACACCTCCTTCCATAAAGAACTTCATGAGGAGCCATGCCGATACTAGCCTGGTGGCTGTTTTTGTAGGATAATTCTACCAACGGTAAGAGACTTTACCACGGCTCTCCTCTATCCAACACACATAATCTTAACAAGTCTTCCAATGTTCGGATGGTCCTTTCAGATTGCCCGTCTGTCTGAGGATGAAACGCGGTGCTAAAGGTAAGGCGCGAACCCAAATATGCCTGAACCGCTTTCCATTCCTTGGAGGTAAACCGACCATCATGATCAGACACGATCGTCTTAGGCACGCCATGATACCGTATGAATTGCTCCACAAAAAGGCGTACTAAGATATCCACATGGGCTTCTTTCTTCATTGGGATAAACCGGGCTACTTTCGTCAGACGATCAACTATCACCCACACCGAATCATTCCCGGAGCGTGAGCGAGGTAACCCATGGACGAAGTCCATGGAGACATCCTCGAACTTCCACTCGGGGATGGGCAACGATTGTAGCAAACCACCGGGACTCTTGTATTCTGCCTTCACCCTTTGACAAGCTTCACAATGTGTAACATAATATCGGACATCCTTCTTCATTCCCGGCCAACACATGATTTTCCGCAAACCGACGTACATCTTAACAATACCCGGATGCACTGAATATTGAGAGTAATGAGCCTCTCTCAAGATATCCTCTCGGATTTTGCTGCCCTTGGGAATGTAGAGCCGACCACGAAAATAAACGAGGCCGTCTTTTAGCGTATACTCATCCGTAGTCCCATCTTTGATTGACTTGATTGCCGGGGCCAGGGCTGCATCCATTCCTTGCTCCACTCTGATTAGGTCCCGAATATCACAAACTATGCTCATGCTTGCCAAGTAGTCTGGATACTCTGCCGAAGGAGCCTTAAATATCAATGTAATATTCATCTCCTCAATCATCCGAGCCAACTCCATACTCATCAACTGAGACTCTGGACTAGAGTCTGGTACTTTTCTACTCAATGCATCGGCTACCGAGTTTGCTTATCCGGGGTGGTAGTTCATGGTGAACTCATAGTCGCATAGAAATTCTAACCACCGCCGTTGTCTCAAGTTCAACTCCTTCTGAGTATGAATGTACTTCAAGTTTTTGTGGTCTGAAAAGATCTCGCAGTGGACGCCGTATAGATAATGCCTCCAAACCTTCAAGGCGAACACCACTGCTTCCGCTAAGTCAGTTTGACCCCAAACTGACTAATCGAACGGGGGTGGTACCATTATTGAATGACTTTGTTAGTTGATGATCGTGGCAAACTGATACCATTTGTAAGACCCCCCCTCCCGGATCCCAAAACACGATACGAAGGGGGGTCTTATGCCCGGAACAGACGCCTTGTGGTAGCATTAACACACGGGCTAACCTATACCACAAGACGCCTATTCCGCTGGCTACAACCAATATCAATATAAACAAGCCAACCCAACCATAATATAAAAGAGAAGTCAAATCCACACCAAGTATATAGTCCAAATACAACAAAAAGAGAAGCTAAAACATGCTTCTTCAATATCAGAGTACAGCTATGAAGTTGCCCAAACGGGCTACATCAGAGTCTCACAACACTCACATCTATAACCGACGGTAACGACGACACCGTCCCTTCAGGCCCTGTCGTCCTGGCCTGGATGTCCTGATGCAAAGTCTGCGGCTGCTGTACCTGGTGGGTGACCTCCTAAAAAAAGAAAGACGTAGCAACCGTTAGTCGAAAAGACTAAGTGGCTTCACATCCGCTCCCCCGACGACTCATCGGCACCGGGCGGAGAAAAGGAAACAAGGGTAATATATACAAGCAGTAAAACATGTACAAGCAGGTGGTAATAGTACATGAATAACAATATCATAAACTAGCAGTTCTACTTGAGCAATAGTAATTTAACAAATATAAGTAGTTTAGCAGTTCTACAAGAGCTATAACAATTCAACAAGTATAAGTAACTACAACAGATAAGTAACTTAACTTATAAGGATACCCATACAAGCTTATAAGTTAAGGATCGGTTTACATAAAGTAACTCATCGTATAGGAGTGCCCATACAAACTTATCCGATGAGGATTTTGTTGTGCAATGTTATGAAATGGTATGTATGCTATGCAATGACTCACCCATGATCACACACATGCAATTGCTATGTCGACATAGACTAGTAGTTCCCACTATTCGAGCAGGTAGCTAACCTCTCAGGCATCAACCGCCGTGGCCAGACGGTGACTGTAGAGTGGGCATCTCTACTACTAGGCGGGTATCCACACTACTTCACCTAGGCCTCCGTACGCCTCAACGCTAAGAACACAACATCGGAGCCCATGTGTACTATGGCCCAGCGGGGTCTCGGGTAGATGTGCACCGAGAACACAGCCCAAACTGGCCTTGTGTGACCCGGAAGGGGCCTCGGAAGAAAGCACGAGGACACAGCCCAACCGTTCACTTGGCACGGAAGGGGCCCCGAGATGTGAACACCAAGGACATAACCCAACCGCCCAAAGTCTAACTGTCAACTTCCGTCGGTGTGACGATCGGCGAGCCCGTAGACCTGTCACACTATCCTTAACCCAGGATTACGACACCGCATGTCGACTCACACCCCATGCAAATTCCACATCACCGTGGCATGGAAGGGGCCTCGGAAGTAAGCACAAGGACACAACCCAACCATCCATCTATACTTCATCTCAACACTAACCCAACTAGTGACGGTCAACACCGCACTTGCATCCTTCCACCATACTACCCGTAGGGAGACTATGCTCTAAGTATTGGACTACTAAATTTCATTCCAACCATCAAACATACTCATGGCCATAGTTTATCCTTCTATATGTCATTCCAAATGATTTCAACATAATATAACATAATGCGCATATATAATAGTCTACCAATTTCTAACAAGTCATTTCGTTTAAGTAAGCTTGCTTCACAGTTCAGTTATATGAAATTCAATTAGTAATCTTAATCATTCATAACACTCCGGTGGTTAACATAAAACAGTTCATCGAAATCTCAAGTTAAATTGCAACATCGATTCCACCGAATCCAAATCCATATTATATAAAAACCCAGAATTTAAGTGCAGAATAAATCTGGACAGCAACTTCAATCGAAGATTCCCGAAGCTACAGGAATCCGGTGAAGACATATAACTACTCGATGGAAAGGTATTTCCATGTGCTACAACTTTCATATTCAGACCACAACCCAGATTTGACAGCATCCTATTTGCAATCGACTTCAAAGTCTGCTGCGTGCAGAACACAATTTCTGCATGCAGGATTTGCCGGATGTCAACTTCGTTCAGACTTTCCTGGGGCTACAGACTTCTCCGAAAGTGATGCAACCACTCGTTGGAAAGGAATTTTCGAGGACTTCAACTTTTGTGTTTAGTAGAAAGCCCAGATCTGGCCATATCCCACATGAAAATGGCCAAGAAAATCGCTGTGCGCAGAACACAGATTCTGCACGAATATTAAAGCGGAATGAATGGCATCAGTTCATCGTCCTCTTCAAGTCGACCTTCCAAAATCACTCCAGAAATTTCTCCTCCCTTATTCACCCTCCAGAGGCCACTTCTCCTCACAAAACCATCCACCCCTCATCACATAGAAGAAAGGGGAGGTTGAAGAGATCTAAAACCTAGAACACATGTCCTAGCATGGACATCCCTAGAAAACTCCTTCTCTCCATCAAGACTCTCTTGAGTCGATATCTCTCCTAAGAAAATAACTAAAGATCTAACACCAAGGGAGAGGGTAGGAAGCTCACCTCATTTCCGGCATTTCCACTATTTCCGGCCATGGATCTTGTGAGTCTTCACGACGACATCTTTTTTTTTTCACGGTGGTGGCGGATCTCCTCATCTAGAACTTGCTCCAGCAACTTCCTTCTCTCAATAGAAATTTCTCTCAGGAAATAGGGGATGAAATGAGCATGGAAACGGCTAGGGTTTTCACTTCTCCTTTTATATAAAAAGTGACACCAGTGTGTCGACATCAGCGTGTCGGCACCATTGCGTCGACACCATTGTGTCGACACCATTGCGTCGACACCATTGTGTCGACCAAAGACTCGGGTGTTACAAATCCTATTCACATGTACTGCCCAATTGTCAGCACTCCCCTGAACCCTAGTCAGCTCTCCTGACTCTAAGAAACACGCACGCGGGGCCTAGTGCAATTTGGGATGTTACATCCCACCCAACGGTGGCAAACAAGGCAACGGTCAGCATTCAGCTCACCACTTTTATAACGACCCTACCCCTTTTCCAGGTCAGTGGTTTTCCTTCCCTGCAGGCATAGCATTTCACAGGCAAATATATATATTCATCCATTGTGCTCTCACGCACATCCATTCCATCACAATCGTCAGCCACGCAGCCCGACGATCCGTGCACTCAGGGCACATTCTTGGTGTACCGACGAACCAGTTGCCCACCACCGTATCAGGGTCGCAACCCAATGGTAAAACATTGAGCATTTACTCCATGACGTGCAACGGGAGATTGCAGTCTTAATGACCCGGGATTGGCCCGTAGCCCCCCATGGTGTCGTGGCGCTCAAGCCTAAGACTCTCACTATGCATTTCTGCCAAATGCCAATTCATCCAGACACCCATGGCAGACAACCATAACGCGGATATAGTTCAGCCTTTGCTCGTTGCTCAAATCATTAGTTCTATAACCAGACTAACGCGGGTCAACATTCCTTTGTCCGTTTAGCAAATAGTCATCATGTCCTTGCAGGACAAGCTTCACAATCACAGGTTAGCTAGGTGCCACATGCAACGGTAGCGACAGAACGCATGTTCCATCCCTAGCTCTAACCATTTGCGGGTATTTTCCTGGGCTTTCCTACCAGTACTTCCTACTACTTCCCTTCACAGGCACAACCCAACAAGTATCACAAGCATGAAGGATATTTCCTGGCTTATCACGCCAGTACTTCCTACTACTACCCTTCACAGGTACCACCAATGCACATCAAGCATTATACGAGTATTTTCCTGGACTACCACTCCAGTACTTCCTGCTACTTCCCTTCACAGGTTTAACCCGTCTACTCCTAAACTACACGTTTATCACAGAGTCTTCTCCGGTGCGTATATGTAATATCACCAATCCAGACCAACCTGTTCAGATGAGCTTCACACAACATTCCTACTCCATACTCCATTTCCGAATCTATATGCCAAATTAATGGGGATTCCATGAATCAACCCAAGAGACTCCCATAACAAGCCACCCTCTGGTGGGGGAATCGTATGCACATGCCAAAAAGGAAGCCTTCACATGGCTAGGAAGAAAGGTCGTTACCCTTGAAGAACGCTTCGGAGCCATGGATTCCTAGTCGGCTGAACAACACCGCAACGGCTTCGCCTCCACAACGCTGGCCTCAGTTCTCTAACCGAAACTCCGCAGCTCCACCGGTGGCTGACTTCTCTTCTTCCTCCTCCTCCTTCTTCCTCTCTTTCTCTCTAGCTTTGTAGAAAGATGAAGGCTAAAAGCAAAATGAGGATTTCCTTCTCAAGTCTCGGCCTTAAGGAAGCAGGGAGGAATCTCAGCCATTGGATCCCAGCTGAGGAAATTGACGGCCACGATTTTGCCACAAAAGGCTATTTTTACCTGACACGGCCCGTGACACGCCCATGTCACAAGCCTTGTACCTTAAGCGGCACACAACCGACTTATCCAGACTAGTATACGCCCATGTGACACGCCCGTGTCACGGGCTGTGTCACCTGACATGCCTTCAGACACCCCCGTGTCTGTGGCCGTGTACAGCAGGCTGCACAAAATCAATCTCAACCCGATCGGGACACGACCAGTGGCACGCCCGTGTCACAGGCCATGTACCCTAAGACACACACGTGTCCTGCCCGTGTTCACTAGGCCTCAATGCCTTGGGCATATCCCGTAAATGACACGGCCTGTGACACGCCCGTGTCCCAGGCCGTGTGCCCATACACTAAAGTAGACACGCCCCAGCTCAATTTCGTCGAGCTGAAGTTCGTCGAGCAGAGGCGGACATGGCCTCTGACACGCCCTTGTTAGAGGGCGTGTTCCTTCATCTCTTCGTCGAACGAATTTTCGTCGACCACTCGTCGGCTGCTCACCCGAGCAGGACACGCCCTGGGACACGCCCGTGTCCCAGGCCGTGTCACCCAACGTTTTCCCAAACCTGGGATTTAGAGTGTTACAAGATTGTCAAAGGGCCCTGAGCAGTAGTGTTATAGGTCGAGCCGGCCAAATTGAGTTTTGCGCGCGTTCGCACTCATCCTTATGAACTTTGAATAAAAATCGTTAATTTTGGTTTGTGGTTGAACTCTCACGTGTTTTACGATTCGAACCTTCCACCAGAACAATACAACCACAAGTAAATCCACGTTAATAATTTATGAATAACAACAATTTAAAAGAGCAAGAATGTAGAGGCATTCTTAGAAATATCTAGTTGGACACATAAATAAAATGTTAATGAATTGAAGCAAGGATATGTAAAGGATATAGTTGATGATGTTGTCCGTCCAGAGTCAGTTGGGCAAACAAGAAAACAACCTCTGCGGGTTGAACCAATCTCAAACGGGAAGCCAGATTAGGGAAGCGAAGTCGACGACAATTGGAGTACTCCAGGTCGTGAGAGTGGTATGTTGTGGTTGAAGACGACCTGTCGTTCGAGAGCCGGTCGGGTTAAACAACACTGGACGAGACACGTCTGCTGGAGCTTCGATCGAGGAGGGTGTTGATGAAATTGGCCACTTGGATCATCGTCTAGAACACCGCTTGATTTGTTGGTGCATTGAGAAGGAGGATCAACTGTGGTTTTATGTGCAAGGACAGCTTTTGACAATAATATTATTACCGAGTGAAAGAAACTAATATTATTGGGCCTTTGATTCCAATAATATTATTATTTTCTAATAAATTTTCAAATGTTCAATTTTTTGACTTGATTTCTTTGGGTTTTAATTTTATCTATATAAATTTATACATCCTAATTAAATAAATTAAACTTGCATTTTTCATCCTAACTACCTAAAATTACTAGACCTTGTATTCATGCTCTCATTAGGTTGTCAAACCGATGAGTTGAAAAATAAAGATGGGTGTGCGAGAAAGAAATACGTGAAATGATATATATAAATACTGAGTGAAAGAAACTATGATGCGTTGTAGGATGCATCAATTCTCCCGGGTTGAGAGAGCTCGACTCCGACAAAAACTCACTAAGACTAGCAATGGAGAGGTTTGAGCGGCGTCGTTGTAACTCGTAACTACTAATTCAAGAGTTGTCTGTAATGTCTCGTTCTCGCCATGAAACCAAATAGCGTTGTCCTGTGGCGAGTACAAAACTCATGTACCTCAATAACCTGTTATATCTTTGTAGTGGTAGGTGTCAGCACTTGTGCTATGTCAGGTGGTATATCTAGAGTTGCAGCAGGTGGACTGGGGTTGAACTAGGTGGATCTCCATAAAATAATGTCAGATCAGACATGTTAAATATCGATGAAGTACCAAATCTAACAAGCAAATATAGAAAGTATGCATTCTTACCTTTGCGTTTTTGGACTTGAAAAGGACCGAACTTCCTCTGTTGCAACTTATAATATATCCAGAGTAAATCTTTGCTTCCTGAAATAAGTAAACATCTAATCTTCTTTTGAAAAATATAACTCCTGACGATAACGATCAACTATGAATTTATTTTTTTCTGAAGTTGTCCACAATTTATTAACAATATTCTTATGCAATTCTTTTAAATAATCAATATGAACTTACGTATCAAAGGAAATACATTCATGAGAGGAAAGAAAATGACGATTAAGTAGATGAGGTATAGAGAATCCATAAACAATCTCGAAAGAAGATTTATTAGGGGACTGATTAGTAGATTTATTAAGAGTAATGCTATAAGCAGTCCAACTAACCCTATTTGAAGTTCATCACTATTTACAGTCCGAAATATTTTATTTACAGTCCAATTGTTTACTTACAGTCCAAATTTTTAATAGCAGTCCACAATACAAAAAAACACATCATATTGATATATTTAATAAAAGTATGCATATAAAATCCAATGTTTTTCCTAATAAATGTCTAGAAATCATACAAAAATGTAAACATTTTATCATTAAAATGACAGTCATTCTTTCAAAATAGGTGATGCAACCACCAAGTGCAAAATTTTGACCGCGGGAGGAGTGGAGATCGGTGGGGAAAGTCGCAAGATGAGAAGAGACTACGAGGCTAGGGCATTAGTTTTAGAATGGGGTGAGCCTAAATCGTGAGAAAGAAAAAAATAAGAATTAAAATGGGGTGTAAATATCCATAACGAGAGTTCTTATAACAATACTCTTTATTAAATGCAAATTCAGCTTGGGGAAGTATAAGATCTCCTTATCTCGGATTCACCTCAGTTGAACACCTAAAAAGGTTCCCCAAACTTCTATTAACGACTCCAGTCTATCTATCGGTCTGAGGGTGATATGTGCTACTACACTCGAGTTGAGTTTTCCTTCGACCCAAAAATGTGTTCTAAATGTACCCCATAAAATGTTTTTTATATTGTTACAAATCAACATGTCTGTCTATATCCAAATATAAGCTTAGCAAAATTATATCGTGATCTCCAAATTTATCATTTAAATTTTTTCAGAAAAATCCTTTAAAGTGTGTATCTTTATTAGGAGTGATTTATTTAAAGTTCTCTCAATCTTTATAACAATAATTTTGATAAAAATATCGATAATCTAAAAATAAAGTTTGTCGGACATGCTTATATTTGTAGGATAATGTAGTGGCATAAATAGATGACCTCCAATTATAAAATCAATATTTTGCCTAAACTCAGCCGATGGTGAAGTGGACGGAGACGCATTCACCAAACACAAAGTCAACATACGGTAGTGATTCTTGTGTTAAGGGTGGGTGATTATTTAGCAGTGTCCACAACCACATGAGTAGGTGATAACAATAGCCTAGGAAAATTAGAAAATGCAGTGACCACAACAATGTCATCAATAAGTTCTTCTTGGAGCGGAGGTTCGGGAAGGTAATAACAACTAAAGGCTGTGAATCAATGTAAGTAAGTGAGCTCACTATTTATATTGAGGTGATAGGATGATTAGGGAAAACTCTTCTTCCTGGAGTGGGGCTTAGGAGGAAACTCCTCTACTCAAGAGAGTGCTATAGTGGAGATAAGTGGGGCCAATGTGCTCGCTTGGGTAATATGAGTAGGAGAATTTATGAACGTACTAGTGGGAGCAGTAACAAGACTGGAGAAATGTCTATTAGTAGACCTAAACTCATGTTCCACTCTAGGATCATGCTAGAAACTTCATCCAAATTGTCCAAAGTGATAGTCGGGAGAGGAAGGAAGCTTGTTGGTCAGTTTGCTTTAAGATACAAAATAAAATAAGTTTGAACATGAGTTTAGCATGATCCTAAACTCATGTAGACCTAAACTCATGAGTTTAGGGGGGAGAGGAAGGATCTAAACTCATGTTCCACTCTTAAATCACATACTTTGATACCAAATTGACCAACGAGCTTCCTTCCTCTCCCGGCTATCACTTTGATGTAGGCCAAACCGACCAAATTAAGTTTTGCGTGCGGATTCACACTCATGATTATGAGCTTAGAATAAAAATTATTAATTTTACTTTGCAATTGAACTCTAACTTGTTTAAGGAGGCGAACCTTATACGAGAACAATACAACCAGAAGTAAATACACGTTAATATTCAATTTATGAATAATCACAATTAAAAGCAACAAGAACGTAGAGGCAAACCTAGAGATATTTAGTAGTACACATAAATTAAATGCCAATGAATTGAAGCAAGGATACGTCAAGGATATAGCAGAGGATGCAGTCCATTCCGAGGCCGTAGGGCAATGGAGAAAACAACCTCTACAGGTTGAGCCGATCTCGAACGGGAAGCCGAGGATGGAAGTGAAGTAGACAACAATAGGAGTACTCTAGGTCATCAGAGTGGTATGTTGAGGTCGATGAAAACCTATCATTTGAGGACTGATCGGGTTGAATAACATTGGACGAGACCCGTATGTTGGAGCTTCGATCGAGGAGGGAGGTGATGAAATTGGGGAAAGTTTTTGGTCTGGGCCCCGAATGAAGATCATCGTTCGGGGCCCTCCTGATTCTGACGCGTGACACTGTAAAAATTCAATAAAAAACAGATTCACTGGATTTAGATCATCTCCCGAGACAATTCTTTTTGTCTCTCAGGCGACGAAGCTTTTTATCTCCCGCCCTCACGTTTTTTCTCCCAGGCGACGACGAGGGCGGTTTTTCTCTCAGGCGACGACGGAGCTTCTCCCCCAAATTCGCTCTCTTCTCATTGCCCATCATTTTCTCCACCAACTATTGAAGCTTCACATCCTCAACATCGACAGACATTGAAGGTACATTTTCAGACATTGAAGGAACCCTAAATCTTCACTCTTTTGATTTTCTCTCATGATATTGTTTGTTATGTTATTTTGTTTCGCAGATAAGATGTTTGTAGTTGTAATTGTGAGTGAGAGAACTTTATTGTATCCTAGAGACTTTTTTTATCCGAGATTATACTAGTTGTATCCTAAGCTATTATAGTTTTGTTTTAGGAAATTTAATTGTATCTGTGATGGTAATAGTTGTATCTCAGATCAATATTTTATTGGTATGATATAAGGTTCTAAAGATGCTGAAACCAACCACTAAATCCCATATACTAAGCAACATATATTTTATTTCCTCATTTTTATCCCCATTATCAACAAGATGGATAAGAAGATTCATCAGAAACTCGAAGCAGCTGGGATAATTAATATTTTTAATATTTCATCTGCCCCACAAAATACTCTGATTCTATATGCTATGGTATAACATTATAATTTTTAAAGTAAACTTTCAATGTATGCTCAAGCAAGCTTAGGTTTACAAGAAATGAAGTTGCAATGATAATTAGGTAGCCTAACCAAGGCCACAATGTGAAGTATCAATACAAGTCATTCTCTACCATGACAAATGAAAGTGATGTCTCAGATGCTGAGGGATTGATCTAACTAACTCTAGAAGTGGGGTGGGGTGAATAGAGTATTTTAAAAACTTTGAGTTGTTTTTATAGCGGATTTAAATAGGTGATATATATATATATATATATATATATATATATATATATATATATATATATATATATATATATATATATATATATATAAAAGAAAATATATATCACAACACAGCAAAATAAAAAGTAGAGCACAAACAGACGACACAAGAAAAATTTATAGTGGTTCCCCAATAAACCTGGGTACATCCGCTCTTCTACCACCCTGGTAGGAATCCACTACAGGTTTTTGATCAGGTACCCTGCCACCACAGATTTTTGTTCATGTACCATGTCACCACAAGATCTATTTTCAAGGGAGATATAACAACCCTTTGAGCTTTTAATCAGGTGCCCAAAAACCAAACCAAGTCTTTTGATCAGGAGACTTGACAACTAAGGGATTAAATTTTGAAGGGAGTTATAACCCTGTACACAATGAAAGAAAATAAAATTGATATTGTCTTCTCTGTCTCAATCCTCTGAGAAGATTAGTGGATTTTGTGATGTTGTCAAAGCTTCCCCTGAGTTATTGAAATCTGATCAGGAGAGGTGACTTTGCTTCAGGGTGTAGGCCTTCAAGTATGAACACTTCTTCTTCCAGTATATGTATCTGAGTGATTGTGAAGTTGATCTCACAATGATGATTGTTTGCTGGAAGAAAAGCTTGAAGAAAAAGAATGATGAACAAGATGTTTTATGTCTCCGTTTCTTGTTCTCTGTATGCAGATGTTCTCTTCTTCTTTTTGACTTAATAAAAATCTTCTTCTTGACTGTTAGACTTGTTCACTGGTGTACATAACAATCTTCTATAAATTTCTTTTATATCTTGATTACTGATTTGAATTTTGAATTCCGTGAAGTCCTCTGCATATTTTCTGGGAAATGGAATAGCTGTTTTTGTCTTCAATTTATTTCCTCAACAGTCCCAGTAAATATGTTACGTAATAACTCTGTGAAATCCCTAATTAATGATGCCAGGAATGACTATATTCTTGAGAATATAAGCATTAATTATCAGAGTATTACTTTCTTAATTACTGAAATTAAACTGCCTTAGTCGATCTGAGAAACTGCAGAGAAGATCAGTCAAGCAGAACCTGGATGGAGTTAGTCGACCTCAGTAAAGTTTTTGTCGACCTGATCACCAAGTTCGTTGAGCTGATAATTCTTCTTCGTCGAGCTGAGCTCCAAAATCGTCGAACAGAAAAATATACTTGCCAAACTGAGCTCCAAGTTCGTCGAGCTGAGATGACACTTACTCAAGCTGAGATTATGATATAAGCTCACAATTCGTCGACCTGAGCTAGACTTTTGTCGAGCTCAACTCAGAGAAGGAACTCTGAGTTTGTCGAGCTGAGTTCGATGATCGTCGAGCTGAGTTCAGCTATCGTCGAACATATTTTCTGTAATTTTCAAAACTGCCTTGTCTCTTAAGTCTTGTGTTCTCTGAAGTCTTCTGAAGGCAGGTCTCAGTAATCTAACCCTTAAGTGATAGACCTAAAACACGAAACTAACATATGACCATAGACTATACATGGTGGGTCATCAAACCTAATAGTGAACCTAGCCCAAATCACAAGTAGGGTTCCAAAAATCTCCCCCTATTTGGGTGAGGTCACTATGTAAAATAAAAATAAAAAAAATCACAAAGCAATAAAAAATATCTGACATAATTTTAAAAACATTTAGCAGATATGAACAAAAGTGCCTTGTGAGTTTACATATAGCAAAAATAAAATTCAAAAAGTAAAATCAGAGAGTTATCACTGTTTTTTTTGAAGCATCTGAAGAGGAAGCAAGTTTTGTGAAAATCATCTTTCTTCTGAGATCCACTGCTTCTCTTTGAGTCATTTTCATGTCTTGAGCACCAAGAATCTTCACAGTTGCAGCTTTGTGCACTACAACTTCTGGATGCAAATTCATATAGATTTCAACATTAAAAAGATTTTTACCTGATATTTGTCCAGTTCTTTCTTCCTGTAAGATGACATAGTAGAGAATTGAGAAGAATCCTTTCCTTCCTCCCTGTTCTTCCTTATCTGAAATAGAGCTATCTGTTCATTAAAACTTGCCATTCTATAGTTTGAATCAAATTCTGGATCATAAGCTGGAGAGGGAGGTCTATCTGGACTAGATTCTTCTTTTTCCTGGCTACCTTGTTTTGTTAGCTGTCTGCCTTGACTATCATGCTGCTGCTGCTGCTATTTTCTCTATTGGGTGCTAGATTGAGTGTCTGACCTTGAAGATCTTTATTTTCTGCTATGAGTTGGTCTTGATTGATAAGAAGAAGGCCTTTAAACTTGAGAAATATTTCCTGTTGATCCTGCTGCAGGAGGAGGAGGAGGAGGATGTCCTCTCCAAGACTTCTTAGGAGGAGAATTATATCTCTTCATCTTCTTTCTTCTCTTTTGTTCATTCTTAGAAAGTCTCATCTAGTAGGGAGTATCTGGAGTGAGAGTAATGTTGAATAGAATGTAGTAGAGAGTATCTGATGTTGGATTTGGTTTTGGAGCAGTCTTTATTGGAGCCTTTCTCTTCTTAAACTTCCTTTTCTTGGAACCGGAGTCATCTGACTCATCATCATCATCATCAGATTCATTAGCAGGGTTATTATAAAGAGCATTGATCAGTTTAAGTATTGCCTCAGAAAGAACTAGATGAGCCCGTGGCAGTTCAGCTACATGTTCTTCTTCAGCATGAGGCTGTGGAACTATATGTTCTGCACTAATCTGTACATCAGTATCTGCAGTGTCTATATCTTCAAGCATAATCTCATCAAGATTAGGCATGAGGGATTTAGGCCAGCCAAATGTTGGAGGAGAAATAGCCTTTGGCTCTGGAGTAGTTATCTGCTCTATAATGTTTTCTTTAACTACAAAACTTGTCCTTATTTGTTCCAATACTTCTGGACTTATTGGTGCTATGTAGCAGACTATAACTTTAGAATAATTGGTAAAAATTGGTGAATTGCTATAAGCTGTATCAAAAGAATAAAGTAAAGAATGAATATCCACTGTGGGATTGAGAATAAAATCACCAACAATGATTATCTCAGGAATGGAGAAATCTGTTTCTTCATCTTTTGTACCAACTAAAGTCATTTATGTATCAGTTTCAGTAATAACTGCATCTACTGCTGTTGGAATTTCTGCAGGAACTTCTTCTTGAATTGATGGAGCTTCTTTATGGAACATCCCCCTTGCCTGGTTTCAGAGAGTCCTGAATCCAGGCCCCCAGAAGAAGGGACAGTGGTGAAAGAAGCAAGCTGTGAAGAGAGTTCAGAGATGGAAGCAGCAAGTAGAGCAATGACTTCTGCTATCAGGTTTTTGAGGGTAGGGGTAATAAGCTCAAGAATGTTTGCTGATATAGAAGAAGAGAGTATGGAGCATGTTGGACAGATGTTGAATGCTTGTGGGATGGAAGATGTTTGAATGTCTGTTGAAATTGTGGAGGTTGTGACATCAGGGAGTATAGTATCTTCCTGAATAGAGGAATGTGATGGAGATGGTTGTGGAGATAAAGATGATAGTAAATCAAAATTGAGAGATGACAATAGTGGATCTATATATGGTGTGTCATCAATTTGTGATGGTTGATGTGGTGGTATAGGAGATTGAGATGGAGATGGTGTTTCCTCAGTAATGTTAATTGGTGATCGTGGTCTGGATGATGAGATAGAAGGAATGGAAGTAGAAGATATATCTGTAGATGGTTATTAAATTGTAGTAAAATCAACAAAGGGAGTTGATGAAGGAAATATTGAATGATGTTGAGATGGAGGGGAGTTGATGAAGGAAATATGAGGAGCAGGAGCTTCTTCAGGGGTTGTGAAGTGGCTATTGTAGCCCTGGTGTCCTTAAAAGCTATCCTGAAAGAAGAAGCCCTGGAGGGCTTTGGGATAACCCTCTCCCATCTACCAAAGAGGGCAGAGGTAAGCCTCTTAGAAGCATTTATGAAAGTGGTCTGGGAGACCAATAATTCTGGAACTTTTGCCTGTAATAAGATTCCCAGAACTCTTCCAAAACAAACAACATTCTTACTTATTTTCTTCTTAATCAAATCAAATATAATCTCTCCCTAGTTAACAGATTTGTGATTAACTAAGGCACACATCAGAAGTAATTGGTGCCTGGTAATGTAATCATGAGCTGAGTGTTTACCCAAGCTTACCTTCCCAACTATATCTGCCAAAAACTTGTATTCAATAAACAAGTTTTTCTTCAACAACTTGTTAGGGTTTTCCTGGGAGTGAGCAATTATAAATAGCATATCTTCAAACTCAGTGCTAGATAATTCATAATCATCTTCCCCATTAATAAATCCAAAAACTTCAGTTAGAACAACATGGGTAAGAGAAACTTGTTGTCCAGAGATTGTTCCAATAATGGAGGTTTGATCTGGAAGGGTTGTTGTGAAAACCCATTCTTTTATTTCCTGTACTGGGAGTTTGACCCTTAGGGTCATAAACTGTCTCAGCTGTGGTGCTTCAAACAACTGGAGTATGTTCCCGAAGACTTGATCATCGGAATGGTTGAAAGAGTCGATGTCGATGTCAAATCCTGCATCAAACTTCATTCCAGATAGAGTCGCCGTCGAAATTGCCATGCCTATAAAAACAAAAGATCAAGTGCATGGGAACTGAAAAGCGCGAGATAGAGTTTGATGAAAACCTTATTATAAGTTTTCAGAAGATGAAAAGACAAACTGTAACGTCCCGATTCGCACTAGGCCCCTCGTGCGCACTTTTGAGTCAGGAGAGCTGACTTGGGCTCAGGGGAGTGCTGGCAGCTGGGCTGCACTTGTAAATGGGAGGAGAAATCAGTATAGAATAAGACACGGGTAGAGACATGGGCGTGTACTTACCCGTGTGGGAGAGGCCAGCTCTCGATTCGACGACTCGAGTATGTCCAGAGAAGGACACGGGTAGTGACACGGGCGTGTTACCACCCGTGTGACGTGACACGGGTGGTGACACGGGCGTGTTACTACCCGTGTGAAGTGACACGGGTAGTGACACGGGCGTGTCCCTACCCATGTGTGTATCTAGTTGAGTTCGTCGAGACGTGTCGAGATCGACAAGGTGTATCCTGTGAAGTGACACGGGTAGTGACACGGGCGTGTCCCTACCCGCGTGTGTGTCGAGATAGACGAAACTAGTCGAGATCGACGAAACTAGTCGAGATCGACGAAGTGTGTCGAGATCGACGAAGTGTATGACACGGGTAGAGATACGGGCATGTCCCTACCCGTGTGTGTATGTCGAGTTGAACTCGACGAAACGTGTCGAGATCGACGAAGTGTGTCGAGATCGACGAAATGTATGACACGGGTAGAGACACGGGCGTGTCCCTACTCGTATGTCTATGTGTCAAGTTGAGTTCATCGAGATGTATCCAGAGAAGGACATGGCTAGGGAACACGATCGTGTCATGTGGACATGGGTCAGGACACGGGCGTGTCCCTACCCGTGTCGAGTGTTGAACCGACACTAAAACCGTCGTTGATGCTTCGCCCGAAGCAGGACACGGGTAAGGACACGAGCGTGTCCCAACCAGTGTCACTGTTCATATATAAGGGTTGTGAAAACCCTAGCCATTTTTACTCCTCATTCCAGCCATTTTTCCCGAGAGGAACTTCTATAAAGAGGGAAAACTGCTGGAGCAAGTCTTGGAGGAGAAGATCCGCCGCCGCCGTTAAGGAGAAGATGCCGCCGAGAAGAGTTACACGATCCATGGCCGAAAATAGTGGAAACGCCGGAAATGAGGTGAGCTTCCTCCCCTCTCCCTTGGTGCTAGATCTGTAGATATCTAGGTGAGATGTCGACTCAAAAGAGTCTAGACTAGCGAGATGGTGATTTCTCTAGGAAGAGGCCGTTCTATGTCTTGTGCTCTAAGGCTAGTTGTGTCTTCAACCTCTCCAACCTTCTATGTGAAGATGGGGGACGGTTTCGTGAAGAATCATGGCCTCATGAGGGTGAATAAGGGAGGAGGAATTTCTAGTGTGATTTTGGAAGATCGACTTGAGGAGGAAGATGAACCGATGCCGTTCATTCCGCTTTAAGATGCGCGTAGAATCTGTGTTCTGTGCGTAGTGATCTTCATAGCCATTTTCATGTGTGATATGTCCAGATATGAGTTTTCGACTAAACATAAAAGTTGAAGCCCTTGAAAACACCTTTCCAACGAGTGATTGCACGACTTCAGGCGAAGTCTGCAGCCACAGGAAAGTCTGAATGAAAATGACGTCCGATAAACCCTGCATGCAGAAATTGTGTTCTGTACGCAGCGGATTTTGAAGCCGATTTCAAGTATGATACGATTGAATCTGGGCCGTGGTCTGAACATGAAAGTTGTGACCCATGGAAAGACCTTTCCATCAAGGGGTATATGCCTTCACCGGATTCCTGTAGCTTCGGGAATCACCAGTCGAAGTTGCTGTCCAGATTTATTCTGCACTTAAATTCTGGGTTTGGTATAACATGGATTTGGATTCGTGGATTCAATGTTGCAATTAACTTGTGGTTTGGGTGAACTCTTTTATGATATTCATCTTAGTTCTATAATTGATGAAGTCTAATAATTGGAGCTCATGAAAGTGATTTGTGAAGCAAAGCATACTTAAACGAAATGATTTGATAGAAATTGATAGATTAATATAAATGCGCATCATGTTTATAATGTGTTGAAATCATTCAGAATGACATGTAGGAGGATAATCTATGGCCATGTGAATAACTATTTAACATATTGAATTTAGTAGTCCAATGCTTAGAGTGTCGTCTCCCTACGGGTAGCATTGTGGAAGGGTGTAAGTGCGGTGTTGACCGTCACTAATTGGGATTGTGTTGAGATGAGACAAAGTCGGATGGTTGGGCTTGGTCCTCGTGATTTCTCCAAGGCTCCTTCCATGCCACGGTGATGTGGAATTGCATGCGGTGTGAGTCGACACGCGGTGTCGTAATCCTGGGTTAAGGATAGTGTGGCAGGTCTACGGGTTCACCAATCGTCACACCGACGAGAGTTGACAGTTAGACTTTGGGCGGTTGGGCTTGGTCCTCGGTGTTCACGTCCCGGGGCTCCTTCCGTGCCAAGTGAACGGTTGGGCTGTGTCCTCGTGCTTTCTTCCGAGGCCCCTTCTGGGTCACACAAGGCCAGTTCGGGGCTGTGTTCTCGGCGCACACCTACCCGAGACCCCCGCTGGGCCATAGTACGCATGGGCTCCGCTGTTGTGTTCTTAGCGTTGAGGGGTACGGAGGCCTAGGTGAAGTAGTGTGGATACCCGCCTAGTAGTAGATATGCCCGCTCTACTGTCACTGCCTGGCCACGACGATTGATGCCTGAGAGGTTAGCTACCTGCTCGAATAGTGGAAACTTCTAGTCTATGTCGGCATAGCAGTTGCATGTGTGTGATCATGGGTGAGTCATTTCATAGCATACATACCATTTCATAACATTACACAACAAGATCCTCATCGTATAAGTTTGTATGGGCACTCCTATACGATGAGTTACTTTATGTAAACCGATCCTTAACTTATAAGCTTGTATGAGCATCCTTATAAGTTAAGTTACTTTCCTGCTGTAGTTACTTGTACTTGATGGTTTGTTATTGTTTATGTAGAACTGCTAGAAAAAATGCTATTAATCTTATTGTACCATTACCACCTGCTTGTACCTGTTATACTATTTATTATACTTTGTATCCTTGCTCTTTTCTCCGCCCGGTGCCGAGGAGACGCCGGGGGAGCGGATGTGAAGCCACTTAGTCTTTTCGACTAATTGTTGCTACGTCTTCCTTTTTAGGAGGTCTCCCTACAGGTAGAGTAGCCGCAGACTATGCAGCAGGATAGCCAGGCCAAGACGACAGGGCCTGAAGGGACGGTACCATTGCTACCGTCAGTTACTGATGTGAGTGTTGAGCGACTCTAATGTAGCCCTTTGGGGCATTTATTAGCTGTACTCTGATATATTGTAGAAGCATGTTTTAGCTTCTCTATTTTGATGTACTTTGGAATTATATATACTTTGTGTGGATTTGACTTCTCTTATGATATTTGGTTGAGTTGGCATATATATATATTGATATTGGTTATAACCGACAGAATAGGCGTCTCGTGGTACAGGTTAGCCCGTGTGCTAATGCTACCGCAAGACGGCTGTTCTGGGCATAAGACCCCCTTCGTGCCGTGTTTTGGGATCCGGGAGGGGGGGGGGGGTCTTATAAATGGTATCAATTTGCCACGATCCTCAACTAAAGAAGTAATTCAACAATGGTACCACCCCCGTTCGATTAGTCAGTTTGGGGACAACCTGACTTAGCGGAAGCAGTGGTGTGTCCATATGTAATTCACTCTAAGTTTGTCCAACTTTGACCATAAGATTAGCCAACCTGACCATACGTTTGTGTTTTATGTGTAGATTCTAGTGCACGCTGAGCCAATGAGGGGCACTCCTGCCCCTTCCATACCCACTCAGTTCCAACAATCCGAGTTGGGGCAGACGCTCACCGCCATCCTGGATGCCTTTAGGGCGCAGCAGCCTCCGGTGCAACAACAGGCTCCGGGCTCTAGCTGGTTGAGCACCTTTCGGGCCCTCTCCCCTCCCTCCTACCTCGGGACGGAGTCGGCCGTACGCACGGAGGAATGACTTGACACAGTGCAGGAGTTGTTGGCGGGGATCCGTTGCCCAACCAACATGGCTGTGATGTTGGCGGTGTCCGTCTTGGAACTACATGCTAAGAGGTGGTGGAAGTACCTCATGGGCTCCACCTTCCAAGGACGGGTCTATACAGAGATAAGTTGGAGCGAGTTCTCGGATGTCTTCTTGGAGCACTTCATTCCCACATCCGCTCGAAATGAACTCAAAGAGAGGTTTCTTCTGCTGAAGCAAGGATCAAAATCAGTTACGGAATATCAGCGAGAGTTTCAGCACCTCGCGAGGTTTGTAGATTCTTATGATTTGGATGATAGAGGATACGCCAAGCGTTTCTACAAAGGGCTGCGAGATCCCCTAAGGCAGGCGCTTTTGTTTGTAGCAGACGCTAGCTTGGCGGAGATTATCGACATGGCGAAGAGATTGGAGGCAGACCACTTGAGTAGTGGTAAGAGACCTGCGGAGGGCGTGATAGAAGCTGGCCCAAGCAACAGAAGAAGGCGGGACTTTAGAGGAGGAAGAGGACATCAAAGAGGTGGAGGACGTTTCCACCGAGATTTTAGAGTGGAGCACCCGATTCCGCAGCCGCCCGCATTGCCTCCTGATCGCGCGAAACTATATCCGCAAACGACAACGGCAAGTGCACCGTATCGAGAGTAGTATAGGTTTGTAAAAACCAAGGTCGTATTAGACTCGGGGTGGTCGAGTAATTCTACTTTGAAAATCGTTATTATTTTATCAATAGAGCTTGGAGTTGGGGTTGCGAAAAGTAAAAACTAGAAAAGCTTAACAGAATTAAATTAATGGATTAAAACTAGTGCCCGATCTTTGAATCACCTCGAAAATTGAAAATAACGGAATGAAAATGCAATTCTCTTATTGAAGAGGCTTTGACCGTGGAGGTTCCTGAAGCATGAACACCCCTCTTTCGAGGATTAGGTTCAACTAAGCTTAGGTGTATCGACCGAACTTTCGTTCTCAAATCGCATCGCCTAAGACTTGCTTTAGGTGGTGAACCTCGCTATTGGATTTTACTCCAATCCGGAAGAGTTACGTCGTCCTCTCTCGAGGGCTGCGTTCTACTCTTTTTACCGATGAGTGATCGATTCGCCTTACGAGCCTTTCGGCCAACTAAAGAGCGAAAACTATTTTGAAAACTAGATAAAATATATAGCATCAATGAACTGATCAACGATAAATCTTAAGCGTTTAACAATTAGAGAAAAACAGTTCTATAAAAGTATTATCTCATCCTCGGGTCATCTCGATCGAGCACTATAGAGAATTAGTTACTCATAGAGATGGGGGGAATCATTCTTATAAAATGTGATCTCAATAAATAAATAAATAAAAACGAACGAAGGTGGCGCGAGACAAAATAAAAGTAGGAAAATTATTTTAAGTAAAAGAGGAATGAAATTTTATTGCTAGTAGACAAAAAGGATTACAAAAAGGATTACAAGTTTTTCAAATTTTAAGTTGAAAGAAAAGAGACGTTCAATATTATAAAATAACAATACAACATAAAGACAGAAAACGATAACTTTTTATTCGCAATCTTGGGATGAATTTCTCCAACCAAGAAATCTTGTTCAAGGCTAGTGAAGGAATGCTCAAATCTGAATGAATCTAAATACCCAAAATCTCACTATTTATAATCACTGCTAGAGTAACGGCCCGAATTAATTTCATTCGGCCGTTACTGTTCATGCTACAGTAACTGGCCGAATGAAATTAATTCGGCCGGTTATATCCTTTTCCTATCCGTGAGATGGCAGGGCGGTGGCCTTGGATCGGTGACATGGCAGCATTCTGGATGGAGGCGGGATTTGCGGGCGTGGAGATGGTGCTCGAGCGGATCGCTGACGTGGAGGTTTGGGCTGCATGGGTGAAGCTGTTGTATGCAGAGGTGGCGGAGCTTCATGTGGAGTTGCTGGAGTGGGAGTTTGGCCGGAGGAGGGAGCTTGGAGCTGGCCGAGCATGCTGGAATGCTGTTCCATGCGGTGATGGCGGACGGTGGAGCAGGATATATAATATAACTTATATATATATATATATATATATATATATATATATATATATATATATATATATATATATATATATATATATACACATATAATAGATAGATAGGGGCTGGAGTTGCCGGAACGGAGGGTGGTGATCGGGCTCCACGCTGGCGAACCTGAATTGTATGGACGTTATAGCGGGATATTGCACAGAAAATTCGCCAAAGGCCTGCCACAATCCTATAAAATAGAGAATATTAGTGTTAGAGCTCAAAATATTATTTTTCAACGAAATATTTTATAAAAATCACGAACATATGTTAATATTTAGAAAATCTAATTAAGATAAAAGCCCTAGATGATGACTAAATTACTAGTCATCAAACACCTCCATACTTACTCGTTGCTCGTCCCGAGCAAACCATTTTTCATGAAGATAGGAAGATTTAATGCTAGATAAAATTTTGAAGGCTAGAGAGTAAGATGCGAAGTTTTATGCCGGCATGCGTAGATATTTTAGTAGAGAGACGTTCTTGGCATAAACACTAATTTGTGAGATAATTAAAATGTGTTTCAATTATTTATTATTACTTTTAAAAAGAGTCGATGGTTAATCACAAAGTTATGTAAAGAGAGAAAATAGCCTGATCGCTGAGATTTAAATTACTAGATGTTGACACTCGGGGTAGCCTTCATAGAAGTCTATAGGCTTGTCTGCTTGCATCTTCTCCACTACACTTATACTTAATCAACTATATGGATCTTTAGGACTTAAATAGGATGTACATACGACTTGAGTTTAAGAGAAAGGTGAACAATGATGAGCATGTAGGCGTATTTCACATAAAAAAGAGTTTTGAGCAATAATTTTTTACTTCTTATTATTTTCATCATAATTGGGATCATTCCAAGCATGAATACACATACTTAGGCCGCATATCATTATGAGAATTTGCTTCATCATAGTTGGGATCATTCCAAGTATGCGTATGCATACCTAGGCCACATGTCACAATGAAATTTTAGCTTTTTAAGAATAAACACCATTTTTCTCTTCATAGTTGGGATCATTCCAAGTATGCGTATGCATACCTAGGCCGCATATCACTATGAAAATTTTGCTCTTTTAATAAGCACTCATTTTTTCAATATTTTAGCTCAAAATTTGAGTGTACAGTTTGGTTGGGCTGTTTAGTTTTGGTGGCGAAACGGTGGAGGTGAGTCAAATAAAGGTACAAGGCTAAAATTTGTGTGAATAATGACAGTAATTTGGGGTTGGGTGCAAAAGCGCAAACTATTCAAAGAGAGGCCTAAATCATGTCCATAGAGTTTAATTATTCTAAAATGCAAACGTTTCAAAGATAGATAAGGACAAGTTCTAGACTTTAAAAAAAAACACCCTTCCATTTGAGTCGAGTAATATATCTTTCTAACGATCTTCTACACACTCCCTAAACTACTTTTGGATTAAACCAGATTCAAATTAGAAGTAAAATAAATTCTTTCTACACAAATTAACAAATCATAAATTTAGTTTTATGCCAAGAATTTAATTCTACACCAATTCTACTCAAACACATGCATTTTACTAGAAACACTACACGAGTCAACAATTTTACTCATAAGTTTCAGAAAATTATTCTAGCACAAAAAATTCTTAGTCCTCATGAAAAATTAAGTGTACTTTAGAACTTTACAATTGAGTAAACTAGGAAAGTGTTGATAGACTAAGCGAAAAGATTTATTCATATTTTTTTTACGTACTAAAATTTTTATTTATTTTTTTTAAGAAAAACAAAATGCAAGAAATAGGACTAGATTAATTTTTAAAACATCCTCCTCCATACTTAAAGATAAACATTGTCCCCAATGTTTAAAACTAAGTATGAATATTATAAACCTATTTTAAAAGGAAAGCAAAATAAATTATAAGAAAACTTCCCTGATTATTTGTCGGGGCAGCCGCTTTATAACATCAACCCAAAACCTGCAAAAGTTGTTAGGACAGAAAACAATAAACAAAAATAATGGAAATGAAAAGGGATAACTATGGGGTGCCTCTCACAAGCGCTTTGTTTACCGTCGCGTAGCTTGACTAAGCGACGATTTTAAATGTTTGAAAAGATTTAGAGATTCAATTTTTCCGGTTGAGGGGTCGCCGGGGTGATATAGTTTTAATCGGTGTCCGTTAACTTTGAATGAGCCATTTTCCGGATGTTCAATTAGCACGATCCCATATGACCAAACCTCTTTCACGACAAAGGGGCCGGACCATCAGGACTTCAATTTTCCCGGAAAAAGCCTAAGTCTAGAATTAAAAAGAAGGACTAAATCTCCCGGTGAAAAAGATTTTGGATTTTTAATATTTTTATCGTGATAAAACTTAGTTCTCTACTTATAGAATTTGTTATTTTCATAGGCATTTGCACGCCATTCATCTAATTCATTTAATTGAAATTTTCTTTGTTCAGAGGCTAAGTTTAGATCTAAATTTAAAAATTTAAGCGCCCAAGATGCGCGGTGTTCTAATTCTACCGGTAAATGACAAGCTTTTCCGTAGACTAATCGGTACGGTGTACAACCTATCGCGGTCTTGTACGCCGTTCGATAAGCCCATAAAGCATCGTCTAGTTTAAGTGACCAATCCTTCCTATTAACAGACACCGTTTTTTATAAAATTCTCTTAAGTTCACGATTTACCACCTCCACTTGGCCATTTGCTTGTGGGTGATAGGCGGTAGAGAGTTTGTGGGTAACACCATACTTGGCTAAAATTTTAGCAAGTTGGTCGTTACAGAAGTGGGTGCCCCTATCACTAATTAGTGCTCGTGGTGTGCCAAATCGTGAAAATAATTTTTTCAAAAAATTTACGACGACTCTCGCGTCGTTAGTCGGGAAAGCTTGTGCCTCTGCCCAACTTGACACGTAGTCGACCGCAACAAGGATGTACTTATTATTATGAGACGGTGGTAGTGGACCTACGAAATCTAACCCCCATAAATCAAAAATTTCACATTCTAAAAATATATTTTGGGGCATTTCGTCCCGGTTAGAAATGTTACCTGACCGTTGGCAGTTATCGCATTTGCTTACAAACATTTGAGCGTATTTAAACAAAGTGGGCCAATAGAAGCCCACCTCGAGCACCTTCCTAGCGGTCCGGTTTGCTTGATAATGTCCACCGGTTGGTCCTTCGTGGCAGTGCCGCAAAATTTTGACGCCTTCCTCGCCCGATACACACCTTCTTACCACTTGGTCCGCGCAAACACGAAATAAAAAGGGGTCTTCCCAAAAGTAATTTTTCAAGTCCGAAAAAAATTTCTTCTTTTGTTGACTTGAATAATTCTTTGGGAGGACCCGTGCCACTAAGTAATTGGCAAGATCCGCGTACCAAGGGGTGTAAGAAGTTATTACCTTATTCATGACGAGGAGGCGCTCTTCAGGGAATTTGTCATCTATTTCAGACTCCACTAGCGCTCCTGCAGTTGGATTCTCCAATCTTGAGAGGTGGTCGACCGCCAAATTCTCCGCTCCCTTCTTATCTCGGATCTCCAAATCGAACTCTTGTAGAAGGAGAATCCATCTTAGTAATCGGGGCTTCGCGTCCCCTTTTTCCATTAAATACCTAAGAGCGAAGTGGTCAGTAAAAACAATAATTTTTGATAGCGTTATATAAGATTGAAATTTATCAAATGCAAAAACAATCGACAAAAGTTCTTTCTCCGTCGTTGTATAATTAGCTTGGGCGGACGTGAGCGTTTTACTTGCGTAATAAATCGGGTGAAAATATGTCTCCACCCGTTGGCCTAAAACAGCCCCTACAGCAAAATCGCTTGCGTCGCACATAATTTCAAACGGAAGAGACCAATTTGGCGCAATTAAAATAGGCGAGTTGATAAGTTCATTTTTAATTTTATTGAACGCTTTAGAACAATCTTCATCGAATATAAATGCGGTTTCTTTTTCTAAAAGATGTGTTAGCGGTTTTGTAATTTTTGAAAAATCTTTAATAAACCGCCTATAAAATCCTGCGTGTCCTAGAAAACTCCTAATAGATTTTATGTTGGTAGGCGGGGGAAGTTTTTCTATGACCTCGATTTTGGCCATATCGACCTCGATCCCTTTGCTAGAAATTTTATGTCCGAGCACTAAGCCTTCTCGGACCATAAAGTGACACTTTTCCCAATTGAGCGCCAAATTTGTGTCTTCGCAGTGTTGAATAACACGATCAAGATTATTTAAACAATTTTCAAAGGAATCGCCAAAGACTGAAAAATCGTCCATAAAAACTTCCATGACATCCTCTACTAATTCGTTAAAAATTGCCAACATACATCTTTGAAATGTAGCCGGCGCGTTGCAAAGACCAAACGGCATCCTCCGATAGGCGAAGGTGCCGAACGGACAAGTGAACGTGGTTTTCTCTTGGTCTTCGGGTGCAATTGAGATTTGAAAGTATCCCGAAAGACCATCAAGAAAACAATAGTGTGAGTGACCGGAAAAACGTTCTAAGATTTGGTCAATGAAGGGAAGCGGGAAGTGATCCTTACGAGTTGCATCATTTAATTTCCTATAATCGATGCAAACTCGCTAACCTGTAACGGTACGGGTTGGGATTAACTCATTATTTTCATTGAAAACTACCGTTATCCCGCCCTTCTTAGGCACGACTTGCACTAGGCTAACCCAAGTGCTATCCGAAATAGGATAAATAATTCCCGCGTCTAATAGTTTTATTATTTCGGCCTTAACAACGTCCTTCATATTTGGATTAAGGCGTCGTTGAGGCTGAATAGTACCGCGAGAATTATTTTCTAAACTTATTTTATGCGTACAAAAAGATGGGCTATTGCCCTTAATATCAGAAATTTGCCACGCAATTGCATGACGATGCTTATTTAAAATTTTTGTTAATTCAGAAATTTCTGAATCGTTAAGCGCGGATGATATAATCACGGGCAATTTTGACTCTTTTTCTAAAAATAAATATTTTAAATGTTCCGGTAATTGCTTTAATTATAAACTCGGCGGCTCCTCATAAGATGTTTTTACTTTAAAATTATTCAATTTTATTTCTTCAAATTTGAGCGGATGAGTTATTTCTTTTAAACAATATAAGTTTGCAATGTCCGGATTTTCAAATAAAGGAGAAATAATTTCAGAAGATGACGTTATTTTCTCTTCAAAATTTGTTTCTAAAGTAAAGCAAGAGTCGTCATTAGAAAAAGAGTTTTTCATGGAAGAGTCGATACTAAAAG
This sequence comes from Platanthera guangdongensis, assembly GCA_039583875.1. Lineage (NCBI taxonomy): Eukaryota > Viridiplantae > Streptophyta > Magnoliopsida > Asparagales > Orchidaceae > Platanthera > Platanthera guangdongensis. Next base: position 120,554,054 of record CM077154.1, on the reverse strand, counting down.
TAACTTCTTCATCCCCCACTCGTAGGAGAAGCTTTCCGTTACTTACGTCTATTATTGCCTTAGAGGTAGCAAGGAATGGACGACCGAGTATAAGGGGCACTTCGGCGTCTTCCTCAATGTCTAGAATGACAAAGTCTACCGGGAAGATAAACTTGTCTACTTTAACTAAAACATCCTCTATGACTCCAATTGGATATTTAATAGACCGATCTGCTAGTTGGATGCTAATTTTTGTTGGGGTAGGATTGTCCAACCCAAGTTTTTTAAATAAAGAATATGACATGAGGTTAATACTAGCGCCCAAATCAGCCAAGGCGTGTTTTATTAATAAATTACCGAATAGGCATGGGATGGAAAACCGTCCCGGATCGTTAAGTTTTTCCGGCAATTTATTTAATACAACCGCCGAGCATTCTGCGTTTAAAGAAACACGCGAAATATCCTCAAGTTTCTTTTTATTAGAGAGTAATTCTTTGAGATATTTCGCGTATTTAGGCATATTAGAGATTGCTTCGCAGAATGAGACATTTATTTGAATTTGTTTTAAAATTTCAATAAATTTTTTGTATTGCTCCTCATTACGCTCATTTTTAAATTTTGAAGGATAAGACATTGAAAGTTTAAAATTATTGCGCGGAGCTAGAGTAGAAGATGGTAAAGTAGAAGAACTAACTTGCGGAGAAGTAAATTGCAGGGGTGAAGATGAAACGTTTACCTCAGGTCCAGCCAAATTTATAGAGGTTACCTCCTTTCCGCTGCGGAAGTTTATTACGTTGGCGCTCTCCCTTGGATTGGGCTCGGTGTTGCCCGACAAAGTTCCTTGTTGGCGCTCGGAGACTAATTTGGCTAATTGCCCAATTTGATTTTCTAAATTTTTTATAGATCCGGTAAGATTCCGGATATTGGATTCATTTGAGGCTACGTATTTAGTGAAGACTTCTTCAAGTGAAGAAAGCTTGTGTGATGGTGGTGGAGTGAATCTGGGAGGATTCACTTGCAGTGGACGTTGAGCATTATTGGGGTTGCTCCATAAAAAGTTTGGGTGATTCCACAAACCCGGATTATAACTATTATTGAATGGAATATTATTATTCAGGTTATACGGAGGACGATAGGAGTTCCCCATATAATCAACTTGCTCATGAAAATTATTTTTAAAATTATTATTATTATTAGCCCAATTGGTGGCGGAGGAAGCAGACATCTCCGCCACTTGCTTAGTGAGCCATTCCACTTGATGTGCTAAATTAGGGGTGGCCTCGACTTCAAAGAGTTCAGTCGGCTTGTTAGGGCGCAACCGTGGCGCATTCCACTGATAAGCATTCATGGCCATCTCCTTGAAAAGCTCTTGAGCGGCCTCGGGGGTTTTGTTATTAAGAGTTCCCCCTGCGGCTGCATCAATTATTTGCCTCGTTTGGAGATTCAAACCATTGTAGAAAGTTTGAACTTGTTGCCACATAGGAAGGGCATGATGAGGACATCTCCGCAAAAGTTCCTTGAAGCGCTCCCATGTGTCATAGAGAGACTCCGAGTCTATTTGCGTGAACGAGAGAATGTCCGTACGTAATTTAGCGGACTTGGCCGGAGGAAAATATTTCGTTAAAAATTTTTCCGTCATTTCGGCCCATGTAGTGATGGAACCTCTAGGAAGAGAACCCAACCACTGCTTGGCCTTAGTCCGCAAAGAAAATGGAAATAAACGCAAACGGATGGCGTCATCGGTGACGCCATTTATTTTAAACGTATCGCAAATTTCCAAAAAATTAAGCAGATGTAAATTTGGATCTTCATCCGGTAAGTCATCGAATACAACTGATTGCTGTACCATTTGAATGATACTCGTTTTAATTTCAAAATTATTATTCGCTACTACTGGGCGAATAATACTAGATTATGTTCCCTCAAAATTCAGTCTCGCATAATAGGACATGGTCTGCAGCGGGGCCTCATTAAGGTTAGGAACTTCCATTATTCCCTCGTTAGTTTCTCCGATTGACTCTTCACGAATTATTGGGAGATCACTAAATCGGAGACGTCGCCGAAAGGTGCGCTCGATTTCCGGATCAAAACCGAATTCAAAATTATTTGAAGAGTTTACCCGGGCCATAAACTAAAAAAAACGATAAAATTAATAACTATTTCTTTTTCAAATTATCGACCAATGTCCCCCGTCAACGGCGCCAAAAACTTGATCGCGCGAAACTATATCCGCAAACGACAACGACAAGTGCACCGTATCGAGAGTAGTATAGGTTTGTAAAAACCAAGGTCGTATTAGACTCGGGGTGGTCGAGTAATTCTACTTTGAAAATCGTTATTATTTTATCAATAGAGCTTGGAGTTGGGGTTGCGAAAAGTAAAAACTAGAAAAGCTTAACAGAATTAAATTAATGGATTAAAACTAGTGCCCGATCTTTGAATCACCTCGAAAATTGAAAATAACGGAATGAAAATGCAATTCTCTTGTTGAAGAGGCTTTGACCGTGGAGGTTCCTGAAGCATGAACACCCCACTTTCGAGGATTAGGTTCAACTAAGCTTAGGTGTATCGACCGAACTTTCGTTCTCAAATCGCATCGCCTAAGACTTGCTTTAGGTGGTGAACCTCACTATTGGATTTTACTCCAATCCGGAAGAGTTACGTCGTCCTCTCTCGAGGGTTGCGTTCTACTCTTTTTACCAATGAGTGATCGATTCGCCTTACGAGCCTTTCGGCCAACTAAAGAGCGAAAACTATTTTGAAAATTATATAAAATATATAGCCTCAATGAACTGATCAACGGTAAATCTTAAGCGTTTAACAATTAGAGAAAAACAGTTCTATAAAAGTATTATCTCATCCTCGGGTCATCCCGATCGAGCACTATAGAGAATTAGTTACTCATAGAGATGGGGGGAATCATTCTTATAAAATGCGATCTCAATAAATAAATAAATAAAAACGAACGAAGGTGGCGCGAGACAAAATAAAAGTAGGAAAATTATTTTAAGTAAAAGAGGAATGAAATTTTATTGCTAGTAGACAAAAAGGATTACAAAAAGGATTACAAGTTTTTCAAATTTTAAGTTGAAAGAAAAGAGACGTTCAATATTATAAAATAACAATACAACATAAAGACAGAAAACGATAACTTTTTATTCGCAATCTTGGGATGAATTTCTCCAACCAAGAAATCTTGTTCAAGGCTAGTGAAGGAATGCTCAAATCTGAATGAATCTAAATACCCAAAATCTCACTATTTATAATCACTGCTAGAGTAACGACCCGAATTAATTTCATTCGGCCGTTACTGTTCATGCTACAGTAACTGGCCGAATGAAATTAATTCGGCCGGTTATATCCTTTTCCTATCCGTGAGATGGCAGGGCGGTGGCCTTGGATCGGTGACATGACAGCATTCTGGATGGAGGCGGGATTTGCAGGCGTGGAGATGGTGCTCGAGCGGATCGCTGACGTGGAGGTTTGGGCTGCATGGGTGAAGCTGTTGTATGCAGAGGTGGCGGAGCTTCATGTGGAGTTGCTGGAGTGGGAGTTTGGCCGGAGGAGGGAGCTTGGAGCTGGCCGAGCATGCTGGAATGCTGTTCCATGCGGTGATGGCGGACGGTGGAGCAGGATATATAATATAACTTATATATATATATATATATATATATATATATATATATATATATATATATATATATATATACATATAATAGATAGATAGGGGCTCGAGTTGCAGGAACGGAGGATGGTGATCGGGCTCCACGCTGGCGAACCTGAATTGTATGGACGTTACAGCGGGATATTGCACAAAAAATTCCCCAAAGGCCTACCGCAATCCTACAAAATAGAGAATATTAGTGTTAGAGCTCAAAATATTATTTTTCAACGAAATATTTTATAAAAATCACGAACATATGTTAATATTTAGAAAATCTAATTAAGATAAAAGCCCTAGATGATGACTAAATTACTAGTCATCACCTCCACCACCACAGCCTCAACAATTTCAGCAACCTGAGGGGCGTCGTGGGCTGGTGTGTTTTGAATGCAACCAGCCGGGCCACATTCGACGTTTCTGCCCGCGGTTGTTTGGAAATGTCCCTCCTGCTCTCCCTCTGGCAGCTCCATGGGGGCGTGGTTATATGCATGGTCAAGGACGAGGACCGCGAGGAGGAAACCTCGGTCCTGCCCGGGATCAAGTATACGCTCTAGACATGGCGCAAGAACGGAATCCCCAGGATGTGATTGCAGGTATGTTGCAGTTAGCTTTCACATTTTCTTTGATTAACTTAACTTGCTTAAAGCATACTAGACACCTACTGTTGAGTTTTGGTTATTGGCACTTAGGCACTATGGTAGTCGGCAGGAAGACGACCTATACGTTGTTCGATACCGGTGCCTCACACTCTTTTGTGTCTGAGGACTTCATTAAAGACATGAAAGGTGTACAATACTTTACTGGGATAGCTCGACGAGTACTCCTCCCGGACGGCTCTGAGATGACCGCAACCGCTAAGTGCGAGCTAGAGATATTCATTGGGGGAAAGGCCTTTGATACGCCTGCCACGGTCTTGAGAATGCTAGAGTTTGACATCTTTTTGGGCATGTTGGACTAGCACTTTGCAAGGATTGACTGTGCAGAGAAACGAATCTATTTGAGACATGGAGACACCGACGCCATCTTTCAAGGTATTAGCTTCGCACCTCTATGATGTTATCTTCAGTTCAGGCAGTAAAAGCCCATATGAAGGGGGATGAAGTCTTTATGATCTGTTTCGAGTTGAAGGAGATGACGTTGGATATGAAAGATGTACGGGTAGTGCAAGACTTCCCCGAGGTATTTCCTGAGAATCTGCCAGGATTACCCCCGCATATAGAAGTTGATTTTCAAATTAATTTAGTACCGGGTGCCAAGCATGTATCCAGGGCCCCTTACCGAATGGCCCCGAAGGAACTCGCGGAGTTTAGAATTCAACTGCAAGAACTGGTGGAGTCAGGGTTCGTTCGCCCCAGCTCGTCATCCTGGGGATCCCCTGTATTGTTTGTCTAGAAGAAGGATGGAACCCTGCGTTTATGTATAGACTATCAGGAACTCAATCGACTGACGGTGCGGAACACTTATCCGCTACCCCAGATTGACGAGTTGTTCGACCAACTGGTAGGAGCACATTGGTTTTCTAAGCTGGATTTGTACTCAGGATATTATCAATTGAGGATACAAGAAGGGGACATCCAGAAAATGGCCTTTAGTTCAAGATACGGGTTGTACGAGTTCACGGTAATGTCGTTTGGGTTCACAAATGCCCCTTCGTCCTTCATGAGCTTGATGAACAAGGTGTTTGGGCCTTATTTGGACATCTTCGTCATTGTTTTCATCGACGACATCCTAGTCTACTCAAAGACGGAGGAGGAGCATGTTGAGCACTTGACCTTGGTATTGAAGAAATTAAAAGATCACGTCTTATTTGCCAAGTTCAGTAAGTGCGAATTCTGGCTTAAAGAGGTTGCTTTCTTGGGGCATGTGATCAGAGGAGCAGGACTAGCGGTGGATCCGGCCAAGGTGCGTGCCGTGAAGGGGTGGTTGCCCATAAAGTCGGCGACCGATGTGAGGAGCTTCCTTGGACTTGTCGGGTATTACCACAAGTTCGTTAAATGGTTCTCAAAGATTGCCCTCCCTCTTACTTCCTTGACAAAGAAAGGTGTGCCATTTAAGTGGACACCCCAGTACGAAGCGGCCTTCCAAGAGCTGAAGGATAGACTTACCTCCGCCCCCATCCTAGCACTTCCGTCTAGGAAGGAAGGATTTCAAGTCTACACCGACGCACATATCAAGGGATGAGAGTGGTGTTGATGCAGCACAGACACGTGATTGCTTATGCTTCAAGACAGCTGAAGAAGCATGAAATCAATTACCCGGTTCATGATTTGGAATTGGGAGCAGTGGTGTTCGCCTTGAAGGTTTGGAGGCATTATCTATACGGCGTCCACTGCGAGATCTTCTCAGACCATAAAAACTTAAAGTACGTTCACACACAGAAGGAATTGAACCTGAGACAACGACGGTGGTTAGAGTTTCTGTGCGATTATGAGTTCACCTTGAACTACCACCCCGGAAAGGCGAACTGGTGGCCGATGCATTGAGCAAAAAGGTACCAGACTCGAGCCCAGATCCTCGGTTGATGAGTATGGAGTTGGCTCGGATGATTGAAGAGATGGATATCACTTTGGTATTTAAGGCTCCTTCGGCAGAGTATACAGAGTACTTGACAACCATGAGCATAGTTTGTGATATCCGGGACCGAATCCGGGCGGAGCAAGGAATGGATGCGGCTCTGGCCCCGACAATCAAGGCAATCGAGGATGGGACTACTGAAGAGTATACACTAAAAGACGACCTCGTTTATTTTCGCGGTCGGCTCTACATTCCCAAGGGCGGTAAAATCCTGGAGGATATCTTGAGAGAGGCACATTGCTCTCAGTATTCAGTGCACCCGGGTATTGCCAAGATGTACGTCGGCCTACGGAAGACCATATGTTGGCCGGGAATGAAGAAAGATGTCCGATATTTTGTTACACATTGCGAAGCTTGTCAAAGGGTCAAGGCGGAATGCAAGAGTCCCGGTGGTTTGTTACAATCATTGCCTATCCCCGATTGGAAGTTTGAGGATATCTCCATGGACTTTGTCCATGGGTTACCTCGCTCACGCTCAGGGAATGATTCGGTGTGGGTGATCATTGATCGACTGACGAAAGTAGCCCGGTTTATCCCCATGAAGAAAGAGGCTCACGTGGATATCTTGGTACGCCTCTTTGTGGAGCAGTTCGTACGGTATCATTGCGTGCCTAAGACAATCGTTTCTGACCTGGATGGTCGTTTCACGTCAAGGGAGTGGAAGGCAGTGCATGCGTATTTGGATTCGCGCCTTACCTTTAGCACCGCATTTCATCCTCAGACGGACGGGCAGTCTGAGAGAACCATCAGAACATTGGAAGATTTATTGAGATTATGTGTGTTGGATAGAGGAGAGCCGTGGGAAAGGCTCCTACCACTGGTAGAATTCTCCTACAACAACAGTCATCAAGCTAGCATCGGCATGGCGCCCCATGAAGCTCTTTACGGAATAAGGTGTAGAACCCCCTTGTCTTGGGTGCATGATGAAGACCCGAAGGCTTTGAGAATTGAGTATATTGATGATACTGATGCGGTGGTTAGACTAATATGGGATCGCATGTTGGAGGATCAAAGTCGGCAGGCGAAGTATTACAATACAAAGCACCGGATGGTGGAATTTCAAGTGGGTGATAAAGCATTTCTGAAGATTCGACCGATGCATGGAGTGTCACGGGTGCGTGGTGTGAAAAAGCTCAGCCCAAGGTACGTTGGGCCATACACTGTATTGGAAAGGATTGGCCCATTGGCCTATCGGTTGGAGTTACCGCCAGAGCTAGAGAATCTCCACGACGTGTTCCATGTGTCGTCGCTTCGAAAGGCGCTGTTGCGGTCCGATCAATATATCCCCACTACTGATGGTGCAGTGGCGACTGGAGCCGGTGCGGATCGTAGACAATGAGACAAGAATATTGCGCCGCAAAAGTGTTCCTTTGGTAAATGTGCTATGGTCTAATCATGGGAAGAAGGAGTATACATGGGAACCGGTGGACTTGATGCAAAAGCGCTACCCGGAATTATTTCCTCAAGGTAAATTTTGTTTAAAAGCATATTTTACCTTCTGTCATGCTTTTCTCCCATATCCTTAGCCTGATTTCGGGGACAAAATCTTTTATTTTGTTTATAGGATTTGTAACGTCCCGATTCGCACTAGGCCCCTCGTGTGCACTTTTGAGTCAGGAGAGCTGACTTGGGCTCAGTGGAGTGCTGGCAGCTGGGCTGCACTTCTAAATGGGAGGAGAAATCAGTATAGAATAGGACACGGGTAGATACACGGGCGTGTCCTTACCCGTGTGGGAGAGGCCAATTCTCGAGTCGACAACTCGAGTATGTCCAGAGAAGTACACGGGTAGTGACACGGGCGTGTTACTACCCGTGTGAAGTGATACGGGTAGTGACACAGGCGTGTTACTACCCGTGTGAAGTGACACGGGGAGTGACACAGATGTGTCCCTACCCATGTGTGTGTCGAGTTGAGTTCGTCAAGGCGTGTCGAGATCGACGAGGTGTATCCTGTGAAGTGACACGGGTAGTGATACAGGCGTGTACCTACCCGTGTGTGTGTCGAGATCGATGAAAATAGTCGAGATCGACGAAGTGTGTCGAGATCGACGAAGTGTATGACATGGGTAGAGACACGGGCGTGTCCCTACACGTGTGTGTGTGTGTCGAGTTGAACTCGATGAAACATGTCGAGATCGACGAAGTGTGTCGAGATTTACGAAATGTATGACACGGGTAGAGACACGGGCGTGTCCCTACCCGTGTGTCTGTGTGTCAAGTTGGGTTCGTCGAGATGTATCCAGAGAAGGACACGGCCAGGGAACAAGGCCGTATCATGTGGACACGGGTCGGGACACGGGCGTGTCCCTACCCATGTCGAGTGTTGAACTGACACTAAAACCGTCGTTGACGCTTCGCCCGAAGCAGGACACGGGTAAGGACACGGGCGTGTCCCTACCCGTGTCACTTTTCATATATAAGGATCGCGAAAACCCTAGCCGTTTTCACTCCTCATTCCAGCCATTTTTCCTGAGTGGAACTTCTGTAGAGAGGGAAAACTGCTGGAGCAAGCCTTGGAGGAGAAGATCGGCCACCGCCGTGAAGGAGAAGATGCCGCCGAGAAGAGTTACACGATCCATGCCCGAAAATAGTGGAAATGCCGGAATTGAGGTGAGCTTCCTCCCCTCTCCCTTGGTGCTAGATCTGTAGATATCTAGGTGAGATGTCGACTCAAAAGAGTCTATACTAGCGAGATGGTGACTTCTCTAGGAAGAGGTCATTCTAGGGCTTGTGCTCTAAGGCTAGTTTTGTCTTCAACCTATCCAACCTTCTATGTGAAGATGGGGGATGGTTTCGTGAAGAATCACGGCCTCATGAGGGTGAATAACAGAGGAGGAATTTCTGGTGTGATTTTGGAAGACCGACTTGAGGAGGAAGATGAACCGATGTCATTCATTCTGCTTTAAGATGCGTGCAGAATCTGTGTTCTGTGTGCACCGATCTTCTTGGCCATTTTCAGGTGTGATATTTCCAGATATGGGATTTCGACTAAACACAAGAGTTGAAGCCCTTGAAAATACCTTTCCAACGAGTGGTTGCACGACTTCAGGCGAAGTCTGTAGCTACAGGAAAGTCTGAACGAAAATGACGTCCGATAAACCCTGCATGCAGAAATTGTGTTCTGTACGCAATAGAATTTGAAGCCGATTTCAAGTATGATACTACTGAATCTGGGCCGTGGTCTGAACATGAAAGTTGTGACCCATGGAAATACCTTTCCATCGAGGGATTACACGCCTTCACCGAATTCCTGTAGCTTCAGGAATCACCGGTCGAAGTTGCTATCCAGATTTATTCTGCACTTAATTTCTGGGTTTGGTATAACATGGATTTGGATTCATGGATTCAATGTTGCAATTAACTTGTGGTTTGGGTGAACTCTTTTATGATATTCATCTTAGTTCTATAATTGATGAAGTCTAATAATTAGAGCTCATGAAAGTGATTTGTGAAGCAAAGCATACTTAAACGAAATGATTTGATAGAAATTGGTAGATTAATATAAATGTGCATCATGTTTATAATGTGTTGAAATCATTCGGAATGACATGTAGGAGTATAATCTATGGTCATGTGAATAACTGTTTAACAGATTGAATTTAGTAGTCCAATGCTTAGAGTGTCGTCTCCCTACTGGTAGCATTGTGGAAGGGTGTAAGTGTAACATCCCACTTGCAACTAGACCCCTCTACTTAGGTTGGGTTAGGACATATGGTGGGGACATGGGTTTAGACTAGGTTAAACCATGGAATTTGGGTCTAACTACATGGGACCCACAATAGGGCCCAAGGGGATTTAGGTCAAACCAGCCCAAAATGGTGTCCTAGCCACACATTGATTCCACCACTGCATTCCTAGCCCTAACCCCAACCTAAAGGAACCATAGGACATATAACAAGGTCACCAATTGACTAGAGTTGACCCAAGTCAACCCTAATCTTAATTTGGTCAAACCCACACCTAAAGGCCCAAATAGTCCAAATGGGACACCATCATGGCCCAATCCAAGTTGGGTGGTGTCATGGGGTTCATGACCTTCAGGTGGGGTCAGCCCACTTATCAAGTTGACTAAGTCAACTCTAAAAAGTCAACTTGATCAAACATGTGGCCTAAAGAGGAAAATAAGGGCTAAGCCTATTTCCCTTGGGTTAAACCCACCAACCTTGGCCCGTGACCAGCTCAAGTGGTCAAAGTCAGCCCCTAACCCCCAAAATCAGGAGAGAGATTACATGCAAAGGGGTAGAAAAGGAATTTGGAGAAATGAGGAGAGAGAGAAGAGGAATGAAGAGGAAGGATGGCCACATGACCACTTATTCAGCTGCCTAAGCTTGCTGTCCGGCCTCCTCAGGCAATTCCATAGGATTTTGGAGCATGGTGGCCACTTGACACCATGGGTGGAGCAACCAAAGCTCAACCCGAGCTCCTCCTTGGACTTATCTCCCCATACACCCACTCTCAGCCCAATCTAGCCTCACCATCAGCTTCAGAGAGGGGAAAAGACTGGAGAATGAGTCATGGAGCAAGGGAATTGTTGGAGAATCGAGGAAACGAGGAGGAGTTGCCGGAGCAAGCTCGGCCATGGCTCACCGCCGCCAAACTCGCCGTCAAGCCGCCCTAAGGGTTCGTTTCACCTCACCTCTACCCGTACTAGGATTCTAGATCGTTTAGGGGAGATATCGGGCTCAATTGAGCCCGATGCCATGTGAGAATGGAGTCAATTTATTGTGTATTTCTTCTTGCTTGGGATCGCCGGAGGAGCGCCTCCGACCGCCTCACCGCCGGGAAATGCTAGCCCCCACCTCAACAGAGGTGGTGGCAATAATCGTCGGCGGTGGCGCCGGCCCAGGTGGCCGGAAATAAGAAATCAAGTGACCCAGCCAGGCTCGATCTCAGCCGTTGCTGATCGGGGACGATGAACGGATGCCGCCCACTTTATTCAAATCAAACTATAGGTTGTATTAATTTTATTCAATTTATGTCACATATTTACAGTAATCTTGCATGATTAATTTAGCCTACATAGAGGCATGTTCAGAGACGGTAGTTAAAATCAAAATTGTAGGCCTTGCTCTTAACGTTCATTTGCCACCCTAAAGTTTAAATTTGGATCAATAAAACTCCCTGTAGGGCTGTTCTACTAGGACTGGTCCTAGGCAAGGGCAGAAATTCAAATGCATGCCCATGCCAAACCAGAAGTCCACATGACCCAAAATTTTGGACTTGTGCTTGACTAGGGTAAACTTAAACTCTGTCCAAAAATTGAAATTTTTGGGAAAGATTTTTCTATAGTATTTGTGAAAATACACAAAAGTAAATTAATGAAATATTTGGAGTAATATGACTCCAAATGACCCCAAATTTTGGTGGCATTTCCTTGGGTTCATTATAGGCCCATGATAAAAATTTCAGTCACTTTTGACTTCTGCATGATGGGTATTCCCTCTTGCATGTGAAGGGTTAACATAGGCGTGGGGTGCATATAGCCATATTTACCAAAATGTGAATTTACGCCTTATTAGACATGGTATGACTACAAAACTCTGGACATGAGTTCATAAGGATGGATTTTACCCCTCATAGAAATATTGGGATTTTTGGAAGCAAAAATCCCATTATTTGGAATTTTTGAAAATTAGACCATTTATATGCAAAAATTTGAAAATAAGGATATTGTTGATTTTAAAACCTTAGATTTTGTCACAAGCTCAAATGGGTAGTCATTCTTCATGGTCAAGATTATGTAAAATAGTAATAATAGGGAAAATGTCTTAATTTCATAACATAAATTATATACCGGTGATGACTTCCTCCGGGTTCCTCGGTTCAGCGAGATCCAATGCATACATCTGCTCCTGTCCCCTGCCTCGGACAAATGGTCCTCGGCCTCGGCCTCGACCTCGACCTCGTCCTCGACCTCGACCTCGTCCTCGACCTCGACCTCATACTCGACCTCGGCCCTGCTGTACTGGAGGGGCCACCGGAGGTGGAGGAGGTGGAGGAGGGAGTGGATGAAACTGAAGCGAGCACTCTGATCTAATATGACCCGGCTGATGGCACGCGAAGCAAACTATCGGTCGCTGACCACGATCATCCTGCCTCATCTGGCCATGTATCTATGGTGGTGGAGGAGCTGGTATTACAGGGGGTCCCTGTTCCTGCCTGTAGTTGGGACCATGACATCCCCCACCTCTCCTGTGCCTAATGACTCTGCCCCTCTGCGAGCCCCGACTATTCTCCCCAAAGAACGACCCATCCTGTGATCTCTTTCCTCTGTTCTGTACCATCAGCTGGTCCGCCTCCAGCTTTTTGGCCATCTCGATGATCTGAGATGATGTGTCATGAGAGATGAACAGTAGGGCCTGCCTCAAGTCGTCTCTGAGGCCCCGGTAGAATCTCTTGGCATACCTCCTGTCGTCTGTATCATGTACCACCGCAAACCTGGCAAGGTGGGAAAACTCCCTCTGGTACTCAATCACCGATCTGGTCCCTTGCTTGAGAGTCAAGAACCTCTCTTCTAACTCATCTCGATCCGTGGTGGACATAAAGTGGTCCAAGAATACTTCGGCGAACTCCTCCCAAGATATTTCTGACAGATCTCTATCTGCATAGGTGGAGTCCACCATGGACTTCCACCACCTCTTCGCATGGGCATCCAGTGCAGTAGTTTCCAAATGAACTGCCTCGCTGATAGGGCAGCTGATGCCCGCCAGCATCTCATGTATAGCCTCTAGCCATTCCTCCGTTTTTACTGCGTTCTGCATCCCGTGGTACATGGGCAGGGATAAACTCTTGAATGCACTCAGCCAATTTGATCTCGGATTCGGCAGTGGTGCCGGAACCTGCTGGGCCCTGAAGGCCTCAGGGATGGCCGTCAAGGTCTGGCCCATCTCTGTCTGTATAAAAGGGGTGGGATTCGGAGGGGAAGGAGCCACACTCTACAATACAGCGACTCTGGGAGGCTGCACAAAGGTAAGGTTTATATTAGAATTGGCCTAACTCATTGCTTATGTGGACTGTTTTATGTGACTTTTTACACGTGGGCACACCATTGCTTTCGCTGCATAGTTTGTCCGCAAACTAATGCTCGAGCGGGGTGGCCCAGTGTTGTGGACTTCTTCTCTTATGATCGTTTGTTCTTTGATACCAGTTTGTAAGACCCCTCCCCTTACCAAGAAGGCACCCGGTCTTATGCCCAGAACCGCCGTCTTACGGTGGCACTAACACACGGGTTAGTCGACACCGCAACACGCCGATTCTGCCGGCTAGAACGATCACATAACCTGTTGGCCAAAAGTGAGTAAGAAGTATAGCAGTAATGTAGAAATGAACTACAAACCAGTCCACAGTCACAATACATATCATATAATAAAATGAAAGTGCATCCAGTCCACAACGAGTAGCAATAATAAGAAGAGTAAAAGGGCTTATGCCCTGTACATGAATATCAACTCTCCTCACACAATAAAATGCGGAAGCAAAACTATCCTCAGAGAACTTGTCCCACCTGACGTCGGGCTGCAGTAGACGTAGTAGGTGGTGGTGGTATCAACTCCTCACGTCCTGTTACCTCGTCCTGCCGGTCGTGCTGCATCAAGACGGCACCCATCTCCTAGTATGAAGCATCTGTGTATATATGAAATCCTTCCTTCCCAGATGGAAGTGTAAGGATGGGGGAATAGATGAGCCTGTCCTTTAACTCCTGAAATGTCGCCTCACACTTCTCCGTCCATATAAAAGCTGCTTCCTTCTTCGTCAAGGACGTGAGGGGGAGTGCTATCCTCGAGAACTCCTCAACAAACTTGCGATAATATCCTGCGAACCCCAGGAAACTGCGTATGTCCGATGCTGACTTTGGCCGCGGCCAATCACGCACTGCCTGTACTTTGGCCGGATCTACGGCCAACCCGACTCCACTGACAAAGTGTCCCAAAAATGCCACCTCTTTTAGCCAGAACTGGCACTTGGAAAACTTCGCATACAATTGGTGCTCCCTCAATCTCTCCAGTACCTGTGCCAAATGCTGCATATGCTCCTCCTTCGTCCGAGAATAGATCAGGATATCATCAATAAATACTATAACACATCTATCCGGGTAAGGCTTGAAAACACGGTTCATTAGACTCATGAATGCGGAAGGTGCATTCGTGAGCCTGAAAGGCATCACCGTGAACTCGTACAGTCCATAGCGGTAACTGAATGCTGTCTTCAGAATGTCTTCCTCCTGAATCCGCAGCTGATAATACCCTGATCGTAAGTCCAGCTTGGAGAACCAGAAGGCTCCCTGAAGTTGATCAAATAACTCATCGATCCGGGGCAATGGGTAAGTGTTCCGGACCGTCAATCGATTCAGCTCCCGATAGTCGATACAGAGACGCAGCGAGCCATCCTTCTTCTTAACAAACAATACTGGTGCTCCCCACGACGATTATCTGGGTCGAACGAAGCCCGATTCTACTAACTCTTGCAGCTGGGTCCTGAACTCTGCTAGCTCCTTTGGAGCCATCCCGTATGGTGCTCGAGATATGGGCCTTGCTCCTGGCACTAACTGTATCCGGAAGTCCATATCCCTAGCTGGCGGTAATCCGGGCAATTTCTTCGGAAAAACGCCGGGGAAATCCCGAACCACCGGAATGTCAGCAAGGGAAGCTTCTGCCCCCGCCATCTCGAAGCATATAATGTACACATCCTCTCCTTGATAGTGGTCCTTGACAGCCTGTACAGATGATAATAATAGATGGGAGACAAGTCTAATACCTTCGACGATGACCTGGGAGTCTCCGTGCCTCAGGGTGATCCTCCTCGATGGGCAGTTGATCTGAGCATGGTTCCAATGTAACCACGTCATGCCCCAGATCGAGTCGAAATCTGGCATCTTCAGAATCGTCGCAGGTGCTTCAAAAGTCTTCCCGCCGATTTCCGCCTCCATATTGCACTTGGCAGATGATAGTAGTATCGATCCATCAGGTAGCCTCACTCTCATCATCGTGCCTGTGAATCGTTCGGCACCGTCCAATCCTTCAACAAAGGCTTCTGACATGAATGAATGTGAAGCACCCATATCGAATAGAGTATGAGCTGGCTTGCCGCTGATGAAGACTATGCCTGAGGTGGATTGGGTTTCAAATGGGTAGTCATTCTTCATGGTCAAGATTATGTAAAATAGTAATAATAGGGAAAATGTCTTAATTTCATAACATAAATTATATACATTTGATGACTTCCTCCAGGTTCCTCGGTTCAACGAGGTCCAATGCATACATCTGACCCTGTCCCCTGCCTCGGCCAAATGGTCCTCGGCCAAATGGTCCTCGGCCTCAGCCTCGGCCTCGGACTCGACCTCATCCTCAACCTCGACCCTGCTGTACTGGAGGGGCCACCAGAGGTGGAGGAGGTGGAGGGAGTGGACGAAACTGAAGCGGGCACTCTGATCTAATATGACCCGGCTGATGGCACGCGAAGCAAACTATCGGTCGCTGACCACGATCACCCTGCCTCATCTGTGGTGGTGGAGGAACTGGTATTGCAGGGGGTCCCTGCTCCTGCCTGTAGTTGGGACGATGACATCCCCCACCTCTCCTGTGCCTAATGACTCTGCCCCTCTGCGAGCCCCGGCTATTCTCCCCAAAGAATGACCCATCCTGTGGTATCTTTACTCTGTTCTGTACCATCAGCTTGTCCGCCTCTAGCTTTTTGGCCATCTCGATGATCTGAGCTGATGTGCCGTGAGAGATGAATAGTAGGGCCTGCCTCAAGTCGTCTCTGAGGCCCCGGTAGAATCTCTTGGCATACCTCCTGTCGTCTGTATCATGTACCCCCGCGAACCTGGCGAGGCCCATATCTCGAGCACCATACATGATGGCCCCAAAGGAGCTAGCAGAGTTCAGGACCCAGCTGCAGGAGTTAGTAGAGTCGGGCTTCGTTCGACCCAGCTCATCGCCGTGTGGAGCACCAGTATTGTTTGTCAAGAAGAAGGATGGCTCGCTGCTTCTCTGCATCGACTACCGGGAGCTGAATCGATTGACGGTCTGGAACACTTACCCATTGCCCCGGATCGATGAGCTATTTGATCAGCTTCAGGGAGCCGTCTGGTTCTCCAAGCTGGACTTACGATCAGGGTATTATCTGCTGCGAATTCAGGAGGAAGACATTCCGAAGACGGCATTTAGTTCCCGCTATGGACTGTACGAGTTCACGGTTATGCCTTTCGGGCTCACGAATACACCTTCCGCATTCATGAGTCTGATGAACCGTGTTTTCGAGCCTTACCTGGATAGATGTGTCATAGTATTTATTGATGATATCCTGATCTATTCTCGGACGAAGGAGAAGCATATGCAGCATTTGGCACAGGTACTGGAGAGATTGAGGGAGCACCAGTTGTATGTGAAGTTTTCCAAGTGCCAGCTCTGGCTACAAGAGGTGGCATTTCTGGGACACGTTGTCAGTGGAGCCGGGTTGGCCGTAGATCCGGCCAAAGTACAGGCAGTGCGTGATTGGCCGCGGCCAAAGTCAGCATCAGACATACGCAGTTTCCTGGGGCTCGCAGGATATTATCGCAAGTTCGTGGAGGGGTTCTGGAGGATAGCACTCCCCTCACATCCTTGATGAAGAAGGAAGCAGCTTTTATATGGACGGAGAAGTGCGAGGCGACATTTCAGGAGTTAAAGGACAGGATTACCTCTTCCCCCATCCTTGCACTTCCATCTGGGAAGGAAGGATTTCATATATACACAGATGCTTCATACCAGGGGATGGGTGCCGTCTTGATGCAGCACAACCGACAGGACGAGGTGATAGGATGTGAGGAGTTGATACCACCACCACCTACTATGTCTACTGCAACCCGACGTCAGGTGGGACGAGTTCTCTGAGGATAGTTTTGCTTCCGCATTTTATTGTGTGAGGAGAGTTGATATTCATGTACAGGGCATAAGCCCTTTTACTCTTCTTATTATTGCTACTCGTTGTGGACTGAATGCACTTTCATTTTATTATATGATATGTACTGTGACTGTGGACTGGTTTGTAGTTCATTTTTACATTACTGTTATACTTCTTACTCTCTTTTGGCCAACAGGTTATGTGATCGTTCTAGCCGGCAGAATCGGCGTGTTGCGGTGTCGACTAACCCGTGTGTTAGTGCCACCGTAAGATGGTGGTTTTGGGCATAAGATCGGGTGCCTTCTTGGTAAGGGGAGGGGTCTTACAGTAAGTGCGGTGTTGACCGTCACTAGTTGGGATTGCGTTGAGATGAGACAAAGTCGGATGGTTGGACTTGGTCCTCGTGCTTTCTCCGAGGCTCCTTCCATGCCACGGTGATGTGGAATTGCATGCGGTGTGAGTCGACACGCGATGTCGTAATCCTCGGTTAAGGATAGTGTGGAAGGTCTACGGGCTCGCCGATCGTCACACCGACGGTAGTTGACAGTTAGACTTTGGGCGGTTGGGCTTGGTCCTCGGTGTTCACGTCTTGGGGCTCCTTCCGTGCCAAGTGAACGGTTGGGTTGTGTCCTCGTGCTTTCTTCCGAGGCCCCTTTCGGGTCACACAAGGCTAGTTCGGGGCTGTGTTCTCGATGCACACCTACCCGAGACCCCTGCTGGGCCATAGTACGCATGGGCTCCACTGTTGTATTCTTAGTGTTGAGGCATACGAAGGCCTAGGTGAAGTAGTGTGGATACCCGCCTAGTAGTAGAGATGCTCATTCTACTGTCACCACCTGGCCACGACGGTTGATGCCTGAGAGGTTAGCTACCTGCTTGAATAGTGGGAACTTCTAGTCTATGTCAGCATAGCGGTTGCATGTGTGTGATCATGGGTGAGTCATTTCATAGCATACATACCATTTCATAACATTGTACAACAAGATCCTCATCGTATAAGTTTGTATGGGCACTCCTATACGATGAGTTACTTTATGTAAACCGATCCTTAACTTATAAGCTTGTATGGGCATCCTTATAAGTTAAGTTACTTTCCTGCTGTAGTTACTTGTACTTGATGGTTTGTTATTGATTATGTAGAACTGCTAGAAAAAAAATGCTATTAATCTTATTGTACCATTACCACCTGCTTGTACCTGTTATACTATTTATTATACTTTGTACCCTTGCTCTTTTCTCCGCCCGGTGCCGAAGAGTCGCTGGGGGATTAGATGTGAAGCCACTTAGTCTTTTCGACTAACGGTTGCTACGTCTTCCTTTTTAGGAGGTCTCCCCGCAGGTAGAGCAGCAACAGACTATGCAATAGGACCGCCAGGCCAGGACGATAGGGCCTGAAGGGACGATACCATCGCTACCGTCAATTACTGATGTGAGTGTTGAGAGACTCTGATGTAGCCCTTTTGGGCGTTTATTAGCTGTACTCTGATATATTGTAGAAGCATGTTTTAGCTTCTCTATTTTGATGTACTTTGGACTTATATATACTTTGTGTGGATTTGACTTCTCTTATGATATTTGGTTGGGTTGACATATATATATATATTGATATTGGTTGTAGCCGACAGAATAGGCGTCTCGTGGTACAGGTTAGCCCGTGTGCTGATGCTACCGCAAGGCGGCTGTTCTGGGCATAAGACCCCTTCGTGCCGTGTTTTGGGATCCGGGAGGGGGGTCTTACACAAACTCTGTCCGACGAAACATTAAAAACTTCGAACTCAGATTGACGAAAAATCTCATAAAGAAATAAAATCGTCGATCAAAGTTTGAAGAGGGGGAAAACAGTTCGTTGTTCTCCGTTCGACGAAAAAATTTTCTTAAACAAATTCGTCGATCTCCGTTCGACGAACAGTTTCACAAAGGAAAGTTCGTCGATCTCCGTTCGACGAACACTCCACGAAGCGTTCAGAGTTCGTAGAACTCTGTTCGACGAAAAATGAACAGATCATTAACCACAGACAAAAATCAAATTAAAATGTCTCCATTGATCATACCTTTCTGATTTAGGAAGAACAGATGTTTCTTTTCATCTAAAGGTTTGGTGAAAATATCTGCTCTTTGTAAATTAGTAGAGATAAAGACAAGTTTAATTTTATTTTTGTCTACACAATTTCTAATGAAATGATGTCTTATTTCTATATACTTTGTTCTACTATGATGTACTTGATTTTATGTAATTAAAAGAGCACTTGTATTATCACAATAGATAGTTGAATTATTTAAGTTGAAACCATAATCGAGGAGCTGATTTTGAATCCACAAAATTTGTGAACAACAACTGCCTGCTGCTATGTATTCAGCTTCAGCAGTTGATGTTGATACAGAGGTTTGTTTTTTGCAAAACTAGGACACAAGCCTATCACCAAGGAACTGATAATTTCCCGATGTGCTTTTCCTGTCAACTCTACATCCAGCAAAGTCAACATCTGAAAATCTAGTTAAATCAAATTCTGACTCAGTGGGATACCAGAGTCCTATATTAGGACAATCCTTTGTATATCTTAAAATCCTTTTTAATAAAATAAGATGAGATTCTTTAGGGCTTACCTGAAATCTAGCATAAATACAAGTAGCAAACATGATATCTGGCCTACTAGCTGTAAGATATAATAAGGACACAACAATAGCCCTATATGTTTTCTGATCAACTGGTTTGCCTTGTTCATCAGAATCAACTACAACATTGGATGACATGAGTGTTTTCTTGGCTGAGGCATCAATCATTCAAAATCTTTTGAGTATCTCTTTAATATATTTTGACTGGGATAAAAAGATACCATTAGGGGTTTGCTTCACTTGGAGACCAAAGAAGTAGCATAGTTCACTCATGCTACTCATTTCAAACTTTGAATGCATCAGGTTAGAAAACCTTTTACAAGGTTTGGAATACGTAGAGCCAAATATTATATCATCTACATAGATTTGAACTAGCAAAATTTTTGATTTATGATGTCTAATGAATAATGTTCTATCTACAATGCCTCTAGTAAACTTATGTTCCAAAAGAAAGCTAGCTAAGGTCTCATACCAAGCTCTTAGAGCTTGCTTTAAACCATAAAGAGTTTTATGCAACTTAAAAACATAAGATGGATGAGTTGAGGAGATAAAACCTGGAGGTTGTTCAACATAAACTTCCTCTTTTAATTCTCCATTAAGGAATGCACTCTTGACATCCATTTGATAAACCTTGAATTTCTAATAGGCAACATATGCAAGAAATATCCTGATAGCTTCCAATCTTGCAACAAGGGCAAAGGTCTGGTCATGATCAATGCCTTCTTCCTGTGAATATCCTTGGGCTACCAATCTTACTTTGTTCCTTATAATTGATCCTTGTGCATCCAATTTGTTCTTGAACACCCATTTAGTTCCAATAACTGGGTAGTCTTTGGTCTTGGAACTAAATCTCAAACTCTGCATTTCTCAAATTGGTTGAGCTCCTCTTGCATTGCAATAATCCAGTGAGGATTTTGCTCTGCATCTTTTATGGATTGAGGCTCAAGTTGAGAAATGAATCAAGCATGCATCAAATCTTGGTTGAGTTGATGCTTTGTTTGCACACCAGCTGATATGTTTCCAATCACTTGAGATATGAGATGATCTCTAAGTGTGACAAGATCAGCAGAAAGAGTTGGTTGATCAACAGCTTGTGAAATTAATTTCTCTTGTGGAATTATAGTTGTTGTTGTTGTTGTTTGTTCAACTGCTTCAGCTATTTCTTCTTCACTTTCTTCATCAATCCGTGGAGAAGGATGAGATGTAATCTCTTGGGTAAGGTTTAAGTCATCTAACTTCTCACATAGATAGGGTACATGCAAAGTTTCTTTGGTAGAAGAATCCTTCTTCTTGTAAAATATGTTAGCTTCATCAAAAGAAATATGTACAAATTCTTCCATTTTTAATGTTGACTTATTAAATACCATATAAGCTTTGCTGATTTGGGAATATCCAAGGAAAATTCTTTCTACAGCCTTTGCTTCAAACTTTTAAAGGTGTTTCTTATTATTATTATGAATGTAACATTTGCAGTCAAACACTTTAAAATAATCTACTTTAGGTTGCTTCCCTTTAAGTAATTCACAGGGAGACTTACCCTTAAGTTTATGAATTAAACTTCTATTTAGAACATAATTTGTGATACTCACAGCCTCTGTCTAAAAGGATAGGAGAAAATAAGCATCTGCAAACAATGTCCTAGCAGATTCAATAAGGGTTCTATTTTTCCTTTCTGCTATCCCATTTTGTTGAGGAGTTCTAGGAGCAGAAAAATAATGTCTGATACCTTCCTTCTCACAGAATTCTTGCATGAGAAGAGATTCAAACTCGGTGTCATGATCACTTCTGATTAATGCAACCTGAGTAAAGTACTCAATTTGTATGCTCTTAAGAAAATCTGTAAGAACTTTAAAGTTATCTGACTTGTTTCTCAAAAAGAACACTCAAGTGAATTTAGAGAAGTCATCAACAATAACTAAAGTGTAAGACTTTCCTCCCAAACTTTGTACAACAATAAGGCCAAAAAGGTCCATATGTAGCTGGTACAAAATTTTGGGTGAATCACTTTTGTTAATGGATTTAAAACTATTTTGGTTTGTTTGCTTAATTGATAAGCCCTGCAGAGTCCTTCCTTCTTGTAAGAACCAGAAGGCAGTTCTCTAATAAGGTTGTCCCTAGATAATTTAGCAATATTCCTAAAGTTTATATGGCCTAGTCTCTTATGCCATAAATCATTAGTAGAGTTAATTTGATTAAATAAACAAATTTCTGTACTAGCTGATTTGAAATTTACTACATAAATATTTTCTTGTCTAATTCCATTTAAAATAATTTTGTTTTTATCATAAGTAAAATTGCAAGATGACTGATTAAATGATATCTGATAACCTTCACCACATAACTGGTTTATGGATATTAGGTTATGTTTGAGACCACTGATATATGCTACCTTCCTGAAGATAACAGATCCAGCTTTGACATTTCCATAACCTTCTATCTGTACACAGTTGGAGTCTCCAAAAATCACCTTTAGTCCAATCTTAGCTTTGAAATCAGTCAGGTTGCCTTTATATTTTGTCATATATTTTGATCAGCCACTATGGACATTTCCATAACCTACCTGTACAAAATAAGATTAGTTGTTCTTGACCCAGGTGACCATGAGTCTGTGATATCTTTCATAAGAATAAATAGAAATATAAGAACAATCAGGTTGATCCTTATAGCATAATGGATGATATCTCATAGGAGGAATTATCCATTGAGTAAAAAGATTAACAAGTTTAGGTTTCTCATTATTAGTTTGATAGAAATTAAAATTTCTGTTTTCAGTATTTGAGTTCGACGAATTTAATTGAGTTCGTCGAACTGAGTTCGATGAAAAGCATTGATTTCGTCGATCTCGGTTCATAGAATGATAATACTCATTTCCTGCGTTCCACGATCGTCGATCTCTATTCGACGAAACATGTTGATTTCGTCGAGCACCCGCAGATGAGTAATTGTACCCAAATTCTGGGTTCAGAGTTCGTCGATCGCCGTTCGATGCATAATACTGATTTTGCCGATCTCGGTTTGACGAATTTTGTTGAACATGATTTTTCTGTGAATTTTTATTTTGTCTTGATTTATTCTTTGGTAGAACTTTAGTATCTTTGTATGTGAGTTGTAAAACTTCGTTTTCTTTTCCTTGAGCAGAGATGAATTTTATGGGGGTTGAAAAAATATTTTTCTGAAGAATAGGAGGCTGATTAGATGAAGCACCCAAGCCCAGCTTGCCATTAATCCTGACATTCACTGTATTTGTGATGTCCATCAATTTGATGCTTCTCTCATTAAGGGATTCTTTAAATAGCTTAGCATCTTTTAATTTGTTTTCTAATGATAGTATTTGTTCATTAGCAGTTTTTAATTCTTCTTTAAGTTTTAAATTTTCGGAAGAAACATTTTCAAATTCACTTAATTTCTCTCTGAGAATTTGATTTCCTTCTCAGATTTAATTAAATCATTACACAATAGTTTGAAATCAATTTTAAATTGATTAGAAAAAAATCAAAAGAAGAGATTACCTGATCTTCTTCTAACATGGATTCATCATCTGAATTTTTTGCTTCTGAATCTACAGCATTAGAGTTGTTGCAAGAGGCATTGATTGCCATCAAGCATGTCTCTCTGGCTTTAGCCTCTTCTTTATCCTCACTGGAGCTGGATGAAGATTCTGAATCTGAGTGACTCCACGTCTTAGCTACAAATCCTCTCTCTTTCTTCCTGTATTTGTTGGAAGAGCATTTGTTGGAATATTTCTGAAGTCTTTCTCCTTCTTCTTTTCTTTCTTATTCTCAGGACATTTTGGCAATATATGTCCAAGTTTCCTGCACCCATAACAAACAATTTCTTTAGTGGGGGTTTTGTCATACCTGAGTTTGTCTTCATTTCTGGATGGTTTTCTTCTGAAATCCTTCCTTGCCATCTTATAGATTCTCTTTGCCAAGAGACTCAGTAGGTCTTCATTATCTAGAGTGGCTTCTTCAACTTTTTCACCTGCTTTGAAAGCAATGCTTTGTTCTTTCCTTACTGAAGATGAGGTAGTCCTTTGCTCAGCTTCCCTTGTCTTGATAAGTTGCTCATAAGACTTGAGCTTTCCCAACAAGGTCTCTATTGAGATCTCATTCAAGCTTCTAGCTTCCTTGATTGGTCAGATCCTAGAGTCTCATGTGCTTGGGAAGCACATAAGAATCTTGTCATTGACTTTTGTCAATGAGATGTCCTTATCAAGAGTTTTCAGCTCATTGATGATGAGCCTGAGTCTGTTGTACATCTCAAAAACTGATTCTGATTCACCATTCTTGAAATTCTCATATTGAGAAGTCAAGTGGGACCTTCTGTCCTTTCTTTCATCCGCTGAACCAGCAACCATAGCATTTAGGGAATCCCAGATATCCTTGGCTAAAGAGCATTCAACAACTTTCTGGAATATGTCATCAGACATTGTTTGAGCCAAAATGTTCATGGCTTTGACATCTGCAATTTTCAACATCTTCTAAGCATCAGTCCACTAAGGTGGTGGAACAATACTTGTGCTTGTAGTTGCCACTGGTTGTGGGGGACCTGTCAAAATAGAATTTTATATGTCTTCATAAATATAATTCATACAAAGCCTAATCCTTGCCTTCTAAAGAGCAAACTGGTTTAAATTTCACACTGGAGGTCTGGTGCTTGAATACTCCTTATTTTGTGCCATGATATGAAATACAACTAGAGTAGATAAGATCAAATAAATATCTTTTGGTTCAGGTGTTATCCTATATAACAAAGTAACCTATCCCTCTAATACCAATTAAAAGTGATGCCTCAGATGCTGAGGGATTGATCTAACTAACTCTAGAGGGGGGGGGGGTGAATAGAGTATTTTAAAAACTTTGAGTTATTTTTACAGCGGATTAAAATAGGTGATATATATATATATATATATATATATATATATATATATATATATATATATATATATATATATATATATATATGAAAAGGAAAATATATATCACAGCACATCAAAATAAAAAGTAGAGCACAACCAGATGACACAAGGTGATTTATAGTGGTTCCCCAATAAACCTGGGTACATCTACTATTCTACCACCATGGTAGGAATTCATTATAGGTTTTTGATCAGGTTCCTTGCCACCATAGGTTTTTGTTCTGGTGCCCTGTCACCACAAGATCTATTTTCAAGGGAGATCTAGCAACCCTTTAAGCTTTTGATCAGGTGCCCAAAAACCAAACCAAGTCTTTTGATCAGGAGACTTAACAACCAAGGGATTAACTTTTGAAGAGAGTTATAACCCTGTACACAGTGAAAGAAAATAAAATTGATATTGTCTTCTCTGTCTCAATCCTCTGAGAAGACTAGTGGATTTTGTGATGTTGTCAAAGCTCCCCCTGAGTTATTGAAATCTGACCAGGAGAGGAGACTTTGCTTCCGGGTGTAGGCCTTCAAATATGAACACTTCTTCCAGTATATGTAGCTAAGTGATTGTGAAGTTGATCTCAGAATGATGATTGTTTGCTAGAAGAAAAGCTTGAAGAAGAAGAATGATGAACAAGATGTTCTGTGCCTCTATTTCTTATTCTCTGTATGCAAATGTTCTCTTCTGTTTTTGACTTAATTAAAATCTTCTTCTTGACTGTTAGACTTGTTCACTGGTGTACACATCAATCTTCTGAAAATTTCTTTTATATCTTGATTGCTGATTTGAATTTCGAATTCCTTGAAGTCCTCTGCATAGTTTTTGGGAAATGGAACAACTATTTTTGTCTTCAATGTATTTCCTTAACTGTCTCAGTAAATATGTTAAGTAATAACTCTGTGAAATCCCTAATTAATGCTGTCATGAACGACTATATTCTTGAGAATATAAGCATTAATTATCAGAGTATTACTTTCTTAATTACTGAAATTAAACTGCCTTAGTCAATCTGAGAAACTACAGAGAAGATTAGTCAACCAGAACCTGGATGGAGTTAGTCGACCTCAGTAAAGTTTTCGTCGAACTGAGCACCAAGTTCGTCGAGCTGATAATTCTTCTTCGTCGAGCTGAGCTCCAAAATCGTCGAAAAAAAATGTACTTGACAAACTGAGCTCCAAGTTCGTCGTGCTGAGATGGCACTTCATCGAGCTGAGATTCTGATATAAGCTCACAGTTCATCGACCTGAGCTAGACTTTCATCGAGCTCAACTCAGAGAAGGAATTCTGAGTTCGATGATCGTCGAGCTGAGTTCAGCTATCGTCGAACACATTTTTTGTAATCTTCAAAACTGCCTTGTCTATTAAGTCTTATGTTCTCTGAAGTCTTCTAAAGGTAGGTATCAGTAATCTAACCCTTAAGTGATAGACCTAAATCCTGAAACTAACATATGACCCTAGACTATACATGGTGGGTCATCAAACCTAATAGTGAACCTAGCCCAAATCATAAGTAGGGTTCCAACAACAAAGATGGATTTGAAATCTCGGATATTGCAACTTGCTAAAGAAGACTATATAGTGGAGGAAGGGGACTTGAAAACTATTTTTATATATTTATTATGCACAATATTCTTCTCATACAGTTGTAATAGAATTCCTGAAGACTTTATCTGATTAGCTGATCCTGAATTATTTAAGAACTACAATTGACCGAGAGCAATTCACGATTATCTACTTGATAGTGTAGATACCCTTGCCAAGAGACAGAAAAGTCCACCGCAGGCAATGGGCTACTTGAATGGATGTACCCATGTCCTTCTGATATGGATATTTGAGCACTTATAGATGCAAGTTCCTACCTTTCCAGAGAGGAGGCCCCTTATAAATCGTTGGACTTCTTTCAAAACATTTGCGCTCACTAGAGCAATGTTAGTACTTCAAAACATCAAGACCACCCTTGTATATATAATTTGTCATTCTTGTATGTATTATATATGTATAATATTTGTAATATAATTTTTCAATTGCAAGGTCATTTGTATATGTAATTTAATTTCATGTCTTTACATAATTTGAAGAAATTTTAGAGGATGATTTACTATTATGCAACCCCAAAGATGATGAACATGGAGTGAAGTAGAGGAGGAAGAAGAAGAAGCCGAAGAGGATGGAGAACGAGCTGGAGGAGGAGGAGGAGAAGGTTAAGAAGAAGAAGTAGGGGAGATATAATGATATTGTCATGCCTGTTTTGAATCAGATTTTTGAAGAAATTCGTTCTTTATACCGTAAAATGTCAACGCTTCATAAGAAAGTTGACCGGTTGTCCGACTCTATTAGTATTCGAAAAGATTCTCATTATGTGTCCTCTGTATTTGGTGAAGATGAGGTGGAGAAAGTGGATGAGGAGGTGGAGGAAGTGGATGCAATGGAGGAGGGAAATGAGGATACATATCCCTCTGAGTACCCCAAAAAGAATCTCATAACCAAGGAACAACGTGAGCTCATTCATGCACGGATGAGCTCTTATAAATCTAGGTATTATTATGTTTCATTTTGATTTATTTTAATTGGATTAAACATCATTTCTCAAACTATTGCCGAGATCACATTGCCTTCAGAGGCCCTCGGTTAACTGTGATGCGTGAGTCGATTGATGATTTTTTAACCAAAAATACATTGTAGATTATCACTTTGATGCATTTGCTCGTGTGCTAGAAAATAGGAGGACAGCTGATCCGAAACGGTGGCGAATGTTTTTATATGTTAGCCCAAATTTATGTTTTTGTATTTCTACTTTATCTAATACAACTAACTGCATATTTGTTTTTGCACAAATCTATTTTTTTTAAAGTATATGTTGATCTTTCTTAGTTGCAAGTTTATGGTTATGTTCCTCGATGAATTTTTCGACTACTAGATTTTAACCTTGTTTATCGGCATTAAAGACAATCCTCGCGTGACAACTTGTTCTACCATCCATCTTTCGATATTTGAGTTCACTTTCAGGAACTTTAGGTGATCTTTTAATTCCAGCTTTACTATAACAAAACTCCCTTGATTTTATAAGGTTTGTACCTGACCATAAAATTCAGCGTTCTTTTCGAACACTAAAACCAATGTTATGTGCATAATCACAGTACAATTTGTGAGCTTCATTTTTTGTTTGGACAACCAAAAACAAACTCTTTGTTGTATCTAACCTGTAACAAAATAGAAATATTGGAGTTAAACTTTAATCTGAGATAAGAACACAGTCAGTAAATGTAATGTCTTAGATAAAATCTGATATTTTTCTCTGAGATATTGCATGAAATTGCTGAGATAATATTGAGGTTAAAGTTTTATCAGAGATAAGATCACATCCAGTAAATGTAATATCTTGGATAAAATCTGTTAGTTTTTTCTGGGATATCACATGAAATTTCTGAGACATTAAAGTTTTATCTAAGATATTACATTAAATATTTGAGATAATTAATCTTTCTTTCATGCATTATATCGTTATTATACAGTTTTAAAGTTTTATCTGAAATAATTTGGTCTACTGTTCGTCTTCAACCTGACAGTCAATAGTATATGGTGTCTATGCTAACTGAATAAGGAACAAAAATTGATTGATTCAAATGATGAATTAGGATTGAGTGACTTGCCTCTTTCATGATCTCATAAGAGTCTGATGGTGCTTAGCTGATTAGAACATTTTGAGCAGGGAGAATGTGAAAAATCTCTGTGAGCGAGTGAATCAAGCATGAGAAATGACAAGTGGCAATAATGGAGATATTTGGTGGGAAAAGAAAAAAGTAACTTCTAAAAAAACCTAACTCCCTCAAATCTAATTTTTATTGAATTTTTACAGTGTCATGCGTCAGAATCAAGAGGGCCCCGTACGATGATCTTTGTCCGGGGCCCGGACCAAAAAAATTTCGCATGAAATTGGCCAAAATGATCATTTTATGGAACGCCGCTTGAGTCATTAGTGCGCTAAGTATGAGGATCGACGATGGTTCTAGGAGGAAGGGCATCTTTGTTTATCTGCCTTGCCAGAAGCTACCCTTGCGCCTCAAACTACAGTCAATCTTCCTTCTCAATACGCCAATTACTCAAGTGGCATTCTAGAAGATAATCCTCGTGGCCAATTTCATCATCTCCCTCCTCGATCAAAGCTCTAACGGGGGGGGGGGGGGGGGGGTCTCGTCCAACACTGCTCAATCCGACCGACTTTCAAACGATAGGTCATCGCAAACCTCAAAATACCATTTCGATGACCCGGAGTACTCCAATTGATGACTACTTCGCTTCCCTACTCCGGCTTACCGGTTGAGATTGACTCAACCTGCAGAGGTTGTTTTCTACTTTTCCATATGGACTCGGGATGGACTGCATCCTCTGTTATATCCCTTACATTTCCTTGCTTCAATTTATTAGCATTTAGTTTATGCATCCAACCATATATCTCTAAGCTTGCCTCTACATTCTAGCTGCTTTAAATTGCCACTATTCTCATAAATTATTAACATGAGTTTGCTTGTGATTATATTGTTCTCGTGGAAGGTTTGACTCATAAAACACATGAGAGTTCAATCGCAAACCAAAATTAACAATTTTTATTCATAGTTCATAATAACAACGAGTGTAAATCCATACTCAGAACTCAATTTGGTCGGTTCCTCCCACATCAAGTAGTATCCCCCAAAATAGTGGAGGGAGTCACCACCATAGGCTGACCCCTTTTTATGCCTCCCACTCCTAGTCTTTCTTTAAGAGAGCGGTACCTTACATTGAACACTTTGCAATGAAAACTTTCCTGTATTGGACTTTCTCCAATTCCATCTCCAATGCTCTCGCAGTCTCCACCAGAGTGCGGAATCCAAGAGACTTGGATCCCACCAGTCTCAATGTCAATCGTCTCGGAGACCCTCAGGGACCATTCGTTTGGGCAAAATTGGAGCATTAGAATTGGAATTCAATTCTCAAATTCAATTTTGTCATTCAGCGACCCAAAAAGTCCATGGAAATTGAAATTCAATTGAATTCCCATAGGAATTTATAATAGAGGAAAGAGCCTCCCACCATTCCTGACCCCTTACACAAGAATTAATGATTTTGCAGCCCGATACCTAACTTTTCCGAGTCCAGCATGTCGTCGTGGGCTTCTCCTCAATCACATAGAATATAACATAAGGTCCAGTCGGGGCTCCACACCATATACTACGGACAGTCAGTGGAGTTACACATTGATTCCAAAAACTATTTTCGCATCCTAACTCAGAGTGCATTCTAGCGGAAGTTAATTAAATTGAATAGAACCCAACCACTCGAATGTCCACTAAACCAAAGCAGAAATTATATTTCAAATACACAAATCATGTTGGCCTTAAGGCCTTACAAATGTTTTCTCAAATTATGTGTTTTACAGACATCGGCATGCAGGCCAGCCACACATGAAACAATAAAACAACTACGCCTTGGCCTTCGAGGGCTGGCACAGCAAACAGGGCTTCAGCCCGCTACTTTCTACTTGGCTCAGCTGCACCTACACAAAAGCATTCCAACCCAACGGCGACAAACAAAACAACGATCAGTATTAGCTGACCAAATTATAACAACCCCGCCCCTCACCTGGGGCGGCGATGCTCCTTCCCTGCAGGCATTCAACATAGATATATAACAATGATAAAATGTGCAATTTAAGCACAATTCACCATAGACGTTGGCACAGCTGTCCACACACCTCGTGCACTAAGAGCACATTATCATTGTACCAGGCCTAACCAGGGTCACACCTCTGTACTCAGTGACGATCAGCATGCTTTGAGCATTAACTAGTCTTTCTAGCCTGAAGCCTAAGACTTTCTCCTATGGCTACGACAAAGTCAAAGACGATCTCCAAGATTCACTTCAGTGACTCACTCCAAGTCGAACGACATAGGGCTGGGTACGGTTCAGCTCTTTCTCGATGCTCAAATCGTCGGATTCATCAAGCCGTGACGCAGGTCAGCCTCCCCTTTCTCATTCAAAATAATACATAACCCTGATGTTCCAAGGATGGCACTCGTGGCCACCATAGTGGATATGCCTCACCAACATTGCTCAGTGGGAGCTACTGCTGGCAGTAGCGCTATCACCACGCGTTAGGGGACAGACTATCGATTCTTCCCCAAAATGGATGTTTTCCTGGAGTCCTACTCTAGTACTCTCACTGCAGCAGCCTGCACACCCCGTGACTCTGTAAATTACACGTTTACCATGGAGTCTTCTCCGTCATACAAAACAATCATCACCAATCTAGACCAACCTTTCTGGATGGGCTTCACACAACATGCATATTCCGTACTTCGATTCCGGACTCTAAATGCAAACGTAACAGGGATACAACCGATCAACCCGCCAGGAGATCTCGGCCTCCGAGCAGTGCGCTCCTTACAACAACTGCCTCCGGGCAGTGCACTCCTTACAGCAACTGCCTCCGGGCAGTGCGCTCTTTACAACAACTGCCTCTAGGTAACGTGATCTTTATAGTAACTACCTTCGAGCAGCGCACACTTTACAGCAACTGCCTCCGGGCAGTGCGCACTTTACAACAACTACCTCCGGGCAGCTAGCTCTTTACAGCAACTGCCTCCGGGCAGTGTGCTCTTTACAATAATTGCCTCTGGGTAGCGCACTCTTTACAACAATTGCCTCTGGGCATTGCGCTCTTTACAACAACTGCCTTCGGGCTGCGTGCTCCTTACAATAACTACCTCCGGGTAGCACGCTCCTTACACCACTTGACTCTGAGCAGCATGCTCAACGCTACTGCAAGCTTACACTCCACCACCGTCAGGGAATGCCCCCCTCGCGGTTGCACAGTCAGATTGAATCCTTACATTCTCCGACACCCGGATCGAATACTTACATTCTCCGACAGTTCTCTTTTGGCGAGGCTAGGCCGCACAATCAGATTGAATCGTTGCATTCTCCGACTATATGATTGAGTCGTTACACACTCTGACAAGTCCACATGTCTACATTCTGCTGGTTACTGGCATCTGTACAATAAAGGCACAATTATGACTTATCTACATCGACGTCAGAGACCCCGCTGTCATGCTCGGGGAGATCTCAACTACCAAATTTGGTTGTTCCGCAACAATGCGTCCGCGCCATTAGGTGGAGGATCTTCACCTCCGGTCTTGCAGGAATCTCACAATGTCTCCTTAAAATATTAATAAGCTCCACAAACGATAAGGAGTGACACTACATCAGCCTCCCCTGCGACCAACGTCTCGCTACCCGGTAGACCAACCATTCACTAAAATCGCTAACATAAAATGACTAATGCACACAACATACCTCATGCAATGCCTCACACGCACAGTGCATGTTGCGCCTTGCGCGCATATCACGCACATTGCGCCCCGTGCGCGCACACTTCACACTCATTGCACGCACTCCACAATTGTGCGCTCTACGCCCCATACATATTACGCTCAGCACGCGCTTCACACAAGCTGTTCCAATTATGCATGCCACTCCTAGCATACAAAGTGCCCTTCACACATTCTACCCTTCACACCTCACGCGTGTCTTGCCATGCACACGCCGCTGCAAACCGTTACACACCAAGACAGGCTTCCGAGTAGAAGTCCCCGCCCTTCATTCGCTACGGCTCGAAGCTGCGAGGACTTGGGGGGCAAACTAAACCGTCCACCTCCTTTGATGGAGGAAGTGGGAATGACAAAGTCAACCCCACTACCGCTGAAATTGTCGCCACCGTCGCCGCCATCATCGCGACAACCACCGCCATAACTGTCATTGTCTTCATCATCGTTGCCGTCGCCGTCATCGCCGCCATCGTTGAGGGTATCGCCGCCGTCACCGCCATCATCTTCATCATGATAGCCGCCGTCGCCACGACGACCGCCTCCAACACCGCTACAACCGCCACCATCGTCGCGGCGACCATGGCCGTCACCACCATCGCCACGACAACCGCCGTCGTTGCTTTTCTCATCCACCGACGCCGCCTCCCTCGCTCATCTTTCCTGCGGGCGTCGCCGTCATCGCTCCTCTCTCCCGCGACCGCGCTCCTCTCTTCCTCGGACGCCACCTTCGTTGCTCCTCTCTCCCTCGATAGCTGTCGTCGTCGCTCCTCTCTTCCTCGGGCGTCGCCGCCATCGCCGACCGGATTCTGTCTCCAGCGGCCTCCACCGACCGGATTCTTAGTCGTTGTCAATTCTCCACCATCTAATCACGCTCCCGCCATCGCCGCCGTTGGTTACAAGGGTAACTGCCCACTTAATCGCCCGCATTACCTCATGTAGTGGGGAAAACGCGTAGCCAAAAATAGAATTGGGTTGCGACCAGTAAAAATTGTAAAATAATATTCACATAAATGCATCATGAAATCAACCTATAAATAGCGATCATGATGGTTATGTGCTGCGGATAGCCGCATAACGGCCATAATCACCCATGAGGCCTATAAGTAGGGCCCCAGATCCTCCTTAATTCTCATTCTCTTTTGAACCGGAAAATCCTCTTACGAATTTTCTCTCACCTTCCTCCTTCATCTTCTTCATTCTCTTCTCTCCTTTCGAAGTTCTTCAAACACTCCTTGAAGATCTCCTTCATCTTCGAAGCTCCCTTCAAAGATCCTCATCTCTCTTTTCCATCCAGAATTTCTCTCTCCTCCACTTCTCATCCTTGTGCGCTCCCGCGCGCGCCACCTCCTTGCATGCTCTCAAGCACATCTCTTCCCTGCGCGCCTTCGTGCGCACCACCTACTTTCGCGCATCTCTTCCTTGCACGCCTTTGCGTGCGCCGCCTCCTTGCACGCTCTTGCATGCATCTCTCCTTTATGCTCCTCGTTGCGCGCACTTGTGTGCGTCTCTTCCTTACGCTCTCCCGTGCGCTCCGCATCCTTATGCGCCCTCGGGCGCGTCTTTTCCTTGCGCGTCATATCAAGATCCGCCTCCTAGCGCGCACGCGCGTGCTACGCCACCTTGCACACTCTCACGCTCGTCGTTCCTTTGCGCACTCTTGCACGCGTCTCTTCCTTGCAGGCTCCGCCTTCTCGTGCGCTCTCGCGCACGTCGCTTCCTTGCGTGTGCCTCTTCCCTCTGCACTCTGTGCACTCCCCTTCAGTGAGCGCTCCAAACAAGCATCTCACTCGCTCACCTCCTGCAAGAGCTCCTCGCGCTCTCATCTGACAAGTGCCTTGCACGCTCTCTACCAGCAAGCATTCCGTGTGCTCTCCGCCAACAAGCACCCAGTGTACTCACCTCCTACAAGCGCTCCACGCGCTCTACTCCAATAAGCTCCTCGTGCGCTCTTTGCCGATAAGCGCCCCACACACTCTCCAACTACAAGCGCTTCGCACGCTCTCCTCCAACAAGCACCCCACGCACTCACCTCCTGCAAGCGCTCCGCGCGCTCTCCTCTAACAAGCGCCCCGCACACTCTCTACTAACAAGCGCTCCGTGCGCTTGTAACACCCATGATTTTCTAAGGTTTATTTAAATTCCTTTAGTAACGTATTTTGACGTCAGGGCATTACTTTGACACTTGTTTAACGGGTGTCATTGTTGGAGCGTGGCTTTTTGCTCATTGGTACCTGAGGTTTGATTTAGAATATTAGCATGACTAATTTCTTGTGAGTTTTGATATTCCCTTGTGAGCCGGTGTTCGTTTTGGAACATGACAGAGCCTTTTTGGGAATGTTGTGTTTTGACTTCGGGGAGTTTTTCCCCGTGTTTGGTTTGTCGAATCTTAAATTCGACTTCGCTGTTGGATTCGTAGCATCGATATTTAGTTTTGGTGCAAATTTCGTAGAAATCTCAGTTGACTCGAATTTTTTGGTTACTTGGACGTTTCATTTGTAATAATGAATAGTAATCTTAATATGATATTATATTATGATATGATATTATATTATATCATGTATAAAATATTATAAGACATTATATATTATACGACTATCGGATAAACACAAAGTGTACTATGCATATTCTTCTCCAAGCTATCAGATAGAAAATGCAAAAGAAAGAGGGCGGCGGGTTTCGCTAGGCTTTCGACCACCACTTGTAGGAGCTCCGGTGCACGAAATCGTCATCGAAGAGTAGATCCGGAAAGCTCTCGCCGAGATCTATGCTTTGGTGGTAAGTAATTTTGCTTTCTTAGATTTCTAGAGATTAAGGTATGCGTTTTGACCTTCTCTCCTCTCGAAAAGTTTCAGGAATTGATGCTTAGGTGTTTCTACGGCCCGATCCGTGAGGAGAAGTGCTGGTGTTGCCGAAATTCGGCGAGATTTGAGGCAAGAGGCGGTTTTTCCCCTTGCTTATTCTTTGTTTCTTGTTATTTTGCTTCCTTCCCTGTACATAAATGTGGATTAGGGTAGGATTTGGCCATAGCGACTTGCTGCTTAGTGCAAAATTTTTTGGTCAAGGGTCGTTCGTCGTATTTTTCTGTAAGAGATAGATTCGCCGTTTCTCGGTTGTTAGTATATAACCAGTGATTTCTACCAGTTAGCCTAAGAAACAAATTTGCTAAGTGATGGCAGGTCAGAGCAAATTGTCGAGTATAGGTTCGTCGAATATATGGATGATAACAGGTTCTAAACCGCCGATTTTCATGTCAGTTAATCCCTAGTTTAAGTCATCGTATAGGGGAGTCTAATTTCGTCAATTATGGTTGTTAGTGAGCTCAACCCGTTGATCGCCTGTTAATTAGTCTAAGTGTAATTCATGGAATATGGCTGATATAGGCGGAGTTGGTTTTTAGCCTAGATCAACATGTATCAATTGGAGCATAGTAAAGTTCGTTGAGTGCGTTGAGTGTGACAGGTGATGATTTGGCGCTAAGTAAAAGGCGTTGAGTGTGCTTGATACACTCAACGCGGCGTTGAGTGGGCTGAGAGACTATGTAAAAAGCGTTGAGTGTGCTGAATTCACTCAACGCAACATTGAGTGAAGACTTGGCATGGAGTGAAAAAGCATTGAGTGTGCTGAATGACTAAACACAGCATTGAGTGAACTCGACGCGGCGTCGAGTGAGCTCAACGTGGCGTTAAGTGAAGGCAGAATCGTTGAGTTAGCTGGTATGGCGCTGAGTGCGTTGACTATACTCAACGCGGCGTCGAGTGTACTCGACGCTTTTCTATAGATTGAGTATGGTGCTGAGTGCGTTGACTACACTCAACACGGCATCGAGTGTACTCGATGCTTTTTCCTAGATTGAGTATGATGCTAAGTGCGTTGAATACACTTAACGCGGCGTCGAGTGTACTCAACGCTTTTCCCTAGATTGAGTATGTCACTGAGTGCCTTGACTACACTCAACGCGGCGTCGAGTATACTCGACGCTTTTCCCTGGATTAGTATGACGTTGAGCGCGTTGAATACACTCAACATGATGTTATGTATTTACTGTATTCGTCATGTATACTCGACGAATCAGCTTAAACTTAGAAATTTCTCGATAAATTAAGTTGAATTCGACGAGTATGACTTAGAGTGATTTGTTACTTGAGTGTTTATGGATGTTAAGTATGGCTTTTGGTTGGCAATGTATACATGACCTCCAACCTAGTGCCAAATTGTGAATCATTATATTGTTGGAGTTATTTTGGGACTGTGAGGTTAAGTTGGACAAAGTAACCATCACCACGGTACCTTGTTTATATGTTTGAATTGATAGGTTCAGTTGGACATTGAGGCCACCACCCTAGTGTCTTATTAGGACATTTGGACTGCCTGGTTGTGTTGGATAATGCTTCCACCACCATAGTACCTTCTTGACATATTTTGGGTCCGTAAGTTCGGGTTGGACAATGTGGCTACCGACTCAAAATCATTTCTTACCAGTGTTAATGATTCACATGAGAAAAAAATTGTTAAGTCTCTTTTCTCATTTTGTACAGGTATATGTTATTCTGCCTACTTTTTGCAGATATTTTCGAAACATGGTTTCATTTTGCACTTGATACAACTTTCTTACTTTTGAATAAGTAAATCTTTTATCATTGTCATACGATTCATTGCTGAAATTTGACAAGTTACTTATGTTTGGGTTGGTAACTCTTTATTTCTTTCCGGTTTATTGTTATCCTTTTGATCTTTGATCACCACTTGTATAACCTTGCTGAGGTATTCTTTTCTTGTGAATGCCTCAGGTTTGGAGCAGTAGCCGGTTGAGCGGCTAGAGTTTTGTGTTTTTGGATGGTATTTTGCAGCTGTCTTTCCCTCACCGGTTGTGAGATAATTGTTGTTTCTTTTCCTTTAGTTCAGATATACATTATTTTGGTGGGTTCGTGTCAGATTGTTGACGCCCACATGATTTTGTTAAATGTTAAGTACTTGGTAGCTGTTAAGCCTATTTATTTATGAACTGTTGGTTCACTTGCTCTCTGTGAAGATTTTATGTTAGGTTTAATGTTAGATATTTTAAATTATAAAAGTATTACTTCTATCTCATGCATATCATTTTCTAAAAGCTAAAGTCACTATATCTTGTTGAACGTACAAACTAATTTCTATATTTATACTAAATCTAAAGTCTTGCAATGTTAGAGGAGCTGCACCAAAGCATTGAGGCTCTGACAAGGCAGATGGTGGAAATGCAAACTCAATTGCAAGCACTGTTGAATGCCACCTCGCGGCGGCAGCCTGGTGAGCAGACCCCCGCAATGGATGAGTATGAGAGCGAAATCAGTAAATTGAATAGTCTTTCTTCTGAGTTAATAGTTGCTGAGTAATGTAGAGTTAAGGGTTTCTTAGGTGGTCTCCAAAATGACATCCAACAGTGTGCCAATGCTTACCAATTCAGGATTAATGCGAGAATAGTGGAAGCTGCCTTGGGGATTGAGACTATTGGCAATGTCAAGGGCCGTGGTATGTTATCAAGGAAGGAAAAGAGAAGTTGGATGACAATAAAGGTTCTCAGACATTTAACCCAGTTTCAAAGAAAGGAAGCAAGGAAGTGTGCAGTTTCTATAGCCGGTCAGGCCATCCGTTCGAGAAATGTTTCAAGATATTGGGAGTTCAGAAACAGCAACAAGTGTGTTGGAACACCCTATTACTAATTTGGGTCAGGATCACTATGTCTCTAGGAAACCATTGTTTGAACTCCTGTATAGTTCTAAAGGTCAATTAGAATTGAGTCTAAGGGTTAGAAGTCTAAGTTTGGAAGCTGCCCTCAAGACCAAGACCTTTTTCAGTTTGAGACTAAGTCATATCGTCGAGCTCAGCACGACAATTCGTCGAACTCCGATCGACGATCGTCTAGCTCAACTTCGACAGATCGTCGAACTCCATTCGACGATCGCTGAGCTCAACTTCATCATATCGTCGAACTCCATTCGACGATCGGTGAGCTCAGTTCGACGATCCTTGACTCAGCTTTGGATCTCTATCTCTGAGCTCAGTTCGACGATCTTTGAGCTCAGATCGACGATATTTTGTTGCAGTATAAGTCCATATCGCTGAGCTCAGTTAGACGTTAGTAGAGCTCAGTTCGACGTTTTCAGATAACTTCAAGGATGTTTCAAGATTCAAATTCAAATCAGTTAAGGAGTTATTCTGCAATTAATTCAGAAGATTCGCTAGCCGTTTTCATTCATTTCTGGACCAAGTTTCAAGGGATTTTCTAGGAATATTTCTGTGGACTTTCCTCCAGAAGACATTTTGCAATTAAGGATGCAATTAATGCAGGCCAACGACTATTCTTGATAGAGGATGTTTTTCTATTCAGTACCAGAGAATAAAAGAAGAGAAGAATTTTTTGAATCTCAGATACACACACAGACAAGAAGAACAAGCACACAAAATACTCTCTGTCTCAAAGAATTCTCTGAAGAACACACATCCAAGGAGATCAAACTTTTTGAAATCCTCAGATCTCTCTTGTCTCAAGTGTTCAAGGCCAACATCTTTCAAGACTCCAGACATCCAACATTTCAGTTGTTGCTGAAATCATCTTTTGCTGGAGATCAACTTTTGAAGGCCTATCACCCTACAACAAAGCTTCTTTTCCTGAAGATCTCAAGGACTCAGGGGGAGCTTTGACACCTTCAAATCCACATAGTCTTCTCAGCTGTTTGAGAAAGAGAAGACTTCCATCATTCTCTCACCCCCATCTCTGTAAAGGGTTTCTCAAACTCCCTTCAAAAGTTTGAGCTTGGTTTTTGAGCACCTTGTCAAAAGCTCATTGGTGGCAAGTCACCTGATCAAAAAATCTGATTTGGTTTTTGAGCACCTTATCAAAAGCTCATTGGTGCCCAGGACACCTGAGCAACTCATCCTGCAGTGGATTCCTACCTAGGGTGGTAGAAGAGTGGATGTACCCAAATTTAGGGGAACCACTATATTTCCTTGTGTCATCTGGTTTGCTTGTCTTTATTTTTGTTTCTGGCTGTGATTGTGCCGTGATTAGTTTGTAATTAGTTTAGTTATGTGATTAGATTTATTCATTACTTCCCTGTTCACTCAGATTACAACAATTATTGTAAAAAGTTTTCAAGCACCATATACTCTATTCACCCCCCCTTTAGAGTATATCAGATCTAGCTGCACTTTCAATTGGTATCAGAGCCAGGTTGGTTAAACATACCACACCTTGGTGGTTGCACAGGCTAACACTTGAACCCAAAGATCCCTAGTTAGATCTGTTTTCTTTTGAAGTTTATTATTAGATTTTGTTTTCACAAATCATGGCCCAAAACAAAGATTATGCTAGCACCAGACCTCCAGTGTGCAATCTATCCAAGTTTGCACTTTGGAAAGCAAGGATTAGATTATACATGAATTCTATTGACGAGGATATTTTTAACTCTGTTTTGACAGTGTGCCCAAGACCTCCAGAGAACTCAAGTACAAATGTTGTTCCACCTCCATCAGGAACAGATGCTGACATCAAGAAATGGAAGGTAGCTGAGGCCAAGGCTATGAACATCTTAGCCCAGAAAATGTCTGATGACATATTTCAAAAGGTGGCTGAATGCAATTCAGCAAAAGGAAATTTGGGACAAACTCTCTGAAATAGTCTCAGGCTCAGCTGATGAGAGAAATGATAGGAGATCCCACCTTATATCTCAATATGAGAATTTCAAGAAGGGAGAAACTGAGTCAGTGGGAGATATGTACAACGGGCTCAGTCTAATTGTCAGTGAACTCAGGACATTGGATAAAGAGATCTCACAAACTGAACTCAATGACAAAATTCTAATGTGCTTCCCTAGAACTTGGGATTCAAGAATCTGGCCAATCAAGGATGCCAGAAGTTTGAATGAGATCACCACTGAAGCTCTATTGGGTAAGCTCAAATCTTATGAGCTACT
This sequence comes from Platanthera guangdongensis, assembly GCA_039583875.1. Classification (NCBI taxonomy): domain Eukaryota; kingdom Viridiplantae; phylum Streptophyta; class Magnoliopsida; order Asparagales; family Orchidaceae; genus Platanthera; species Platanthera guangdongensis. Next base: position 120,514,120 of record CM077154.1, on the reverse strand, counting down.
CATCAAGAATATAGAAGAAGAACAGAAGGCTGCCTCACCAGCCACAAGAAAAGAGAAAACAATAGCCTTCAAGGCAACTGAAGATCTGCCTGAAGACAAAGTCACAGGCAATGATGAACTGCTCAGTCTGTTGGCCAAAAGATTTTACAAGATGGCCAGAAAGGACTTCAGAAGGAGATCATACAAGGAGCATGATAAGCCAAGGTATGACAAGTCCATTAATAATAAAGAAATTGTTTGCTTTGGTTACAGGAAACCAGGGCACATAGTTCATGACTGTCCAGAAAACAAAAACAAGGACAGAAGGGACAAGAAAGAAAGAAGCAAGGAGAAAGACTCCAAAAGGAATGGCAATGACAAACCCTCATCAAGCAAAAACAAACATACAAGAAAGGGGTTTGTTGCTGAATCCTGGAGTGAGACTGAAGAGGAATCAGAAGCCTCATCCAGCTCCAGTGATGATGAAGATGATGCAGAAGAGAAAGAGTTCTGCATGATGGCAATCAATGACTCACAACACAATTCAGAAGAATAAGAGTCAGAGTCAGACTCAGAGACTCAACCTGAAGAAGATCAGGTAATTAGTTCATTTGATTTTAATTCAGAGGACTTTAAATCTGAATTCAAATCATTATGTTTAGACCTGCTAAAATCTGAGAAAGAAATTATCTCTCTCAGAAATCATTTATCTGAACATAATGCCTTAAAGTCAGAAAACCTCAAACTCTCTCAGGAGTTGGAGTGCTGTAGGGAGCAGATAGCTTCACTGAAAAGTGAGCTATCTGAGGCCAAGAAGCTTGAAGAATCCCTTAATGGGAGAAGCATCAAGCTGATGGACATTACAAGCACAGTGAACTCCAGATTTAATAGTACACTGTGCTTGGGTGCTTCATCCAGCCAACCCATAGTTCTAACAACTCCAATAAAATTCATTTCTGATAAAGGAAAGGGAGTTGTAGAGGTAGCTAGGAAAAATTCTGATCTGCCCAAGAAAACCAAGTCCCAGCAGAAATCGTCGAACGGAGATCGACGATCGCCAAACGCAGATCGACGATCTCAGGCAAAATCGTCGAACTCAGGTCGACGATCTCAAGTTCCTGAACTCTGCCATAGTCGACCGTCGAACAGAGCTCGACGATCTGACCCAAGATCGTCGAACGCAGCTCGCCGATCGTCGAACAGAGGTCAGAGCTCTGGAAATATTTTCAAGGGCAAATCAAAATCCAATTCTAAGGGTCCTTCATCCCAAATCTTTAACCCTTATACTGAATGGATTATACCTCCAAGGAGATATCATCATGAAGGTTATAAGAGTCAACCTGAGATGTCTTTTATTTCAGAATTCAGATGTTATCAACCTAGGCCCAAGGTAAACTGGGTCAAAAACAAATGAATTATTTTATGTGCAGGTGAAGACCTATCCAACATCTAACCAGCAATGGTACTTGGATAGTGGGTGCTCTAAGCACATGACAGGGAACAAGGACAACCTCACATCCTTTAGAGCCAAGCTTGGACCCAAAGTTATCTTTGGTGATTCAAACTTTGGACAGACTAAAGGATATGGTGCAGTCCAGATTGGATCAGTAACATTCAAGAAGGTAGCTTATGTGGAAGGACTGAAGCACAACTTAATAAGCATCAGTCAGCTGTGTGATGAAGGCTACCAGGTGACCTTCAGCAAAGCTTTATGCAAAATCAAGTCAGAGGACAACACAACTGTGTTGACAGGTAAAAGGAAAGGTAACATCTATCTAGTAGATTTTCTTTCAACTGATGTAGATATTTGCCTGTTCAATTCTGTTTGTAGACCAAATATTTTATGGCATAAGAGACTAGGACACCTAAACCTTAGAACTATTGCTAGGCTATCCAAGGACAACCTTGTTAGAGGACTACCTTCTGGCCCCTACAAGAAGGAAGGACTCTGCAGGGCTTGTCAATTAGGCAAGCAAACTAAAAACAGCTTTAAGTCACTTAATAAGAGTGATTCACCTAGGATATTATATCTGTTACACATGGATCTTTTTGGACCCATCACAGTACAAAGCCTAGGAGGGAAATCTTACACTTTAGTAGTTGTAGATGACTTCTCTAGATTCACTTGGGTGTTCTTTCTAAGGAAGAAGTCTGATAACTTTAAGTGTCTGACAGAGTTTCTCAAATGTATACAGATTGAGTTCAATACTCACATTGCCCTAATCAGAAGTGATCATGGGACAGAGTTTGATTCTCTTCTTATGCAAGAGTTCTGTCAGAGTGAAGGGATCAGGCATACTTTCTCAGCTCCTAGAACTCCTCAACAAAATGAGGTAGCTGAAAGGAAAAACAGAACCCTTATTGAATCTGCCACTACATTGTTGTCAGATGCTCACCTTCCTCTATCCTTTTGGGCAGAGGCAGTGAACACCTCCAACTATGTGCTGAATAGAAGTTTGATACATAAACTAAAGGGAAAGACTCCCTATGAATTACTCAAAGGGAAGAAACCTAAAGTTGATTATTTTAGAGTTTTTGGTTGCATTTACTATATACATAATAATGACAAGAAATATTTAGCAAAATTTCAAGCTAAAGCTGATGAAGGAGTGTTTCTGGGATACTCCATGATTAGCAAGGCTTATAGGGTTTATAATAAATCATCTCTAAAAATTGAGGAATCTGTTCACATATCATTTGATGAATCTAACATGTCTTTCAAGGAGAAGATCTCTTCTACCATAGAACCTTTGCAGGAACATTCTCTTGTTGAAGACTTGAACAAGTTACAGGTTACTCAAAAGGATGAAAGCAGTGAAGATGAAGAAAGTATTCAACATATTGAAGAATAATTTGAATAGCCAGTTGTTGTACCACAAGAGGAAACAACAACACAGGTTGGTGAACAATCAACACCCCCTGTTGATTTAGTAACATCAAGAGATCACCCAATTTCCCAAATAATTGGAGACATCTCAACTGGTGTGCAAACCAGAAATCAGGTCAACCAAAATTTGTTGCACACCTGCTTCCTATCTCAAATTGAACCTCAGTCCATTCAAGATGCAGAGCAAGATCCACACTGGATCATTGTAATGCAAGAAGAGTTGCATCAATTTGAAAGGAACAAAGTGTGGGAACTAGTGCCAAGGCCTAAGGATCACTCCATTGTTGGAACAAAGTGGGTGTTCAGAAACAAACTGGATGATCAAGGAGTAATTGTAAGGAACAAGGCAAGGCTAGTTGCTCAGGGATATTCTCAAGAAGAAGGAATAGATTATGACCAGACTTTTGCACCAGTTGCAAGATTGGAAGCCATCAGAATCTTTTTAGCTTATGCAAGGCTTCAAGGTATATCAGATGGATGTCAAAAGTGCATTTCTAAATGGAGACATCAAAGAGGAAGTATATGTCAGACAACCTCCAGGTTTTATCTCTCCAACTTATCCTGATTATGTTTTTAGATTGAACAAAGCATTATATGGTCTCAAGCAAGCTCCTGGAGCATGGTATGAGACCCTAGCATGCTTTCTTTTGGAAAATGGATTTATAAGGGGTAGAGTAGACCAAACTCTTTTCATTAGAACCCATAAGTCTCATACCCTACTAGTGCAGATTTATGTAGACGATATTATTTTTGGTTCTACTGACTCAAAATTGTGCAGAAGGTTTCCAACCTAATGCATTCTAAATTTGAAATGAGTAGCATGGGTGAGCTATCCTTCTTCCTATGATTGCAAGTCAAACAGCATGCTGAAGGCATCTTCATTTCTCAAACCAAGTATGCAAATGAATTGGTTAAGAAATTTGGCATGTCTGAAGCATCTTGTATGAAAACACCTATGCCTACTAATGCTGTATTGGATGCTGATGAACATGGGAAACCTGTTGATCAGACAACATATAGAGCAATGATTGGCTCTTTACTGTACCTTACAGCTAGTAGAACAAATATAATGTTTGCTACATGTATATGTGCTAGGTTCCAAGTAAGCCCTAGAGAGTCACACCTAACATTAGTAAAGAGGATTCTCAGGTATGTTAAAAGTTGTCCAAATCTAGGTCTCTGGTATCCAAAAGATTCAGCATTTGATTTAACTGGATTTTCTGATGCTGATTATGCTGGATGCAGAATTGACAGGAAAAGCACCAGTGGAACTTGTCAGTTCCTTGGTGACAGACTTGTCTCTTGGTTTTGTAAGAAACAAACTTCTGTGTCAACTTCAACTGCTGAAGCTGAATATATGGCTGCAGACAGTTGTTGTTCACAAATCTTGTGGATTCAAAACCAACTCCTAGACTATGGCTACAACTTAGAGAAGTCTAAAATCTTTTGTGATAACACCAGTGCTATTTCTATAGCTCAAAATCCAGTCCTCCATAGTAGGACAAAACACATAGAGATTAGGCATCATTTCTTAAGGGATAACGTTGAAAAGAATAAAATTAAACTACAATATATTCCAACTGATTTACAAAGGGGAGATATTTTCACCAAGCCCTTGGATGAAAAGAAACACACCTTCTTCCTAAATCAGTTAGGAATGTTAGATGAAGGAAGTCTTAAATAATATCCAAGATTTTGAAAGCTTAAAAATTGACCAAGACTAGGCAAACATCTTGATTTTTTTTCTTAGTGTCTAGAGTTTTTCTGATCTCTGAACTGCGCTCGACGATTTTCCCCCAGATCGTCGAACGGAGATCGACGATTTTCGAGATCGTCGACCTGAGTTCAGCGTTTCTCAGATAGTATGAACTATCTCTTCCGGTCAACGATCATCGAACGACGCTCGACGATTTTGTTCTCTGAACGATCGTCGAACAGAGCTTGACGCTCTCAAACATCGTCGAACGGAGATCGACGATATTAAAGTCTCTTCAGATTCCTTTAGAAGCCTCGATCGTCAAACTGAGTTCAACGATCTTTCCATTTCTGCGTCGAACCCTAATATAAAATTCATTTTTCGCCGTCGTTCTCCTTTGCGCTTTCGATTTATCTGCAAAAACTTTCTTTCCCTCCAAACATTTCTGCACTTGGTCGTTTTGTTTGTTGAATCTTTGCAGGTAACTATGGCTGTGTCTGTTGCTGTTCTCGTCGCCATGAAATTTGATGCTGTCTTCGACATAGACATGAAATCCTTCAGCACAACAGACCAGGTTTTTCAGGATATCTTAGAGTTATTCAAAGAGCAGAAACTGACAGCAATCATGACTACAAGGATTAAGCTTGCTTTTGATGAGATTAAGGAATGGGTCTACACTGCCCACAATCAAGACAACAACACCATTGTTGGATCAATCTCTGGCACACAGGTACCTTTGACCCCAGCAATTTTAACAGAGGTTTTTGAGTTAAGTACTGGTGGAGATTCTGCTGATTTGTATGGAGAAGACTATGCTGACTTGCTTGCCAGAATGGGTCACTCTGAGGCTAACCCTAGTAAGCTATTGAAAAAGAATCTTTCTGTGGAATTCAGATTCCTGGCTGATGTAGTTGGGAAAGTCCTACTGGCTAAGCACTCTGCTCATGATACAATTTCCAGGTATCAGCTCTGCCTAATGGGAGCCCTAGTAGACAGGAAGAACCTAAATTGGGGAGAGGTCTTCTTTGACCTCATTAAGAAGAAAATCAACAAAAGTTTTGTAAACTTTGGAAGAATTCTCGGGGTGTTTCTGCAGAATAGGTGCCCTGCATTGCTGGTCTCCTCTGGAATCCACATTAATGCATCCAAGAGACTGTCTTGTGCCCTTTTTGGTAAATGGGACAGACAGATCATCAAGCCCAACAGGCCCTCCTCCAGCACTCCTTCAGGCACCAGGACTATCAGAGTCACTTCCCCACAGGTCTCTTCCCCTGCAGATGACATGCCTGCTGATGCCTCTCCTCCTCCTCCTCCAATTCCATCTCTTCCCATTCCATCTACCATTCAAACTCCATCCACCATCATCATCTCCAGCCCCTCTCCAACATCCACACCATCTCCTCAGCCCTCTCTTCCCCCATTCACCAGCTCTCCACTACCCTCACCAACAGCTACTCCTCCATCCTCTACCTCTGCTCCAGTCACTACTGAGCAAGTAGATATTCCAGCCCTTGCTGACAGGATTTATGAACTGCTAGCCCCCAGGCTATCTCTTCTCTTGGAGACCTCCTTGGCTCCATTACTCCTGTCAGTGGCAGCCCTTTCTTCCAGGCTCTCCTCTCTTTTCCCTCAGGCAGCCCCTTCAGCAGTGTGCCTTGATCCAGCCATGTCTGAATCTAGGCAGGGGGAGATGCCCTATGAAGTGAGTCTGCCTGCTGCTGCTGCTGTTGTTGTTGCTATTTTAGTGAGCCTGCCTACTGCTGTTTCCTCAGTTCTTGCTGCTGCTGCTGTTTAAGTGAGCCTGCCCTATGAAGTGAGTCTGCCTACTGCTGCTGCTGCTGCTGTTGTTGTTGTTTCAGTGAGCCTGCCTACTGCTGTTTCCTCAGTTCTTGCTGCTGCTGCTGCTGTGTCTCAAGATCCAGTTCCTCCTGCTGCAGTCTTTGCAATAGACCTCAGGTCTTTGCTCTCAGAATTTGATTCTATATATTTCAGATATCTGCCAGAGAAAGCTTGTCTTCCAGAGACAGTTTCTATCCAGCCCCCAGAGGATCTGTCCAAGGCCCTTGTGCCTTTCTCTTGCTGTGACCCCAGCATCATCACTGCATTTGTTAACTCAGTTTATGCTGCTGCTACTTCTGCTGAAAGCAGTGTGGTTGTTTCTGATGTTGCTGCCCCTCCTGCTGCTGAAAGTCTTGATGATACTTCTGTTACTGCTGATGAGCCAATTTCTAAGGAGATCTTTATGACAGAGGCACATGAGTTTGAGCCTTCTGTATTTTCTGTTGATATTTCTGCTGCTGATAATGCTGTTTCTGTCAGTGAATCTGCTGCTGTCCCAACTGCTGTTGTTACTACTTCTGCCTCAATTTCAACTGCCACACCTTCTGTATCTGCTGTTGTCACTACTGCTACTGTCTCAACTTCTGCTACTATAACCTCTGCTGCCTCATCTGCTTCAATCCAGCTCAAGAAAGATTTGATGAAGAAGATTGATGCCATTTATGATGATCAAAGTTCTGAAAGTGATGAGTTCAGAACAGATTCTGATGATTCTTCTGCTACCATTGCCAGGAAAAGAAAGGCAAGGAGCAAAGCCATGAAGAGAGTACCTCCTGCCAAGGTCAAGGATAACAATGATATACCATACTATATTCTTCATGATTGCCCCATATCTGAGCACTGGATGCAGTACTCAAAGAATCAACTGAAAGCAATGAAGAAGAAAAGAAAATATGAAAAGGGCTCTTCTCAATTCCAACATTCTCATCCTCCTCCACCACCTCCTCCTGATGCAGGTGCAGGTGGAAGTTCAGCTGCTCAACCCCCTGCTAGAAGTCAAACCCCCTATCAGCCACATGCTAGATCCTATCATAGGGGAAGCCAGTCCAGGGGTTCTCAATCCAGAAGAGGAGGATATAGAGGCAATCAATGAGATTTCCAGGTTTACTCCAAAGGATACTCAAGGCAACATCCATACTCCAGGGAAGGACAAATTTCATCTGACACCACCTCTGGTCCTTTTCCCTATAAATTGAAGGAAACTGTTTCATCCAGGCCTCCTCAGGACAATCCTTCTAATAGATATGAGCCACCAGTACCTTTTGAAGACCCTGAGAACAATCCAGCTGCTTGGACTGCAAGGATGAAAGAACTTGCTGCACTAGATCAGATCAAGAAAGCCAAAGAGCAAGGAAGAGATTCCTCTAACATCTCTACAATGTCTGAACAGAGAAAGAAAGAGTTGGAAAAATATGGGTCAAGCAAATTTTTTGATTCTGACAGATACATGGAATTGCATCCTGAAGCTGTAGTTCCCAGGCCCAAACAACAAATCACTTTAGGTGCAGCAGATGATACAAGATCAAAGAAAAAAGCCCTCAACCCCAACAGAGAAATCAAACTCATTAAGGGCAAGGAAAAGAAATGATTATGTAAGGTGACAATCATCTTAACTTCTGATTATTATCTGGGATGATATATATATGTGGTTCTGCAATGTCCAGCTTGTTGTTTTTTTTTTTCTGTATTATTGCTTGTATGTTGTTATTTTTCTTGTTTCCAAACTCTGTAAATAGTAATCCTAACCCAAATAGGGGGAGATTGTGGGAACACCCTATTACTAATTTGGGTCAGGATCACTATGTCTCTAGGAAACCATTGTTTGACCTCCTGTATAGTTCTAAAGGTCAATTATAATTGAGTCTAAGGGTTAGAAGTCTAAGTTTGGAAGCTTCCCTCAAGACCAAGACCTTTTTCAGTTTGAGACTAAGTCATATCGTCGAGCTCAGCACGACGATTCGTCGAACTCCGATCGATGATCGTCTAGCTCAACTTCGACATATCGTCGAACTCCATTCGACGATCGCTGAGCTCAACTTCATCATATCGTCGAACTCCATTCGATGATCGGTGAGCTCAGTTCGACGAACCTTGACTCAGCTTTGGATCTCTATCTGTGAGCTCAGTTCGACGATCTTTGAGCTCAGATCGACGATATTTTGTTGTAGTATAAGTCCATATCGCTGAGCTCAGTTCGACGTTAGTAGAGCTCAGTTCGACGTTTTCAGATAACTTCAAGGATGTTTCAAGATTCAAATTCAAATCAATTAAGGAGTTATTCTGCAATTAATTCAGAAGATTTGCTAGCCGTTTTCATTCATTTCTGGACCAAGTTTCAAGGGATTTTCTAGGAATATTTCTGTGGACTTTCCTCCAGAAGACATTTTGCAATTAAGGATGCAATTAATGCAGGCCAATGGCTATTCTTGATAGAGGATGTTTTTCTATTCAGTACCAGAGAATAAAAGAAGAGAAAAATTTTTTGAATCTCAGATACACACACAGACAAGAAGAACAAGCACACAAAATACTCTCTGTCTCAAAGAATTCTCTGAAGAACACACATCCAAGGAGATCAAACTTTCTGAAATCCTCAGATCTCTCTTGTCTCAAGTGTTCAAGGCCAACATCTTTCAAGACTCCAGACATCCAACATTTCAGTTGTTGCTGAAATCATCTTTTGCTGGAGATCAACTTTTGAAGGCCTATCACCCGACATCAAAGCTTCTTTTTCTGAAGATCTCAAGGACTCAGGGGGAGCTTTGACACCTTCAAATCCATAGTCTTCTCAGCTGTTTGAGAAAGAGAAGACTTCCATCATTCTCTCACCCCCATCTCTGTAAAGGGTTTCTCAAACTCCCTTCAAAAGTTTGAGCTTGGTTTTTGAGCACCTTGTCAAAAGCTCATTGGTGGCAAGACACCTGATCAAAAAATCTGATTTGGTTTTTGAGCACCTTATCAAAAGCTCATTGGTGCCCAGGACACCTAAGCAACTCATCCTGCAGTGGATTCCTACCTAGGGTGGTAGAAGAGTGGATGTACCCAAGTTTAGGGGAACCACTATATTTCCTTGTGTCATCTGGTTTGCTTGTCTTTATTTTTGTTTCTGGCTATGATTGTGTTGTGATTAGTTTTTAATTAGTTTAGTTCTGTGATTAGATTTATTCATTGCTTCCCTGTTCACTCAGATTACAACAATTGTTATAATAAGTTTTCAAGCACCATATACTCTATTCACCCCCCTTTAGAGTATATCAGATCTAGCTGCACTTTCAAAGTGCTTGCTATTCAGAACTTTCCCAAAGGAGATCTGGATTGCGCTTTGTGCAAATGAGAGTGGCACGATGTTGCCCATTGTTGGGGTAAGAATAAAGTCTATTTTTGGTGTGGGCATAAAGGGAATATTAAGTCTAGGTGCCTGCAGACCCAGTCCCTAGAGCAGCTTCAGCTTTTGGACAAGGAAAAAGGCAAGGTAAATGTGGTGACTTTGGAGGAAGTGCAGACGACTACCCAAGTGATCGCAGGTTAGATTCTAACCTAGTTTTGTTTTCAGCTCCTAGTTGTAGTTTTGAATATTGTTCAATTAGTTATGTAAGCGATTTAATAGGGAGGTTTAAGGTAAAGAACTGTTGGGCACGTGTCCTTTTCGATTCTGGTGCTAACCACTCGTTTGTGGCTAGGACTTTCTTAGAGCGTCATCGTCTGACTCTCGATCGAGTTATTGATTTGTTTCATGTTAGGTTTGCCCTCTAGTGACTCAGTGGTGTCGGACCAGGGTATCCTGGGTTGTCTGATTCTTTTAGGCGATTTCCTAGCTGTTGCTGATTTGAAAGTGATAGACTCGGAAGACTTCGATGTGATCTTGGGCATGGACTGATTATCTAGATATTATGCGGTCATTCAGTGCAAGGTCAAGCGTTTGGACTTCAGGATGGACAACGGTCACCCTAGGAGTGTTTATGGTTATCCGCGCTAGGATTTTCCGATTATTTCAGCGGTATATGCTCGGAAGCTTTTAGATTCCAGTTGTTCTTCCTATTTGGTTTCTGTTTTGGGAACCGTTAGTAGTTTTCCACTTATTGAGGATGTTTCAGTGGTGTGTGTGTTTCCTGATGTCTTCCCAGATAATCTTCTCAGTCTTCCACCTGAGAGAGATGTAGAGTTTGTCATAGACCTGGAGCCAGATACTTGTCCTATAGCTAAGGCACCTTACCGTATGGCCCCTCGTGAGCTGGAAGAGTTGCGTACCAAACTGGATGAGTTATTACAGTATGGTTTTATTAGGTCGAGTTCTTCGCTATGGGGTGCTCCCGTGTTGTTTGTAAAGAAGAAGGATGAATCTATGAGACTGTGCATTGATTATAGGGAACTAAATAAGGTAACCATCAAGAACATGCATCCCTTGCCGCGAATAGATGATTTATTTGATCAGTTGCGTGGTAGTACTGTGTTTTTGAAGATTGACCTTCGTTCAGGCTACCATCAGTTAAGGATTCGTGAGACAGATATTCCACTGACCGCTTTCCGTTCTCGGCATGGACATTTTGAGTTCTTGGTGATGTCCTTTGGTTTGACTAATGCACCTTTTGTCTTCATGGACATGATGAACAGAGTGTTCAAGGATTTTCTAGACCATTTTGTGGTTGTGGTTATAGATGATGTATTGGTTTATTCCCGCAGTATTGAGGAGCATGCCCAGCACTTGCGTTTAGTTTTAACTGCTTTAAGAGAGCATAAATTGTATGCTAAGTTAAGTAAGTGTGAGTTTTAGCTACCTCAGGTTTCCTTTCTGGGTCATGTTGTTAATATGGACTGAATTTTTGTTGACCCAGAGAAAATTTCTACTGTAATGGATTGGAACAGACCTACCATACCCAAAGAGATAAGAAGTTTACTAGGGTTGATAGGATATTATAGGAGATTTGTGGAAGGTTTCTCTTTGTTGTCTGCGTCGTTGACTAAGATTACGCAAAAGAACGCGGCGTTCATTTGGAGTGATAAGTGCGAAGAAGCTTTACAGTAGTTGAAAAAAGAGATTATGTACTGCTCCAATTCTATCTTTGCCTACTGAAGGAGTAGAGTATGCCGTTTATGTGGATGCTTCACATGTTGCGCTTGGTTGCGTGTTGATGCAAAAAAGAAAAGTGATTGCGTATGGGTCGAGGCAGTTAAAGACTCACGAAAGAAATTATCCTACGCATGATTTAGAGTTTGTCGTTGTGATTTATACTCTGAAGCTGTGGAGGCATCTGTTGTATGGCGCCGTGTGCAAGATCTATACAGACCATAAGAGTTTGAAGTACGTTTTCACTCAAAAAGAGTTGAACCTGTGCCAATGTAGATGGTTAGAATATGTCGCGGACTATGATATTGAAATTTTGTACCATCAGGGTAAGGCTAATGTGGTAGCTGATTGTAACGCCCCCGATTTTCCAGAGATTTATTTAATTTCTTATTTGACGTATTATGACGTCAGAGCGTTATGTTAGCGCGTGTTGGTCATGTGACGTTGTTAGAGCGTGCTCTTAGCTCTTTAGGTTCCCTGTGTGGCTTGGTGATGCCTGGTAGCAAGATTCCCTAGCGAGCCGGAGTCTGTTTGGTGACTCGGTGGAGCCTCTTGGGGAATGCTTGTGTTTTGGCTTCGGGAGAAATTTGCCCGAATTTTGTTCGTCGGATTTTGTTACCGACTTTGTCGTAGCACGTTTGCGTTCGTTAGGTTTGACCGGCCAAATTTTGGGATTTGCGTCGGGAGTGGAAAATTTTACATTAGGAAATTAGATCGGCTAATTTTAGACTTGCTCGTCAAGTTTCGTCGCGTTCCGAGCATTTTTGGAGCCTCGGCGCGCGATTGAAGTTTGTATGTTTTCGCGTACGCCGTTAACTTTAGAAACTATTATCTCGAAAACGGTGCGTCGGAATTCGATTTCGACTTCGCCGTTGGATTCGTAGCGTCGTCATTCGCCTACGGTGCGAATTTCGTTCGATTCAGCGCGCGTTTGGCCCTCCGTAACGATATAAGGTTATATCATTTTATTATTATAAATATTACTTATATATATATATATATAAGAATTAATAAAATAAAATAAATAAAAAAATAAAAAAATAAAAAGAAAGGATTCGGTGAGAATGATTCTCACCGAATCATGTGTTCGGTGAGAATCATTCTCACCGAACAATCAAGAGTATATTTATATTAATATTATATATAAAAATAAATAAATAAATAAATAAATCAAGTTTATATTTATATAAAAATCAAGAGTAAACTCCTTCTTCTTCTCACCGAACAGCAGCCCCCCCTGTGCGTAAAATTTTGGCGAGTGCGGTTCCGTTCACGAATCTTCCGGCGGCCGGCACCGCCGATCCGGTGGACGGAATTTCGATCCGATCGCGGCGTTGGAAAGCTCTCGGCGAGAGCTTCGAGATCGCGGTAAGCTTTTCCCGTTTCGGTGACCGTTTCGCCTTAGATTTTTTCGGCCCTAACCCCGGTTGTCCGTTTTTTTCGTAGATCTCGTCTCCGCGTGCCCCCTTTTGGACGGATCTACGTGGTGGAGTATTTTGGGTGACGTTTTCAAGATCGATTTGAGGCAAGTGGGTTTCTCCCCTCTTGCGTGCCTCCATGGATTGTATTTCGCTTTATTATTTCTCCTTGTCGTAGAATACCGGAATAGTATAGGTGAGACTAGAAATATTCCTAGGTTAGGGCGTGTAGCCGGGCTAAACTAGGAAGTTTCAGTAGTTATTTTTAAGTTGAATTCGGCGGGTAGGGGGAAATAATTCGGCGGGTAGGGGGAAATAATTCGGCGGGTAGGGGGAAATTAATTCGGCGGGTTTTGGTTGTAGAACTTGGTAGTTTCTAAGTGGTGTTGTCGGCTAGTTTTGGCGCCGAATCGTGGATCCTTAGCATGTGGTAGCTGGGTTTCTGAAGGAGTATGATACCAGGGGAGTTCGAGCCGTGGCCACCACCATTCCCTCCTTTCGACATTTTGGGTTCCTGTAAGAGGTTGGAACTCTATGTGTGTGGACCCTGTGGCGGCCCCTTTAGTACTCTTGAGACACCTGGACCTGGTTGTTCGGTTGTGACTGTTCTTAGTCTCCGACACAGGTTTGTGATTTGTGTCAGTGCTAACGATTTACAAGTTTAGGACTGTTAGTTTCTTTCATACTGTTCATTTGATGCATATTGGTGCCCTTTTTGTCTCTGCAGGCTTGAGCGGAGTTTGGCACGTTTTAGTACTTGTTGCATTTCTCTCACTTTACTTATTGTTTTACTTACATTTTGTCCCTTTTTGGATCCTTTAGCTGAGATTTTCAGCATCTCTCTTGCAGGGTTGGTAACCATTTTTTCTTTCTGCTCTTTTCATTCGATTATTATCTAATGTTTCCTTGCCTCCTGTTTTATTATTTCTTGCTGAGATATTCTTCTTTTGAATGCCTCAGGTTCAGGTCTGTAGCCGGCTGTACGGCTAATCTTCAGGAGTTCCCTTGTGGACTGCGTTGTGACAGTGTTTTCCTCACCTGTTGAGGTAGTTCTTTAGCTTTGTTGTAGTACAGACATACATGCTCGCCAGCGAGTTCGTGTCAGGTTGTTGACGCTCGTTGGTGATTTTCCTTTGTGATACTAAGTCTTTGCTTAGCTGCTAGTTTACCTGTTTTGTGGTAGTTTCACTTGCTCTCTGGAAATGTTTTATGCTAGGTTGCTAGTTACTTTGAAACCTATAAAAAAATTACTATATGTATTGCATGATCAACATGTTTTGTAAAAGCTAAATCATTATTTTCCAAATGCGTAAAAAGATTGTTTTCTTTATAAATATTATAAATTGAAATATAGGGTCTTGCATAGTGTAAGTTGTCCTCTTAGGACACTTATGCGCTCTTTTAGGATGTTAAGCATAAATGAAGTATTTTTCCGCTACGTATAAAAATAGTTTTCAAACCGTGGACTATCTGATCCACTGAGCCGATGGATACGTCCAATTAATTTAAAAATCAGTTTTCTATTCATTTTAACTTATGATTTGAAGGATTAGAGTGTTGCCTGAGCGTCAGCAGTTATCCCCTGCTTGACGTGACATCACAGCTCGTAGTTATCTCGTGCTCTGATTTATTTATAAATGAGAAAAATGCGGGTAGTGACAGTTGGTATCAGAGGGAGGTTGCTTGACAAATTGTCGGGCAACCTGTCCCTGTAAGTATTAGGTGTTTAGAGTCATATCATACACACACCGATATGTCATCAGCACGTCTTGGCTGAAGCACGAACAGCATGACATGAAGTATACGAGGCATATTATGTAGTATGGGATGCATATTATGTGTTTGTATATGGATCCACCATAGGAGGCAACATGTGAGGGTTATGTAGTGTGAGATGCATAACCTCACCACATGAATGCGGCTAGCACGTTTTCTTTTTCGTTGCATGGAAATGTTATGTAGTATGGGATGCATAACATTTTCATGTGTACGCCGCTCATAATATGCATTAGGGCCTTTTTAGAATGCATAGCACAATCATGCATAGCATAACATTGCATAAGCACAACGTGCCAAGCTAAAGATTTGCAGGATGACATGTGTACACACATAATTTTTGAGTCAAAAAGAATATAAATTCATGCATTCCCGATCTAGGCACAAGAGTTAGTGTGATGATAGTGAATCATCGTAGGATAAACATATCATCATTATTGAAAATCCCAGAGCAAGTTAGCAGCATGAGCAAGTACTTAAGTATGTATTGTTTGTACTATGTTGTTTGGTTCTAGTGGGTGGGCTAGGTGTCTAATTAGTGTTTTGTTGTTCCATTAGAATGTCGAGGCGTCCTTCGACAAGGTTGACTCCCCAATCGGAGGGAGAATCTTCAGGTGCGCAGAGCAGCGCAATGATAGAAGGTCTGCGACAAAGCAATGAAGCCTTGTCAAAGCAAGTAGTGGATTTGCAGTCTCAGGTCCAGTCCTTGTTAGCAGTTGTGGCATGGCAAATTCCGAGAGTTCAGGACCCTGTTGTGGGTCAAGCTGTCCCTGTCCCCCCCGCTCCTCTGGTGCCTCCAGTCGTGGTGCCACCAGAGATGACCTTTATTTCTCAGTTTCAGCGACTTAGGCCTCCGACGTATGATGGCAAGGCAGATTACATGGTCTTAGACGATTGGATGATATCAATCGAGGAGATGTTCTCATACTCCGGGATCACTGATGATCAGAAAGTGATGTTAGCCGCATATCAGCTCAAAGGGTTGGCAAAGGGCTGGTGGCTGAGGGAGAAAGAAGGTCTGAAGGACGGGTGTTCCTGGGAGTCCTTTAAGGAGCTACTTCTGAGCAAGTTTCTGCCATCGGTCGAGAGGGACCGTCTGATGAATGATTTCCTGCACTTAAAGCAGAGGCAGCTCACGGTTAGTGAGTACGAAATCGAGTTTAGTAAGCTAAGCCGATTTGCCCCAGACTTGGTGAGTTCCGATAAAAATAGAAGCAAGCGATTTCTGGCTGGGCTAAGGAGTGACGTCCAGCAATTAGCAAGTGCCTATGCGACCTCAAGTTATGCTGGTATGGTGGAAGCTGCCTTAAAGGTAGAGGCAATTGATAACGCCAAGAATCGAGGTCAACAACTGAGAAAAGATAAAAGAAAGTCTGATGAGGGTAAGAGTACTCCGATCCCTGACGCTGCTCCGAGGAAGAGAAACAAAGAGGTATGCAGTTTCTGTGGCCGACCGGGCCATCCATTTGAAAGGTGCTATCAAAGATTAGGAGCTCAGAAGAAAGAGCAGATTCACGCGATCCAAGGTATCCCAAAGAAAGACTTGCTTTGTTCGGTATGCAAGAAGCCGGGGCACGATGCTGCCCATTGCTGGAAGAAGGCGAGAAGTTGTTTCTTGTGCGGTCAAGAGAGTCATCTCAAGTATCAGTGTCCGCAAGCTCAGCGTACTCTGCAGCCAGTTCCTCTTCAGGCCTTGCCGCCGCCGCAGCGAGTGGACAAGGGAAAAGGAAAGTTGAACGTGATCTCTATGGAGGAAGCTCAGGCGTCCACGCAAGTGATATCAGGTTAGATTCTCCTCTAGTTTTAATGTTTAGCTCATAGTTATAGTTTTGAGCGTTCGCTTCCTTAGTCGCGTGTGCAATTTTATAGGACGATTTAAGGTAAAGAACCGCTGGGCGCGTGTTCTGTTCGATTCCGGCGCTACCCACTCATTTGTGGCTAGGGCCTTCGTAGAGCGTTACCGTTTGGATCTCGATCGTGTTGGTGATGCGTTCTGTGTCAAGTTTCCTTCAGGCGAATCTGTAGTTTCGGATCAGGGTATTCAGAGTTGTCCGATTTTACTAGGCGATTTTCTCGCGATTGCTGATTTGAAGCTGTTGGATCTGGAAGACTTCGATGTGATCCTAGGCATGGACTGGTTGTCCAGATATGATGCTGTGATCTAATGCAAGGGTAAACGCTTGGACTTCAGGATGGACAACGGTCAGCCCGGGAGTGTTTACGGTTATCCGCGCCAGGATTCTCCGACTATATCGGCGGTATGTGCTCGGAAGCTTGTAGATTCCGGTTGTTTTGCTTGTTTGGTTTCGGTTTTAGAAACCAAGGTTAGTTTGCCGTGTTTGGAGGAGATCCCGGTGGTTCGTGATTTTTCTGATGTCTTTCCAGCTAACCTTCCTGGTCTCCCGCCTGATCGAGACGTGCAGTTTGTTATAGATTTGGAGCCGGGTACGCGTCCTATTGCCAAGGCGCCTTACCGGATGGCCCCTCGTGAACTGGAGGAGTTGCGTATCCAGTTAGACGAGTTGCTTGAGAACGGATTTATAAGGCCGAGTTCTTCGCCTTGGGGTGCTCCCGTTTTGTTCGTCAAGAAAAAAGATGGATCGATGAGGTTGTGCATCGATTATAGAGAGCTAAATAAGGTAACGATCAAGAATAGGTATCCGTTGCCGAGGATAGATGATTTGTTTGATCAACTGCGAGGCAGCGCCGTGTTCTCTAAGATTGACCTTCGTTCGGGCTACCACCAGTTAAGGATCCGTGAATCAGATATCCCGCGGACTGCCTTCCGTTCCAGACATGGACATTTTGAATTTTTGGTGATGTCGTTTGGTTTGACCAACGCACCTTCTGCTTTCATGGACATGATGAACATGGTTTTCAAGGACTTTCTGGACAAGTTTGTAGTCGTATTTATAGACGATGTGTTGGTGTATTCACGCAATGTTGAGGAGCATGACCAACATTTGCGTCTAGTTTTATCTGCCTTGAGGGACCATAAGTTGTTCGCCAAGCTAAGTAAATGCGAGTTCTGGTTGCCTCAGGTTACTTTCCTGGGTCATGTGGTTAACAAGGACGGAATCTCTGTCGACCCAGAAAAGATAGCCGCAGTTATGGAATGGACGAGGCCTGCTACACCCAAAGAAATAAGAAGCTTCCTAGGGTTGGCTGGCTACTATAGAAGATTTGTAGAGGGTTTCTCTACGTTATCTGCGCCATTGACCAAATTGACGCAGAAGAATGCAGCATTTGTGTGGAGCGATAAGTGCGAAGAGACGTTCCAAGAGCTAAAGAATAGACTGTGCACTGCTCCGATATGGACATTGCCTACGAAAGGATTAGACTATGTCGTTTACGTGGACGCATCCCACGTGGGTCTTGGTTGTGTGCTGATGCAAGAAGGAAAAGTGATTGCGTATGGGTCAAGACAGCTTAAGATTCATGAAAGGAACTACCCTACGCATGACTTGGAATTCGCAGCAGTTATTTATGCATTGAAATTATGGAGACACTTGTTGTATGGCGCGCAGTGCAAGATTTATACAGATCATAAGAGTTTGAAGTACGTCTTCACTCAAAAGGAGTTGAACTTGCGCCAGCGCAGATGGTTAGAGTATGTGGCTGATTATGAAGTGGAGATCCTGTACCATCCGGGTAAGGCTAACGTGGTAGCCGACGCTTTAAGCAGGAAGACAGGAAAAATTTTCAATCTCTCCACTGAGTTGTTAGTAGAAGAGTTCCTTTTAATGGATATTTTAGTTGGTAGATGTGACTCGCCAAGCAGTTTGGAAGTGTCTGAGCCTTCATGGATTTCTCTTACGAGGCTTCATCAAAAGGACGATCCTGATCTACTGCACCTTCATAATAGAACTGAGAAGGGGGAGCTGCCTGACTTTTCGATCGATGACGCGGGTACTCTAAAGTACCGCGGTAGATTTTGCGTCCCCAATTTTCGAGATATTCGAGTTAAGTTGTGCAGTGAGGCACACGGTTCAAGTGTGGCCTACCATCCAGGGTCTACAAAAATGTATAAGGACTTGAAACAGATTGCCTGGTGGATTGGGATGAAGGGTGACATTGCAAGGTTTGTGTCAGAATGTTTTACGTGCAAAAGAGTTAAGGCTGATCATGGAAGGCCTGGTGGAAAGTTAGCGCCTTTAGAGATTCCAACTAGGAAGTGGGAGAGTATCTCAATGGATTTCATTACTGGTTTGCCGAGATCTCCCCGAGGGCATGACTCTGTTTGGGTGATTGTTTATAGATTAACAAAGTGTGCGCACTTCGTACCCTTTCAGATTAGTTACTCGATGAAAAAGATAGCAGAACTATATTTGAATGAAGTTATCAGGTTACATGGAGTACCCGTAAGTATAGTATCAGATCGAGACTGCAGGTTTACGTCTCGTTTCTAGAAGAGCCTTCAAGAAGGATTGGGAACTGACTTGAGATATTCTACCGCATATCATCCACAGACCAATGGTCAAACGGAGCGTGTTAATCAGATTGTGGAAGATATGATCCGTTGTTATATATTAGACCACGAAGGAGCGTGGGATGAACGCTTGAGGTTGATGGAGTTCGCATACAATAACAGTTATCAAGAGAGTCTGCAAATGGCTCCTTTCGAAGCGCTATATGGAAGACGATGTAGAACTCCTCTATTTTGGGCTGAGGTTGGTGAGAGGCCGAGGTTAGGTCCAGATGCCTTAGAAGAAATGGAAGTCTCTGTAAAGCTTATTCGAGAGAAGCTTCGGATAGCCCAAGAGCGATACGAGAAGAACGCCAATCGGCGTAGGTCCGTTTTGGAATTTTCTGTGGGGGACATGGTATTCCTTAAGGTCTCCCCGATGGTTGGAGTGAAGAGGTTCGGTAAGAACCATAAGTTGGACCCAAGGTATGTGGGACCATTTGAAATTGTGGAGCGGATTGGTGTGTCAGCCTACAAGTTGAAATTGCCCGCAAATTTTCCTGGCGTGCACAATGTTTTTCACGTGAGCCAACTGCGGAGGTACGTGCTAAGTGACTGACAAGTTCTGGATGCAGTGCCCCAGTTGGAGCCTAACCTTTCCTACGTGGAAGTTCCTATTCGTGTATTGGATGTGCAAGATCGAGTGTTGCGGAGAAAGACAATACCGATGGTAAAGATTCTGTGGAAAAACCAAGACGTGGAGAGCGCGACTTGGGAGTTGGAGTCAGCTATGAGGGAGGCGCATCCTCATTTGTTCTCCTAGCTGTGCTCGGTAAGCGTTCGATAACCCTTGGTTATTTTCTTTTCCTTCTATGGTAGAAGTGTTTTGCGCGTAAAGTTTCGGGACGAAACTTTCTTTTAGGGGGAGTGACTGTAACGCCCCCGATTTTCCAGAGATTTATTTAATTTCTTATTTGACGTATTATGACGTCAGAGCGTTATGTTAGCGCGTGTTGGTCATGTGACGTTGTTAGAGCGTGCTCTTAGCTCTTTAGGTTCCCTGTGTGGCTTGGTGATGCCTGGTAGCAAGATTCCCTAGCGAGCCGGAGTCTGTTTGGTGACTCGGTGGAGCCTCTTGGGGAATGCTTGTGTTTTGGCTTCGGGAGAAATTTGCCCGAATTTTGTTCGTCGGATTTTGTTACCGACTTTGTCGTAGCGCGTTTGCGTTCGTTAGGTTTGACCGGCCAAATTTTGGGATTTGCGTCGGGAGTGGAAAATTTTACATTAGGAAATTAGATCGGCTAATTTTAGACTTGCTCGTCAAGTTTCGTCGCGTTCCGAGCATTTTTGGAGCCTCGGCGCGCGATTGAAGTTTGTATGTTTTCGCGTACGCCGTTAACTTTAGAAACTATTATCTCGAAAACGGTGTGTCGGAATTCGATTTCGACTTCGCCGTTGGATTCGTAGCGCCGTCATTCGCCTACGGTGCGAATTTTGTTCGATTCGGCGCGCGTTTGGCCCTCCGTAACGATATAAGGTTATATCATTTTATTATTATAAATATTACTTATATATATAAGAATTAATAAAATAAAATAAATAAAAAAATAAAAAGAAAGGATTCGGTGAGAATGATTCTCACCGAATCATGTGTTCGGTGAGAATCATTCTCACCGAACAATCAAGAGTATATTTATATTAATATTATATATAAAAAATAAATAAATAAATAAATAAATCAAGTTTATATTTATATAAAAATCAAGAGTAAACCCCTTCTTCTTCTCACCGAACAGCAGCCCCCCCTGTGCGTAAAATTTTGGCGAGTGCGGTTCCGTTCGCGAATCTTCCGGCGGCCGCCACCGCCGATCCGGTGGACGGAATTTCGATCCGATCGCGGCGTTGGAAAGCTCTCGGCGAGAGCTTCGAGATCGCGGTAAGCTTTTCCCGTTTCGGTGACCGTTTCGCCTTAGATTTTTTCGGCCCTAACCCCGGTTGTCCGTTTTTTTCGTAGATCTCGTCTCCGCGTGCCCCCTTTTGGACGGATCTACGTGGTGGAGTATTTTGGGTGACGTTTTCAAGATCGATTTGAGGCAAGTGGGTTTCTCCCCTCTTGCGTGCCTCTATGGGTTGTATTTCGCTTTATTATTTCTCCTTGTCGTAGAATACCAGAATAGTATAGGTGAGACTAGAAATATTCCTAGGTTAGGGCGTGTAGCCGACCTAAACTAGGAAGTTTCAGTAGTTATTTTTAAGTTGAATTCGGCGGGTAGGGGGAAATAATTCGGCGGGTAGGGGGAAATAATTCGGCGGGTAGGGGGAAATTAATTCGGCGGGTTTTGGTTGTAGAACTTGGTAGTTTCTAAGTGGTGTTGTCGGCTAGTTTTGGCGCCGAATCGTGGATCCTTAGCATGTGATAGCTGAGTTTCTGAAGGAGTATGGTACCAGGGGAGTTCGAGCCGTGGCCAGCACCATTCCCTCCTTTGGATATTTTGGGTTCCTGTAAGAGGTTGGAACTCTATGTGTGTGGACCCTGTGGCGGCCCCTTTAGTACTCTTGAGACACCTGGACCTGGTTGTTCGGTTGTGGCTGTTCTTAGTCTCCGACACAGGTTTGGGATTTGTGCCAGTGCTAACGATTTACAAGTTTAGGACTGTTAGTTCCTTTCATACTGTTCATTTGATGCATATTGGTGCCCTTTTTGTCTCTGCAGGCTTGAGCGAAGTTTGGCACGTTTTAGTACTTGTTGCATTTCTCTCACTTTACTTATTGTTTTACTTACATTTTGTCCCTTTTTGGATCCTTTAGCTGAGATTTTCAACATCTCTCTTGCAGGGTTGGTAACCATTTTTTCTTTCTGCTCTTTTCATTCGATTATTATCTGATGTTTCCTTGCCTCCTGTTTTATTATTTCTTGCTGAGGTATTCTTCTTTTGAATGCCTCAGGTTCAGGTCTGTAGCCGGCTATACGGCTAATCTTCAGGAGTTCCCTTGTGGACTGCGTTGTGGCAGTGTTTTCCTCACCTGTTGAGGTAGTTCTTTAGCTTTGTTGTAGTACAGACATACATGCTCGCCAGCGAGTTCGTGTCAGGTTGTTGACGCTCGTTGGTGATTTTCCTTTGTGATACTAAGTCTTTGCTTAGCTGCTAGTTTACCTGTTTTGTGGTAGTTTCACTTGCTCTCTGGGAATGTTTTATGCTAGGTTGCTAGTTACTTTGAAACCTATAAAAAAATTACTATATGTATTGCATGATCAGCATGTTTTGTAAAAGCTAAATCATTATTTTCCAAATGCGTAAAAAGATTGTTTTCTTTATAAATATTATAAATTGAAATATAGGGTCTTGCATAGTGTAAGTTGTCCTCTTATGACACTTATGCGCTCTTTTAGGATGTTAAGCATAAATGAAGTATTTTTCCGCTACGTATAAAAATAGTTTTCAAACCGTGGACTATCTGATCCACTGAGCCGAGGGATACGGCCAATTAATTTAAAAATCAGTTTTCTATTCATTTTAACTTATGATTTGAAGGATTAGAGTGTTGCCTGAGCGTCAGCAGTTATCCCCTGCTTGACGTGGCATCACAGCTCGTAGTTATCTCGTGCTCTGATTTATTTATAAATGAGAAAAATGCGGGTTGTGACACTGATGCCCTGAGTAGAAAGACTGCGCAGATCTTTAACCTTTCTGTAGAATCCTTGATGGACAAATTTTTGTTAATGAACATTTCTGTTGGGAGTGACTCACCAAGAAGCTTGGAAGTGTCAGAGCCCTCTTGGATTAACTCACACGGCTGCATCAGAAGGATGATCCGGATTTGCTGCTCCTCTATAATAGAACTGAGAAAGGAGAGTTACCAGACTTTTTCATTGATGACGCGGCTACTTTGAAGTACCGCGGTAGATATTACATCCCCGCTGTTGAGGATATTCGTGTTAAGCTGTGCAGTGAGGCGCATGGATCCAATGTTGCCTACCACCCTAGTTCTACAAAGATGTATAGAGATCTGAAGCAGATCGTTTGATGGTATGGTATGAAGAATGACATAGCCAAGTTCGTGTCTGAGTGGTTCACTTATAAGCGAGTTAAGGCTGATCATGGAAGGCCTGATGGCAAGTTGACGGCTTTAGAGATTCCAAGTTGGAAATGGGAGAGTATTTTCATATATTTTATTACTGGTTTGCCAAGATCTCCCCGAGGGCATGATTCTATTTGGGTTATAGTGGATAGACTGACGAAGTGTGCTCACTTCGTGCCGTTCAAGATAGAGTACTCCATGAAG
Organism: Platanthera guangdongensis; assembly: GCA_039583875.1. NCBI lineage: Eukaryota > Viridiplantae > Streptophyta > Magnoliopsida > Asparagales > Orchidaceae > Platanthera > Platanthera guangdongensis. The sequence goes on along the minus strand of CM077154.1, from coordinate 120,490,771 downwards.
AAGATAATAGAGTTATACTTTGATGAGATTATCAGGTTACATGGAGTACCTGTTAATATTGTGTTAGATCAAGACTCCAGGTTTACATCTCGTTTTTTGGAAAAGTTTACAGGGAGGATTGAATACCGATCTGAGATATTCCACCACTTATCACTCGCAGACAAATGATCAAACGAAGAGAGTAAATCAGGTCGTGGAGGATATGATCAGATGTTACATTTTGGACCACAGAGGAGCATGTGGCGAGCATTTGAAATTAATGGAATTTGCTTACAACAACAGTTATCAAGAGAGCTTGCAGATGACCCCATTTAAAGTTTTGTATGGGATACGTTGTAGAACTCCTTTGTTTTGGGCCGAAGTTGGTGAAAGACCGTTGTTGGGTCCGAAAGACCTAAAACAAATGGATATTTCTGCGAGACATATTAGAGAAAAGCTTCGTATAGCTCAGGAGTGTTATGAAATGAACGCTAATCGGCGGAGGACCGATCTGGAATTTGCGGTTGGGGATATGGTATTTCTTAAAGTTTCCCCGATGTCTGGCGTCAAGAGGATTGGTAAGAACCATAAGTTGGATCCTAGGCATGTGAGACCCTTCGAAATTGTTGAGTGTAGTGGAATGTCAGCTTATAAGCTGGATTTGCCCGCAAATTTTCCTAGTGTGCACGATGTGTTTCACGTAAGCCAGTTGCGGAAGTGTGTGCTTAGCGACCGACATATTCTTAATGATGTGCCCTAGTTGGAGCCTAACCTTTCTTATGTTGAGATGCCTGTTTGCATTCTGGATACTCAAGATCGAGTGTTGCGAATGAAGACCATACCCATGGTTAAGGTTTTGTGGCAGAACCAAGACATGGGAAGCACGACTTGGGAGTTGGAGTCAGCTATGAGAGAGACTTATCCTTATCTGTTCTCCTAATTTCCTTTGGTATGTGTTTCTATCCTATAATCTTTGATTATCTTCCTTCCATGGTGGAATCTTTTGTGCGTAAAGTTTCAGGATGAAACTTTCTTTTAGGGAGAGTGGTTGTAACACCCATGATTTTCCAAGGTTTATTTAAATTCCTTTTGTGACGTATTTTGACGTCAGGGCGTTACTTTGACGCTTGTTTAACGAGTGCCGTTGTTGGAGTGTGGCTTTTTGCTCTTTGGTACCCGGGGTTTTGATTTAGAATGTTAGCATGGCTAATTTCTTGTGAGTTTTGATATTTCCTTGCGAGCTGGGGTTCGTTTTGGAACACGACGGAGCCTTTTTGGGAATGTTTTGTTTTAACTTCGAGGTGTTTTTACCTGAGTTTGGTTTGTCGAATCTTAAATTCTACTTCGCTGTTGGATTCGTAGCATCGATATTTAGTTTCGGTGTGAATTTCGTAGAAATCTGAGTTGACTCGAGTTTTTGGGTTACTTGGACATTTCATTTGTAATAATGAATAATAATCTTAATATGATATAATATTATGATATGATATTATATTATATCATGTATAGAATATTATAAGACATTATATATTATACGGCTATCCGATAAACACAAATAGTACTATTCATCTTCTTCCCCAAGCTATCAGATAGAAAACACGGAAGAAAGAGGGCGGCGGGTTTCGCTAGGCTTTCGGCCACCACTTGTTGGAGCTCCGGTGCACGAAATCGTCATCGGAGAGTAGATCCAGAAATCTCTCGCTGAGATCTACGCATTGGTGGTAAGTAATTTTGCTTTCTTGGATTTTTAGAGATTAAAGTATGCGTTTTTAACTTCTCATCTCTCGAAAAGTTTCAGGAATTGTGAAAATATTTAGTTGTCTATCTAAATTACCTAGAAGGGGTGAATAAGTGAGTTCTGCGTCTTTTTGCGAAATAAAAATTGTACGAGCGATGCACAAAAAATAAACAAGCAAACCACAGACGACACCAAAAATAATAGTGGTTCCTCAAGCTTAGGTACATCCACTTTCCACCTCACCGATCTAGTAACACACTAGACTCAGCTACTCCACTATTCTCTCGGACTGAAAACAATCCTACAACTTGGAACAAAGTTCATACAACTCGGAGTAAAATAACTCCTACAAAAACTCGAAGAACAACTCCTACAAAACTCGGAGAATAACTCCTACAATAATAAAATGAATTTACAATCAGAATAAACTGACTTGTCTTTATAGATCTGGCTGAATCTCAGGTTCTTCCTTCTTGAAAAACTGAAAACTCATATCAGAAAAGTTGAGGAAGAAATCTGTGAATTCTTCGATCTGAGAACTTAGGATCACCACGATCAAGGAGAAGATTTGGAGATGTCGAAAATCTTGATCGGTGACTCCTTCTTGTTTGAATCTCTCGATCGAGAAGTTTGGCGACGAAGAATGATCCTTGTCGGCGGCGAAGCTTCTCGATTTAGAAAGATGAAATTGATTCAGAAACTTGTACAATACTACTTAGGGTTTGTCAATTCTGACAAGACCTTTTATAGACCTTTCATAACAGTCTAAATTACATTAAATGCAAGCTACATGGACCAATTAAGAGTTAATGACATTTGAAATCGAATCCATCAGATACTTAAGAAAATTCAGAAATCTGCATTTAGGGGTGAGGAACGAAAACCGAAAACTGACTAAACCGACCGAACCGCACCGACTTTGAAACCGAGCCGCCCGGTCCGGTGTTGGTTCGGTTTGGAGCTTTTGAAAATCGAAGGCTTATCGGTTCGGGTCGGTTTTCATGTTGTGAAAACCGACTAAACCGAACCGAACCGAGCACTTCACCACTGTTTTGGGGTGTATTTGATCGAGCAACTTTCAGATTATCTTTGGGTCTACAACCAAGTTCACTTTTCCCATCTCCGTGCTTGGTGAGATTTTTCCGACCCTTCTCCTTAGGTTTAGAGAGTTTTTCAGATCCAAAGTAATTCTGTTGGGAAAAAGCTTTATTAACAATTTCATTATTTGGGATGTTATGTATATTAAATTAATTTAATAACGACAATGATTATCAATCGTGATACTCCAATTGCTCTGATTGCTTATTGTTGGATCTATTAGTATTAAATTTGTCCAAGTTATTATAGAGAATTGTGAGATGTCATAAAAAAGGTTTGCCTCAATATACCCAAACTCTGCATGTCTAAAAATGCACGAATATAAAAATTGTTTGTGTGTGTGATGTCAATTTAATAAACATTATCTCTGACTTATACTCAAAAAAATTGTATGTTATTTATTTAATATAAACCTTTAGTTGATAAAAATTATGAAATTATTAAAGGGAAGATGACCAATCCAAAAAATAGCACTTGATTATGTTTGTTCGCAGAAAACCGACACCGAACCGCAAAAAACCGATTAAAAACCGAACCGACTTTGAACCGAACCGAATGAGTTCGGTTCGGGTCGGTTTGGACAAACCAAAAACCGAGGCATGTTGGTTCGGTTTTGGTTTGGGTCCAAACCGCCCCAAACCGCCCCAAACCGAACCGCTCGCACCCCTATCTGCATTCCATTTCTCGAGAGCAGTAAGTGTTCTCGAGAAGATATTTCTGTTTCTCGAGAAGAGATGTGAAGTTCTAGAGAAGAAACACTTAAGGAAAGTGTAAGAAATGAATTTTGGCATCTCGAGAATGAGGAGACTTACTCGAGAAAGATAAACTTCTGTTCTCGAGAAAAATTCTTCTGTTACTCGAGAACAAGGAAGTATCTCGAGAAAAGATTTATGTGTCTCGATAAACAACATCTGGTTCTCGAGAACTATTTCTGGCCTTCTCGAGAAAAATCTTTGGCTTCTCGAGAAAAATACTTAGAAAAATTTAGAGATTATTTTATGGTATTTCGAGAAGGAGAGTCATGATCTACTCGAGTACGCATGACTTTCTCGAGAACTGCACTAGGCTTTCTCGAGAATAGCTTGTGTTACTCGAATATTTGACTGAGCTCAATCGAGTACAAAATTTAATTCTACTCGAGCACAATAAGTCCTTCTCGAGAAAAACACTTAGAAATTTTTCTTATATTCTGAAAATTGATGTTCTTCAAGGAATCCAACAATCAGCCTTTCTCCCATAGCTTTAGTATTTGAAAATGAAGTGTGTCCCAATAGAGAGGTTACACATGAGTCAACACCATGGATCACACAATGAGGGATTATATTGTATGGTCCTATGTTTGGTGACCTATTGTAAACTGACATTGGTCTACACTTGACAATTATAACCTGCAAGCACTCAACTTGAAAAGACATCAAATACAAACTTAATTCATCTTAGTTCAAGGGTGACTTCATACAAATCTAGGTTATTGTGGATACAATATCCAATAATCTCCCCTTATTTATAGAAGTCAGAACCCTCTACACTAAGGTGAATTACACCAAGATAAATAAGTAACATAACTAATAAGAAAAGTAAATGGAAGAAAAGCTATGCAATAAAAGATTTAGATCATCAAAATTTAAAGATGTATATATATAGAAATTATCCAGGAAAGGTTCTATTCCACAAAATTTCTCATATATAAAACTTTTGATAATCTTCAATCACTTTTTGGTCTGCTGTTGATGATGCCTCTGATGCTTGTCTTCTTTTCCCTGGAAATACATGAATTGCTTTGGAAAATACTTGGCTGGTATGGGAGGAGCAGTAGGATCATCTCGACTATACTTCTTATCATGTAGCCTTCTTAGTGTCATGGATTTCTCATACTGCATCTATTCAGAATGAGAATAGTATGTATCCTTGTTTCCACTGAAATCCACTACAAGTCTTAAAGTATCTAGAATAATGGATTTAGAAGTAGGGCTCCAGATTTCAGCAAATTATCTTTCAGTATGTTCTGGCATGGGAGTGGATTTGTTGCAGAGGCACCATCACCATACTTTCTTCTTTTAGGAATCTGTACTTCAGGAGGTATCTGTGGGGGTACATCAACTTGTTTAGTGTTCCAGAATTGTGAATATGTTTCAGGAGGTGGAGCTTCATAAAGTTCTGGATGTGGAGAGAATGTATGCCGATGAACATCCAGGCTGGGAGGAGGGGCTGCAGTGGGATCAACTGAGAAATCAGGGAAGATTAGAGTGTGCTTCCACATTGCAGTGTCATAGGTATAACACTTTGTGCTCTTAATTTCCTGTACCACTGATGTTTGAACATCTTTAAGTTGATTATCTCATTGATCTTTCATCATTTGGAATTTCTTATCTAGCTGTTCTTTTACTTTATCCTCCCCCTTTCTAACTTCTACAGAGAGGGTGTCTATGACTTCTTCTTTGAACTTGCCAACTTCTTCACATGTATTGAAGTTGCGTTCTTGAGCTTTCTTTTCTCATTGAATATAGTTGTTAGCTAGAGTGATAGATTGTTCCATTATGTTATCAATACTGGTAATGGTGTGGTCTATGGATTTTCATCCAATTTGTAAGAGCCTTTTGAACTCATAAGTGTTGGTCTGAATTTCAGCAAATCCTCGACTCATTTCTTTTTCTAAGGCAGTTACTTTATCAGTGATAGTTTGAATAGAGGTATCAAAGTACTTTCTTTGTTCAGCCAGCATGGCTTCAATCTTACTCAAGATATTATCTTTAGGAATAACTGTAGTCTGAGGAGGAGGTGGAGGTAGAACTGGAGCTGTCAAGGGGACTATTTCTTCAAGAAGTACAGTATATGTAGAAATCTATTTTCTTCTGGTAGAAGTTATTTCATCTTTAGCATCACAACCTAGGAAAGTGGGAATGTTGAAATGTAGACTTGGAAGAGGAGGTTCAGCAGCTTCAGCAGGTACTTCTTCTTCAGTATCAGAAATAGAGACAACATCTTCTTCATCTAGCACATCCTTAACAGGAGACTGGGGCTGAGATGGTGCTGGGTCAGATGGATGTTTTGGTTGAGGAGATGTTTGTTGTGGAGATGGATGTTCTTCAGGCAGAGGGGATAGATGCTCTTTGGAGGTGAGTTCCTCTATCATCTTGTCAATATCATCAGCTGTGGACAGTATTTAATCATTTACCTGGGCATCGATCAGAATTTCTGCATCAGGCTAGTCTGCAACAATAAATCCTGACTTATCTTCTTGGAGAGAGGAGTATTTTGCAGCAGATGTAGAGGTATCTTCTTCTAAAACTGTATGTACAATAGCAGGTGAGGTTGTGACTTGGGCTGGTGTATCTTTATGAATTGTGGCTGGAGTTTGAACTTGAGTAGGCTGCACTTGCATAGATGGAGCAGGCTCGCCCTCAATAACTGGATCAGTTGTGTCAGTTATGTGATGAGAGATGGGAGATGGAGTCCTGACTTCATCTTCATCTATCCTTGGAGCTTGGTCTGGTTTTTGAAGCTTGACCTCCCATCTCTGAATGGAGGTGATTGAGTCCTTCTTCATGTGATGAAGAGCCATGCCCTTATCCAAGTTAAAAACATCTGGCATCATCTGATTTAGATAAAGAGATAAAATCCTACCATAGTTGGGGCTTTTGATACTTGCCTTGATCTTGTCAAAGATCATCATCCCCCATTGAAACTTCCTTCTACAGATTACAACAGTCATCATATCAAAGAATTCAGTAGTGATGTAACTTATGTAATTGGTGCGGCAGAGAAGAACTTTTCCAAGAATATCTGCAAGTAATTTGCTCTCTGCATTCATGTGCTGTCTGCGAATGGTGATGGTTGAGTCGGGAAGGCCACAGAAACCGTAAGCCCTTTCATAATCTGAACTTACTAGGTCATCTTCCATTTCAACCACTGGCAGCTGCAGAAACTGAGAAATAGAGGTTGAAGTCATTTTGATTTTGATGTCCCTAACCTTAGTTTTCAGAACTTTGCCATTCCACTTGATCTTGGCATGCTGGAAGAATTCTTCTACATCAGAAATAAGTACTCTGCAAGGGTGTTGAAGAACGAAAGATAGTCCGGCGGTGTCGAGCAAGATGAGGACATTTCTGAAATTGTCAGAAATTTCACCGATTCCAGTGGAGATGAGTTTGCTGCCGATGCCTAACTTTGATGAGGAGGCCATTGATTGAAGAACGAAACGTCTGCTGGCCGGCGAGAAGAGGGATAAGGTTGTTTGCGGCAGTGCGATGGAGACGGAGAAGGTGAAAAGGTTTTCTCGAGAGAGGGATTTTGAAATTTGAGAATAGGAAATTTTTGAACTTAATCTATTTATATGTACCTTAAATCTTGATGATTAATGAAATAAATAATGCTAAAATACCTAGAGTACGGTGGTTGAAGTGTCTGGGTGCCGATATCAAAAATTTGAACTTAAGAGAGATTTTGCATCTGATTTCTCGAGTGAGATATCAGTTCTCGAGAAGAAGAAAGCTTGTTCTCGAGTAGAAGGTGTCTTGTTTTCGAGTAGAAGTTGTATTGTTCTCGAGTAGAGTTATTATTCTCGAGAAGCAAGTCAAATGTTCTCGAGAAGTAATAAGGTACTCGAGAAATGAAGTCCAGACTTAGAGTTTTCTTGGTTTTTGAAAAGTAATATGACTCTGAACTTAGCTGTGTGGCACTTTTCTTCAGCATTACTTGTTGAACATGCCAAGTTCTGTTTTGAAGAACGAGAACTTGGCCTCGTCCAGTGGCTTCGTGAATATGTTTGCAACTTGACTGTCAGTTGGAACATGCTGGAGATTAATGTCTCCATGCTCCGCATGCTCCCTGATGAAGTGCTACTGCAACTCTATGTGCTTTGTCCGACTGTGAGAGACTGGGTTGTTGGCCATTACAATTGTACTGGAGGAGTCACAAAATAGTGGAATGTGCTTGACCTTCAAGTTATAGTCTTCAAGATGATTCTTGATCCAGAGTAATTGTGCGCAACAACTGCCGGCAGAAATGTATTCTGACTCAACCGTTGAAATTGCGACACAATTTTGCTTCTTGCTTCTCCATGAGATGAGTCTCCTTCCAAGGAATTGGCAAGTCCCGGAAGTGCTTTTTCTATCATCTTTATTACCTACAAAATCTACATATGAAAATCCAATTAGCTCGCTATCATTACTTCTTGGGTACCATAAGCCAAGATTTGGTGTGCCCTTAAGATATCTCAAGATCCGCTTTGCAGCAGTGTAATGAGATTTCTTAGAGTTCACCTGATATCTAGCACACACACATGTTGAACTCATGATGTCTGGCCTACTAGCAGTAAGGTAGAGCAAGGATCCAATTATACTTCTGTACTTGGTTTCATCAAAAGGTTCCCCTTTCTCATCCTTGTCTAGAGACATAGCTGAACCCATTGGAGTCCTCATAGAGGTTGAACTCTCCATTCCAAATTTCTTAATTAACTTTTTGGTGAACTTCGTCTGAGAGATGAAAATTCCATCCACAGATTGTTTCACCTGAAGTACTAAGAAATACTTCAGCTCTCCCATACTGCTCATTTTAAACTTCCCTTGTAAAAGTTTGGAAAACTTCTTACAAAGGTTATCGTCGGTAGAGCCAAAAATGATGTCATCGACATAGATTTGTACTAGCAAAATCTTGTCTTTTACTTCCCTAAGAAATAATGTCTTGTCTATCTTTCCCCTTAACTTGTTCTCAAGAAGAAAGTTAGACATCGTTTCATACCAAGCTCGTGGAGCTTGTTTCAAACCGTATAACACTTTAAATAATAAATAAATAGAATTATGATGTTCAAGATCAATGAAACTTGGAGGTTGTTCCACATACACTTCTTCCTTTATGTCACCATTAAGGAAAGGTGACTTTACGTTCATTTGGTAGATAGTGAAGCTTTTGAGTGCAGCATATGCTAGGAACAACCTGATTGCCCCCAGTCTTGCCACTGGAGCATATGTTTGATCGAAGACGATCCATTCTTCTTGTCTGTACCCTTTGGCGACGAGTCTGGCTTTGTTCTTGACTATGATTCCATCTTCGTTCATCTTATCCTGGTAGACCCACTTTGTTCCAATCATATTCTTTCCTTTGGGTCTTGGCACAAGCCTCTAGACTCGGCAACGTTTGAATTGATTTAGTTATTCTTCCATTGCCATTACCCAAGATGCATCCTTGTTTGCTTCCTCAAACTTCTTTGGTTCAATCTGCGAGAGAAAACTCAAATACAAATTCTCATTAGTTGTTCCTCTACGAGTTCTGACACCATCACAGGGGTCTCCTATGATTTGATTAATTGGGTGATCCTTCAAGTGTCTGAGCTCTAAAGTCCTTGCATCTAGAGCTTCTTCTACCACTAGAGTGACTTCATCAACTTGAATGACATCTTCATCATGGTGATCAACCTCTCCAATTGGGGTTGGAGTGGTGATCTTGATGAACTCTTGACCTTTTTCCTTAACTGGCTCATCCAAGCTTAATTCCTTTAGTCTTGAACCTACATCTTCAACAAACACACTAGAAGAGCTGCTTTGTAGCAAGCTCGTCTCATCAAATACAACATTAATATATTCTTCTATGACTAGGGTTTTCTTGTTAAAAATCCTATATGCCTTACTATGCTTACTATATCCTACGAAAATACCTTCAAAACTCTTTTCACTGAATTCAGTTGTGTGATACTTCTCATTGTTAAGTACTAAGTATTTACTACTAAAGATCCTAAAATATGATATAGTCGGTTTCCTGCCCTTTAGTAGTTCGTAAGGTGCTTTATCATAGTTCTTATTTATGAGTGCTTTATTTTGCACGCGACATGTAATGTTGACGGCTTCAGGCCAGAAGTATTCTGGTAGTGAGGCATCACTTAACATGGTTCTGCAAGCCTCTATGAGTGTTCTATTCCTTCTCTCATCGGCTCCGTTCTGTTGAGGAGTACGAGGAGAGAAAAACTCATGAAAGATACCTAGGCTTTCACAGAATTTTGTCATAGCCCCAGATTTGAACTATGTTATATTGTCACTTCTGATTTTGACAACTGAACAGTTGTATTCATTCTGGTTCTGCCTGACAAAATTAGTGAAAATATCAAAAGTATCTGACTTGTGTTTTAGAAAGAACACCCATATAAAATGAGAGTAGTCATCTACAATAACCAGTGTATAATCCTTACCTCTCAAACTTATAATTTGTAGGGGACCAAACAAGTCCATATGAAGTAGGTGTAAATACATGTTAGAGTCTTTCCCAATAATACTTTTAAAGGTAGCCCTTGTTTGCTTGTCTTTTACGCATGTGTGATAAGGTCTATCTTTAACGCACTTAACGTTGGGTGCATCACGTACTAAGTTGAGAGAAAATAGTTTATTAATAGTTTTGTAATTTATATGTGTTAATCTCTTGTACCATTGGTCACCAAGAGACACACTATTTTTTACCAAAAGACACACTTGTGTAGAAGAGTCTATGCAAATAAAATTCAAACAAAATATATTTCTATTACGAGTGCCTGATAGAATCATTTCTAAGTTATCTACCAATTTTATCAAACACTTGTCTGCATGAAATTCTACTATGTATCCTTTATCACAGAGCTGCCTTATGTTTATAAGATTATGTTCTAATCCTTCAACATATGACACATCTGAGAAGGATACTCTACCGTTAGTGATCATACCGTAACCTTTTGTGATTCCCCTATCAGAACCTCCAAAGATAACCTTTGGTCCATTCTCGACTGGAGAGTACTTTTGAAGAAGGCTTCTAGTCCCGGTCATGTGCTGAGAGTATCCACTGTCCAAATATCAGATTGGTGTTTTGTTGGCCTTTGGACATACCTGCAAAAATAGAATCAGTTCACCTTAGGAACCCAAACTCGTTTGGGTCCTTGGTCATTTGTCAGCCTACTCCTCCTAAGAGTGTTAACATTACGAGTGGTCTGCCTCGCATGATTAACTAGAGGAGTTTTAAATCTTCTGGGATTAAACTAGCAATCTACGACAAAGTGATCAACTTTACCGCAACGCCAACAGTCAAACTTGATGTACCTTTTCCAAATCTCCTGCTTGACCTTTTGAATGTATGGTCTTGCAAGGGCGGCTGATCTGGGGGTAGAAGTCTCATGATGATGGCATTCACAAGCATTTTTTACCTCCTTATCCTTGGGTACAACTAGCTTGGCCTTTGGTTCCTTCTTCATATTATGGCCATGAACGTAAGGACCATAGTGTTTCATTTGTATTTCTTCATAAGGTGTCTTGAAGACACTTTCACCAAAGTTTCGAGGATGGGTCCATTCTTGGTATCGGGACTTAGGGTCTACATAAGTAGGCCTGGCAAAATGACCGTAGGATGAGTCAAAATCAAACTCGTTTGTTGGGAAGATGACCTTCTTAAATGACGTTTGATCCAAAGGAGCTTTCCCCTTCTCTCTAGCTAAAGCTTTCTTTGCAGCCTTATTCTTTCTTTGCGCTTTATTCCTCCTAGAAGATTTACTAGGAGCAGCCTGATGACCTAAGCCAGCTCCTTTCGCCTGAGCGGAGAATTCAACAACAAATGGAAGGACTGTTTTGGGCTTGGAGAAGCTTTCAACCAGCTTCTTTTTAGCGGCAAGTTGTTCTTCCAATTCCTTGATAATTTTCTCTTTCAGGTTAAGGTGCTCGAGAGCTTTATTGTATTCCTTGATTGCGGCATGAAATTCCTCTTCGAGTGAGTCTATCTTTGCGACTTCCTCTCTCAGAGTTCTCTCCTCAGCCTTGAGAGATTTAATCTCCTTGGCCTGAGTTCTAGCGACTCTTCGACATTTATCGTAGGCTTTGATTAATTTCTTGTATTGAGTCATGAGTTCAAACTCATCATCAGAAGAGCAGTCCTCATGATCATGGTCTGAAGCATCAGATTTTGAGAGTGGGGTGTGTGAGTTTACCTTACCAGTGTATTAGCAGGGTTCTTCTTCCTCGTCTGTTTGTGCCATCGGCCCAAAGTAGGCTTCCTATTACTTACTTGACTCAGATGAGTCAGAGTCACTGAGAGTCTTAGCCTTCTTGGCTACTAGGCTTCTTTCAGATTTCTTTTTACTATACGAGGACTTCTTTTCTTCTCTTCTTCCACCTTCTTTCTTCTTGTGCGGGCAGTCAGCAATTACATGCCCTGACTTATTATAACAATAGCAAACGATGCCAGATGAAATATGTTTGTTCGATTTAGAGTTATGCCTGTCATGGCTACTTGAGCCTTTCTTATGACAATCACCATCATGATGCGATCTTCTAGAGGAAAAGTCTTTGCCTTTCCATTTCTTCTTCTTACTTAGGAACGTTTTGAATTGTCTAGAGATTAGGGAGAACTATTCATCTGATAGTTCTGAGCTCGAGGTGCTCAGCTCTGAGTCTTCTTCTTCACTTTCTTCTATTGCAGGAGCAGGTGATGCAGCTTTAACCTTTCTTGAGCTGTCTGCCTTTAGTGCGACAAACTTCTCCTTCGATGAGGATCTACTTCCCTCTTCTTCAGCTTTTCTTGTATTTATTTGAAGCTCATATGACATCAGTTTCCCGAAGAGGTTCTGAGGATTAGTCTCAGCTAGCTTTCCAAACTCCCTTATTGTACATATCTTGTTGTCTCATTCCTTTGTTAAGGATCTTAGGAGCTTATCATTTAATTCCCCATTGGTGAAGACTCGACCATAGTTCCTTAGGCCGTTAACGATCTTGAAGAAATTTTCAAAAGTATCTGCTATGATATCTTTGTGGACTTGCCTAAAGACCTCATACTTCTGGTTCAAAAGGGATCTTCTATCATCCCTCACTTCTTTAGTGCCTTCCATCAACACGATCAGTGACTGCCACATTTCTTTGACAGATTTGCAGTGAATGAGATTTTGTAGCATAGAATCATCGACTGTACTTGCGATAATATTTTTGGCCTTCTTGTCTAGACTCATCCTTATCTAGATCCATCAGCTTCTTTGGTACTTGTTTTGTGGGATCAATAGTGGAGGCCGTCATAGGAATGTAGGGGCCTTCTTCCACTATCATGAAGATCCTTGGATCCACTGCTTCCATGAAGAACTTTACCCTTTCTTTCCACATGGGGAAGTTTGCCTTAGTGCATATGAGAAGCTTAGCAAAATCCTTGACTCTGTCCATGCTTGTATGCTCTAAAGATAACTAGGGGCAGATCTGTTCAAGGTGTTAACCTTTTGATGAACAACCTCCCTCTGATACCAATTGAAAATGTATAGTTGTCTACCTAAATCACCTAGAGGGGGGTGAATAGGTGAGTTCTGCGTCTTTTTGCGGAATAAAAATTATACGAGCGATGCACAGAAAATAATCAAGCAAACCACAGACGACACCTGAAATTATAGTGGTTCCCTAACCTTGGGTACATCCACTTTCCACCTCACTGATCTAGCAACACACTAGACTTGGCTACTCCACTATTCTCTCGGATTAAAAACAATCCTACAACTCGGAACAAAGTTCCTACAACTCGGAGTAAAACAACTCCTACAAAATCTCGGAGAACAACTCCTACAAAACTCGGAGAATAACTCCTATAATAATAAAATTGTTGGGTACATTGGTTTAAATGTACCTGATTTGAAGAAGCCTCACCCAACTCAATGATATACAATAAAATGTATTTGATGTGTTTTGAGTTTACTTGTGCAGATTAAGTATTTGCAGGAAAGATGAAAAAATTTCTAAGTCCATGTGTCGACACCCAGAGGGAAAGTGTCGACACTTAAGAAGACTTGTGTCGACACCCAGACAAGCAGTGTCGATACTTGGAGTCATTGTGTCGACACCAGGGATGTGGAGTCGACACCAGACAGAAAGTGTCGACACAAGGAGCTGTGTCGACACTCAATGAAAAAAAGTGCAGTGAAGCAGTGTCGACACTTAACAGTTGTGTCGACACCCTGAGGAACTGTGTCTACATCAGAAAGTGTCGACACTTGGAGGCTGTGTCGACACTCAGCAAAAGTCAGCAGAGACTAAGTATAAGTGTCGACACCCAGAAAAATGTGTCACCACTCAGCTGAAGAGTCAACACTTGAAGAAAGTGTCGACACAAGAAAGAATGTGTCGACACTCAGCTGAAGAGTCAACACTTGAAGAAAGTATCGACACAAGGAGCTGTGTCGACACTTAGCAAAGTTCAAGAATATTTTAAGTACAAGTGTCGACACAAAGGAGATGTGTCGACACTCAGCAAAAGTCTCAACAGAAGAAGAATGTGTCGATACAAGGAGTTGTGTCGACACTCAGCAAGTATCAACACAGAAGACATGTGTCGACACCAAGAAGCAGTGTCGACACTGACAAGTTCAACACATGAAGATGTGTCGACACAAAGGTGTTGTGTCGACACTTACAAGAATTCAGCAATATACTGAAGTACATGTACTTGTGTCGACACTCATTATCAGTGTCGACACATGAAGAAGAAGCAGTGTCGAGATATAAAATCTACAACACAAGGAGTTGTGTCGACACCTTGTAGGCTAGTGTCGACACTTAGACAACTTGTGTCGACACTTAGTCTATAAGTGTCGACACTTAAAGACAGACAGTCTCGACACTTTCAGACAGTTACAGAATTTTCAAGAACTGACTGGATGACTTGACAGCTGTCATTCCAGCCGGTCTACTACACCTGTCAGAGTTGTCAGAAATGAGTTATGAACCGGACCAGCCGATTACCATGAAGAAGGCCATAAATAGGCTTATACTGTCTACAGAAACAGTGGTTAAAGGTTAACAAAAAGAAGATTGAACACAAGTTCAAGTGATCATTAACAAGAAGAAGATCTAGCTATTCCTTGAAGAATCTAGTGAAGATCTAAGAAGTTGGAGAGAGAGAGAGCTCCATCCAAGAAGACAGTTGTTGGAACCCAGCTGAGAAGAAGGGTTCAGATTTTGTTCTGAATCTTAAGTAGCAGAGATCAAGGATCAACTGCAGAAGAGATCAATCTTATTGTGTTTTATATTCAAGAAGCTTTGAAGAAAGCCAAGTCAGTTTGATCTCAACTGAGTTCTTCCAAGAACTCATCAAGAAACTCTCAACTCTTCTCTCTTTTCTCTGAGTTGTAGAGTTAACATTTTTGTATTCATATTATCTTGTAGGATCCTTAGGGATCTGCGTTTTGTAAGCCTGTAATTATAAAGGCTGAGTGTAGGGCTTGAGGGCCTGAGTGTAGGAGATTGGAATCTCTGAGTGTAGGCCTGTTGGGGCTGAGTGTAGGCCTTGGTGGCTGAGTGTAGGCTTTGTGAAGAAGCTGAGTTGTAGGGCCTTGGGCCTGAGTTGTAGGAACCTGATTTGGGGTTCTGAGTGTAAGATTTGAGGATCTGAGATAGTGGAGGAGTTTGGCCGAATCTAGTACACTACTAGATAGGCGAAGGGGGAAAGTGGATGTACCCAAACCTTGGGGAACCACTATAAATCTGTGTGTCTATTGTGTGCTTGTGGAATTCTGTGATTGCTGATTGTGTGCTGTGACAAAGTAGATATAATTCTGTGTTATAAGTTGAATTCTGCCTAAAAAGTTAAAAAGATTTAAGTCACCTATTCACCCACCGCCTCTAGGTGATTAGGTACAATATCTTTCAAGTGGTATCAGAGCCAGGTTACTCAAAAGAGGACATAACTGTCTGAGTAGATCCTGTTGGCAGATTCAGTCTAAGTACATTACAGAATCAAGAAAATCAAGAACCATGGGTTCCACTGAGAATCATAAGGAATTGGGATCCATGAAGCTACCCATTTGCAGAAAAGAAATATTTGGCATTTGGAAGGAAAGGGTGAGACTGTTTATGGAAGCCTCAGACCCTAGGATTTATATCACAGTGAAAGAAGAGCCATATATGCCCATGAAGGTTTCAGTCTTAGATACAAATCAAAGAACACCTAAGGATTTCTCTGAAATGACAAAGGATGAGATTGTTCTAGCCACAATGGACAAAAGAGCTCAGAACATCATAGTAAGTGTTATAGATGATGCTACCTTTCAGAATCTCATACACTGCAAGACATCCAAGGAAATGTGGGATACTCTTATTGTGTACATGGAGGGTTCTGAAGAAGTGAGGCAAGACAGAAAATCTTTGCTAAACCAAGAATATGAAAGCTTTAGGCAAGGTAGATCTGATAGCATAACTGAATGCTATAAAAAGTTCTATAGGATTGTGAATGAGCTTATGTCCTATGGCAGAGAGTTCAGTAATTATGAGCTTAATGATAAGTTCTTAAGGTCCCTTACAAAAGATTGGGACACCAAGATCTGTGCCATAAGGAAAATGACAAAGCTAGCAGAAATTCCTCCACCTACACTGTTTGGAAAACTGCTGTCCTATGAAATGCAGTTGATGGTGAGGAAAGAAGAGGAGAAATCTACAAGAAATGAACATAAAGAAAGGACAGTGGCCTTTAAAACAGAGGCCCCGAGAAAGTACAGAAGTAAGTCACCAACTCCACCTCCAAAAGCAGCTGAAACTGAGTCTGATGAGTCAGCCAGCAAAATATCTGAAAGCAGTGAAAGTGATGAGGACTTTGCTGCCTTCACAAGACATTTTCAGAAGTTCTTAAAGAAGAAACAGTGGAGGACAAGGCCATCTACTTCACAGGGTAAAGAAGACTATTATCAGAATAAAAAGTCTTCAAAGAAAGACAGGAAAAAGACCAAGTCTAGCAAGACAACTCTTTCAAAAATTATATGCTATTGCTGTAATAGACAAGGACATGTTGTTGCAGACTGTCCAGAGAAAAGGAAGGAGTCAAATGATAAGAAAAAGACTCCATTCCAGGGCAAGAAGGAAAAGTCTTTTGTTGCCAAAAAGGATAAGAGCCTGTCAGACATTTCTTCATCAGAAACTGAGTCAGATGCTGAGGCATATATAGGGCTGTTTGCTGAGGAAGAAGAAGAAGAGTTCATTCAGATCATGAACTCTATATATGAACAAGAGGACAGTCAATGCCAAGGGCTAATGGTATTGACAGAAAGTGACAAAATCCTGGAGCAGCCAGGACCTAGTAGGGTACTAAATTGTTCTTTAAGTTCAATTTCTTGCGCAAGTTCAGAAACAGATTATCATCATCAAATGATGAGAGTGCATCTGAGTCTGAAGAGGATATTCATCAATTGATAGATGAATATAAAGTTCTGTTGCAAGAATTTAAGAAATGCAAATCTTTGGCCAAGAGTCAAGCTAAGGAGATTGCAAGTCTCAAAATGGCTGCAACTGATTATGAGAAGTTATTTGATCAAAAACTTAATGAGATAGCCAGACTGAAGCACATAACTATGATTCAGATGGGGACTATAACATATAATAATGATCAAATCAAGAGTCTGGAGATTAGTCTTCAGAAGGAGAGAGATCTAGTTGCTAGGTTTTCTAAACCTAAGTCAGTTCTACCTTTAATTGATGAATTTGTTCATCACAAAGGTAAAGCTGGACTGGGATTTACTAAACCTGCAAGGACTGTCAAGTCCAAGTCCAAGGGCAAAGCCCCAACTCTCAACAAGCCAGCTGTAGATAAAACAGCTAAGACTGTACCTAAGCAAAGGTACAATAAGTTTGAGTGTTGGTGCTGTGGCAAGGTAGGCCACTTTGCCATGGACTGTTGGCACAATGCTAGTGCCAAAGTGAGTAGCAAACTGCCTGTTGGAAAACCTGCAGTTAGCTTTGTTAGGAAGCAAACTAACCAGTACCAAGGACCCAAGAATTCTTTGGGTTCTAAGGTTCACTAATCTGTTTTGCAGGTAAGTCCAAGTGGCCATGCCCCAATATGATACTTGGACAGTGGATGTTCCAGACATATGACTGGAACAAGGGGATTGCTAAAGGACTTCACTTCAATCAAAGATGTTCCTAAAGTCACCTTTGGTGGTTCTGAAAAAGGAATCATCAAGGGATTTGGTAACATTTCTAGCTCACATATAACTATTACTCAAGTGGCATATGTTAAAGGTTTGAAACATAACCATATTAGTATAAGTCAATTGAGTGATGTAGGATATGACATCTCATTTGTGAAAGATGGTTGTCATATCAGGAAGTCAAATGATCAAGAGATCATTTTGACAGGTTATAAAAAAAGAAATGTCTACTGCTTAGACATTATGGTTGAGAACAATGGTTCTCCAGTGTATCTAGTAGCTGATGAGACAGTCTCTCATAGTGTCAAATGGCACAAGAGGCTAGCCCATCTAAACTACAAGACAATTGGCAAACTCTTTAGCAAAGAGTTAGTGAGGAATGGTCCTCAAGTTAAGTGTATTAAAGATGGTATTTGCTCAGCTTGTCAAAAGGGCAAGCAGACTAGATCCACCTTTAGAAGCATTGAAAACAAAGATGCTGTGAGATATTTATACCTCTTGCATATGGATCTCTTTGGTCCAATGCCAGTTCACAGCCTAGGTAGGAAGGTCTATACCTTTGTAGTTGTAGATGACTACTCAAGGTTTTCCTGGGTGTTCTTCCTTAGATAGAAATCAGAAACACCTAATGTCTTCTATAGCTTTGTTAAACAAATTCAGAATGAACTAGATAGTACAATGGTCAAAATAAGAAGTGACCATGGTACTGAATTTCAGTCTGATAGTATGGCAAAACTATGTGAAGAATTTGGGATATTTCAAGAGTTTTCTTCACCAAGAACACCTCAGCAAAATGGCATTGCTGAGAGGAAGAATAGAACCTTGATTGAGGCTGGTAGGACCCTATTAAGTGATACATCACTACCAGAATATTTCTGGGCTGAAGTAGTGAATATTGCATGCCATGTTATTAATAGGGCTACCATTACTAAAAGCCACAACAAGACCCCCTATGAGGTTGTGAAAGGCAGAAAACCAAACCTATCCTACTTCAGGATCTTTGGTTGTAAGTGCTTTATACTTAACAATGGAAAGTCTTATTTGACTAAGTTTGCTGTCAAGTCCCAAGAGGGAATTTTTGTTGGGTACAGCAACAACAGTAAGGCTTATAGAGTCTACAACTTGTCTACACAAGTTGTAGAAGAGTCAGTACATGTAGTCTTTGATGAAACTAGACTTATTAACAATGAGTTGTCTAGTAGTATATGCAGCTCCACAGGTATAACTAAGAAGATGGACAAGCTCACTATAGAAGATGAACCTACTGCAAGGCAGCAAGTAGAAGATAGTGGCTGCTGTCCAGGGGGAGTACTACATGTACCTAATGCAGATGAAGAAACTGAAGAAGTTCATCCTGAAGTCAGGATGCCTCCAACCAATAGGCATCTTAGAGATCATCCAGTAGAACAAATCATTGGTGATCCAAGACAAGGGGTACAAACAAGGAGCAGAAATCTGAATGCAGTGCTCTTCTCCAGTTTTCTATCCCAAGTTGAACCAAAGAAGTTTGAAGAAGCCATCCTAGACCCTCATTGGATTGAGGCAATGCAAGAAGAGCTGAATCAGTTCAAGAGGTGCAAGGTCTGGGAACTTATTCCTAAACCTAAAGACCACAATATAATTGGAACCAAGTGGATCTATAGGAACAAGATGGATGAACATGGAGTCATCATTAAGAACAAAGCAAGATTGGTTGCTAAAGGATATAGGCAGGAAGAAGGTATTGACTTTGATCAAACCTTTGCTCCAGTAGCCAGACTGGAAGCCATAAGGATGTTCCTGGCCTATGCAACCTTTCAAGGATTTAAAGTTTACCAAATGGATGTTAAGTCAGCCTTTTTGAAAGGTAATCTAAAGGAAGAAGTCTATGTGGAACAGCCATCAGGTTTTGTTGATTCAACTCTACCTAATCATGTCTATAGACTTAGGAAAGCATTATATGGGTTAAAACAAGCCCCTACGGCTTGGTATGAAACCCTGTCTAGTTTCCTCATTGAGAATAAGTTCACAAGGGAAAAAATAGACAAGACTCTATTCCTTAGGGAATCTAGAGGCAAAGTAATACTAGTCCAAATATATGTAGATGACATAATATTTGGGTCTACTGAAAGTAGTCTTTGCAAAAAGTTTGCAAAACTAATGCAAGGACAATTTGAGATGAGTAGTATGGGAGAACTTAAGTTCTTCTTGGGTCTCCAAGTAAGACAGACTGAGAATGGATTATCCATATGCCAGTCTAAGTTCACCCTAGAACTCATAATGAAGTATGGTATGGATTCATCCAGTACCATGAAGACTCCTATGGGGTCAAGTATGTCTCTTAGCAAGGATGATGCAGGGAAACCTGTAGATGAGTCTTTGTATAGAGGGATAGTTGGCTCCCTATTATATTTGACTGCAAGTAGACCAGATATCATGTATGCTACATGTGTCTGTGCAAGGTATCAAGCTTGCCCTAAAGAGTCTCATTTGACAGCAGTCAAAAGGATATTGAGATATCTAAAGGGCACTCCTTATCTAGGCCTCTGGTACCCTAGGAATGGGGATTTTGAACTAACAGTTATTCAGATGTAGACTTTGCAGGATGCAAAGAAGACAAAAAAAGTACAACTGGAACCTGTCAATTCCTAGGTGGAAGACTGATTTCATGGAGTAGCAAAAAGCAAACAAGTGTGGCTATCTCCACTGCAGAATTAGAATATGTGGCTGCAGAAAGTTGCTGTGCTCAATTTCTATGGATAAAACATCAGCTTGAGGACTATGGAATTCAGGTAAGTAGAACTCCACTCTTTTATGATTCTACAAGTGCTATATCAATTGCAAATAATCCTGTTTCCCATAGTAGAACTAAGCATATTGAAATAAAATATCATTTTCTTAGGGAACATGTAGAGAAAGAAGATATTTTACTGGAATATGTTAGAACAGATAATCAACTAGCTGATATGTATACCAAGTCCTTAGAAGAAACTAAGTTCAATAGGTTTAAAATTGAACTAGGTATGATAAACTTAGAATAAGTTTATAGGAATGGCTAAGTCAAAAGGTGTCGACACACAGAGATATCTGTGTCGACACAGTTAAGTGGTGTCGACACTTCAGGAAAATGGTGTCGACACATCTGGGAAGTTGGTGTCGACACTTCAGACAATTAGTGTCGACACATCATAAGTAGGTGTTGACACATCCAAGGTGGTGTCGACACTTAGTATTTACTCAGAATTATCTAAGTAAAGGACTCGACTATGTGTCGAGTTAAGTGGTGTCGACACATAAACAAGTGTCGACACATATTATCTGTCGACTAAACTTGTGTCGACACACTGTGTCGAGACATTATAAGTCAGTGTCGACACTTTCCCACAGTGTCGACACAACTTATGTTAGTTAACCCGCCTTTTCATCTTCAAACCTAGAAAGGTATAAATAGGATTTTGCCTTATTCTGTCGACACGCTTTCAAAAATTTCGAGACCAAACTTGTGTGTCGACACCTCTCTTCTCTCCAGTAAAATTCTTCAAACCCTAATGGCGCCAAAGCTCGAGGAGAACGTCAATGAAGGCTACGAACTGGTGCGAGACGCGTTTGGTGATGCAGACCTGGAGATCAAGAATGTGATAACCCTAGTTGCAGACTCGGGGTTAAAATTTCTTGTTTCAGAGCCTACTAAGATCTGGAAGAAGGAAGTTCTAGAGTTTCTGAATGGAGCTAAAGTAGACGAATCTGGATTCAAGATCAAGTCTAGGGTCCATGGAAAAAAAGTGAAGGTCTCTCCCAAAAGTTTGAGAAAGGTTCTAAATCTTCCAAGGACAAAAGAAGAGGATGAAGTAACTGCTTCTAAGACCAGAGAAGCCTTGACATGGTGTGGTCTAGATTCCAAAATGAAAATTGGGTCTGTCTTCAATAGAAAGGGGATGAACAGGCAGGGTAAATTTCTTTCTGAAATTGTTGGCAAGGTAATCTTAAGTAAGCCTGGAGGGAATGATAGGGTATCAGCCCATATGTTCAGCATTATGACAAGGATAATCTTCACATTGAAAACAGATTGGTCTGTTATTGTCTTTGAGAAGATTAAAGAAAGTCTGAAAAAACCCAATTTGGGAAGAATACTAAGTTTATACCTAGCTGGTAGCATACCAGACGTTATGGGTCAAGCTGCTGGAAGTAAAATCAATCATATGAGGAAAATGGACATGAGGATATTCTCCAGATGGGACAGGGTTTTGTTTAAGGAGATGCCAAACCCTGAGAAAATAACTTCTGAGAAAGTAACACCCCCAAAGAAGAAGAAGAAGACTGCCACAGTGGCTCAGGATTCATCTAGCAGCTCTGGTAGTGAAGAGCAAGTGGTCTTCACACCTGATGAAGAAGACACTGGAATAGTTGAGAAGTCTCCAACTCAATAAGATGCTGCAGAGAGGCAGGAGGAGCAACCTCAGGCTAGCCCCGTACACTAGGATCAAATCCAGGGGGAGCCACTAATAGTGGAAGAGCCAACTCCACTGGAAAGTGAGCAAGCTACAACCACAATTCTTGAGGTAATCACTGAGCTTAATGCTTTAGATTTCCTTATAGAGGATACTGTTTTATCTGATCCATTAAGTAATGATAATCAGCAAACTCAGCTGGATAGCCAACTCCCAGATGTTGTCATGGAGTACACTTCTGTTGAAGTTCAATTTGTTTCTGATCCAGTGGTCGATGAGTCAAGAATTTCTCCAGCCCATTCTCCACAAGAATTTACTATGGAAGATCTCTTCCTAAATCTGGATCAAGCAGACCTTGAGAAGGAAACTGCTGCTGCTGAGGGGGAGAATGCTCCAGTTGAGGGGGAGCAAGTGCAAATTGTGGAAGAACCTGCAAGGGAAGAACCTGAGAAGGCACCAGAAGTGCATAAGGAGTTACCTCCTAGCCCTAAGGAGAGAGTAGATATAGCCAGCACCTCAGCTTCTGAAGATGAGGAGGCTACAAGGGCTAAGAAAAGGAAGTTTCAAGTTTTCAAAAGAAGAAGTCAGAATTATAAGAAGGCATTGCAAACTATTGCACCACAACCTATATCACAGCGAGCACCAACTGTAGATTACAGTGCTCTTATGGTTGCTATGCAGATAAAGCTGGATGAGCACAGGCAAGCAATTGAGAAGTATGTGGATGAAGGGCAAAAATCATTACAGTTTGATCTAGCCCGGGATATAAAGTCTATAAGATTTGAAATGAATCTTAATAAGAAGGAGATGACTGACTTCTTCCACAAGGGAGGGAATGCAGTGGTGTACTTGGCTACTCATCAGGAAAAGATAAAAGCTCAAGTGGATGAACTTGAAGTCAAACAAGGCTATGTACTAGAGAATCAGATCAGAATGAATGACAACTTAACAGCTTCTCACAATGCCATTATCACTGAGATGAAGAACATAGCTGCTGGCCTCACTACTTCTACTGCTACTGCTAAGACAGATTTTGATAAAGCACTGCAAGAGAGCTTAACTGCTGTTACTTCTGCAATTCAAGACTCTCAAAAGTTGATAACTGACAAGCTCCAAAGGTTAAAACCCTTCTTTAAAGATGGAGTCAACTATTTGGATGCTCAAGTAAGATTTCAAAAAGATGATGTCAGAGATCACATAGAAAGAGAAGTCATAAAGGGGGAGAGGGTATTAGTCAAAGCTAGCTCTGATCATGCTAAGTGGATTTCAAATTCTATCAGAGCAACTCTTGGATATCCTCCTCTTTGTGATGATGATAATGTTGCAGAATCTGGGATACATCCTGCATATCTAGGAGGGGAGCAACCAGAAGTGGCTCAAGTAATCTACCCTCCTCCAGATTTTGATATGGTTCAAGCTGATATACAATCAATGTATAGCTCACCTGGGGGTCAGCCAAATGTCATCATAGAGAAGGTTGTTCAGCCAATATCTGAAGCTATGCAAGAAGCTATGCAGAAAGAAGAAGAAGCCAGGCTGTCTAAAAAGAGGTTCAGGGAACAAGCTGAACAAAGACCTGACTTTGAGCAGTGGAGCCCCACTTCAAGAAACATTATCTTAACTGCCTGGAAAGCTGCAAAAGATAACATTCAAGACAGAAATAAATGGTTTTCTGAATTGGAATGGAGAAAGCATGAGACAAGGCAAGAAGCCATAGTCCAATATAGAAGGAAAGCCAAGATGGGAAAGCTACCTCCTACTGCTCAGGAGCCTAGCAAGTACTTTCCCAAGCCTTATCATTATTTTGAGAGGCAAAAGATCAAAGCTGAAGAGCTAAAGAAGGAGCTGAAAGGAAAGAAGCCTGCTGAAACTGAAGATGCTGAAGCTCCTGTTCAAGCCAAGATACAGTCTGGAAAAGGGATAGTGATCAAAGATGCTGATCAAAAATAGCATAGAAATTTTCTTAAGTTTACTATGTAATCTTTTGATGTTAAACATTCTGTAAACTTTTGAAATATGAATATGACAAAGCTGTTAGAACAATATGCTGTGTGATAAATTTGATGTGTGATAAATTTATTTCATAATTGTTCTGAGAATATGTCTATGTATACATGTTTGATTAATACATGTTATGTTTCTTTCCTGATTACATAATCCTGTTTTACATCATACTATGATTTTATTCTGTATGGTGTATATCATTGACTAAGGGTTATGACTTCTCCAAATAGGGGGAGATTGTTGGGTACATTGGTTTAAATGTACCTGATTTGAAGAAGCCTCACCCAACTCAATGATATACATCAAAATGTATTTGATGTGTTTTGAGTTTACTTGTGCAGGTTAAGTATTTGCAGGAAAGATGAAAAACTTTCTAAGTCCATGTGTCGACACCCAGAGGGAAAGTGTCGACACTTAAGAAGACTTGTGTCGACACCCAAGCAAGCAGTGTCGACACTTGGAGTCATTGTGTCGACACCAGGGATGTGGAGTCGACACCAGACAGAAAGTGTCGACACAAGGAGCTGTGTCGACACTCAATGAAGAAAAGTGCAGTGAAGCAGTGTCGACACTTAACAGTTGTGTCGACACCCTGAGGAATTGTGTCTACATCAGAAAGTGTCGACACTTGGAGGCTGTGTCGACACTCAACAAAAGTCGGCAGAGACTAAGTATAACTGTCGACACCCAGAACAATGTGTCGACACTCAGCTGAAGAGTCAACACTTGAAGAAAGTGTCGACACAAGAAAGAATGTGTCGACACTCAGCTGAAGAGTCAACACTTGAAGAAAGTGTCGACACAAGGAGCTGTGTCGACACTTATCAAAGTTCAAGAATATTCTAAGTAAAAGTGTCGACACAAAGGAGATGTGTCGTCACTCAGCAAAAGTCTCAACAGAAGAAGAATGTGTCGATACAAGGAGCTGTGTCGACACTCAGCAAGTATCAACACAGAAGACATGTGTCGACACCAAGAAGCAGTGTCGACACTGACAAGTTCAACACATGAAGATGTGTCGACACAAAGGTGTTGTGTCGACACTTACAAGAATTCAGCAATATACTGAAGTACAAGTACTTGTGTCGACACTCATTATCAGTGTCGACACATGAAGAAGAAGTAGTGTCGAGATATAAAATCTACAACACAAGGAGTTGTGTCGACACCTTGTAGGCTAGTGTCGACACTTAGACAACTTGTGTCGACACTTAGTCTATAAGTGTCGACACTTAAAGACAGACAGTCTCGACACTTTCAGACAGTTACAGAATTTTCAAGAACTGACTGGATGACTTGACAGCTGCCATTCCAGCTGGTCTACTGCACCTGTCAGAGTTGTCAGAAATGAGTTATGAACCGGACCAGCCGGTTACCATGAAGAAGGCCTATAAATAGGCTTATACTGTCGACAGAAACAGTGGTTAAAGGTTAACAAAAAGAAGATTGAACACAAGTTCAAGTGATCATTAACAAGAAGAAGATCTAGCTATTTCTTGAAAAATCTAGTGAAGATCTAAGAAGTTGGAGAGAGAGCTCCATCCAAGAAGACAGCTGTTGGAACCCAGCTGAGAAGAAGGGTTCAGATTTTGTTCTGAATCTTAAGTAGCAGAGATCAAGGATCAACTACAGAAGAGATCAATCTTATTGTGTTCTATATTCAAGAAGCTTTGAAGAAAGCCAAGTCAGTTTGATCTCAACTGAGTTCTTCCAAGAACTCATCAAAAAACTCTCAACTCTTCTCTCTTTTCTCTGAGTTGTAGAGTTAACATTTTTGTATTCATATTATCTTGTAGGATCCTTAGGGATCTGCATTTTGTAAGCCTGTAATTATAAAGGCTGAGTGTAGGGCTTGAGGGCCTGAGTGTAGGAGATTGGAATCTCTGAGTGTAGGCCTGTTGTGGCTGAGTGTAGGCCTTGGTGGCTGAGTGTAGGCTTTGTGAAGAAGCTGAGTTGTAGGGCCTTGGGCCTGAGTTGTAGGAACCTGATTTGGGGTTCTGAGTGTAAGATCTGAGGATCTGAGATAGTGGAGGAGTTTGGCCGAATCTAGTACACTACTAGATAGGCGAAGGGGGAAAGTGGATGTACCCAAACCTTGGGGAACCACTATAAATCTGTGTGTCTACTATGTGCTTGTGGAATTCTGTGATTGCTGATTGTGTGATGTGATAAAGTAGATATAGTTCTGTGTTATAAGTTGAATTCTGCCTAAAAAGTTAAAAAAGATTTAAGTCACCTATTCACCCCCCCCCCCCCCTCTAGGTGATTAGGTACAATATCTTTCAAAAATGAATTTACAATCAGAATAAACTGACTTGTCTTCACAGATCTGGCTGAATCTCAGGTTCTTCCTTCTTGAAAAACTGAAAACTCATATCAGAAAAGTTGAGGAAGAAATCTGTGAATCCTTCGATCTGAGAACTTAGAATCACCACGATCAAGGAGAAGATTTGGAGATGTTGAAACTCTTGATCGATGAACTCCTTCTTGTCTGAATCTCTGGATCGAGAAGTTTGACGATGAAGAACGATCCTTATCGGCGGCGAAGCTTCTCGATTTAGAAAGTTGAAACTGATTCAAAAACTTGTACAATACTACTTAGAGTTTGTTGATTCTGACAAGAACTTTTATAGACCTTTCATAAAGGTCTAAATTACATTAAATGCAAGCCACATGGACCAATCAAGAGTTAATGACATTTGAAATCGAATCTGTCAGATACTTAAGAAAATTTAGAAATCTGCATTCCATTTCTCGAGAGGAGTAAGTGTTCTCGAGAAGATATTTCTATTTCTCGAGAAGAGATATGAAGTTCTCGAGAAGAAACACTTAAGGAAAGTGTAAGAAATGAATTCTGGCATCTCAAGAATGAGGAGACTTACTCGAGAAAGATAAACTTCTGTTCTCGAGAAAAATTCTTCTGTTACTCGAGAACAAGGAAGTATCTCGAGAAAAGATTTATGTGTCTCGATAAACAACATCTGGTTCTATAGAACTATTTCTGGCCTTCTCGAGAAAAGTCTTTAGCTTCTCGAGAAAAATACTTAGAAAAATTTAGAGCTTATTTTAAGGTAACTCGAGAAGGAGAGTCATGATCTACTCGAGTACGCATGGCTTTCTCGAGAACTGCACTAAGCTTTCTCGAGAACATCTTCTGCTACTCGAATACTTGACTGAGCTCACTCGAGTACAAAATTTAATTCTACTCGAGTACAATAAGTCCTTCTCAAGAAAAATACTTAGAAATTTTTCTTATATTCTGAAAATTGATTTTCTTCAAAGAATACAACAACCAGCCTTTCTCCCATAGCTTTAGTACTTGAAAATGAAGTGTATCCTAATAGAGATGTTACACACGAGTCAACACCATGGATCACACAATGAGAGATTACATTGTATTGTCATGTGTTTGGTAACCCATTGTAAACTGACAATGGTCTATACTTGAAAATTATAACCTGCAAGCACTCAACTTGAAAATACATCAAATACAAACTTAATTCATCTTAGTTCAAGGGTGATTTCATACAAATCTAGGTTATTGCGGATACAATACCCAACAAATTGCGGCTTGGGTGTTTCTACGGTCCGATCCATGAGGAGGAGTGCTGGTGTTGCCAGAATTCTGCGAGATTTGAGGCAAGTGGTTGTTTTCGCCGTTGCTTATTCTTTGTTTCTTGTTATTTTGCTTCCTTCCTTGTACAAAAATGTGGATTAAGGTAGGATTTGTCCATAGCGAGTTGCTGCTTAGCGCAAAATTTTTGATCAAGGGGCGTTCGTCGTATTTGTTTGTTTGAAAGAGATAGATTCACTGTTTCTCGGTTGTTAGTGTATAACCAGTGATTTCTACCAGTTAGCCTAAGAAACAAATTTGCCGAGTAAGTGACGGTAGGTCAGAGCAAATCGTCGAGTATAGGTTCGTCGAATATATGGCTGATAACAGGTTCTAAACAACTGATTTTCATGTCAGTTAATCCATATTTTAAGTCATCGTATATAAGAGTCTAATTTCGTCAATTATGGATGTTAGTGAGCTCAACCCGTTGATCACCTGTTAATTAATCTAAGTGTAATTTGTGGAATATGACTGATATAGGCAGAGTTCATTTTAGCCTAGATCGGCGTGTATCAATTGGAGCAGAGTAAAATTCGTTGAGTGTGTTGAGTGTGATCAGTGATGATTTGGCGCTAAGTAAAAAGCGTTGAGTGTGCTTGATACACTCAACGCGACGCTAAGTGGTCTGAGAGGCTAAGTAAAAAAGCGTTGAGTGTGCTGACTGCACTCAACGCAGCATTGAGTGAAGACTTGACATTGAGTAAAAAGCGTTGAGTGTGCTAAATGAACTCAACGCGGCGTTGAGTGAACTCGATGCGGCGTCGAGTAAACTCCACGTGGCATTGAGAGAAGGCAGAATCATTGAGTTAGCTGGTATGGCGCTGAGTGCGTTGACTACAGTAAACGCGACGTCGAGTGTACTCGACGCTTTTACCTAGATTGATTATGGTGCTGAGTGCATTGACTACACTCAATGCGACGTCGAGTGTACTCGACGCTTTTCCCTAGATTGAGTATGGCGCTGAGTGCGTTGACTACACTCAACGCGGCGTTGAGTTTACTCGACGCTTTTCCCTAGATTGATTATGGAGCTGAGTGCGTCGACTACACTCAACGCGGCATCGAGTGTACTCGACGCTTTTCCCTGGATTAGTATGGCATTGAGCGTGTTGAATACACTCAATGCGGCATCATGTATCAACTGTATTTGTCGTGTATACTCGACGAATTAGCTCGAACTTAGAAATTTCTCGCCAAATTAAGTTGAATTCGAAGAGTATGATTTAAAGTGATTTCTTACTTGAGTGTTTATGGATGTTAAGTATGGCTTTTAGTTGGCAATGGATACAGGACCTCCAACCTAGTGCCAAATTGTGAATCATTATACTGCTGAAGTTATTTTGGGACTGTGAGGTTAAGTTGGATAAAGTGGTCAACACCACAGTACCTCGTTTATATGTTTGAATTGATGGGTTGAGTAGGACATTAAGGCCCCCACCCTAGTGTCTTATTGAGACATGTGGACTGCCTGGTTGTGTTGGACAATGTTGCCACCCCCACAGTACCTTCTTGACATATTTTAGGTCTGTAAGTTAGGGTTGGACAATGTGGTTACCGATTCAGGGCTATTTCTTACCAGTGTTAATGATTCACATGAGAAAAAATTGTTAAGTCACTTTCCTCGTTTTGAACAGGTATATGTTATTCTGCCTACTTTTGCAGATATTCTCGAAGTATGGTTTCGTTTCACACTTGGTACAACTTTCTTACTTTTGAATAAGTAAATCGTTTATCATTGTCATATGATTTATTGCTGAAATTTGATAGGTTACATATGTTTGAGTTGGTAACCCTTTATTTCTTTCTGGTTTATTACTAACCTTTTGATCTTTGATCACCAGTGGTATAATCTTGCTGAGATATTCTTTTCCTGTGAATGCCTCAGGTTTGGAGCAGTAGCCGGCTGAACGGCTAGAGTTTTGGGTTTTTGGCTGGTATTCTGCAGCTGTCTTTCCCTCACCGGTTGTGAGGTAGTTGTTGTTCCTTTTCATTTAGTTCAGACATACATTATTTTGGTGGGTTCGTGTCAGGTTGTTGACGCCCATAAAATTTTGTTTAATGTTAAGTATTTGCTAACTGCTAAGTCTATTTCTTTATGAACTGTTGGTTCACTTGCTCTCTGGGAAGGTTTTATGTTAGGTTGCATGTTAGATATTTTAAATTATAAAAATATTACTTCTATCTCATGCATATCATTTTCTAAAAGCTAAAGTCACTATATCTTATTGAACGTACAAACTAATTTCTATATTTATACTAAATTTAGAGTCTTGCATACGATGAGTTGTCCTATATGAATATTTTTGCTCATGTAGGATGTCAAATAATATAAACAAACTATTTTCCCCAGCGTATAACTATATTTTCAATTGTGTACTAGCTGATCCACTAAGTCGAGGGATACAATCATCTTAACTTAAAACATGATTTTCTCACATCATAACTTAGTATTCTCATAAACTGTGTTGGAATCGGTATTTGCCTGAACGTCTGCAGTTATCCCCTATATGACGTGGAATCACGATGCGTGTTTTCTCTTACTCTGATTTACATTTAAATTCAGAGAAAATGCGAGTTGTGACAACGCTCTCCGCCAACAAGCGCCCCATGCGCTCTCTACCAACAAGTGCTCCGTGCGCTCTCCTCCAACAAGGGCCCCTCACGCTCTCCTCCAACGAGAGACCCGCACGCTCTACACCTGCAAGGGCCCTGCGCTCTCTCCTCCAATGAGCTCCCTGCGTGCTCTCCTCTAGCAAGCGCCCCACGCCCTTTCCATCAGCCAGCTCTCCATGCACTCTGCCATCATGTCCGTTCCAAGTGCACCTCCATGTGTCCCGCTCTCAAAACTGCTGCAAGTATTCAATGCCTTCAGCTCAACACAAGTCAG
Organism: Platanthera guangdongensis; assembly: GCA_039583875.1. Classification (NCBI taxonomy): domain Eukaryota; kingdom Viridiplantae; phylum Streptophyta; class Magnoliopsida; order Asparagales; family Orchidaceae; genus Platanthera; species Platanthera guangdongensis. The sequence continues at coordinate 120,460,132 of CM077154.1, read as the reverse complement.
CAATTCTCATCTCCTCTAAGTACAAGAGATAATTCACAGAGGATAGGACGCGCCCAGCGCATCGCACGAGCTTCCAAGCCCCAAACATCAGAATAAGTGCAACAAGCTGCTTCCGCTTCCAAGAACTATCAGAGGACTCTAGAATATAACGAGCATATAACTCCCCGCATCACACGAAGAAATTGTTAGCTCTGTGAACAATGGTTTGTCTACCTCCGAGCTCTTCTCTCTCCCCAGTAATTGTAACGTGAGGTGGTCTGTCGTCCTCGAGTTCATGGAAAAGCCCTGTAACAACACTCAGATCTAGTAGAGGTTTGGTCGGCACAGATCCGGCCACGTAGGTTTTCACCAAGTTGACAGGTTTTCAACGTAAAAAAATAGTCTTGTCAGCTTTTCTTTCTGTGTAAATGTGTACGCGCTCGACCGTTCTGTGGGCTAAGACGGTCCAAGTTAATCTGGTTCGACCGGGGCGTCGAGTTTGGCCACAACAGTTTTTTCTTATCTTAGTGGCTAGCAATTGAAACACTCATAGGGACATTGGTAGAATAGTAATTGGTTCAAATAACTTATGATTTGCTCCAGTGTTTTGTATACTGGAACTATTGATTTTTTGCGAGAAACTTGACTTATTGTTGGAGAAGTGTTATACTTCTCATTCCTCAAATACACCTCTCTTAAATCACATTTAGCTAAGTTATTTCTCGTCAACCATTTTTTCGTGTTGTTGTGCACTTCACATTTGTTTCTTGTAGCATTTCTATTAGTAATTCGTCACTATTTTAAATTAAAATTTTCAATTCCATCCATTAAATTCTTGCATGCAACCGAATAACGAAATTACTAATTTCAATTCTTATGACAGAATTTTTGTCTTCAGCCGAACAGCTGAATTGAAATTGACTTCAATTCCAGTTACTATTAGAAATGGATCAATTTCAATTCTTACATCTCATTTCCTGCCAAACGAAAGGAATCTTATATAGAATTTGTGGGTATTGGTCTCTTCAGATGCCACCAACCTCTCTACATAATGATTTAATCCAGTGAACTCATGCAGGTAATTTTAAACCTTGAGATATCTCCGAGTAAGCATGGAGGCGATTATGTATCTTCATAGGAAGGACTTAGAGAAGTCCCCCAACAAGATCTTTGTGAATCGTACCCCCCCCCCCCTCAAAATTGCGCTTCACTTCCTCATCCCACCTTCTTTGTTCAGTAGGAAGATGGCTAAGGTGACCATCTTTACATCTTCAATCTCCGTTGTCGTGAGAATTATTTTCACACTCGTCAATCATAACTCGCAAACCTAACCGGCATGCCGAAATGGTTCACCTTGACAGGGCGAGATTTCGCCTCAATCTAAAAAATAACCCGACGCAGGAGGCCCATCAAAACCAAATGACGTGCACACACCCAAGCTCAAGCGGGGCTCACGCGTGCGCCTGCACGAGTCCCCACACGCCCGAGCATGACAACACACACTACGACACATGCATACATGCAGCATGGCAACATGCGAGAGCATGCCTACACGCAGCAGAACACGTCATAGAACTTGCGCGGTGGAGTATGCTGCCGCCGTCGGCGTCGTCTCGCCCGCGAGCCTGCCCGGGCCGCCAAGGTTACTCGAGCTACCCAGGTTACCCTAATCAAAATCGTGCATTTATATTCACCCGTTCAATATCCAGAATGGCATAATTACCAATGTACCCCCCCCCCCCTCAAAAAAACTATAAAAGGATGTAGTCCTTCATTTGATGTGACATCGAAAAAATGGGAAGAGAGAGCCGAGAGGTTTCCCGATGAAGACTTGGCTCTCAGATCGCTCTCCTGCTCAACATATACTCCACATGCGACAATTCTGCTCCCGAGACTGCTCCAATGAGTGCTACTGGATACTTAGCCTTTTCTAGATAACTTGTAAAGGAATGGTGACCCGTCGCCTGTAACGCCCCCACCCGTCACATGACATATAACGGTGGGTTCGGCCGGGGCCCCACGCCATATATCACAGACAAGCGAAGGAATTACTTGTGGAATGTATACAACCCACACACACTGACCTTATGGCCTTACAGGTTCCTCTTTTACACAGCAATAGTTTCGTACATCGGCACGCAGGCCAGCCACACATGAAATCCAAACACAATTCTTCGCATGGCCTTCAAGGGCCGATAGCAGCAAGCCAGCCATTCCACTTGTTCACTCCACCTGCATTTTGCCATCCAAGCCAACACAGAAAACAAAGTAACGGTCAGCATTTGGCTGACCCATTATAACGACCCTACCCCCTACCCGGGGTAGTGGTTCCTTCCCTGCATACCGTGCCATCATCTATCATCAAGCATTATCAAGCATCATATGCATATCATTTTCTTTATCCCGCTAGCAAACACATCACATCACAAACGCTGGAATCCACCAGACGCTCCGTGCACTCAGGGCACCTTCTTGGTGTACCGGAATCCACCAGACATACACCGCCGATCAGAGGTTTTAACGTGTTGGTTGACCGAACCTAGTCCACCAGTCTCGCAAGCTGGCGACATCCCGCCCAAACCAATCAGAGGTACAACCTCACAGCATCCATAAACAACCAGAGTAGATCGACCCACACCATGTGGTGTAGCAAGCCGGGTTTATCAAAGCTCCCCAGGCATTACCACCCATCGACCCCCCTCCTAGTCCGATCGACCCACCCATGTGGTGCAGCAAGCCGGGTTTAACTCGGCTCCCCAGGCATTGCCACCAATCGATCCCTACCTAACTAGATCAACCCACCCTAGTGGTGTAACATGCCGAGTTTATCTCGAGCTCCCCAGGCGTGCTACCAATTGATCATATCATAACCAGGAGCTTCACCAAAGCCTCCTCACATTCATCATCACATCCATACATTCATCACAACAGAAATCTATTTGCATACCCTTCCTCTTCATTATCTTCTTCTTTGTCTCATTTCAAGAGAGAGCAAGAAGAAGGGAGTGCAAGGGAAGGAAGGAGGAAGAGAAACCAGCTGCTGGAGGAGCTGCGGAGTGCGGAACGAAGATCTGAGAGCAGATTCGTGAAGGCTAAGCCGAGGCGGTGACTTCCATCCGGCTACTTCATGGCGCCGAAGCGATCTTCAAGGGTAACGATCTCCTTCTTGGACATCGAAGTCCTTTCTTTATGCATGTGCTTGGAATCCGCCACCAAGAGGTGGATCGCGGAAGTGATTCCTTTGTTGAGTCTGCATCTAGAGCCGGAAAATAGAGGACGGCATAGGCATGCTATGTGAAGCCCATCTGGATCGGTAGTCTGGATTGGTGATGTGCATGGGTAAACCGGAGAAGTCCCCGGCCTTGGCAACACCTGGCCAGAGCCTATCCATTGGATCCAGGAAAAGGGAAACAAACGGCTCAGATTTGGCCAGAAAAGCATGAACACGGCCTGACACGCCCTGTGACACGCCCGTGTCACAGGCCGTGTCCCCTTAAGCGGCAGACAACCGACTCAGCCCAGCCAATACACGGCCATGTGACACGCCCGTGTCACGGGCTGTGTCCCCTGACACGCCCTCAGACACGCCCGTGTCTGAGGCCGTGTTCATCAGGTTGCACAACCGCAAAGCACCCGAGACTCACACGGCCCTGGGACACGCCCGTGTGCACCTGGACACACCCGTGTCCCGCAAATACGCTCTGGCTCAAAACATCGAGCTGAGTTCCTCGACCACATTGACACGCCCTGTGACACGCCCGTGTCACAGGCCGTGTCCTCACTCGACACTCGACACTCGACACTCTACACTCGACGATCGTCGAGCAAAATTCGTCGACCTCACGACCTGACACTACCCAGGCATGACACGCCCTGGGACACGCCCGTGTCCCAGGCCGTGTCACCCATGCCTGAACCCAAATTGACCCAAATTGCTTTAGGGTGTTACAATCCTCCCCTCCTTCAAAGAATTTCGTCCTCGAAATTCGACTCACTCCAATCAGCCAATCAGCCACATAACAATGGATTACACACATTTGCGTGCTGTATTCCAAGTCATCGTACATACTAACAAACATACAACACAAACATACATTCCTAACTGCCACTTGTGCACATTCAGCCACAAAATGCATCGTGTGATCTCGACACAAACACATCAGAACAAGACATCATGATCAATCTATCTCATCACTGTCACAAGTGCATCAAACTTTGATAGATATGTACACCATCTTTCATTCATCACACCTATGGATAAACATAGTTTGCATACACAGCAATGGACGATCCATCAAGTTACTATTCAGTCATAGCATCCAAGGGAGTCAAGTCACGATTCACTTCCGCTCAGCCTCCCGATTTTGCAGTTTGCGATTAAGAGACAAATTAAACACCCGAGGCTGAATTTCACCAACTAAGCTTTGCGGCTCTTGCACTTCCATAGCATGCAATCGAGGTTGCGTCCGGGGTGCAAATGACTCGGCCACTGCTTTCCCCTTTTCTTCATATGACGCACATGTCTTTTTCTCACTCCCTGGAGGGGCATTCCAACAGAATTTTGCTATGTGTCCTTGCTGCCCACATTTATAGCATATACATGTATCAACACGTCCTGGCCCATAAGTCGCCCCGAAGAAACAGTCGACGGAGCTGATTCCGCAGGCCTAAATCATTTCTTCTCTCGTCTTCTAAACTCCGATTGATCCGATTGCGGCACTTTAAACTCTGGCTTTTCCACTGCCAGTCTCTTATTTTCTTGTACTCGCTTCATATCCTTCTCCAATGCACGGGCTGTGTCTATCAACGCTTGGAAGCCTTGGCTCACCGAACTCGGAAGTGCCAACCTCAATTCATCTCGCAGTCCTTCATAAAACCGATTTATCTTTCGCGCTTCCTCCGCGAAGGTAGATCCCGCATATCTCCCCAATCTCGTAAACTCATGCAGGTAGGTATCAATATCTCGCTCACCCTGCACCAAACGTAAAAACTCATTTTCCATCGCAATCCGCTGCGACACTGGCACATACTTGGCTAAAAATATTCGGGAGAATTCATCCATTGAAACCTCCGTTAAACCTCGACCTGCCAAGTGATGCACTTCCATCTCATCCCACCATAATCTCGCATCTCCTTCCAACAGAAAAGTGGCCAACGTCACTTTCTGCTCCTCTACCGTCCTGATTGCAGTTAGGATCCTTTTTACCCTCGCCAACCAATCTTCCGCCTGCGTTGGGGAAAGCGCTCCACCAAACGTAGGTGGATGAAAGTGCATAAAACGTGTCAATGACTCGTCACTTGCTTGCGACTCCACCACCACTGCAGCATGCTCTTGTCTTGCACCAGGCCTTGCCTGTCCAGTTGGTTGTGCCTGTAACACTGCAAGCACTGTCTCCGTCACCACCCGTATGGCCTCTGCCGAGGGAGGCGTAGGCACTTCAACGGGTGCTGCACTCTCATCAGACCGTTGGGGCTTAGACGGCCCAACTCCACTCCTCTCCACCTATCAATGTACAGAACACCATTAATACTTCATATCATAACGGTACTGCTACATTGACTACACACTCACGCACATCATGTGCATGACATACATTCCTAGTGGACATTCATGAGTTCAATTATGTTCTCTCCTCCCAAACAATCTCAACCTGCTCTGATACCACTTTGTAACGCCCCCACCCGTCAAACTTTATTTGTATCCTTAACTCACTCATTCTAGCGCATTATTTTTTTCGTTAGCATGAAATCAAACCAGAATGTCCCCCAATACATAAATGCCACATTTATATATATAACAACACCAGGAATGTATACAACCCACACACACTGACCTTATGGCCTTACATGTTCCTCTTTTACATAGCAATAGTTTCGTACATCGGCACGCAGACCGACCACACATGAAATCCAAACACAATTCTTCGCATGGCCTTCAAGGGCCGATAACAGCAAGCCAGTCATTCCACTTGTTCACTCCACCTGCATTTTGCCATCCAAGCCAACACAGAAAATAAAGTAACGGTCAGCATTTGGTTGACCCATTATAACGACCCGACCCCCTACCCGGGGTAGTGGTTCCTTCCCTATATACAATGTCATCATCTATCATCAAGCATTATCAAGCATCATATGTATATCATTTTCTTTATCCCGCTAGCAAACAAATCACATCACAAACGCTGGAATCCACCAGACGCTCTGTGCACTCAGGGCACCTTCTTGGTGTACCGGAATCCACCAGTCATACACCGCCGATCAGAGGTTTTAACGTGTTGGTTGACCGAACCTAGTCCACCAGTCTCGCAAGCTGGCGACATCCCGCCCAAACCAATCCGAGGTACAACCTCACAACATACATAAACAACTAGAGTAGATCGACCCACACCATGTGGTGTAGCAAGCCGGGTTTATCAAAGCTCCCCAGACATTACCACCCATCGACCCCCCTCCTAGTCCGATCGACCCACCCATGTGGTGCAGCAAGCCGTGTTTAACTCGGCTCCCCAGGCATTGCCACCAATCGATCCCTACCTAACTAGATCAACCCACCCTAGTGGTGTAACAGGCCGGGTTTATCTCGAGCTCCCCAGGCGTGCTACCAATTGATCATATCATAACCAGGAGCTTCACCAAAGCCTCCGCACATTCATCATCACATCCATACATTCATCACAACAGAAATCTATTTGCATAGCATCAAATCCACGGAGTCTTCTCCGGTTTACCCATGAACATCACCAATCCAGACTACCGGTCCAGATGGGCTTCACACAGCATGCATATGCCGTACTCCATATTTCCGGCTCTAGATGCAGACTCAACAAAGGAATCACTTCCGCGATCCACCTCTTGGTGGCGGATTCCAAGCACATGCATAAAGAAAGGACTTCGATGTCCAAGAAGGAGATCGTGACCCTTGAAGATCGCTTCGGTGCCATGAAGTAGCCGGATGGAAGTCACCGCCTCGGCTTAGCCTTCACGAATCCGCTCTCGGATCTTCGTTCCGCACTCCGCAGCTCCTCCAACAGCTGGTTTCTCTTCCTCCTTCCTTCCCTTGCACTCCCTTCTTCTTGCTCTCTCTTGAAATGAGACGAAGAAGAAGATAATGAAGAGGAAGGGTTTAAATCCCCTTTTCCCCAGACTTGGCAACACCTGGCCAGAGCCTATCCATTGGATCCAGGAAAAGGGAAACAAACGGCTCAGATTTGGCCAGAAAAGCATGAACACGGCCTAACACGCCCTGTGACACGCCTGTGTCACAGGCCGTGTCCCCTTAAGCGGCAGGCAGCCGACTCAGCCCAGCCAATACACGGCCGTGTGACACGCCCGTGTCACGGGCCGTGTCCCCTGACACGCCCTCAGACACGCCCGTGTCTGAGGCCGTGTTCATCAGGCTGCACAATCGCAAAAGCACCCGAGACTCACACGGCCCTGGGACACGCCCGTGTTCCAGGCCCTGTGCACCTGGACACACCCGTGTCCTGCAAACACACCCTGGCTCAAAACGTCGAGTTGAGTTCGTCGACCACATTGACACGCCCTGTGACACGTCCGTGTCACAGGCCGTATCCTCACTCGACACTCGACACTCGACAATCGTCGAGCAAAATTCGTCGACCTCACGACCTGACACAACCCAGGCATGACACGCCCTGGGACACGCCCATGTCCCAGGCTGTGTCACCCATGCCTGAACCCAAATTGACCCAAATTGCTTTAGGGTGTTACATCGCCCTCCTAAACTCTAACTCGTGTAATTGACTACAATTAGAGAATTTGTCAGAACTTGGGTAGGCGTTGTGAACTTTTTCCCTTTCCGGTGTTTCCACATAAAAATCTTGTCGTTTTCTGCTGTCAATTCTCGCTTTGAAAATTTGCGCACTTGAATTACTCTCATGTTAAGATAGTCTGATTACTCAGGTCCATGCGAGTGCTAAGCGACCAACAACAATAACAAACTGTATAGTCAACTAGAGTGTCAATACTCAAAGAGAGGATACTTGTCTTTGGGATAAGCCATGATTTAAGTTGGTAGAGTTAATCACATTGATAGCTTCCTTTCAATCAAGAGAGAAGCTCTGAAGTTAAGATTTTCACCATCTTCCAATAAAAAAAATCTAAATTGGTTTGTCAAATTAGTCATATATCACACAGACACATTCAAACAGCAACGGATGAGAGACAGATGTTTCTCATGCTGGGACTTCAAAGCTAGTCCTCTATTCAGATAAAACTTTAATTTTACAACATGTTAAAGTAGTTCCTAATTTAAATAAGAATTTGATTTCTATGAGTTTGCTTGATAAATCTGGAATGCATTTCACAATCATGAACGGTAGAATGACGTTAACTGTTAATTCTCACTACTTTGGTTGCGCTTACCTGATTAATGATATATATAGACTTAGCCTAGATAACGAGTGCATAAACCAAGTAAGTTCAACTCGAATTGATCTGAAGCTATTACACAATAGACTTGGACATATTCACTATAGAAAAAATGTGAGATCTAGCTAGGAGTCAAAACATTCTATTAGATCTTTCTATTCAATTTGATAGGTGTGAGGTCTATGCCTAGACTAAGATCACTAGAAACCCTTACAAGACAGTTTCTAGGAGCACACAACTTCTGGAGTTGATACATTCCGACTTCTGTGATTTTCATAGTCACGCCATTAGAGGGGGAAGGAAATATCTAATTACTTTCATCGACTATTTTTCTAGATATCGTCATATTTACATATTTAAATCGAAAGATGAGACATTTGAGAACTTTAAGATCTTCAAATCTCGGGTAGAAAATCAATTAAATCTAAAAATTAAAAGACTTAGAAGTGATCGAGGAGGAGAGTACACTACAACTGGGTTAAAGTACTTTTGTGTATCTGAGGGTATAATCCTAGAAACCGCAACTCCTTACTCACCCCAGTTGAATGGTGTTGTTGAGCGTAAGAAAAGAACTTTAACAGAAATGTTGAATTCTATGCTCCTTATAGCTGACATGCCTAATTCATTTTGTGGGCAAGTAGTTCTAACTACAAATCACATTCTAAATAGAGTGCATCACTCAAAGCTCAACTCTACTCAGTATGAGTTGTGGCATGCCCATCCTTGTAGATATGACACTCTAAATACTTGGGGTTGTATTGCTTATATAAGAATACAAGATCTTTAAGAGACCTAAGGCGGGACCTAGAACAACGACCTGCGTTTATCTAGGTAGTGCAGAAGATAATGCAACTGATAGGTTTCTGGATCTATCTACTAATACAGTGATAGAGTCTAGAGATGTTATTTTCTTTGAACACAAATTTATCAAAGATCATGTCTTGACCGTCTCCGGGTCTACTGACATGATTTCAGAATCTACTGTAGAACCTGAAGTTGGCCCCTCTAGCACTGCTCCCCAACCTTTAGAGGTGGAACCTATTCCTCTTAGAGTATCTACAAGAGATAAAATACCTAAGGAATTTGGTGAGAATTTCGTCACCTACCACTTAGAGGATGATCCATTCTCCTATCAGGAAGCAATGAGATACAAAGATGCGTTAATGTGGGTAGAAGCCATCAATAATGAGATGAACTCGCTGCTACAAAACAACACTTGATATTTAGTTGACCTGCCTAAAGGAGCTAAAGTCCTAGGATGCAAGTAGGTACTGAAAAAGAAATTGCACAATGATGAGTCTATAGCCAGATATAAAGCACGTCTAGTAGCTAACAGTTATAAACAACAGGGGGGGTTGACTATTTTGATGTTTATTCACATGTATGTCACCTATCCACTATTAGGATTCTTCTCACCATAGCTTCTATCGAGAACTTTATAGTTCCTCAGATGTATGTAAAGACAGCCTTCTTAAATGGAGATCTTGATGAAGAGATCTACATGGTACAACCTGAAGGTTATGTACATAAGGATCTAAGAGAAAAAGTATGCAAGCTTGATAAATCGATCTATGAGCTTAAATAAGCACCTAAGGTGTGACACATTAAATTTGACCAAGTGGTAAGGAGCGTTGGATTTCAGTCCAGTCTCTTAGACAAGTGCCTCTACTGTACAACCCCGTATTCGCGGAGCGGGGTCCTCAAGTAAGGCACAAGACTTGCTATACATTTTTAAGCTTTTCGGGTGTTTTGCACTCATGGGGGACAATTTATTGTTGACCTGCATGATATTCTAGTAGGGGGATAAAAATTTTTGCCTAGATTGCTAGTACCCGGACCCTTGAAGGTCCCGGCGAGGCAGCTCGCCGGGTCCCGGCGAGGCAGCTCGCCGGGTCCCGGCGAGGCAGCTCGCCGGGTCCCGGCGAGGCAGCTCGCCGGGTCCCGGCGAGGCAGCTCGCCGGGTCCCGGCGAGGCAGCTCGCCGGGTCCCGGCGAGGCAGCTCGCCGGGTCCCGGCGAGGCAGCTCGCCGGGTCCCGGCGACGCAGCTCGCCGGGTCCCGGCGACGCAGCTCCCCGGGTCCCGGCGAGGCAGCTCCCCGGGTCCCGGCGAGGCAGCTCCCCGGGTCCCGGCGAGGCAGCTCCCCGGGTCCCGGCGAGGCAGCTCCCAGGGTCTCGTCCGGCTTGAACAGCTCTCCCGACTTGAGGATCTGCTCTTTTGCCCCTGGTGGGCTGCGAATAGCTGTTCAAAATAGCGGAGTTTGGATGTTGGCAGACCATCACATGGGTATTTCAGTAATTTTAGAGCAGCGGGATTGCGCTATTGCCAGGTCATCCCCAAAAACCTATCAATAGACCCTTGGGATGCCTTGGAGAGAGATCAGTTTTTCACCACTCCTCATCTTCTTCCTTCATCCTCCAAGGCACCTGGCTCAGCATTGGCTAGGGAGAGGGGATCTCAAAGGTCTTCCGGATGTGAGGTGGGACCTCCATGCTAGAGCCAATGGTCATTCCCCAAATTTAGGTTTCTCACCAAGGGACAGCTTGGGAGAAGTAGGTGTGAGCTACACTCCTAGGTCCGAACTATAGGTGGAACCAAATCTCAGTTCCAACATCTATTATCGCTGATGTTAAATCAAACAGTCATCATATGCTTATATATGGATGACATGTTGATTCTGGGGTCAGACCATGCCGCAGTGAGGGATACTAAATTTGTTCTCACGAAAGCATTTGACATGAAGGACCTTGGTCCTGTAGATACCCTATTAGGTATGAAAGTTAGAGTAGACAATGAACGTGTCACTCTAAGTCAAGCTCATTACATTGAGCGGATTCTCACTACCTGGGTTATAAAGACTGTAGGCCTATTGAAACACCAATTGATCCAAATGTCAAGTTGAATCTGAATGAAGGGACCTGCGTTGATCAAGTAAAGTACTCAAAGATCATTGAAAGTATCATGTATGCCACAAGTTGCACTAGACCAGACATTACCTTCTCAATAAGCATGTTGAGTTGCTTTACCAATAGACCAGACAAATAGCATTCAGATGCCTTAGATTGGATGATGAGGTACCTGAAAGGTACTAAATATCACGCTCTGTGCTATACTGGTTACCCTCCTACGTTGGAAGGATTCTCTGATGCCTCCTGGTGTTCAAAAGTTGAGAACAGCAAGTCCACCAGTGGATTCATTTTCACTTTGGATGGCACTGTAGTCACTTGGAAATTCAATAGGCAAACTTGTATAGCTTTGTCGTCTATGAAAGCCGAGTTGTTTGTCTTAGCTTCAGCTGGTGAAGAGGTAGATTGGATCAGAAATTTGATTCTAGACATTCCATTATCTAGACTTCAAGTCAATTCTTTGAGCTTGTACTGTGATAATCAAGCAGCAGTCCAAGTCATGAAGAATGTCTTTTTTAATACTAAGAGATGATATGTACGACTGAGACATGCTCTATTGAATTATCTGAAAGAACAAGACATTATCACTTTGATCGATGTGTGATCGAAGGATAATCTGACTGATCCACTGACGAAAGGAATGCCTAAAGAACGATTAATAAAAACAGTGGGGAAAATGTGACTCAAGGAGACTTAAGTTCAGCCTTAGTTCAAGATTAGGCGATTTAGTTCAGCCTTAGTCCAAATGTTTTGATTTTTCCACTTTCCTTTGTCAAAACAAGCGTGTTGTGCTCCACTGATGTTCGGGGTTGCTGAGTACGAATCTAGTGAGTTGTTTCATTCCACATTTGATGTTAACTGTAACACCCTTATCCGCCACATGACATATAGAGTAGGTCCGACCGGGGCCTGACGCCATATACTACAGACAGACTGACGGGTTACGAAATGAAACCATCCTTCCAATATCACACGTCCTACACAGAGTACATTCTAGCGGAAGCATTTTAATAGCTGCAAAGAAAAGAACCCAAGCCAACAGCATGAATGTCCACTAAAAACCCCAAAACAGGAATGCGCGTACAAATACACAAAGTACTTGGCTTTATGGCCTTACAAGAGTTTACTTTAAACAAATAGTGTCTTTCAAACATCGGCACACAGACCGGTCACACATGAGTATAACAAGTAAACATTCGCATTGGCCTTCGAGGGCCGGCTCAGCAACCAGGGCTTCAGCCCGCTATTTGCCAATAGGCTCTGCAGCACCTGCAAGCAACAATCCACCGTAGCGGTGGCAAACAAAGGCAACGATCAGCTAAAGCTGACCAAATTATAACGACCCCGCCCCTTAACTCGGGCGGCGATGCTCCTTCCCTGCACTTTATTAGCATAGCCAAACAGTAGTGAAATTACACTTCATCACAGGCGTAGACACGCACAGCCACACACCTCATGCTCTCAGGGCACATTCTCGGTGAACCCGGTCAAATCCGCGGTCTCACCACCGCCCCTTGGATGGCAAATCTCGTGAGCATTATAGTCTTTCCGGCCTAAGCCTAAGACCCTCCATCTATGTCAACGACAAGTACCACGTATTTTAGGTTGCTTTAACTGAACGACATAGAGCGGGTACGGTTCCGCCTAACCCGTTGCTCACACCGCAACGTCAAATTAAGCCATATGCGCGGGTCAAGCATCCCCGAGTCCCAAATCGATCACACACTTTACATAACCCAGTTATGTGCAAGTTGGCTCCCAGACCACCAAGATGGCAGAATCACACTTCTGCCCAGTTTTCTGAGTGCACCTTGGAGTTAGTCCCTAAGGTTCCCTGTTGCAATCTACAGCATAGAAATCCTGAAAACAACCATCGGCGCAGATTCTTCTCCGTTCATTCATGCATAATGAAACATCACTGATCTAGACAAACTTGTCTGGGTAGGCTTCACACACCATGCCTATGTCCGTTCTTCGATTCCGGACTCTACATGCAAAACAACGGGGACTATTCATGTCTACCTGAAGGAATACCTCACACTCACCGCATACTCGCGAGAGCGGGCTTCCTATGCAAAAAGGAAAGAGGACTTCACATGTCCAAGAAGAGAATCGTTACCCTTGGGTTTCTCTTTGGCGCCATGAAGATCTAGACGGATGAAAAGCACCGTAATGGCCTCGCCTCCGTAGATCTGGACTCGACTTGCGATTTGGGGCTCCGAAGCTCCACCGGCGGCCAGATCTCTCCTCCTCCTTCTTCCTTGCTCTCCCCTCTCTCTAAAGCTTTTAAAAAGAGAAAACTCAAAGAGAAATGAGGGTTTCAAACCCTATTCCCGGCCTTAACTCAGCAAGGACCGGTCTGGGCCCTTGGATCCCAATAGAAGGAAACGAACGACCACGATTCGCACTTAAAATCAATTTCCTGGGCCGAAAACGGCTTGTGACACGCCCGTGTCCAAGGCCGTGTGCCTCAATCGACGCTGAAACCGTCGCATCCCAAACAGGACATGGCCACTGGACACGCCCGTGTCACATGTCGTGTACCAGACACGGCCACACACACGGCCGTGTTCCAGGCCGTGCTCAACAGGCGACACAGCCAACTACCCATAGAGAAGGACACGACTTCTCGACTTACCCGTGTTCTTTCTGACACGCCCGTGTCGACCAGTACACGCCCGTGTTGCGGGGCGTGTTCCTCAATCGACACAGGACCAAAATCATCCCGAAGAGGACACGGGAACTTGACAAGCCAGTGTCAAATTTGACACACCCGTGTCACCCAGAACACGCCTTTGCAGCAGGCCGTGTTCCTCACCCGACACAGCCCGGCTAACAGCCCGAGCAGGATACGGCCCTGGACACGCCCGTGTCCTAGGCCGTGTGACCCTTACCAGGACCCAAACTTGGCTCTAAATGCTGTTCGTCCCTCTTTTGAGTTTCGGGGCATTACATTAACAACTTCATCTGGTTTCGTCTTCCTTATCTATGAGGAGAGTGTTATTCCACATTTGATAACACAATCTAACTATGTTTGACTTTTCTTCTGTTTATTAGTTCCATTCCACATTTAACGAGTTCCAATTAACTTTAGAAGAACAGTAACTGTGACATTCCATATAGGAACACAGATATAGCTTAGGTGTCCAGAAATCTGGTAATCGTTTCGTTTGGAAACAGATAACAGATTCTGAGGTAGAACCTAAATACTTTACACAAACTTCCTCTTACTGTACTACGTTCATATAAGTAGACTTAGATACTTGTACATTTTCCAAGGTTGAATTCATTCTGAATGAACTTCTCTGTTGAAAATTACAGGAGCTGCTGCTGATGGATGAGCACTTGCAGGTTGGGATCTAGAGGAGGATGACCTGCTGGACGCCGACTTCAAGAGTGTTTGTTTAGTTTTTGTCTTTGTCTTAGAGCATTGTTTCGCTCTCTTTCCTTTTCATTTGTTGTTTGGACTATTTTTGTTGCTCTTCAGTTGGTCATGAGACACTAGTTATGCTAGTACCTGATTCTCTGATTGTACTTTTGACTATGATTTGTCGCTGCTAAGTTTATGTATTATTTTTATGTGTGCATATTAACTTCTGTTTCTTTATGTACAATTTATTCTGACAAATGTTGTGGACACGGTTGTGTATTGAGTCGAATTCTGGTTGAACATTACACACACCATCCTTTTTTCCGACGCCGGTCTCACCGCGGACATAGGAGGATATTATTAGGATATTTGTTTTATATGTCCGCGCGTGTCAAGACCGACTCGGAATGACCATATAGGTTTCATGTCACTAGAGTGTAATGACTCTACGTTGGAGATATTATATAAGGTCATTCCACATTGATGAGCCTTAGTGGACTATCTTGAGCGGAGCCACTACACCTTCTACTCGATTCAAGGATTTCTCTTCTTATCTTCGATCCCGAGCGGCTCTCCACGATACGGTGCTCAGGAGGAAATTATTTTGTGCTTCGACAGGACTTGATTTATGAAACAAGGGCTATATTTTAGACTGCCAATATTTTGGACTGCGAATAGCCCAAATCTACTTATAACATTGCTCATAAAAAGCATTAAACAAATTTATGAATTTTTTCGTAAACTAAGAATTGTGATAATGTATTCACAATCTTAGCGAGAGATGTTTCTATGAAATATATACGACCACTTATAGTTAAGGCTTCGTTTGGTGGGATTTATTTTCACCGGTCCGGTTCATGCGGTCATAGCCGCTTGACCGGCCAAAATATATCCCCAAACAGAGCCTAAATCAACGGGAATGATACATGCCTATAGTAGTATATCACCATTATACATTTTAAATTTTGAAAAATATTAATAAAAAATACACCAAGTAACTGGAAATTTGCATCTCTGAAAACTATGCTGATAGCAAACCACTCAAAATGCGCTAATGTTTATATACTTATTATTAAATATTTTATCTTGGAGTATTTATACATTTATAATTTAAATATATTAATGTCGGTTTTACATTAATGTGTCATAAATAAATCTTAATTTTTTAGGAATTTCAAAACTTTTTTGTACATAAATGGATTTTATTAATAATCTAAAGGTTTAGGATGCATTCGACGCGGCTGTACAACCCCGTGTTCGCCGAGTGTATTCACCAGGCAAGTCGAGCGGACCAAGGCGACATGTTCGCGCCAGAACAACATGCGGGTGGGTTCAGAACAGCCAGCTCGCTCCCGCCAAAGCTAGGCAAGCGAGCTACGCGAGCCGGACCAACCGGCCCGCGTCCGCCCGGGGTTCGTCGAACCGAATCCGGTTTTTGTCGAACGGAGCTCGTCGTTCATCGAGCAGGGCTCGGCGCTCGTCGAACAGAGCTCGGCGCTCGTCGAACGGAGCTCGTCGTTCGTCGAGTGGGGCTCGACGTTCTTCGAGCTGGCATCGCGAGTTAGAATCCTAGATTCGTCGAACAAAGCTCGGCTAACTCAAGTATTCTAGAATTCCTTTTGTAGTGCTAATATTCCCGGACCGCCCGGGGCGAGTGAAGGTATTAGAGGGCTACTCGCCCAGCTATTTTGTGAGACTTCATCCAGACTTTACCCTCGCTGGCGCCCTTCTGGCTTTGACGTGGAGTGATGTTGCTCCACTCAACGCTCTAGACGCCCTTCTGGCTTTGGCGTTGAGTGATGTTGCCCCACTCATCGCTCTCAACGCCCTTCAAGCTTTGACGTTGAGTGGCGTTGCTCCACTCAACGCTCTCAACGCCCTCCTGGCTTTGGGTTTGAGTGATGTTGCTCCACTCAATGGTCTCGACGCCCTTCTGGCTTTGACGTTGAGTGACGTTACTCCACTCAATGCTCTCGACGCTCTTCTGGCTTTGACATTGAGTGATGTTGCTTCACTCAACGCTCTCGGCCCCCTTCTGGCTTTGGCGTTAAGTGATGTTGCTTCACTCAACGCTCTCTGCGCCCTTCTGGCTTTGGCGTTGAGTGATGTTGCTCCACTCAACGCTCTCGACGCCCTTCTGGCTTTGGCGTTGAGTGATGATGCTCCACTCGCCTAGTCTTCTATGAGATGTTTTTCTTTACCATTTTATCCTCGCCATGTGTGCGAATAGCTTAATAGAACGGCGGAGTTACGCTGTTAGCAGATCCAGTTGGGCTGCACATAACTGTTCAAAATAACAGAGGTTGGCTATTGGCAGGTCGATTTCAGAAATCTATAAATAAGACCCAAGGGACACCTCAGAAGGCACGCTTATCAGTATTCAGATCTTCTTGTGCTTTCTGAGGTTGCCTTAGCTCGGTCATTGACTAAGGAAGGAAAGCGCTTTAAGATCTTCTGGGTGTGTGATGGGACCTCCACGCCGAGCCCTTGGATCAGTTTCCATTTCTTTTTTTTTTGTTTGGCTTGCAGAAGAGAAGTAGGTGCGCGATCACCCCTTCCCCAACGGTGAACTCCACAAGAGACCGAATTCTTGGTTTCAACAGCAGCGATTTTGATATGTCGCCCGATCTTCCCGGTGGTCGCTAACCAATATTGCATTGCAGCTATAATGTCACACTATAAAAAAGGTTCCTGTTTTCAAGCATTGGGAACCCTCGACGGTGGTGTGCGTTTTGCAATTTCTGGCATTTGTTTGGCACGGTAGTTACAGCCGTGCACATAGTGATTATGAATTGTCATTCGCGAACAACAACCTCACCTAAGGAATTCCATCCACTTTTATGCTCAAAAATTAGTTCTTTTATCGGTGGTTGTCATAACTATTGTCTTACCAAACATGCATTCGATGATGGTGGTCTTTTTGTCTGAATTCATCGGAGCAAAAAAAAAACCACGCAAATGGGTCTTAGGCTCAATTTGGCGTGGTGGTTGCGGTCGTGAACATGAGCGTTAAAGTGTCATTCGTTAACGCACACCTAAGGAACTTTCTCCACTTTTATCTTTAAACGGATGCAGTTTGTTAGACGATTTAACCCATGCGTTTACGACCGCCACCGTCGTGCCAAACGAAGCCTGATCTCTCTCTCCGGCACCGCCCCAAACAGACCCCTATTATTGTTCTCATTTCCCAAAGAGCTTCCAAGCCCAGTTATCTAATTTTGCACCGTTCCATACTGAGGCCGCACCCTCCAGCAACAATTTCATCTTGCCCCTCCCTTTCAAAACCAGGATCCTCTCCATTTCACGAAAACAAAAATTCATTTTACGGTCCGGATCAATTATTTATTTATCAAGGGCATTGTTAGAATCAAACCATTATAGGCTAATAGCACCTCTAAAATCCCTTCTCTCTTTATTTCGGATCCTCCGCGCAAACCATTTCTTCCCCCTCCCCCCTATCGCGATTTTAGGGTTTCTATTTTCCCGCACCGGCGATTCGCCGCGCCCGCAGACAAGCTCCAGCCGGCGACCGGCGACTAGCGGCGTCCGGTGACTATCGTCCGACCTATTCGTCCTTCATCTTGTGGATCTCCTTCCAGAACGATCGGGTCTAGGTATGTTCTCCGTTTAAGATTTCACTTTGACTTCTCCATTTTCCAGGTTTTCGGTTTCAGGTTTTCCCTCTCCCCAAATCGCTAATTTAGGGTTCGCCATTTTCCCGCACAAGCTTGTGGATCTCCTCCCCCAATTGCTAATTTAGGATTCTTCCTGTCTTTGGCTTGTGGATCTCCTTCCAGAACGATCAGTTCTAGGTTTGTTCTAGATCTATTTACACTCATTACATCATTTTCAGCCTTCCAGCTTTACATGAGAAATTTGATTTTCCTCTGCCATTTGTGTTGCACACTGATTGTCCACATCTACTAGGTAACCATCAACCAACGGGTAAATATGTATTCTGCCTTAATGAGATTCAATTTGATCCACAGGTGAAACGGAGGAGGAATTTTCAACCAGATTGGCCAATAGCTTGGAGAACCTCATTCTCAAGGAGGGTCCAGAAACGGTAAGTGCTCTCTTGTCGGCTCAGCTATAGGTTGATCCGTGTAACCAAAACCAAATGTTTACAATGTTTGCAATCAGATTGCAGCAATTAGCCTTCCAGCTTTACATTATGAATTACTCTTTTGACAATGCATTACATATTTGGTATTATTTCTTGTTTTGAGCGATGATTAAATTTTGTTTTGTCTGTTGTAGGAGTATTTTAGCATAATGCTTGTTGAGGAGGAATGTCAAAGTTCTCTTGGGTTTAGGTAATCATGTTGTGTTGATATGTTTGTAAGATTTTGCAAGGATTTTATAGCTTTCTCTTAAAAGTTCATGTTTTGTTTCAAATTACAATTGATGTTGAGTCTCATTTTCAAACTGATATCACATTTCCGTCACGTGAAGAGTTAGTTGATTGAGTTTGTAATGTCGCTAAATCTCTTAGTTTTGCTATTTTTATTAAAGAATCAGATAAATTAACTGGTGGTAGAAGTAGACCACGTGTATTACTGTGTTGCGATAGAGGTGGATTTTATCGTACTAACCAATGCAAGAAAGGGTGGGTCAAAAAAATGTGAGGAAAACAACCTCTAAACGATGTGGTTGCCCATTTTTGTTGATCGGACAAAAGGAAGCTTTGTGTGAGGAATGGAAACTTGAAGTTAAGTGTGACACACATAATCACGAGTTGATACATATAAAAGCACATGCTATTACTGGAAGATTAAATACGGAGGAACAAAAAATTGTGCAAGATATGTACGCATCTAATGTAAAACACAGAAAAATACTTTCCACTATTAAAAGGAGGGATTCAAGTAATAGTTCAGTCATGAGAACTATATACAATGAGAGACTTAGACTGCATAAGAAGGAATTGAAAGGTGGTACATCAATACAGTTTCTGTACAACTGTATAAGTGACACAGGTTATGTCAGTTTTAGCAAGGTGAATGAAGGGACACGCAATTTAGAGAGCCTATTTTTTTCTCATCCAACTGCAATTCGGCTTAGCAAAATGTTTTCAAGTGTCTTTTTGCTTGATTGCACATACAAGACGAATAAGTTTCGGCTCCCTTTGCTGTCCATCGTTGGAATGACATCAACTCAACAAACCTTTTTCGCTATATTTGTATTTTTATCAGATGAAACTGAGAGCAGTTATAGGTGGGCACTTGATCATTTCGAAAGCATTTTAGATCAGAAAACATTACCTTTAGTGCTTGTAACTGATAGGGAGTTGGCATTGTTGAACGCGATCAAGTTCTGCTTCCCAAATTCAAAGCACATCTTATGTCAAGTACACATTCATAGGAACATTTTGGCAAATTGTAAGAAGTATTTTAAGGAGGGGAAAGAATGTGAAAAGTTTCTTGGTGGGTAACAGCGGTTGGTTGATGCTAGAACTGAGAATGAATTCCACATGCGGTATAATGATATTATCTCAACATATTCCTCTACATATCATAATGTCGTTGCATATGTTAGCTCTACATGGGTGGAACCATATAAAGAATACTTTGTTTCTTGGTGGATTGACAAGTATCTATGTACAACCCCGTGTCCGGCGAGCAAGGTCGCCAGGAACCAGACAGATCAGGCTGAAGATAGTGGGCGAGCTCGGCAGTAGAGAAGCCGAGCCCGAGCTCCGCATTCGTCGACCGGAGATCGGCATTCGTGGAACGGAGATCAGCATTCGTCGACCCCGAGCTCGGCATTCGCCGAGCTAGTCCAAGAATCGTCAAGCTCAGGTCAATTGATGGCGACCAATGGATGGGCGAGCTCACCGTCCCAGCTCGCGTCCTCGCAATGGAGCTCGGCAACAGCCGGCGAGCAGGACCTGCTGAGATGATCAAGCCCCCCCAGCTCGTCTGGATGTATGAGGTACTTTTTACTGTTTTGCCCCCACTGGTCTGCCTATAGCCCTTCAAAACAACGAAGTTTGGCTGTTGGCAGACCCAGCCAAGGGTTTTTTGGTAACTTCAGGTCAGTTCATTTGGTTATTGGCAGTTCAGATTCCAAAAACTATAAATAGGACCCAAGGGGTACCTCAGAAGGCATGCTTCATGTGCTCTCCTGCTCCAGTTTTCACGTGCTTTCTGAGGGTCCTTAGCTCGGCCTCTGGCTAAGGAGGGGAAGCGCTCTCAGATCTTCCGGGTGTGTGGTGGGTCCTCCCCGCCGAGCCCTTGGGTCGGTCTTTCCTTGTTTTCTTTGTTGTTTTGCTTGCAGGAGTGAAGTAGGCGCGAGACCACTCCTTCCCCAAGGGTGAACTCCACAGGACACCGTTTTTCGGTTTCAAAATTTTGGTGCGGTGAGCGTGGAGCGTGGTCAGTGCAGAAAAGCTTCAGCGAGTTCGATGACGGGAGGACAGGGATCTGACAGGCCGGACTCCCCCCCCCCCCCCCCGCCTCTCGCCACGGTGGGGATGTTTGAGGATTTCAGGAATGAGGTGCTGAACCTCGTCAAATTCGCACTCGGCACGCGGGCCGAGTGCTCGACTCCAGCAGTCCAGATCGCGGCCGCCCCCTCTCTGGGCAAGGACGCCCCCGGCAGGCGAGCTGGGAAGGAAGTGGACGAGGAAGGCCGGGGGTGCGAGCTCCCCGGGTGCGAGCTCTTCCCCGGCTCGGCAGGTCGAGGCCGGTTCGGCGAGCTAGGCTCGCGAGATTCGCCAGCTCGCCCAGCAGGGGGAGGCAGCCCCTTCAACGAGTTGGTCTCTTCAGCTCCAATTCCAGATGGGTTCAGGGAACCCGAGATGTCCTACTACACCGGGAAGGGAGACTCGGTCCAGCATGTTCAATGGTTCGAGTATGTAGTCTCCATCCGGCAGATGTCAGACGGGTTCAAGTGCCGACTCTTCGCTATCACCCTCAATGAGAAGGCAAGGGAGTGGTTCCATCAGCTACCGGCCGGCTCCATCTACTGCTTCGAGGACCTGCGTCGGGGGTTCATGCTGAGGTTCACTACCCCGAAGAGGAGGAAGAAGGAGTCAGAATCCTTGTTCCACATCAAGCAGGGGGTGAATGAGACCCTGGGGAGCTACGTGGATCGATTCCAAGAGGAGGTTACTCAGGTCCAGGAGATGTCGGGCCATAGTTTGATGATGGCCTTCACCCTGGGCCTGCAGCAAGGGTTCTTCAGGATGGAGCTGAAAAAAGCTCCCCCCCCCCCTCTCCTACGAGGAGCTGATGGAGAGGGCGGCGAGAGAAGTTGATGGGGAGGCGTCAAACCCGGATTTTGCGCGGAAGCTGGCCAGGTGGGCCACGGAGTAGGAGAAGGAGTCGAGAGGAGGAAGAGGACAGAAAGAGAGGAGAGGAGAGGAGAGCCCCGGCAGAGGGAGCAGAGGCAGCTCCAGGGGCAGCAGCAGCCTAAGAGGTGGCGTCAGGAGCCCGACCGTCGGCTGGGCTGGAGACCTGAGTGGCAAGGGAAGGGGCCACAAAAAGGATACCAAGGAAGGGATCGCTATCAAGGGGGGCAAGATCAATTCCACCCCCCGGGCTGGAGGCAGGCCTAGAGGCCCCGACTCCCCGATCAAGAAGAGGCTATGGCCATAGCCTTGGGGGAAAGGAGGAGAGTAGCAAGGCGGAGGAGGAGAGAAGTTAGGGTGGAGTTGCCCTATTGCGACTTCCATCAGGAGGAGGGGCACGCCACAGCCACGTGCCCGGAGTTCCTTGAAATGAGAGGGAACAGGGAACAACAGCAGCAGTAGGGGCGCCAGGAAGTGAGGATCGAGGAGGTCCTGCCTCGGGCAGAGGAGGATCGTTGCGAAGACCCGGTGGATGTTGGTACCCGAGGAGGGATCAGAGTGTTCCACGGGGGGTGGGGGTAGAGGCTTACCGCAAGGCGAGCCTCCACACCATGCACCGTCGGAGCGTTGCCTCCATATCCCAGACCCCACCCCCAGAAGAAAGGATCACCTTCTTCAGAAGCGACATGCCAGATCATGAGGATCCATTCTACGATGCGTTGGTCATCAAGGCAGTCATCAAGAATTTTACCGTCTCTCGGATCCTCGTTGACAACGGAAGCTCCATCAACGTTGTCTTCAAGAAGGCGTTTGACGCGATGAAGGTGGAGGCAAAGAGGGTGCTGGCCTCGGACGGACCCTTGTTCGGGTTTTTGGGAGAGAGGAAGGAAGTGGAGGGAGAAGTCGGCCTCAATGTCACCCTGGGGGGGGGGGGGGGGCAGTCCAGAAACTGCAGGTTCGTCATTGTGGATGCCCCCAGCAACTACAACGCCATCTTTGGGAGGCCCCTTATCAGCGCCTTCCACTGCGTCCCCTCATCATTCCATCAGTGCTTGAAGTTCAATGCTGAGGGGATTCAGGTTAGGGTCAGGGGGGACCCCAAGGTGGCGCAGAAATGCTATGTCACCGCCGTGAACTCCATCTCTTGGCAGGAGGGAGCCGAGGAGATGGGGCGAAGAGTGGAGGAGGCTGAGCAGGAAGCTGGCAGGGAGGAGCTGGAGGCGGAGAGCTGCGATGAGAAGGAGACGGCAGGAAGAGAACAGGAGGAGATGGCCGAAGTGATGGCCATGGAAGAAGAGGTGAGGTGGAGATCCCAGTCCCGGAAGAGAGGGATGCTGAAGGATGGGGAGAGCAGTCCAGGTTGGAGGCTGCAGAGGAAGTGGTGGAGTTGGAGGTGTTCACCCGTGGAGATAGGGTGGAGAAGGTCCGCGTCAGCGGAGGGCTGACCCCGGAAGACCAAGGCAGGATGCTGGAGTGCATCCAGAAGAATGTGGACATCTTCGCATGGAACACCGCGAAGATGCTGGGGGTTGACGCGGATGTGGCCTGCCACCGCCTCAACCTGGACCCGGGAACACGCCCCGTCCAACAAAAGAAGAGGTCCACTGCGGACAAGCTGGCAGAGCCCATCAGAGAGGAGGTGGCAAAGCTCATCATGGCCGGCTTCTTGTCTGCGATCCAATACCCCGGCTGGGTCTCCAATGTGGTCATGGTCAAAAAGGGAGACGGCCGGTGGAGGATGTGTATCGATTTTTCTTTACTTAATAAAGCTTGTCCTAAGAACTGTTATCCTTTGCCTCGGATCGACGCGCTGGTTGACTCAGCCGTTGGTTTTTCTGTAATGAGTTTTCTAGATGCTTTTTCAGGTTATCATCAAATCAGGATGCAACCCCCGGACATCAAGGATGTCTCGTTCATCACGGGGGATGGATGCTACTGTTACAAGATGATGTCTTTCAGGCTAAGGAACGCAGGGGCAACCTTCCAGAAGATGATGGATAGGGTCTTCAAAGAGCAAAAGGGAATAAACCTAGAGGTGTACGTGGATGACCTAATGATCAAGAGTCGGGATGTAGACTCCCACCTCCAGGACCTAGAGGAGACCTTTGCTACCCTGCGCAAGTACAAGATGCGGTTGAACCCTCTGAAATGTGTCTTCGGGGCTAGCAGGGGAAAGTTCTTGGGGCATCTCCTCACCCCTGCGGGGGTCGAGCCTAATCCTGACAAGGTCAAGGCTATCCTGGAGCTAGGGTCGCCACGGAATACCAAGGAAGTACATCGCCTGACAGGGAAACTGGCGGGGCTGAGTAGGTTCCTTTCCCGGGCTGGGGAAAAGTGCTCCCCCTTCTTCAAAATGCTAAGGGGCGGTCCAAGGTTCGAATGGACCAAGGAGTGCGAGGAGGCATTCCAAGCCATCAAGATGCAGCTGACCCAGGCTCCGCTGCTCCAAGGGCCCAAGGAGGGGGAAGACCTATTTTTGTATCTCGGGGAAGGGACAGAGGCCTTGAGCTCCGTCCTAGTTCGGGAAGAGGGAAAGAAGCAGCTCCCTATTTACTGCGTGAGTCGAGTCTTGAGAAAGGCCGAGCTCCGATATCCAATTTTGGAGAAGCTGGCTTTCGCCCTGGTCATCTCAGCCTGAAGGCTGCGGCCCTATTTCTAGGAACACTCAATCCGAGTTGTGACTGACCATCCTCTCCGCAATATCTTCGAGGGGGTGGAGCACTCTGGCAGGCTCGCCAAGTGGTCGGTGGAGTTGAGTGAGTTTGACGTTTCCTCTGTCCCCCGCCTCTCGATCAAAGCTCAAGCAATGACCGACTTCTTGGCTGATTATGTGATTGAGGTGGCGGAGGACGAGCTCACTCGTCCGACTCCTTGGAAGGTAAAGGTAGACGGCGCCTCGGGGAGGCATTCCCTAGGAGTGGGGGTGATCTTGGAGAGCCCTCAGGGGACTAGAATTGAGCAAACGGTGGTGTTACACTTTCCCATCACCAACAATCAAGCCGAGTATGAAGCCGTGATAGCAGGGCTGCGCCTGGCCAGGGAGCTGGGGGTGTTGAACGTGGAGGTCCTTACCGATTCCATGCTGGTAGCTTCCCAGATCAGCGATGAGTTTGAGGTAAGGGAGCCTACCCTGCGATTGTACTTAGCCAAAGTAAAGGGGGTCATCGGCACGTTCCAAACTTTCTCCATCCAGCGCGTGCCCCGGGAGGAGAGTGAGCAGGTCGATCAACTCGCAAAGCACGGTCCTCGGGTGGGAGGTACCATCACCGACCTATTCCGCCCCTCCATCGAAGATGTTAGAAAGTAGCGAAAAGAAGTGAAAAGTAGAGAACAAGCGAATAAACTTTTGAATAATTGAAAGTTTATTATCCAAAAAAGGTATCTATTACAAAGGTATGCCCTCCTTTATATAGAATGGAGGAGAGAAGAGAGAATACAAATAAGAGATGTGGGACTATAATTTACAGGACAAGCGGACTATACAAAACAAACCGCACAAGCCGCGCGGTTAGACAGCAGGGCTAACCGCACGGCTACCACCAGAGAGGAAGAGAGACTGCCAGGGTAGACCGCCAGACCGCCCGGTCTCCAAGCCGACTGAGACAAACCGCCAGACCGCGCGGTCTTCAACCCGCCAAGACAAACCGCCAGACCGCCCGGTCACCAACTTCAACACTCCCCCTCAAGCTGGAGCATATATATCGATCATGCCCAGCTTGTCGCAGATGTGGAAAAAGGAAGCGGACACCGGCTTGGTGAAGACATCTGCCAACTCGTTGTCGGACGTGACAAATGGAGTGCAAATCTGTTTCTTCAATATTTCTTCTCGAATAAAATGACAGTCGACTTCTATGTGTTTTGTTCTCTCATGAAAGACCGGATTTTTGGAAATGTGTATCGCGGCCTTATTGTCACAGAACATAGGAAGAGGATAGTTGTAAACCTCTCCTAAGTCAAGCATGAGAGCCCGCAACCACTTCAACTCACATGTAGTCGATGCCATGCTACGATATTCCGCCTCTGCACTAGACCTAGAAACGACAGACTGTTTCTTGCTTTTCCAACTCACAAGATTGCCTCCAACAAATGTGCAAAAACCTGAAGTCGATTTGCGGTCCCCTTTGTCATCCGCATAGCTTGAATCAGAGTAAGCTTCAACCCTTAGGTGACCATTCTTCTGAAATAGGAGTCCTTTCCCTGGAGCAGCTTTAATATACTCTAATATCCTCAGAGCAGATTGTAGATGACACTCCCTCGGAGCTTGCATAAACTGGCTCACCTTGCCAACAGCATAGGAGATGTCGGGTCTGGTAACCGTGAGATATATGAGCTTGCCCACCAGACGTCGGTATCTCGTAGGATCAGAGAGAAGAGGTGAGTCATCTGTCCAAGTTTTGTCTTCTCCAGCAGCCATAGGACAACGTGCAGGTTTAGCACCAGTGAGTCCTGCATCCTTTAAAAGATCAAGAGCATACTTCCGTTGTGAAAGGACCATGGAGTTGGGCTTTCTAGAGATTTCAATCCCCAGAAAATATTTCGGGGAGCCCATATCCTTTGTAACCAGATGTTGACGAAGGTGTTTCTTGGTCATCAGTATCCTATCCTGGTCATCGCCAGTAAGAAGAATGTCATCAACATAAACCGCAAGAACAACAAGACCAGAGGCGGTTTTCCGAACAAACAAGGAGTGATCTGCTGAGCTTCGTGTAAAACCAATGGCCGCAACAATGCCACTGAACTTGTCAAACCAGGCACGAGGACTCTGCTTGAGGCCATAGATAGCCTTCTTTAGCCGGCATACCCGTGTCTCCCCCTGAGCAACATACCCAGGAGGTTGCTCCATGTAAACAGCTTCCTGCAGATCTCCATAGAGGAAGGCATTCTTAACATCGAGCTGCGAGATGGGCCAATCCCTGTTGACAGCCATAGAGAGAAGAACCCGAATAGTGCTGAGGCGAGCCACGGGCGAGAAAGTGTCAAAGTAATCAACCCCATAAGTTTGGGTAAAACCCTTGGCAACCAGGCGAGCCTTATAACGATCCACACTGCCATCCGGGAGAAACTTCACCACGAAGACCCAGCGACAACCAACAACATCGGTGCCGAAAGGAGGCGAAACAAGGGTCCAGGTACCCCGTTCAGTGAGAGTAGCAATCTCCTCATCCATGGCAACTTTCCAGTGAGGAATAGTAAGGGCCTCCTGGTAGGAACGGGGGGTGGTAGTGGCCGAGATAGCCAGGGCAAAGGCTCGGCGAGCAGGGGTAAGGCGATCGTAGGAAACAACCGCAGCAAAAGGATGGTGGGTACAAGCCCGAACCCCTTTGCGAAGAGCAATCGGGAGATCCAGGTCAGCAGGTACCTCAGTATCCGGAGTATCCGTGGTGGAGAGAGCTGGCCCGGGAGTAGAGAGAGATGGCAGCGGAGTGGAGGGAGAAAGCGGAGTAGAGGGTGGAGAGGAGGAGGATGGGGAAGACGGTGGAGAGGGTGGAGAGGATGGAACCTCAGTGGGAGCAGAGGGAATGGATGGGTTGGTATGAGAAGTAGGAGCAGGAGGAGGAGAAGAGGAAGCGGGAGAGAAGTAAGATGCATTGGCAAATAAGGTGACATCCGCAGAGACAAATTGCTTGCGGGTAACAGGGTCAAAGCAACAATAGCCTTTCTGAGTGGGAGAGTAGCCCAGAAAGACACATTTGGTGGCACGGGGTGAGAGTTTATCACGAGTGGCAGCGGGAGAGTGCACAAAAGCGGTGCACCCAAAGATGTGGAGAGGAAGAGGAAAGGGATCCTTGTCCGGATAAAGAATGGAGAAGGGGGTAGCACCGTGGAGAACGGTGGAGGGAAGGCGATTGATGAGATAGCAGGAGAGGAGGGCAGCATAGCCCCAATAGGAGCGAGGAACATGCATTTGAGTCATCATAGTGCGAGCGACATCAAGGAGGTGACAGTTTTTGCGTTCCGCCACCCCCATTTTGTTGTGAGGTGTAGACACAGCTGGTTTGACGAATAACACCATGGCGAGTGCAAAAGGAGGAGAAGTCGTGGCTAAGATACTCCTTAGCATTGTCAGAACGAAGGATTTTAATAGACGTAGCAAACTGAGTTGTAACCATCGAATAAAAGGAGGTCCAAACAGAGAACAACTCGGAGCGATCTTTGAGAAGATATACCCACGTAGATCGAGAGAAATCATCAATGAAGGTGACAAAATAGGAACTGCCCCGACCGATGGTGAGGGTAGGAGCGGGACCCCATATGTCAGAGTGAACGAGGTCGAATGGATGGGAAGAGCCCCGACTTTGCGTTGGTGGGAAGGAAGAGCGGTGATGTTTGCCAAGTTGACATGCATCACAGTTTAGAGGAGGATGATGAGAAGGGAGGTGCGGCAGGAGCTGTCGTAGAATGCGGGGAGGAGCATGTCCAAGGCGAAGATGTCATTGGAGAAGATCTGTAGAGGAGGAGGAGAAGGCGGATAGAGCAGAAACGTTGTCGAGGAAGTAGAGGCCACCACTCTCAGTCCCGGTAGCAATCGTCCGTTGGGAGTCCGGATCCTGAAAAGCACAAGAGGTAGGGGTGAATGTGACAGAACACCGTAGTTGCTTGCATAAAGAAGTAACCGATAATAAATTGCACGGAAACTGGGGCACATAGAGGGTATCAGCCAAGCAGAGAGATGGAGTGACTTGAACCATGCCCGTCCCATGGACCGGGGAGGGAGATCCATCAGCAACAATGACCGGGGGCAACTGAGCCTGTGTGTCAAGAAGAGAGAAACATTGAGGGTTGCCTGTCATATGATTTGTTGCACCAGAGTCGATGAGCCATCGTCCGCGAGTCACAACATGAGCACTACCAGAAGAGGTGACCACGGAGGCGGACAGGCTGGAGGGGAGGAAAGCCATGGAAGCAAGAGAGTAGCAAACCGCGACGAGAAGAACAAGCCGCAGAAGAGAATAGAGAACCAAGCCGGGCGACCAGAAAATAGGTCGGGCGGCTAGGAAGGCCGCTTCCAAGAAGCCGAGCAAAGCAGAGGGAAAGAAGTCGCACGACCTGAAAAAGTCGGGCGAACAGAGGAGAACAAGTCGCACGGCCAAAGATGAGGCCGAGGCGACTAGCAAGCAGGAGCGGGTAGAAGGCAACAAGAAGAAGAGCACGGCGGAGATCGCGAAAAAGGTCGCGAAAAAGAAGGGGCAAGCCGCGCGGGCAGACGGAGAAGCAAGCGGCTAAAAAGCAGGCAAAGGTCCAGCGGGGAAGAGGTCGCGCGGACTGAGAAGGCCGAGCGAACAGAAGAGAAGAGAAGAGCAGGTGACCGCGACCAAGATGCGGGTGAAAAGGAACAACCCGCACGGTCAGGCAGATCACAGCAGCAAACCGCGAGTATAGAGACAAGACTCGCGGACAGAGACAGACCGCAACGACTAGGAAGTCGGAGAGGCAAGAAAGAACAAGGAGCGCGGCGACAACGAAACAGGTCGCGGCGACAAAGAGTAGTAGGAGAAGAGAACCAAGAAGAAGCAAGCCGCGCGAACAGGGCGGCGGACAGAAACAAGCCGCGCGGATAGAAACAAGCCGCGCGGATAGAAGAGAGTGCAAGCCGCGAATCAAGTCGCAGAACGCGGAAAACAAGCGCGAACAACAGAGGGCGCACAGAATCAGGAGGAAATGACCGTGTCCTCTGATACCATGTTAGAAAGTAGCGAAAAGAAGTGAAAAGTAGAGAACAAGCGAATAAACTTTTGAATAATTGAAATTTTATTATCCAAAAAAGGTATCTATTACAAAGGTATGCCCTCCTTTATATAGAATGGAGGAGAGAAGAGAGAATACAAATAAGAGATGTGGGACTATAATTTACAGGACAAGCGGACTATACAAAACAAACAGCACAAGCCGCGCGGTTAGACAGCAGGGCTAACCGCACAGCTACCACCAGAGAGGAAGAGAGACTGCCAGGGTAGACCGCCAGACCGCCCGGTCTCCAAGCCGACTGAGACAAACCGCCAGACCGCGCGGTCTTCAACCCGCCAAGACAAACCGCCAGACCGCCCGGTCACCAACTTCAACAGAAGAGGGGGAGCTCATGGAGAGAGATCAACGGACTTCATGGATGGACCCAGTTGTAACTTTCCTTTCCACGGGAGAGTATCCAGAGGGGGCAGATAAGAAGAAGCTAAGGCATAAGTCAGCGTACTACCTCCTCCAGGACGAGCAGCTGTACAGGAAGACACTCTCGGGGATGTTGGCTCGTTACGTGGCCGAGGAGGAGGTACAAAGAATCTTGGAGGAAGTCCACTCCGGAGAGTGTGGGAGTCACTCCGGGAGTCGGACCCTGGAAGGGAGGATTGTTAGGCAAGGGTACTTCTGGCCCACCCTGGGCCATGATGCAACGGAATTCGCAAGAAGGTGTCATAAATGCCAGTTGTTTGCCCCCTCCAGCTACAGCCGGCCCAGCGAATCAAAAGTATCACGGCCCCCTGGCCCTTCGCCATTTGGGGAATGGATTTGGTTGGGCCATTCCCCCAGGCCAGTGGGCAGAGGAGGTTCCTCCTAGTAATGATTGATTACTTCTCCAAGTGGTTGGAAGTGAAGGCGCTGACCAAAGTGACCTCCCAGGTTATCAGAAACTTTGTCTGGGGAGAGATCATCTGCCACCATGGGCTGCCCCAGGCCATCGTCACGGACAATGGGCCCCAGTTCGCCAGCGTTGAGTTCACCAGTTTTTGCGAGCAGCTTGGAATCGACCTCAGGTTCGCCTCGGTCCATCACCCCAGGAGAAACGGGCAGGTGGAGGCCGTGAACAAGATCATTGTCAACCTCATGAAAAAGAAAGTGGAAAATCTGAAAGGAAGCTGGGTAGAGCAGCTCCCCGCGGTTCTCTGGGCCCTGAGGACCACCCCCAACACAGCTACAGGAGAGACCCCCTTTAAGCTCTCTCATGGGTGCGAGGCAGTGCTCCCCGTGGAATTTGAAATTCTAACGCCTCGGGTTGTCGCAGCAGGGGAAGGCAGGGAAGAATGACAAGCCGAGAACGAGGAAGAGCTGAGGCTCTCCCTTGACATGGTGGAAGAGCTGAGGGATTTTTCCGTCATCCGACAGGAAGAGGTGAAAAGGAGAATGGCCAAGTACTTTGACAAGCATGTCAGAGTCAAATATTTTGTGGAAGGGGACTTGGTACTAAAGAAGGTGGATGCAGCAGGGAGGTCGGCATCCGTAGAGAAGCTCAACCCCAGCTGGGAAGGACCGTTTATTGTAAAGGAGGCTTTAAAATCGGGAGGTTATCGACTCCAAAATGTGAAGGGCGAGACTCTGAGTATCACCCGGAGTGGTGATGACTTAAAACGTTTTTCCCCTGAAACATGTAAGTGATACCTCGATTCTAATAAAATTCTTTAACGCTTCAATACTGTCACGGCTAGCTTGCATGAAGAAATGGAATATGTTTGGACCCCGAGCAGATCCCGCTGTCAGGCTTTCACCTAGCTGGTAGGGCTGGAAGTCACTCGGTGTCATCCTTGGGCCTCGAGCAGATCCCGCTGTCAGGCTCGCACCTAGTTGACAGGGCTGGAAGTCACTCGATGGTATTGGTAGTGGACCCCGAGCAGATCCCGCTGTCAGGCTCTCACCTAGCTGGCAGGGCTAGAAGTCACTCAGTGTCATCCTTGGGCCTCGAGCAGATCCCGCTGTCAGGCTCTCACCTAGCTGACAGGGCTGGAAGTCACTCGATGGTATTGGTAGTAGACCCCGAGCAGATCCCGCTGTCAGGCTCTCACCTAGCTGGCAGGGCTGGAAGTCACTTGGTGTCATCCTTGGGCCTCGAGCATATCCCGTTGTCAGGCTCTCACCTAGCTGGCAGTGCTGAAAGTCACTCGATGGTATTGGTAGTGGACCCCGAGCAGATCCCGCTGTCTGGCTCTCACCTAGCTGGCAGAGCTGGAAGTCACTCAGTGTCATCCTTGGGCCTCGAGCAGATCCCGCTGTCAGGCTCTCACCTAGTTGACAGGGCTGGAAGTCACTCGATGGTATTGGTAGTGGACCCCGAGCAGATCCCCCTATCAGGCTCTCATGTAGATGGCAGGGCTGGAAGTCACTCGGTGTCATCCTTGGGCCTCGAGCAGATCCTGCTGTCAGGCTCTCACCTAGCTGGCAGGGCTGGAAGTCACTCGATGGTATTGGTAGTGTACCCTGAGCAGATCCCACTGTCAGGCTCTCACCTAGCTGGCAGGGCTGGAAGTCACTCGGTGTCATCATTGGGCCTCGAGCAGATCCCGTTGTCAGGCTCTCACCTAGCTGGCAGGGCTGGAAGTCACTCGATGGTATTGGTAGTGGACCCTGAGCAGATCCCACTGTCAGGCTCTCACCTAGCTGGCCGGGCTGGAAGTCACTCGATGGTATTGATAGTGGACCCCGAGCAGATCCCGCTGACAGGCTCTCACCTAGATGGCAGGGCTGGAAGTCACTCGGTGTCATCCTTAGACCTCGAGCAGATCCCGCTGCCAGGCTCTCAACTAGCTGGCAGGGCAGGAAGTCACTCGATGGTATCGGCCTTGAATTCGCCAGGTAAAGACCAAGAAGTTTCGAATGCCAAGGAGTAAGGGGGGATAAGTTCTGCATAGGCGAGTTTGGACTCGCCAAACCCAGCTCGGCATAGGCAAAGGGGTGGCGAGCCAGGTCTCAGGACCTCGCTGAAGGAAGGTGAGCCATGCCAGGACGCTTCACCCCTTTGGCTGTTTTACTTAGAAGAATTTTTTCTGAGTTCAACTTGGATGGCTCGCGGGCGAGCTGAGGTGGCGCGACAAGGGCGGAGAGCAGCCCTCTCCCGAATCGTCTGAAGCTCGGCAAGCACTCAAAACGTACCCTCTCACGGGCGCGTACTAATGACTATCCTACTCACAGTACATGTCTATGTGAGGTCGCCTGGGGAAGCACTCGCGGACATACAGGGCACAACAAACAGAAAACAAAAAAAAGTGGCACGGGTATGATCAAAAACTTTTTTTTTCATTAAATAAAGGTGTTTACAAAAGATGTTTACAGGGGCTCGCCTCGGCGAGTAAACCAAAACGAAGAATATACAAATTCAGGCCTCGCCGCCCCCGCCGGACTGGTCCTCGCCTTCGCCTGATTGATCCTGGAAGCCCTTCCCGAACATCGCGTCCAGGCTATCCTCTTTTTCACTGGGCGGCGTCGCTGGGAACAGGCTCGGCATCAGGTCCTTGGCGGAGATCTCCTCGCACCCCTACACCAGCACCCCCGTGTCCTTCATCATTTGGAGGGTGCATTCGGCGGCCTGGATGGAGTTAATTCGCAGCCTCTCGGCGAGATCGGCCTCGCCAAAGATCCGCGGCCTCTTGTAGGGGAGGGAAGGATCGGAGCCGCTGGCCGGGAAGAAGATCTCCGCCTGGCGGCGGACCTCGCAGTTAAGGTGTTGATTCTTCTCTTTCAGCTTTGTGTTCGCCCCCTCCAGCTCGGCAAGGCGGGCGCACAGCTGGCTAATCTCCTCCCCTTGCTCGGCATTGCGAGCCCGAAGCTCCCCCGCGGCCTTGGCATCCTGGTAAAGAGAAAATCCGGTTAGCAGCAGCGCAAAATATTCTAAGCAAAAGAGCAGAGGAGACCTTGACACTTACCAGTCCGCCGGCGGCCTAGGCGAGGTGGCCCTCAACGATGCCGAGCTGCTTTGCCTGATCAGCAACCTTGTCCTTGGCGACATCGCGGGCCTGCTCGGCTTTTAGGAGTTGATTGCCGAGGGCAAAGCCGCGGCGGGTCAGCATGTGGTGGAGCTCCATGGTCCGCAGGTGGGCCTGCAGACCCTCATGGCCGAGCTGCCGGAGGGTCATGTTCTTGTAGGCCTCGGCATCCTTGCGGCCATAGAGGCCGAAGCCGAGGGCGTAAGCATGGTCGATGGCGGGCTCGCAGTCATGCCAGGACGGATAGCGAGTGGAGATGGAGACCCCATGGGCCAGCTCATCCCACTGCACCATGGGCTCGCCCACCGAGTCCTTCCACCGCCCCCCGAAGTTAAAGAGGGGATGTTGTTTCGGCGCCCCGCGCTCGCGAGCCGCCCTCTTCGCCGAAGGAGGTGGGGAGATCGCCGCTGCAGAAGAAGGAGCCTCGCCGCCCTTCCGGCTTTTGCTGGTGATCTCCTTCAGCGGGCTCTCCGGCGACGCGTCGGGGGGGGGGGGGGTCTCAGACGAGCTTATGTATTTGGGGCTGGATTGATGTTGTTGTTGCCCCCGCGGAGCCAACATGGCTCTCCTCATCTTTTTTGGCAGTCGCTGGCAGTGTGGCGGGTTCGACCCCGCATCCTCAGGCCGCCTCTTGCTAGAAGAGGGTTGCGAGGAGGCCGCCTCGTCTCGGCAAGGCGCTGCCACCGCCTTCTCGCGAGCAAGGGGGTCCGGGTGCGACCCGAGGTCCGCAAACGGTGGGTTCACGGGAATTATCCGCTCCCCTGCAAGAAAATACTTGGAAAAAGTCAGAAGAATTTCAGCAGCAATATTGCGAGCTCGGCAATCGGGTGAGCTCGGCAAGGTGGGGAGAACAATACCTTCGCCGGGTAGGACGGGGAGAAGCGAGTCAAGGCCCCTTCGCAGGAAGGCGACCTCGAAGTCCTTGTGGAGGAAATACTTGTGGAGCTTGTCATCGTTGCCATACACGGCCGGTGGACGGTACACCTCCTCGCCTTTTTGCTGTGGCAAGTACGAGATGTTGCCGAGGTCGCCCTTGATGAAGGCGATCCTGATCATCTAGTTATGGTGCTTGTTCGCGATCTCGCGAACCTTGATCAGCGAGCCGCCGAAGTAGGCAACCCCATCCGGCGTCGCCTTGTAAGAAAAGAGCTTCCTGAACACTGTCAGGTTGAACTCAATCCTCTCCTGCCGGAGGTAGCTCGCGAACGCCACCATCATCGCGATGGCTTTGGAATTTAACAGCACGGGTACTGCTCCATAGTACTTCAGAATTTGCCGGATCTCCGGCCAGAGGGGGAGGCGCAACCCCACCTCGAAATGCGAGATGGGGAAGGCAAGCTCATCCTCGTAAAAGGTGTTGATGGCCTCCCCCTGCGTCGGCCTGCGCGCCTCGAAGCCCGACGACACATACTCAGCCTTGAACTCCGCGAGCTCCTCCTCGTTGGTATGCCCCTCGAAGAAGCAGTAGTCAGTGAAGTGCTGAGCGCACTTGGAGCGGCCGTCGGCATCAGGGTTGGCCTTGCCCATGTTCGCAGAGGAAGAAGCAGAGCACGAGCAGAAAAGGAGAAAAGCGCAGGGGGAGAGAGAAAGAGAGCAATAAAAGCACAGTACGGGGGTTGGTGGGGGGGGGGGGGGGGCTATTTATAGAAAAAGAAATCTGGGGTCAGGCCGTCCAATCGGCTCAGCTCGCCACCCCAGCTCGCCACCCCAACTCGCCACCCCAGCTCGTCGACTTCCGGCGCGTCCCAACCAAGGCTAAGTCAAACATCGCAGTATATTATTTGAATAACGTATGTCCAAGAATATTCTAAAAAACTACTAATTACAGAGACCAAGTTCAGGAGTAAAAAAAGCGGGGCACGCGAGCAGGGGGAGCATTAGGATGCGAGTACCGGTCGGCTCGGCAAAGGAGCCGCCCTCTTACCCACCCCGACCTCACGGCTCCCGCCCCCCAGACTGCCGCGCGCGGAGCAGTTCGCGGATCCTCCCCGAGTTTCTCTGCGCCACCGAGAGGCCATCGTCTATCTCGTCCAGAAGCCGGGAAGTAGACATCAGCTCGCCAGCCTGGCCGCTTCGCACCTCGTCGGCAAGACGCGCGTAGTCGCGCTGTAGCGTCTCGTTGACCCCCTGCACCTCGCGCAACCCGCACACCAATTTCTTGAGAAGCTTAACCTCCCTCCTCGTCAGCTCGCCTTGATCCATTTTAGGGCCCAGGTAAGAGTCCAGCGAGCTTGGGGAAGGGAGGGGAGAGTAGTGGGCTGCCCGCGAAGACTCCTCGGCAACGGATTGGCTGGGTGGAACTGTGGAGTCAAACATCAGCAAAAAGAGGAACGCAGGAAAAGCTCATGGGGCAAGAATCCAAGCAAAATTGACCTGACGAGCTCGACAACTCGAAGGAGATGCGTGGAGGGAGGAACCTCAGATCCTTCCCGCGACCTGGGTCGTGAGCCCCCGGTGAGAGAAGCTCGAATCCCGGGGTGGGGATGGTTCGCAGACTCGTCCCCGCAGCCACGTCAGTTCGCCGAGGAGAGGGGGCACGTACCGTCGAGCTCAGCCTCTGCGAGCTCAACCCCAAGGTCCCAAAGGGAGGGGACGACTCCCGGTGGCGGTTTTCCGGAGTCACGAACCGCGAGTCCCCGAGAGTGATCTTGGATCGCGGGGTGGCGTCTCGCGGCGCGGTGTCTTCTGCACCATCAGGGCGGCGGTCCGGGCCGTCACCGACCTCGACGACGTTCCTCCCTCTTTCAGAGGCAGGCAAAGTGGAGGAGCCGGTCTCATACTCCAAGGTGGCCCTCAGGTCGTTGTAGCTGGGCTTGGCCGCCTGAGGGAATGGTTTCATCTTCTTGGAGCTAGGCTCGGCAGAGCCACCCTGCGGCACAGCGGCAGGGACCGTCGTCCGGGCGGCTACGCGAGCTCGGTCTAGACGCTCTTGAATCTCCTTGGGGAGCGGCATCTTGGCAGGGTTAGAGCAAAGAAATGGCAAGAGTCAGGCAGGTGAGCAGGTGCATATATATAGCCGCAGGTGGACCCCACCCAAAGATTCCCTCCAGCTCGCCACCCCGCGCTCGCCGCACACTTGGGGTTGGATGTTTCTTTCCGAGCTTTGTCAAGCTCAAAAAGAGCGGGGATTATGTACAACCCCGTGTCCGGCGAGCAAGGTCGCCAGGAACCAAACAGATCGGGCTGAAGATAGTGGGCGAGCTCGGCAGTAGAGAAGCCGAGCCCGAGCTCGGCATTCGTCGACCGGAGATCGACATTCGTCGACCGGAGATCGACATTCGTCGACCGGAGATCGACATTCGTCGACCGGAGATCAGCATTCGTCGACCGGAGATCAGCATTCGTCGACCCCGAGCTCGGCATTCGCCGAGCTAGCCCAAGAATCGTCAAGCTCAGGTCAACTGATGGCGACCAATGGATGGGCGAGCTCACCGTCCCAGCTCGCGTCCTCGCAACGGAGCTCGGCAACAGCAGGCGAGCAGGACCTGCCGAGGTGATCAAGCCCCCCAGCTCGCCTGGATGTATGAGGTACTTTTTACTGTTTTGCCCCCACTGGTCTGCCTATAGCCCTTCAAAACAGCGGAGTTTGGATGTTGGCAGACCCAGCCAAGGGTTTTTTGGTAACTTCACGTCAGTTCATTTGTTTATTGGCAGTTCAGATTCCAAAAAACTATAAATAGGACCCAAGGGGTACCTCAGAAGGCATGCTTCTTGTGCTCTCCTGCTCTAGTTTTCACGTGCTTTCTGAGGGTACCTTAGCTCGGCCTCTGGCTAAGGAGGGGAAGCGCTCTCAGATCTTCCGGGTGTGTGGTGGGTCCTCCCCGCCGAGCCCTTGGGTCGGTCTTTCCTTGCTTTCTTTGTTGTTTTGCTTGCAGGAGTGAAGTAGGCGCGAGACCACCCCTTCCCCAAGGGTGAACTCCACAGGAGACCGTTTTTCGGTTTCAACAATCTGCACCTAGGAAATTCAACAACAAATCGTGTCGAGAGTGGACATAGTCAGTTGAAAAAGTTTCTTGAAGTCTCTATTGACAACTTGACGACAGTTTGGAGGGCCTTTGATCAAATGATTGATCTACAACATATAGAAATTAAAAGATCATTTGACCATAGTACAATGCAATCAAGTAAAGAGTTTCACAGTATATTATATTCCGATCTAGTGGGCCGTGTTTCACTCAAGGCATTGTCCATTATAAAGGAAGAAGAAAAAAATATTACCGCAACGAGTATGTTTGTGAAGAGGAATGCACTCATCTTAATCAGTGTACATTGGGACTACCATGTGCACATGAGTTGATCTTCCATATCACACAGAGGAAATCTTAGCCATTATGGTTAGTACATAAGCATTGGAAACAATTGAAATATACACGACGTCAAAACTTAATCCAAAAGTCAAACAAATGAAGATGAAAAAAGTGGAAAGTATGACATAGATATTGAGATTGAAGGGATTAAAAAAAAGGTTTCAAAACACTTCTGAACATCAACAATCAAAAATGAAGAGAAAATTATGGGAAATCATGGATCCGGGTTCAAGCCTTACAATTGAGCCATATTTACCTATCAAGTTAAAGAGACGACTAAAAGGAAGCACAAAAAAATTTAAAGAGCGCATAAAAAATGCAAAGCGTGAGCCATCATTTTTTGAGCATGTTCTGATGGATGTCCCGCTCTTGTTGCGAAACTTGAAGAAATCATCTAGAAGTCAAATAAGTCAGAAAAACAATTGTTTTGATCGGGTACGTTGACAACTTCCACTACAATATGCTGAAAATTTGGTCGATGTTTATTATGCGGCATCTGACGGACATTGTGGTTACAATGTTATTGCGGAAGCTTTGAATATATCTGATGACTGACTTAAAGTTAGAGGTGATCTCTCCACTGAGTTGACTACAAAGGAAGGCATTTACGGTCACAATTTGGGAGTTCCAAGATGCAAGTAATTGATCGATTCATTACATTGTCATATCGTTCCAGCGCCTTTGGAGAAGTGGATGTCCATGCCGGACATAGGATTGGTCATCTCGTCACGCTACAATGTTGGGGTGGTTCTTATTTCAAAGGGTCAAAACATAACTTTTTTCTCATTGGATTCTGCGGTTCCTTCCAATCATAAGCTCATTTTCATCGGATTTATAAATAATAATCATTTTGTTGGCCTCCGAATGAAAGATGTATGTCCGTTACCTCAAATTTATTCAACTTGGGCGAGATTTCATCATTCAATAGCTAGTTCTTGGGAAACTATTTACGCTTCACGTTTACGTTGAAAAGGACCACAAATAGTAAGTCTTACCCTCATATTTGTCTATTTATCCTTATTTGCGATGTATTCATTATGTTTCTTAACTTCTACTTTCGTATAAACAGTGCAATTTTGGAGAGATTGAAGACTTACAATATAAGTTGGAAAACATAATCATTGAAATCAATATGATTAGTCTTTATCAAATATTTAAATAACATCATTATCTTTTTTGCATACAATGCTAACTACTGTTTTTTTGACAGAATATATGTTTATTTGAAGAGTTTGAAGATTTTGAACCAAAGGGATGCAGATGCACATTCATATTTTAAATTGTTGTAATATTTTGGTGCAAAAAATAAAACCCATAATTTTGAATGAACCTCTTTTTTGGTAGAATCTTTTTTTTTTATTTTTGGCCATGGTTTGCTAATAACAAAAATGTTTGCTAATAGCTATTGTCAAAAAAGATGATTTGCTAATAACCAAGATTTGCTAATAGCCAAACAAGGTTTGCTTATAACAATGCCCTTTATCAAACATGTTAATAATCTTATTTTTTTATTATCACAATGGGCAAAAAAAGCTTTACACTGTTAGATAAATGAGAACTAATTAGATCAGTAAAATAAATCCTCTCCAATGAACGTGACACACACAGTCCTATTGGGTCATGGTAAACATAATTAAATCAATTGGACCCAATGAACTCTCGTTGAACCTATTAGGTCAATATTAGCTCATGCCTTGAACTTGTGATCAGGGGAGGAATTATTCACGGCCACACTCGGGAACGTGCCCGGACTGAATTTTTGGAAAGAAAAATATTGTTTTTTAAGCTTATACGAACTTACAAACTTTAATAGTTGATTTTTCCTCAACTGCTCAAATAAATTCAAATCCGAAAACGGCGTTGGACTCGTATCAAAAAACTACATAAGATAGATCCTTCAATCAACTATTTTCTTGAAGATTTGACAAGATTATCATTTTCAAAATTGAAATTCTATATCTAAATGTCAAAAATCTGTTATGGTTAGATTTATTCAAATATTCATAAAAAATAAGTTCATCCATCGGATTCGATTCGGATCTAAAACATTATGTGCATGCATGATTTTTCATATTCGGGTCTAATTGACTCAACAGATTCATAGTCTTAATTATTTGATTCAATATGAGATTGCAATTCAGTTGAAATTTCGTTACTTAGTTTTGCTTATAAACTGGATTAAAGAGCAATGCAATGAAATTTGTGTTTCACATTTAAGTTGTGATGTTTAATACATATGCATACAACATATATATGCCGCCGCGGGAGGAAGTTTCATGGGGGATTTCTTCCTGATTCCGAGTGGCGGCCAGAAATCCTGGAAGAAGAACAGGAACGCGACGTGGGCTTCTTCCGCTCGTTCTTTTCAAGCGGCACTGTCCGATTTCTTCGTTTCGCCAGACGGCAGTGGAAAAGTCTAGGCGGCAGCGGCTAGCCCGATCGGCAATAATGACGGTGGATTTCCCTTCTTCCTTCACGATCGGCGAGCCCTGCTGCGATTTCTCTTCTTCTGTGCGAAAAATCGCCAGGGATCGTGGTAACGGGAGAGACGGACGCGTGAGCAACGGGGCATAAACTTCGAGATTGTGTGTGTTGCTCGAAGCATCCGGATGGGGATCAAAGTGGAATTCCCTACCCGCTGCCCCTAGGTGGGTATAAATAGGCAAACTCTTAGGAGTTACTACGGGTATGGGTTAACAGTGTACCCTAACTGACCCGTTAAGCCTCCGAACCCGTTATTCGTCCAAATATACACTAACAATATATACACATACATCCAATATTTTTCGGCAATGGGTCTCACAGATTGTTTTTTTTTTCAATTTCTAAAATGTTCTCATGAAAATATTATTGGCATTTCTTTTGTAAGTGAGTGTACACATGATATTTTTGAAATGATGATTCAATTTACATATTCGTTTGAATGTTATGATCATACAGAATTTTTTTTATTTTTTTTTATTGATGCCTCTGAATCCTAGTTCCGTCACTGCTTGTGGTGCATGTAAAGGCCACCCCCACATGCGTTCACTTGCTCAAATCTAGCTCAACATGACCATCATACACTTAGTCTTTGTTTGGCGCGGTAGTGGCAATCGTGAACGTCATGAACTGTCGTTCATGAACGTCCGACCTCACCTAAAAAATTCAATCCTTTTATACTCAAAACTAGTTTATTTTCTTGGTAGCAGTCATACATTCTACGATAATAATGTTTTTGATCAAACGAGGCCATAGAACATTCATATTAGTTGATTAACAGTTTATTTGCAGTTACAATTTTGATTACAACTAAAATGTTGGGTCCAAAATAGATTGCTAATAGCCTAATACCAACCACTTTTTTATTCCAAGCACTTTTTTGGCTCTATATGTGAAACAGGACTATTATTAATGAGCTACGGTAAATGTTCAGAAAATTGACCTCAAGCTCGCGGAACCCTAACGCATCATTCAAATCAGCTCTCTCCTGCCGGCGATCACGTCGGAGACGGCCCGTTGTATTCCGAGAAATTATTCCAGCAGCCTTCCGGCTTCTTCGCCACCGCGGCGACGAAAACGGAGACGAGCACAGCGCTAACAAAGCATGCCAGAGCAGTCTCCCCAAGCCTCGAGAAGGAGAAGAAGACAACATCGCCCCCATTGCGCTTCCTCTGTTCAATCGCGGACATCATCATCTCAATGATCGCGCCTCTGAGCTTCTCCGCCGCATTCGAGAATCCGACCATCGCCGCCTCCATCTTCCCCTCTCCCTCATCCTTCTCCAACCCCTTTGCGGCGTTCGATGATCCCGTCGAGATCTGGAACAGAGAAACTCGTCGCCGGGGGTCAAATTAATCGCGAGAAAAGATAAATGATTTGGTTTAGCCGTTTTAAGAGCTCACCTCCTCCGTATAACATCCTCCGCCTCCAACGATCTCTTCAACGAGCAGATCCAGCGCCGTAGACGTGATCGCTTCGTTGTGTTCGACTGAGGACGGCAGTGAGATCTCCGGCCCGCCGGATGGATTGTCGGAATTATCGAGTGCCAGAGGGAGAACAGGAGAATTTGATCCTACCTCGTCGAGATCGCCAGCTGTTGTCACAATAGAACTCGATGAAGTGGCCGAGAGATCGTCGGCGATAGTGGAGATCTGATGAGAAGCAGTGAAGTAGACATCGGCATCCTCGGAATTAGGGTTAGCATTGGGTTTCGAATCACGGCGGGGATTCTTCTTCGTGCTCCCGCGCAAAGGAACCCCCATTTTGGAAACCCTGAGGAGGGAGTCCTTCATGGCTGGGCGGGAAATAAGCTCTGGATCTACTGAGGGGGGCTTATTTATAGAATTGGAGGACGGAAATGGGGGAACAGGGGAAGCAAGAATAGTAGATTACTGAACTTAAAAATTAGGGAAATGTTATAAGCACACATATTATGACTATTAGCACAGCTACAAAAGATTCAAAATAATATTTAAATCTTCCTTTTAAGCTCACACCGTTTCTCTTCCCTCGCCCGAGCCCGTCTCTCCCGTTCGCCAAAGTACTCTTCATAGGCATGATTCCGATCTTCCTTCCGGCGAACTATGCGATCTAAATCTGCCGCTTTTGGGCGCGCAAATTTTTTGGTTTCGGGTCCCAACCTAGGTTTTTCTAGGTTCGGGACATCTCACATACCCATTTGCACTAAGACAGGAACATCTTGGATGTGATAGAGACATCTTTGGTGTGCGAACAGTTAAAAATCTGACATACATTTTTACGCGTGAGATCGGGCTGACTCATGCAACGAAACGTCACTAATGCCAGACGATCCTATCCCTGTACCTAGAAATTTCGTCTCCAGCCACATGGGTTTCTTCCGACTGGGGATTGCTGAGTTGTGTTGTAAATGGGAGCTCACCATCACCGCAGATCTGGCAGATCCAACACTTTTGTGTAAAAAAATTTAAATAATTTACTTTTTAATATATATTAACTGATTAGAGTCAATTGTGTTGCGGCCAAATTCGACCTCTTGGTCGGACCGGATTAACCTAAACCGTCTGAGCCCACTGTGCGAACAGAAAAAGAGAGTCCGGAAATTGGAAAAACTGAAATCTTTATATTCCAAA
Organism: Platanthera guangdongensis; assembly: GCA_039583875.1. Lineage (NCBI taxonomy): Eukaryota > Viridiplantae > Streptophyta > Magnoliopsida > Asparagales > Orchidaceae > Platanthera > Platanthera guangdongensis. The sequence goes on along the minus strand of CM077154.1, from coordinate 120,417,114 downwards.
AAAGGTGTGTATTATATAGTATAGCCTCCATTTTATAGAATGAAGGAGATGTGAGAGATTACAATTAAACAATGTGGGACTAAAAAAATACATGTACAAGCGGTTTAACCTAAGTACAAGCCGACCAAGCCACACGGTTTGGCGAATGGGCAAACCGCCCGACAACCACCAGAGGGAGAAACCAAGCCGCCACTAGAGCCCGCCAGGTCGCCCGGTCTCCAAGACGCCAGGGATAGATTGGCAGACCGCCAGGGCACCAACAGCAACAGACCTGCAACCAAATCGCTGGAGAGAAACCGACAGACCGCCCGGACTGTAATCCTCCAGAGTTAGACCGCCAGACTACCCGGTCTCTATTCTGCAACACTCTCCCTCAAACTGGAGCATATATGTCGATCATGCTCAGCTTGTCGCAAATGTGATGAAAAGAGGCGGATACCGGCTTGATGAAAATATCAGTCAACTCTTTATCAGAGGTGACGAACGAAGTACAAATTTGTTCCTTCAGAATCTCTTCCCGAATAAAATGACAGTCAACTTCAACGTGCTTAGTTCTCTCATGGAAGACCGATTTTTTAGAGATGTATATGACAGTCTTGTTGTCACAAAACATAGGTAGAGGATGGTTGTAGACCTCTCCTAAGTCAAACATGAGAGCCCGTAACCACTTCAACTCACATGTGGTCGATGTTATACTTCGATATTCTGCTTCTGCACTGGACCTGAAGACAATCGACTGTTTCCTGCTTTTCCAGCTCATAAGATTCCCCCCCCCCCCACAAAGGTGCAAAAACCTGATGTTGACTTGCGGTCTCCTTTGTCATCGACATAGCTTGAATCGGAGTACGCTTCAACCCTCAAATGTTCATTCTTCTGAAAGAGAAGTCCTTTCCTAGGAGCTGATTTAATATACTCCAATATCCTCAGGGCAGACTATAGATGACACTCCCTTGGAGCTTGCATGAATTGGCTAACCTTGCCTACAACATAGGCAATGTCGGGTCTGGTCACCGTGAGATATATAAGTTTACCAACCAGATGTCTGTACCTTGTAACATCAGAAAGAAGAGGAGAGTCATTCATCCATGTTTTATCTTCTCCAGTCGTCATGGGACATCAGGCAGATTTAGCCCCAGTCAACCCTGCCTCTTTTAACAAGTCAAGAGCGTACTTCCGTTAGGAGAGAATAAAAGAATCGGGCTTCCAAGAAATTTCTATCCCCAAAAAGTATTTTGGAGAGCTCATATCCTTTGTAACCATGTGTTGCTGAAGATGCTTCTTTGTCAAGATTATCCCAGCTTGGTCATCTCCAGTAAGAAGAATATTATCCATATATACCGCAAGCACCACTAGACTCAGAGAAGTTTTACGAGTAAATAAGGAGTGATTGGCAGAACTTCTCGTAAAACCTACGGCTGCCACAATCCCGCTAAACTTGTCAAACCAAGCGCGAGAACTTTATTTTAGGCCATAGATAGCCTTCTTGAGCCGGTAAACCTATGTCTCCCCCAGAGCAACATACCTTGGAGGTTGCTCCATGTAGACATCTTCCTGAAGATCCCCATAAAGAAAGGCATTCTTGGCATCCAGCTGTGAAATGGGCCAATCCCCGTTGACAACCATAGAAAGAAGGACCCTGATAGTGCTGGGATGAGCAACTGGAGAGAAAGTGTAAAAGTAGTCAACTCCATAAGTCTGGGTAAGGCCATTGGCAATAAGTCGAGCCTTGTAACGATCCACACTGCCATCTGGGCGGAACTTCACCACAAATACCCAACAACAGCCAACAACATCTGTGCCGAAGGGAGGAGGAACTAGGGTCCAGGTACCTCGTTCAGTGAGAGTAGCAATCTATTCATCCATGGCAGCCTTCCAATGTGGAAGAGTAAGGGCCTCCTGATAGGAACGGGGGGGGGGGGGGGGGGGGCGTGAAAGTGGAAGAGATAGCCATCACAAACTTCCTGCGGGCAGGGGTTAGACGATCATAAGAAACAATAGCAGCAAGCGTGTGCTTGGTACATGCTCGAACCCCTTTGCGAAGAGCAATGGGGAGGTCCAGGTCAGCAGGTTCCTCAGTATCCGGAGCATCCGTGGTGGAGAGAGCTGGCCCGAGAGGAGAGAGCGACGACAGTGAAGAGGATGGAGATTGCGGAGGTAAAGAGGGAGGAGAAGACGATGGAGATGGTGGAGGAGGAAATACCTCGGTAGGAGGAGATGGGCTGGAGGTAAGAGGAGGACTGGATGCCACAGGGAGAGGAGAGGAGTCGGTAGAGAAATATGGAGCATTCTAGAATAAGGTAACGTCCGCAGAGACGAACTGCTTGCGAAGAATGAGGTCAAAACAACAATAGCCTTTTTGAGTGATAAAGTAGCCTATAAAGACATATTTGGTGGAGCGAGGGGAGAGTTTATCGCGGGTGATGGAGAGAGCATGCATAAAGGCTGTACACCTAAAGATACATAGAGGGAGAGGAAAGGGATCCTTTCCTGGATAGAGAATGGAGAAAGGGGTTTGACCGCGGAGAACGATGGAGGGAATGCGATTGATGAGATAGTAAGAAATGAGAACAATATAGCCCCAGTATGAGTGATGCACATGCATTTGCGTTAGCAAAGTGCGAGCGACATCAAGGAGGTGACGGTTTTTGCGTTCCACCACTCCATTTTGTTGTTAGGTGTAAACGCAACTTATTTGATGAACAATCCCATGTTGCATACAAAAAAAGGAAAAAACTTGACTAACGTACTCTTTTGCATTATCAGAGCGTAAGACTTTAATGGAAACATCAAACTGATTTTTAATTAAATGATAAAAAGATGTCCATACATCAAAAAGTTCAGAGCATTCTCGTAAGAGATACACCCAAGTACATCGAGAGAAGTCATCAATGAAAGTAACAAAATAAGAACTACCCCGACCAATAGTAGGGGTAGGAGCAGGACCCCAGATGTTGGAGTGAACAAGATCAAACAGACGGGTAGAACCATGATCTTGCTTCAGCGGGAAGGAGGAATGGTGATGTTTGCCAAGCTGACAGGCATCACAGTTGAGAGGAGAACTGTGCGGAGGGAGGTGAGGAAGAAGCTGATGAAGAAGTCATGGAGGAGGATGTCCAAGACAGAGATACCATTGTAGAAGATCTGTAGATGAGGAGGAGAAGGCTGAAAGAGCGAAAACGTTGTCGAGGAAGTAGAGTCCGCCGCTCTCAGTCTCATTATCAATCGTCCGTTGGGAGCTTGAATCCTGAAAAGAGGAAGAAGTTGGAGTAAATGTGACATAGCATTGAAGTTGCTTGCACAAAGAAGTAACGAACAATAAATTGCATGAAAACTTGGGCACATAGAGAGTGTCGGCCAGGCGAAGAGATGAAGTGACTTGAACCACTCCCATCCCATGAATCGGGGAGGGAGAGTCGTCTGCAACAAGTACCGGGGACAACCGATCATGTGTTTCAAGGAGAGAAAAGCATTGCGGATTGCCCATCGTGTGCTTATTTGCACCAAAATCGATGAGCCATTTACCTTGAGTAACCACGTGAGCACTACCTGAGGAAGTGACCATCGAAGCGGGCGGCTTGGAAGAGGAGGTGGAAGAGTCACCAGAAGGGCGAAGATATAGATGTTTCATCCAGCAGCGATCCACAAGATGCCCGGTGCGGCCACAGTGAGAGCAGAGGAAGCGCGAAGAACTTCGGCCACCAGAATGGTGGTTGCGACTACTAGAGCCACTCCGTTGAGTCTGGTGAGCATATTGTTCTGGAGGAGAAGAAGACAGAAGCGGACGCTGAAGGAGAGATGTAACTGCGGCAATGCGTGCAGCAGTTATATCCAAATTGGGAGAGTCCGCTTCACCCAAGATTTGTTGGCGGATCATGTCGTAGGAATCAGGAAGCCGTATTGATAAGCGGCAGTAGGAGACATAGAAAGACGGACAAAGAAGTCTGCATACAAAGTATAGATGCGGGACGTCTGAGCCCCCTTCGAGTACAGAGCAGCAAGATGAAGCCATGCCTTCTTGACCATCTCATCATGATGGATGACAGGAAGACACTCATCGGAAAGACTGTTAGCGAGCCAAGTGCGCACAAGCGCATCACTAGCATCCCAATCGTCAAACTCAGCGAAAGTGGGAGGAGGAGGGTCATCGGTGAGGTGGTGTCGTTTGCATTGTGAGCGAAGGAGGGAGGTGAAGGAGACGATCCAATCCGGGTAGTTGGAACCAACAAGATTGGAGACAGTGCCAAGATTCCCGGAAGGAATGGGAGGAGGAGGCGGAGTTGTCACAGGAGTAGCGGTGGTGGTAGAAGATCCGGAAAGAGCCATGGAAGAAGCCGCGCGGGTAGAGAGAAGAGAGAAAGGCCGCACGGGTAGAAAGAAGTCGAGGCGGATAAAAGGCCGCGCTGGTAGAGAGAAGACCGCAGCGGACTCAAGGAATGGTTCTGCAGCGGATAGGACAAGAAACCGCAGCGGACAAGAGAGGAAACCACGGCGGACACATGGAAAGATGTCGTGCGGGAAGAGAGCAGGCCGCACGAATAGGAGACTGAGAAGTCACGTAAGAGGCCGCGGAGAAAGCGAGAAGAAGGCTGCGCAAACACAGAGCAGCGACAAAGGAAGGGAGGAGAGACCGCACGAACAAGCAGCAAGAAGGAGATCAAGTCGCGCAGACATGAGAACACACTGAATCAGGCGGACAAGTTCGCGTGCTCTGATACCATGTGCGAACAGAAAAAGAGAGTACATAAATTGGAAAAACTGAAATCTTTATATTCCAAAAAATGTGTGTATTACATGGTATAGCCTCCGTTTTATAAAATAGAGGGGATGTGAGAGATTACAATTAAACAATGTGGGACTAAAAAAATACATGTACAAGCGGTTTAACCTAAATACAAGTCGACCAAGCCGCGCGGTTTGATGAATGGGCAAACCGCCCGGCAACCACCAGAGGGAGACACCAAGTCGCCACTAGAGCCCGCCCGGTCGCCCGGTCTCCAAGATGCCATGGACAGATTGGCAGACCGTCTGGGCACCAACAACAACAGACCTGCAACCAAACTGCTGGAGAGAAACCGACAGACCGCCCGGACTGTAATCCGCCAGAGTCAGACCGCCTGGTCTCTATTCTACAACACCCATGGAGCGGTCGAGCGTGCACACAGCCATAGAGAAAGAAAAGCTAACAATACAATTTTTTTTGACGCGAAAATCCGTCAACTGGGTGAAAATTCACGTAGTCGGATCTGTGCAGACCAAACCTCCACTAGATATGAGTGTTGTTGCAGGGCTTTTTCAAGAACTTTAGAGCAATAAGCCGCCCCTCATTACAAATATTATTAGGGAGAGAGATGGGAGGGTAATAATCCACCGTTCTTTGAGCTAATTATTTCGTTGTCTGCTGCGGGGAGCGATGCACTCGTTGTATTATGGAGTCCTCTGGCAGTTCTTGGAGGCGGGAACAACTTGTTGTACTTGTTCCGATGTCTATGGCTTGGAAGCTCGTGTAGCGCACTTGGTGTGTCCTATCCTCTGTGAATCGTCTCCTGCTGTACTTAGAGAAGACGAGAATTGTTGACTTGCTGACGCTTGGTGGGCTCGTTGCTAAGCTGAGGGCGTTGAACACTTGCAGCAGTTTTGAGAGAAAAACTCACAGAGGTGTGCTTGGAGTGGACTTGTTTGCAGAGCGCACCGAACGTATACTGATGGAGAGCACGCAGTGCGCTCGTTGGAGGAGAACACACTGTTGGAACACCCTATTACTAATTTGGGTCAGGATCACTATGTCTCTAGGAAATCTTTGTTTGACCTCCTGTATAGCTCAATAGGTCAATTAGAATTGAGTTTAAGGGTTAGAAGTCTAGGTTTGGAAGCTGCCCTGAAGACCAGGATTTTCTGTCTGGAGACTAAGTCTAATCGTCGAGCTCAGCACGACGATTCGTCGAACTCCGATCGACGATCGTCTAGCTCAACTTCGACAGATCGTCGAACTCCATTCGACTATCGCTGAGCTCAACTTCATTATATCGTCGAACTCCGTTCGACGATCGGTGAGCTCAGGTCGACGATTTTGACTTTGCTTTGGATCTCTATCTCTGAGCTCAGTTCGACGATCTTTGAGCTCAGATCGACGATATTTTGCTGCTGTGTACTTCCAGATCGCTGAGCTCAGCTCGACGATAGCAGAGCTCAGTTCGACGATTTCAGATAACTTCAAGGATGTTTCTAGATTCAAATTCAAATCAGTTAAGGAGTTATTCTGCAATTAATTCAGAGATTTCCTAGCCGTTTTCATTCATTTCTGGACCAAGTTTCAAGGGATTTTTAAAGGGAATATTTCTATGAACTTTCCTCCAGAAGAGATTCTGCAATTAAGGATGCAATTAATGCAGGCCAATGGCTACTTGACAGAGAATGTTACTCTATTCTGTACCAGAGAATAAAAGATAGAATATTTTGGAGTCAAAAATAAGAGACAGAGAGAGACACACAGATAACAGAGATACATTCAAAAATAATCTGTCTCAAAGAATTCTCAAGAACACACACATCCAAGGAGATCAAGCTTTCAAAAATCTTCAGATCTCTTTAGTTTCAAAGTGTTCAAGGCCAACATATTTCCAGACTCCAGACATTCAACATTTCAGTTATTGCTGAAATCATCTATTGCTGGAGTTCAATCTTTGAAGGCCTATCACCCTCAGCAAAGCTTTTCTTCCTGAAGATCTCAAGGATTCAGGGGGAGCTTTGACATCAACAATCCACATAGTCTTCTCAGTTGTTTGAGAAAGAGAAGACTTCCATCACTCTCTCACCCCCTCTCTGTAAAGGGTTTCTCAAACTCCCTTCAAAAGTTTGAACTTGGTTTTTGAGCACCTTGTCAAAAGCTCATTGGTGGCAAGACACCTGATCAAAAAATCTAGTTTGGTTTTTGAGCACCTTATCAAAAGCTCATTGGTGCCCAGGACACCTGATCAACTCATCCTGCAGTGGATTCCTACCTAGGGTGGTAGAAGAGTGGATGTACCCAAGTTTAGGGGAACCACTATATTTCCTTGTGTCTTCTGGTTTTGCTTGTGTTTATGTTTGTTTCTGGTCTTGATTTTTCTGTGATTAGCTTTTGTTTAACTTAGTTCTGTGATTAGATTTTTAACTGCTTCCCTGCTCACTCTTATTACAACAATTGTTGTAAGAAGGTTTCAAAGCACCATATACTCTATTCACCCCCCCTCTAGAGTATATCAGATCTAACTACACTTTTAATTGGTATCAGAGGGAGGTTGGTTAAACATACCATACCTGATTGGTTGTACAGGCTAACACCTGAACCCAAAGATCCCAAGTTAGATCTACTTTCTTTTGTATTTTATTATTAGATTTGCTTTCACAAATCATGACCCAAAACAAAGATTATGCTAGCACTAGACCTCCAGTGTGCAATCTATCCAAGTTTGCACTTTGGAAAGCAAGGATCAGACTGTACATGAATTCTATTGACGAAGACATTTTTAACTCTGTTTTGACAGTGTGTCCAAGACCCCCAGAGAATTCCAGTACAAATGATGTTCCACCCCCATCAGGAACAGATGCTGATATCAAGAGATGGAAGGTAGCTGATGACAAAGCTATGAACATCTTGTCCCAGACAATGTCTGATGACATATTCCAAAAGGTGGTTGAATGTAATTCAGTAAAGGAAATTTGGGACAAACTCTCAGAAATAGTCTCAGGCTCAGCTGATGAGAGAAAGGATAGGAGATCTCATCTCATCTCTCAATATGAGAATTTCAAAAAGGGAGAAACCGAGTCAGTGGGAGACATGTACAACAGACTAAGTCTAATTGTCAGTGAACTCAGGACATTGGACAAAGAGATCTCTCTAACAGAGCTTAATGACAAGATCCTAATGTGCTTCCCTAGCACTTGGGATTCAAGAATCTGGCCAATTAAAGATGCCAGAAGTCTGAATGAGATCACTACTGAAGCTCTATTGGGTAAGCTCAAATCCTATGAGCTACTCATCAAAAATAGAGAAGAAGAACAGAAGGCTGCCTCACCAGCCACAAGAAAAGAGAAGACCATAGCCTTCAAGACAACTGAGGATCTGCCTGAAGACAAAGCCACAGGCAATGATGAACTACTTAATCTGTTGGCCAAAAGATTTTACAAGATGGCCAGAAAGGACTTCAGAAGGAAATCATACAAGGAACATGATAAGCCAAGGTATGACAAGTCCACTAATAATTACAATAAAGACATTATTTGCTTTGGTTGCAGAAAACCAGAGCACATAGTTCCTGACTGTCCAGAGAACAAGAACAAGGATAGAAGGGACAGGAAAGAAAGAAGAAAGCAGAAAGACTCCAAAAGGACTGGCAATGGAAAACCCTCATCAAGCAAAAACAAACATACAAGAAAGAGGTTTGTTGCTGAATCCTGGAGTGAGACTGAAGAGGAGTCAGAAGCCTCATCCAGTTCCAGTGATGATGAGGATGATGTAGAAAAAAAAGAGTTCTGCATGATGGCAATCAATGCCTCACAGCACAATTCAGAAGAAGAGGAGTCAGAGTCATACTCAGAGACTCAACCTGAAGAAGATCAGGTAATTGGTTTTTTTGATTTTAGTTCAGAGGATTTTAAATCTGAATTTAAAACACTGTGTTTAGACCTGCTAAAGTCTGAGAAAGAAATTATCTCTCTCAGAAATCAATTATCTGAACACAATACTTCAAAGTCAGAAAACCTCAAACTCTCTCAGGAGTTGGAGTGTTGTAGGGAACAGATAGCTTCACTGAAAAGTGAGCTTTCTGAGGCCAAAAAGCTTGAAGAATCCCTTAATGGGAGAAGCATCAAGTTGATGGACATCACAAGCACAGTGAACTCCAGATTTAACAGTACACTGGGCTTGGGTGCCTCATCCAGCCAACCTATAGTCCTATCAACTCCAATCAAATTCATTTCTGACAAAGGAAAGGGAGTTGTAGAGGTTGTTAGGAAAAATTCTGATCTGCCTCAGAAAACCAAGTCCCAGCAGAAATCGTCGAACGGAGATCGACGATCGCCGAATGAAGATCAACGATCGCCGAACGCAGCTCGACGATCTCAAGCAAAATCGTCGAACGAAGATCGACGATCTCAGCCAAAGTAGTCGAACGCAGGTCGACGATCTCAAATACCTGACCTCAGCCATAGTCGACCGTCGAACGGAGCTCGACGATCTGACCCAAGATCGTCGAACGCAGCTCCAAGATCGTCGAATAGAGGTCAGAGCTCTGGAAAAGTTTTCAAAGGCAAATCAAAGTTCAATCCTAAGGGTCCCTCATCCCAAATCTTTAACCCTTATACTGAATGGATTATACCTCCAAGGAGATATCATCCTGATGGATATAAGAGTCAACCTGGGATGTCTTTTATTTCAGAATTTAAAGGTTATCACCCTAGACCCAAGGTAAACTGGGTTAAAAACAAATGAATTGTCTTATGTGCAGGTGAAGACCTATCCAACATCTAACCAGCAATGGTATTTGGATAGCGGGTGCTCTAAGCACATGACAGGGAACAAGGACAACCTCACATCCTTCAGAGCCAAGCTTGGACCCAAAGTTATCTTTGGTGATTCAAACTTTGGACAGACTAAAGGATATGGTGCAGTCAAGATTGGATCAGTAACTTTCAAGAAGGTAGCCTATGTGGAAGGACTGAAGCACAACCTAATTAGCATCAGTCAGCTATGTGATGAAGGCTACCAGGTGACCTTCAGCAAAGTCCTATGCAAAATCAAGTCAGAGGACAATGCAACTGTGTTGACAGGTAAAAGGAAAGGTAACATCTACCTTGTAGATTTTCTTTCAACTGATGTAGATATCTGCTTGTTCAATTCTGTCTATAAACCAAAACTTTTCTGGCATAAGAGACTAGGACACCTAAACCTTAGAACTATTGCTAGGCTATCCAAGGATAATCTTATTAGAGGACTATCATCTGGCCCCTACAAGAAGGAAGGACTCTGCAGGGCTTGTCAATTAGGCAAGCAAACTAAAAACAGCTTTAAGTCACTTAATAAGAGTGATTCACCTAGGATATTGTATCTGTTACACATAGATCTTTTTGGACCCATCACAGTACAAAGCCTAGGAGGGAAATCCTACACTTTAGTAGTTGTAGATGACTTCTCTAGATTCACTTGGGTGTTCTTTCTAAGGAAGAAGTCTGATAACTTTAAGTGTCTGACAGAGTTTCTCAAATGTATACAGATTGAGTTCAATACTCACATTGCCCTGATCAGAAGTGATCATGGGATAGAGTTTGATTCTCTTCTTATGCAAGAGTTCTGTCAGAGTGAAGGGATCAGACATACTTTCTCAGCTCCTAGAATTCCTCAACAAAATGAGGTAGCTGAAAGGAAAAATAGAACCCTTATTGAATCTGCCACTACATTGTTGTCAGATGCTCACCTTCCTCTATCCTTTTGGGCAGAGGCAGTGAACACCTCCAACTATGTGCTGAATAGAAGTTTGATATATAAACTAAAAGGAAAGACTCCCTATGAATTACTCAAAGGGAAGAAAATTAAAATTGATTATTTTAGAGTCTTTGGTTGCATTTGCTATATTCATAATAATGACAAGAAATATCTAGCAAAATTTCAGGCCAAAGCCGATGAAGGAGTGTTTCTGGGATACTCCATGATCAGCAAGGCTTATAGGGTCTATAATAAATCATCTTTAAAAATTGAGGAATCTGTTCATATTTAATTTGATGAAACTAACATGTCTTTCAAGGAGAAGATTTCTTCTACCATAGAACCTTTGCAGGTACACTCTCTAGTTGAAGACTTGAACAAGTTACAGGTTACTCAAGAGGATGAAAGCAGTGGAGACGAAGAAAATGCTCAACATACTGAAGAACAACTTGAAGAGCCAGTTGTTGTACCACAAAAGGAAACAACAACACAGGTTGGTGAACAATCAACACCCCCTGTTGATTCAGTAACATCAAGAGACCATCCAATTTCCCAAATAATTGGAGAAATCTCAGCTGGTGTGCAAACCAGAAATCAGGTCAACCAAAACCTGTTGCACACCTACTTCCTATCTCAAATTGAACCTCAGTCCATTCAAGATGCAGAGCAAGATCCACACTGGATCATTGCAATGCAAGAGGAGTTGCATCAATTTGAGAGGAACAAAGTATGGGAACTAGTGCCAAAGCCTAAGGATCAATCCATTGTTGGAACAAAATGGGTATTCAGAAACAAACTGGATGATCAAGGAGTAATTATAAGGAACAAGGCAAGGCTAGTTGCTCAGGGATACTCTCAAGAAGAAGGAATCGACTACGACCAGACCTTTGCACCAGTTGCAAGATTAGAAGCCATCAGAATATTTCTAGCTTATGCAGCTCACAAAGGCTTCAAGGTATATCAGATGGATGTCAAGAGTGCATTCCTAAATGGAGACATCAAAGAGGAAGTATATGTCAGACAACCTCCAGGTTTTATCTCTCCAACTTTTCCTAATTATGTTTTTAGATTGAATAAGGCATTATATGGTCGCAAGCAAGCTCCTAGAGCATGGTATGAGACCCTAGCATGCTTTCTCTTAGAAAATGGTTTTATAAGGGGTAAAGTAGACCAAACTCTTTTCATTAGAACTCATAAGTCTCATACCCTACTAGTACAAATTTATGTAGACAATATCATTTTTGGTTCTACTGACTCCAAATTGTGCAGAAGGTTTTCCAACCTTATGCATTCTAAATTTGAGATGAGTAGCATGGATGAGCTATCCTTCTTCGTAGGATTGCAACTCAAGCAGCATGCTGAAGGCATCTTCATTTCTCAAACCAAGTATGCAAATGAATTGGTTAAGAAATTTGGTATGTCTGAAGCATCTTGTATGAAAACACCCATGCCTACTAATGATGTATTGGATGCTGATGAACATGGGAAGCCTGTTGATCAGACTACATATAGAGCAATGATTGACTCTTTACTATATCTTACAGCTAGTAGACCAGATATAATATTTGCTACATGTATTTGTGCTAGGTTCCAAGTAAGCCCTAGAGAGTCACACCTAACACTAGTAAAGAGGATTCTCAGGTATGTTAAAAGTTGTCCAAATCTAGGTCTCTGGTATCCAAAAGATTCAGCATTTGATTTAACTGGATTCTCTGATGCTGATTATGCTGGATGCAGAATTGACAGGAAAAGCACCAGTGGAACTTGTCAGTTCCTTGGTGATAGACTTGTCTCATGGTTTTGTAAGAAACAAACATCTGTGTCAACTTCAACTGCTGAAGCTGAATATATGGCTGCAGGCAGTTGTTGTTCACAAATCTTATGGATTCAAAACCAACTCCTAGACTATGGCTACAACTTAGAGAAGTCTAAAATCTTTTGTGATAACACCAGTGCTATTTCTATAGCTCAAAATCCAGTCCTCCATAGTAGGACAAAACACAGAGATTAGACATCACTTTTTAAGGGATAATGTTGAAAAGAATAAAATTGAACTACAATATATCCCAACTGATTTACAAAGGGGAGATATTTTCACCAAGCCATTGGATGAAAAGAAACACACCTTCTTCCTAAATCAGTTAGGAATGTTAGATGTAGGAAGTCTTTAATAATATCCATGATTTTGAAAGCTTAAAATTAACCAAGACTAGGCAAACATTCTGATTTTTCTTAGTGTCTAGAATTTTTCTGATGTCTGAACTGCGCTTGACGATTTGCCCCAAGATCGTCGAACGAAGATCGACGATTTCCTAAATCGTCAAACTGAGTTCAGCGTCTCTTAGATAGTATGAACTATCTCTTCCGGTCAACGATCGTCGAACGGCGCTTGACGATTTTGTTCTCTGAATGATCGTCGAACGGAGCTCGACGCTCTCCAATATCGTCAAACGGAGATCGACGATGTTGAAGACTCTTCAGATTCCTTTAGAAGCCTCGATCGTCGAACTGAGTTCAACGATCTTTCCAATTCTGCGTCGAACCCTAATATAAAACTCATTTTTTGTCGTCGTTCTCTTTTGCGCTTTCGATTTCTCTGCAAGAATTTTCTTTCCCTCCAAACAGTTCTACACTTGGTCGTTTTGTTTGTTGAATTTTTACAGGTACCAATGGCTGTGTCAGTTGCTGTTCTTGCTGCTATGAAGTTTGATGCTGGTTTTGATATCGATATGGAATCATTCAGCACAACTGACCAGGTTTTTCAAGATATATTGGGATTGTTCAAAGACCAGAATCTGACAGCAATAATGACCACAAGGATAAAGCTGGCTTCTGATGAGATAAAAGAATGGGTTTATACTGCCCATAATCAAGATAACTCCACCATTGTTGGGTCTATCTCTGGAACTCAGGTACCCTTAACCCCAACAATTCTAACAGAAGTTTTTGAATTGAGGAATGGAGAAGATACTGCTGACTTATCTGGAGATGAGTACTCTGAACTGCTTGCCAGAATGGGTCATTCAGAGGGCAACCCTAGCAAGCTCTTCAAAAGGAATCTTTCTGTAGAATATAGATTCTTGGCAGATGTTGTTGGGAAAGTGCTACTGGCTAAGCACTCTGCCCATGATACAATTTCAAGGTATCAGCTCTGCCTCATGGGAGCTCTTGTAGATAAGAAGAATCTGAATTGGGGAGAGGTTTTCTTTGACCTCATCAAAAAGAAAATCAACAAAATCTTTGTAAACTTTGGGAGGATCATTAGAGTGTTTCTACAGCACAGGTGCCCTGCCTTGCTGGTCTCCTCTGGAATTCATATAAATGCCTCCAAGAGACTGTCTTGTGCCCTCTTTGGAAAGTAGGACAGACAAATCAGCAAGCCTAGCAGGCCCTCCTCCAGTACTCCTTCAGGCACAAGGACTCTAAGAGTCACTCCTCCACAGGTCTCTGCCCCTGCAGATGACCTGGCTACTGTTGTTGTCTCTTCTCCTCCTCCTCCAATTCCATCCCTTCCCATACCATCTACCATTACAGCTCCATCCACCATCATCATATCCAGCCCCTCTCCAACATCCACACCATCTCCAGTCCCTACACTTCCAACACAAGAAGACCACTTCCATCCATTATTCTCCTACCCTCCACCAGATGTCACCTCATCACCCTCAATTCCATCCTTCACCCTACTTGATGATTCCTTTATGGATGATTCCCCATCATCTCCTCCTGAGTTACCCTCTTCCTCCACTTCATACCAAGACCTTCTACAGGAAATCATAGACCAACCAACATTCACCCCATCTATCTTCATTCCCCTATCCTCCATTTCCACCTTGCCAACACCTCAGCCATCCCTTCCACCATTCTCCAGCTCTCCTCTACCAGAACCCTCAGCTGCTCCTATATCTTCTACCTCTGCTCAAGTCACCCTTGAGCAAGTAGACATCTCAGCCCTTCCTGACAGGCTGTATGAGTTGCTTGCCCCCAGGCTAACTCTGCTGTTGAAGACCTCCTTGGCTCCACTACACCTGTCAGTGGCAGCCCTCTCTGCCAGGCTCTCTTCCCTCTTCCCTCAGGCAGCTCCTACAGCAGTGTGCCTTGATCCAGACTTGTCTGAATCTAGGCAGGGGGAGATGCCATATGAAGTGAGTCTTCATACTGCTGTTATTGCTGCTGCTGCTTCTGTAACTGCTTCTGCAAGACTGTCTGCTACTGCTGCTGCTGTCTTTGCTGCTTCTTCAGCTCCTCCTCTTACTATTATTGCTGTGCCTCAAGCACAAAGTCCTTCTGCTACAGTCCTTGCAATAGACCTCAGGTCTTTGCTATCAGATTTTGATCAGTTCTACTTCAGCTGTCTGCCAGAGGTCAATGCTGTCCAGCCTCCAGAAGATTTATCCAAGGCCCTTATGCCATTTTCTTGCTGTGACCCAAGCATTATCTCCTCCTTTGTCAATTCAGTGGTTGCTGCTGCTGAAAATGTTGATGCTGCTGCTTCTGAAGAAAGTATTATTGTTGCTGCTGATATTGTTTATACTGCTGCTGAAGTTTCAGTCATTGCTGATGAACCTATTTTCAAGGATATTCTTATGTCAGAGGCACCTGAATTTGAGCCTTATGCAGTCCTTGATGATATTCCTTCTGTTTCTGCTGTTGTTAGTGAAGTTGTTGCTGCTGCCACCTCTCCAGAGCCTACTGTTGTTTCTGTTGTTGTTACTGCTTCTTCCACTACACCTGCTGCTACAACCTCTGCCTCATCTGCATCTCTACAGCTCAAAAAGGATCTAATGAAGAAAATTAATGCTCTCTATGATGACCAGAGTTCTGAAAGTGATGAACTTAGAACAGACTCTGATGACTCTTATGCTACCATTGCTAGGAAAAGGAAGGCAAGGAGCAAAGCAATGAAAAGGGTACCTCCTGCCAAAGTTAAGGATAACAATGACATTCCATATTACATTCTACATGACTGCCCTATTACTGAACACTGGATGCAATACTCCAAGAACCAGCTGAAAGCAATGAAAAAGAAAAGAAAATATGAGAAGGGTTCATCCCAATTCCAGCACTCTCACCCTCCTCCACCACCTCCTCCTGATGCAGGTGCAGGTGGAAGCTCTGTTGCTTAACCCCCAGCCAGAAGTCAGGCTCCCTATCAGCCTCATGCCAGATCTTACAATAGGGGAAGCCAATCCAGGGGCTCTCATTCTAGGAGAGGAGGATATAGAGGAAATCAAAGAGATCTTCAAGTTTACTCCACCGGGTACTCCAGGCAACACCCATATGCTAAGGGAGGACAAATTTCTACTGATACAACATCTGGTCCTTTCCCTTATAAGCTGAAAGAAACTGTGTCTGTCAGGCCTCCTCAAGACAATCCCTCTAACAGATATGAGCCTTCTATACCTTTTGAGGATCCTGAAAACAATCCTGCTGCCTGGACTGCAAGAATGAAGGAACTAGCTACACTGGATCAGATTAAAAAGGCTAGAGAGCAAGGAAAAGACTCATCCAACATTTCAACTATGTCTGAACAGAGACAGAAAGAGCTAGAGAGATATGCTTCAAGTAAATTCTTTGATTCTGAAAGGTATATGCAATTACATCCTGAAGCAGTGGTTCCCAGGCTTAAACAGCAAACATCTTTAGGTGCAGCAGATGATACCAGGTCAAAGAAGGAAGCCCTCAATCCCAACAGAGAGATTAAAATGGTTAAGGGCAAGGAAAAGAAATGATATTGTAAGCTGACATTCTTTGAGATTTTTGATTACTATCTGGATGATATATATCTCTGTGGTTCTGCTTTGTCTAGCTTGTTATTTTTCTGTTTTGCTGATTGTATGTTGTTATTTAAATTCTTCCAAAGTCTATAAATAGTAATCCTAACCCAAATAGGGGGAGATTGTTGGAACACCCTATTACTAATTTGGGTCAGGATCACTATGTCTCTAGGAAATCTTTGCTTGACCTCTAGGAAATCTTCAGGGTTTGGAAGCTGCCCTGAAGACCAGGATTTTCTGTCTGGAGACTAAGTCTAATCGTCGAGCTCAGCATGACGATTCGTCGAACTCCGATCGACGATCGTCTAGCTCAACTTCGACAGATCGTCGAACTCCATTCGACGATCGCTGAGCTCAACTTCATTATATCGTCGAACTCTGTTCGACGATCGGTGAGCTCAGGTCGACGATTTTGACTTTGCTTTGGATCTCTATCTCTGAGCTCAGTTCGACGATCTTTGAGCTCAGATCGACGATATTTTGCTGCTGTATACTTCCAGATCGCTGAGCTCAGCTCGACGATAGCAGAGCTCAGTTCGACGATTTCAGATAACTTCAAGGATGTTTCTAGATTCAAATTCAAATCAGTTAAGGAGTTATTCTGTAATTAATTCAGAGATTTCCTAGCCGTTTTCATTCATTTCTGGACAAGGTTTCAAGGGATTTTTAAAGGGAATATTTCTATGAACTTTCCTCAAGAAGAGATTCTGCAATTAAGGATGCAATTAATGCAGGCCAACGGCTACTTGACAGAGAATGTTACTCTATTCTGTACCAGAGAATAAAAGATAGAATATTTTGGAGTCAAAAATAAGAGACAGAGAGAGACACACAGATCACAGAGATACATTCAAAAATAATCTGTCTCAAAGAATTCTCAAGAACACACACATCCAAGGAGATCAAGCTTTCAAAAATCTTCAGATCTCTTTAGTTTCAAAGTGTTCAAGGCCAACATATTTCCAGACTCCAGACATTCAACATTTCAGTTATTGCTGAAATCATCTATTGCTGGAGTTCAATCTTTGAAGGCCTATCACCCTCAGCAAAGCTTTTCTTCCTGAAGATCTCAAGGATTCAGGGGGAGCTTTGACATCAACAATCCACATAGTCTTCTCAGTTGTTTGAGAAAGAGAAGACTTCCATCACTCTCTCACCCCCTCTCTGTAAAGGGTTTCTCAAACTCCCTTCAAAAGTTTGAACTTGGTTTTTGAGCACCTTGTCAAAAGCTCATTGGTGGCAAGACACCTGATCAAAAAATCTAGTTTGATTTTTGAGCACCTTATCAAAAGCTCATTGGTGCCCAGGACACCTGATCAACTCATCCTGCAGTGGATTCCTACCTAGAGTGGTAGAAGAGTGGATGTACCCAAGTTTAGGGGAACCACTATATTTCCTTGTGTCTTTTGGTTTTGCTTGTGTTTATGTTTGTTTCTGGCCTTGATTTTTATGTGATTAGCTTTTGTTTAACTTAGTTCTGTGATTAGATTTTTAACTGCTTCCCCGCTCACTCTTATTACAACAATTGTTGTAAAAAGGTTTCAAAGCACCATATACTCTATTCACCCCCCCCCCCCTCTAGAGTATATCAGATCTAACTACACTTTCACACACTGAGCCTTGCGCATGGGGCTTGTTATGGAGCGCTTACTAATAGAGAGTGCACAGAGCGCTTGTTGGAGGAGAGCAAGCAGGGAGCTTATCGGAGGAGAGCGTGCGGGGCGCTTGTTGGAGGAGAGAGCGCAGAGCGCTTGCTGATAGAGAGTGCGCAAGGCGCTTGTTGGAGGCATGGTTGTCAGGATCGCGATCTGAATCATAGGATCTTACAAACATACGATCCAGATTTTGTAAATCGATCCTAATTTTGTAGAGATATCCTCGACCCGGCCCTATTACCTGATCTGATCCTACCTCAAAATGATCTCATCTAGGATGTCGATCATGACAACCTTGGTTGAAGGAGTGCGCGCGAAGCGCTTGCTGGTAGATAGCTCGCAAAACACTTGCTAATGGGGAGCACGCAGAGCGCTTACTGGAGGGGAGCGCGCGGAGCATGGGGGGGGGAGAGGCCCATGTAAGGGAGCGATGGCGGCGACGGCGTCCGAGGAAGATAGGAGGGACGGCGGCGGCGGCTGGAGGAGAGAGGTGCGACAGCGGCGACGATCGCGGGAGAGAGGAGCGGCGATGTCTGAGGAAGAGAATGGCGAAAGCGGCAGCGACTATGGGAGAGAGGAGCGACGGAGGCGACGTTCGAGGAAGAGAGGGGCGACGACAATGGTGACGGGGGAAGAGAAGGGCGACGATGACGATGTCGGTGGATGAGAAGGGCAGCGTCGGCAGTGACGTGTAACACCCCAGTTTTCAGACTTGAGTCTTTGGAAGTTATCGCCCGACGGTAGTAGCTACTGTAACTCCCCAAAACTAGAATATGAATGGGTAGTGTTTTTGAGAGCTTTGGAGGCATTATTGTTTCACACGGCCTGTGACACGGGTGTGTCCAGAGCCGTGTCCTTTTCTGGAATTGGATGAGTTTTGTCGAGTGTTGAACATGGCCTGCGACACGGGCGTATCCAGGTCGGACACGGGCGTGTTCAGGACGGACACAGGCGTGTCCAAAGCCGCGTCCTGCTCTGTGTTTGTCGGGCTGTGTCGAGTGAGCAACATGCCCCAGGACACGTGCATGTCCAGGTCGGACACGGGCATGTCCAGGGCGGACACGGGCATGTCCAAAGCCATGTCCTGTTCGGGCGTGACAGTTTCAGCGTCGATGGAGGCACACGACCTGTGACACGGGCATGTCCAGGGTTGACACAGGCGTGTCCATAGTTAACACGGGCGTGTCAAAGACCGTGTCCTGATTCGGAGATCGACAAATTCTTGTACGAAAGTGAGACACGGCCTGTGACACGGGTGTGACAAGCCGTGTACGGACCCAGAATGACGATTTTAAGGGTAAATCAGGGCCTTTCATTTTATTTAAGAGTGATCCGGCCGCACAGAACCCTTCCTGTTGGTATATAGCCGGGAAATGAGGGTTTAGGCCTCATTCCATTTGGCCATTTCTCTTTCTAAGAGTTAGAGAGAGGGGAGAGCAAAGGGAGAAGAAGAAGGAGGATTCCGGCCATTCTTGGAGCTTGGGAGCACTGAATCGCGAGCTGAGTCCAGATCCGCGGAGACGAGTCAGTTGCCGTGCTTTTCAACTGGCTAGTTTTCCATGGCATCGAAATGAACCTCTAGGGTAACGATTCTCTACTTGAACATGTGAAGTCCTCTTTCTTTTTGCATAGGAAACTCTCTCCCGCGAGTGGGCGGTGAGTGTGAGGCATTCCTTTGGGTAGATATGATTTATCCCTGTAGTTTTGCATATAGATTCCGGAATCGAAGTATGGGCGTAGGCATGGTGTGTGAAGCCTATCCGGACATGTTGGCCTGGATCGGTGATGTTCTCATTATGCATGTATTTCCGGAGAAGACTCCGTGCCGTTTTATTTTACGGGTTTCTACGCGGTAGATTGCAGCAGGGAGCCTTGGGGACTAATCTTAAGGAGCACCCGAAAAACTGGGCAGAAACGTATTCCTGCCAGGCACCACGCGGCGTTAGTAATACCGCCGGCGGTAGCTCTGTTATTGTGAGGCCTGTCTCTTTGTGACCTGGGGGCTAGTGTTGTGAGGTTGTGTGCTTTAGGAGCCCAGTATGTTTGGTCTACGACCCAACCTTGTGCATAACCGGGTTATGTACTATTGTATGATCGATTTGGGACTCGAGGAATCTTGACTCGCGCCTATAGATTAAATTGACGTGGCAGTGTGAGCAATAGGTTGAGTGGAACCGTACCCACTCTGTGTGGTTCGATTAACGAGACCTAAGGTACGTGGCACTTACCGTTGGCATAGAGGGCGAGTCTTAGGCTTCGGTCGGAAAGACTAAAATGCTCACGATGTTGCCGTCCTGGGGGCGGTGGTGTATCAGGTTCACCGAGAATGTGTCATGAGAGCACGGGCTGTGTGGCCGTGCGTGCCGACGCCTGTGGTGAAGTGTGCTTAAATTGTACTTTCACTATCATGTTTGATTATACTAATGAAATGCAGAGGAGCACCGCCGCCCCGATTAAGGTGCGGGGTCATTATAATTTGGTCAGCTTTAGCTGAACGTTGCCTTGTTTTTCCACCGTGCGGTGGATTGTTCTTATGCAGGAACATGTGAGCCTAGTGGCAAGTAGCGGGCTGAAGCCCTTGATGATGTGCTGGCACTTGGAGGCCAAAGTGGAATGTTTTCTTTATTATATTCATGTGTGGTCGGTCTGCGTGCCGAGTATGGAAAACACGAATTATTCAAGTAAACACTTGTAAGGCCCTAAGGCCGAGACTTTGGTGTATTTTACTGTCATTCCTACTTTAGGTTCTTATAACTGTTTTAAAAGCTTCCGCTAGAATGCTCTGAGTTAGGATATGTATTCATATACTGTTAATTCAGTATTCTTATGTAACTCCACTAACTATCTGTGGAATATGGCATGGGGCCCCGAACGGACCTTTTGTTATATTCCGTGTGACGGATGGGGGTGTTACAGCTACCGCTCGACGGTAGCTTAGCATTGAGTGGCGAGATGCTGAGAGCGTTGAGTGGCCAGGCGCTGAGAGCGTTGAGTGGCCAGGCGCTGAGAGCGTTGAGTGCTAGCGCGTGGCGCTAGCTAGGTACCGCTCGACGATAGCTCTGTTTCGTCGAGCGTCGATCGAAGATCTGTTCATCGAGTGCTGGAGGATTACCACCCGACAATAGTGGCTGTCGCCCGACGATAGCCCGGTTTCGTCGAACGTCGAACGAAGTGCCCAGTTCGTCGAACGCTAAGTTTTCAAGAATAACGTCGAGTTCTCGAGAAAAATGCTATCGCGCGGCATTAGTCTTATCGCCGGCGTTAGCACGACATTATTTTCTGGTCGAGCGCTCGGGAACCTACCGCTCGGCGGTAGGTAGTTACCACCCGGCGGTAGCTGATCGAAGCAGTTCCGTCGTTTGGCTTTGTAGCCGTCCGATTTTTTTAGGATTCGATCCTAAGACCCAAGACTCTCCTCCAGAGTGTTTATATAGGGTTGAGAACCTTATCCCTTCATCTTTTTTTCCTTTTGTTGAGTGAAGGCTAGGGTTTGAGGTTTAGAGTGAGAGGAGGAAGAAGAGAGATTTCTTCCACCATTGACGGGGCTTCAGACCTCCAATCGTCGTTCCGAGGCTAGATCCGTAAAGGGGGCGCAAAGGCGCTCGTTTTCATCCGTGCAAAGCAGGGTTCCATGGCTAAGAAGAGGAGTTGAAGGGTAATGACACTTCTCCTCTCGGTTATAGGATGCGTGCATGACATCTTTTCCTTTTCTTGATTTTATTTCAAACATATAGGCACCAGATCTCTCAAATGAGAGAGATTTGGGTTGCCATGGTTCAAGAGGAGCCACCGGGTCGATTGTATCCGTCCCCAGCATGATATTGCATTAGAGACCTGCTCCATTAGTGGATTAGGCATTGTGGATGAAGCCGCAGTCGCGACCGTTAGTCCGACTCGGTGATGATGCATAGCGGCAAGACGCCGTTTGAGATGTTGTATGTATAACGACTCCATCTGTTCACAAGTATATACTAGAAGGTCCGGTCGGGGCCCCAATGCATATACCATAAAACAGGCGGGGAAGTCACGTAGGGATACCAGAATTGTGCATCCTAACTCATTGCATTCTAGCGGAAGCCTATAACACGCGGCTGAACTCACACACATGAATGTCCACCATATAAAAGTCACATATTTATATAAAGCAGTAATGTCCAAATACAAAATAGTTGGCCTTATGGCCTTACAGAGATTTCACAACAGTGGCCTGAAACATTGGCGCGCAGGCCGGCCACATATAAACAAACATAGTATTTAGCTTTAACCTTCAAGGGCTAGCGGCAGCAGCAGCAACAACAGCAGGGACTTCAGCCTTTATGCGTCTCGTTTGGCTCTCCAGCACCTGCACAGGGACAGCCCACCCAACGGTGGCAAACAGGCAACGGTCAGCATTCAACTGACCAAATTATAACGACCCCACTGTCACAACCCGCATTTTCTCAACGATGAAATCGTATCAGAGCAAGAGAAAACACGTGTCGTGATGCCACATCGTGCAGGGGATAACTGCACACGCTCAGGCAAAACTCCAGACCTTTGTTTTCAAGGAAAATCGTTGATTAATTGTGAAAGAAAACCAGTTATGTTGAAAGGCCGTATCCCTCGGCACGGTGGATCAGCTAGTCCACAAATAAAAGTATATTTTTACGCTAAGGAAAAATAGTGTCTTTATTTTACAAATATGTTGTGCATGAGGTATATATAATAATGCTTTTAGGGTTTAAAATATCTAACATGCAACCTAGCATAAATCCTTCCCAAGAGCAAGTAAACAACCACATATAGGCAAAATAGCAGTTTAAGTTCATACCAGCATCGCAAGAAGCCACCAGTGGGCTCCAACAACCTGACACGAACCCACTGGAGGGTATGTATGTCTATACAGAAAGGTAAAGAACTACCTCACAAAGAAACGGGAATCTGCTATCTCGGCTACCCAAGAGGTCACCAACCAGCCCCTCAAAAAGAACTAGCCGCTGAACTGGCTACCACCTGGACCTGAGGCATTCAAGAAAAGAACACCTCAGCAAGAAAGTAGTCAAAAAGGTATATAGAGCATTATATTTATGAACAAATGAGAAGGGTTTACCAATCCCGGCAACAACTGCTATAAGCAAAAGAAAGGGGATGACAGTAAGAAAGAGTACTGTCTAAAGCACATCAGAACACACCAAGTGCGAGCAATAAAACCACTATGCCCTACCAAAAGAGCCTACAATAGCAACAAGGTATATACATATGTGCCAAAAGAAGAAGCCATAAAAAGGAAGGGAACTAACAGTCCTAACACGCGGGTTATGGCAGAATTCAAAACATGGATCTGAATACATAACCAAAACCAGATCCATAAAGGACTAAGGGGTCAAACAGTGGCAGCCAAACTTCACCACCGGGGCAAAAGGCGATGGCCACAGCTCTCCACATAAAACCACCCCTCCAGAGGCCACCAAACTTCACCACCTGCCACAACCCAAGAGTCGGCGTGCAAAAAAAAATTAGTCGAACACCCAACCCCCCCCCCCCTAGGGAAAAGTCACGCTAACAATCCTAAAGAGACACACGAACCCAAGGCAAAAACGTCGGGTCCAACCGACGCGGCCTTGCACGCCTAACCCGAACCAACCCCGAGTCTTACCCAACCCAAAAACTAGCGTAGCAACCAGTGTCGACACGATGTGTCGACACCACAACAGGCCGGTGTCGACACAAGGTGTCGACACCACTGCGGCCAGTGTCGACACAAGGTGTCGACACCACTGCGGCCAGTATCGACACAAGGTGTCGACACTACCGCTGCCGGTGTCGACACAAGGTGTCGACACCACTGCGGCGGGTGTCGACACAAGGTGTCGACACTACCGCTGCCGGTGTCGACACAAGGTGTCGACACCACTGCGGCCGGTGTCGACACAAGGTGTCGACACTACCGCTGCCGGTGTCGACACAAGGTTTCGACACCCCGACTGGCCGGTGTCTACACAAGGTGTCGACACCACGACTGGCTGG
This sequence comes from Platanthera guangdongensis, assembly GCA_039583875.1. Taxonomy (NCBI): domain Eukaryota; kingdom Viridiplantae; phylum Streptophyta; class Magnoliopsida; order Asparagales; family Orchidaceae; genus Platanthera; species Platanthera guangdongensis. The sequence goes on along the minus strand of CM077154.1, from coordinate 120,393,217 downwards.
TGTCTACACGAAGTGTCGACACCCCGACTGGCTACCGACGCCAGACCCAGCAACCAACCCAAAACGAGAACCAGACCTCTCTCTAGAATTTCATCATCCATCGGCAATAGCAACTACTCGACCTGAACCGTACCAAATCTGTCCCTAATAGACACAATCTCTCAGGAAAAACTGAGATTTAACTGGAACTTCTCTACACTAACCACAGTATAATCGGGGACGAACCCTAGCGTACACCTAGAATCTAAGCAGGAGAGAGATAAGATTTAATAAAGAAGAAAATGAGGATCAGCTATGGCAAGGATGAGGGAACATCACTTGCCTCAATACCAGAAAAGCTTGGTCGGCCACTTCCCTCACTCTCGGATCTAGCCACAGAGCACCAAGCCGAGGAACTGACGGAAAGCAGATCCAAGCGAGAGCAACCCAGATCCACTCTTGAAAACAAATTTCGACCGCTAAATCTCCAGGAATCGGCGTCCAAAGGCTAGGGTAGTCCGGCGATTCTCTTCCTCTCGTACAGGCGACGGCTCCTTCCAAAAGAGAAAATGAAATTAGGCAATGAACCGAGCCCTAATTTCTAACCTAAGGCTATATATATAGGCATCAGTTTTAATAATAAACAATCAATACATACTAATTACTTACACGCAATATCAAAACGACACAAGACCCGAAACATCTCGGAAATTGATGAAATTCACATCGCAGCTAAAAACCCACGCTACGAGCACAACTGCGAAGTCGAAATTAGCATTCGATGAACAAAACCCGGGATATCACCACCCGATGTCAAAAACACAAGCATTCCCTAAGAGGCCCAACCGAGTCACCAAACAGACTCTGGCTAGCTGGGGAATCTTGCTAACATGCCACAACCAGGCTACACAAGGAACCCTAAGAGCTAGGACCACGCTCTACAACGACAAAGAGCCGGGAACACGACATCGTAACGCCAGACAAAGATCAAACAAAACAAGGGAAAACCGGGGGCGTTACAGCCACCCCTTTCCCGGGGCGGTGGTATTACTTACCTGCAGGCATAGCATTTCACAGGCAGATATGTATAGCATCCATTGTGCTGTCATGCACATACATTCCATCATAATCGTCAGCACCACGGCCCGACGATCCGTGCACTCAGGGCATATTCTTGGTGTACCAGCGAACCAGTTGCCGACCACCGTATCAGGGTCGCAACCCAACGGTAAAACATTGAGCATTTACTCCATGGCGTGCAACCGGAGATTATAGTCTTAGTGAACCAGGATTTGCTCGTAGCCCCCCATTGTATCACGACGCGCAGGCCTAAGACTCTCGCTATGCGCTCCAACAGACAGCACTTTCTGGTCTCACGTCGGACGGACATAACGCAGGTCGGATCATCCACCCCCATTGCTCAAATCGCCTTGCCATCACCGAGTACGGCGTACTCGCGGCTAAATAAAAGGCGCGGGTCGGTTTCACCGTTCTTATATCTTTGGGTGTCTTCCTGGGCGTACCAGTACTTCCATCATACCCATTCCATATCACACATCAGAGGGTCTTTCTTGGGCACACCAGTACTTCCTGCTACTTCCCTTCACAGGCACAACCCCCCAATTATCACAATGTCAAGGATCTTTTCCTGACTTACCACACCAGTACTTCCTGCTACTCACCATCACAGGTACCACCCATGACCATCAAGCATTACTAAGGGTATTTCCTGGGCACACCAGTGCTTCCTGCTACTCCCCTTCACGGGTATAACCGAATAGCACAAACATCACAATGGTATTTTCCTGGACTACCACTCCAGTACTTCCTGCTACTGCCCTTCGCAGGTCTAACCCGTCGACTCCTTAAACTACACGTTTATCATGGAGTCTTCTTCGGTGCGTATATGCAACATCACCAATCCAGACCAACCTTTCCAGATGGGGTTCACAAAGCATGCCTATTTCGTACTCCTTTTTCGGATCTATATGCCAAATGATTGGGGATTTCATGAATCAACCCAAGGGACTCTGACAACAAGCCACCCTCTGGTGGGGGAATCTTATGTATATGCCAAAAAGGAAGCCTTCACATGGATAGGAATAAAAGTCGTTACCCTCGAAGACTGCTTCGGCGCCATGAGCTCCTAACTGGCTGGAAAGAACCGCAACGACTTTTCCTCCGCAATGCTGGCCTTGGATCTCTCGTTGGAACGTCGCAGCACCACCGGTGGCCGGCTCTCCTTCCTCCTCCTTCTTCCTCTCTTTCTCTCTATAATATTTTAGAAAGATGAAGGACAAAATAACAAATGAGAACTTCCTTCTCATCCACGGCCTTAAGGAATCAGGGAGACACCTCAGCCATCAGATCCCAGCTGAAGATTTGGACAGCCACAATTTGGCCACAAACTCACATTTTTGCCTGACATGGCCTGTGACACGCCCGTATTCTAGACCGTGTGCCTCAAGCGGTGCTCAACCGACTTATCCAATCCAGTGACACGCCCATGTGACATGCCCGTATCATGGGCCGTGTTACCTGACACGCCTTCAGGCACGCCTGTGTCTGTGGCCGTGTTCTTCAGGCTACACAACATCGAAAACAACCCGAGAGTCACACGGCCTGTGACAGGCCCGTGTCCCAAGCCGTGTGCCCATACACGGTACTAGACATGCCCCAGCTCAACTTCGTCGAGTTGAATTCGTCGACCGCAAGGACACGCCCTGTGATACGCTCGTGTAACAGGCCATGTACTATGCACTCGACAATCGTCGACCGAATTTTGTCGACCACTCGTCGACTGCTCACCCAAGAAGGACACGCCCTGTGATACGCCCGTGTCACAGGTCGTGTCACCCAAATTTTGCCAAATTCTGGGCTTTGGGGTGTTACAACCCTCCCCTCCTTACAAAAATTTCATCCTCAAAATTTGCAGAAAGTAAGGAACTCAAATAGAAGGATTTCACTTCACAAATGTTCATTATAACTCGAGATACACTGCATTACAGTTACATAAAGAGCTCGGGAAACTCAGCTCGCATGGTCTTCTCTCGCTCTCATGTGAGTTCTTCACGACCACAATTGTCCCACCGGACTTTGACCATCCCGATCGTTTTGTTCCGCAACTGTTTCTCGGCACGATCCTCGATCCGAATGGGCCTAACCTTCGTCGTTAGCCCATACTCCACTGGCACACGATCATTCGCGATCACTTGAGCTAGATCCTTCACGGCTTTCCGAAGCACCGAGATGTGAAACACATCATGTAATCCACCCAAGTCTGTCGAAAAAGCTAGCCGATATGCAGCCTCTCCAACTCGCTCCACCACTTCAAATGGCCCAAGGTACCGTGTACTCAACTTTTTCAGATGTCGAATTCTGGATACGCCTTTGAAGGGTTTGATCTTCAAGTATACACAATCGCCTACCGCGAATTCCACGTTCCGGTGCTTGGCGTTGTAGTATTTTGCTTGTCGATCTTGAGCTACCAATAGCCGTTCTCGAATAGTGTGTATTGTCAAGTTTGCTTCATCGACTTCATTACGCCTATACACTCTGGCTTCACCTGCTTCCAACCAAGCTAAAGGAGTACGTCACTTTTGACCATACAACGCTTCAAACAGTACCATACTGATGCTCGCTTGATAGCTGTTGTTGTAGGAAAACTCCACTAGATAGAGATGATCTTCCCATCTCTTTTCAAAGTGCAGGGCGTACATGCGGAGCATATCCTCCATCGTTTTGTTGGTCCTTTCAGTTTGGGCATCTGTTTGGGGATGAAAGGCCGTACTGAACATCAATTTTGTGTCCAACAGCTGATGGACTAGCCTTCAGTCATTCGAAGTAAATCACTCATCTCGATCGCTCACTATGCTCCGAGGAACACCATGTAGCCGCACAATTTGCTCAATATAAAGCTTTGCCAAACTCTCTACTTAATCGTCCCGCCTATTCGGAAGGAAGTGCTCCACTTTCGTCAGCCGGTCCACAATCACCCAGATTGAATCATTTCCATGCTGAGATCTCGGCAACCCGTGCACGAAATCCATGGAAATATCATCGAACTTTCATTTCGGAATTGGCAATGACTTCAAGAAACCACCTGGCTTCTGGCATTCCGCCTTTACCATCGCACAAGTTTGCCATTTGGCTACATAATGAGCGACATCTTTCTTCAGTCCTGACCACCAGAAAAGCTTTTTCATGTCTCTGAACATCTTTGTGCTCCCAGGGTGAACTGAGTACTTTATATAGTGCGCTTCGTACATCAACTCTTCCCTTAATTTGCCCAAACTTGGGACGCACAAACAGCATTCTTTCCTCAAAAGCCTGTCATCCCAGGAGAATTTTCCCTCTGGCCCATCCTTGGCATAGCGTTGGAGACTCTCATCTAGCTTCATTGCTCATCGAACTCTGTCCGCAAGGTCACACTGCACCTCCATCCAGTTCAAACATGCACCGGCTATCGCATTCTTATCAACACAAGAAATCTCTAACACTTCCAACTCCTGCATTAGACATTCATCATGCCTCTGTAACCAGCTTGTCCTTACCGGAACTCTCCGACTCAAGGCTTCCGCGACAACATTTTTCTTTCCGGGCGTATAATGAATCACAAAGGTGTAGTCCCCAAGGAACTCCAACCACCTTCGTTGTCGCATATTCAGGTCCTTCTGCTCCAACAAATACTTTAGGCTCTTATGATATGTATAGATTTCCACTTTCACACCATACAGATATGCCTCCACAATTTTAGTGCAAAGATCACCGCCGCCAACTATAAGTCGTGGACGGGATAATTTCTCTCATGCACCTTCAATTTGCGAGAGCCATAAGCAATTACTTTCCAATTTTGCAGAAGAACACAGCCTAAGCCGCTTCCTGACGCATCACTGTAGATTTCAAATCCATTAGTACCACATGACGATGTCAACACAGGCGCCGTGGTCAATCGACACTTCAGCTCTTCAAAAGCTCGTGCGCACTCCGGCGTCCAAACGAACTTCTGACCCTTTCTTGTCAGTATGGTTAGAGGCAAAGCGATCCGCAAGAAGTTCGTAATAAATCGTCTATAGTAGCCTGCTAGTCCAAGGAAGCTCCTGATTTTAGCCACAGAAGACAACACTGGCCACTCCTGTATGGCCCTTATTTTTGCTGGATCCACTGTTATGCCCTCTCCGCTTACCACATGGCCTAGAAAAGCCACCGACGATAGCCAAAACTCGCACTTCGATAACTTGGCATAGAGCTTATTCTGCCTCTGCGTTTTCAACACCAACCGCAAATGGTTTTCATGATCGGCTTCAGATCGAGAGTAGACCAGAATATCATCAATGAAGACTATCATGAATAGGTCCAAGTACTCTCGGAACGTTCGATGCATCAAGTCCATGAACACCAATGGCGCATTGCACAGCCCAAACAACACCATTGTGAACTCATAGTGCCCGTAACGTGTTCCAAATGCGGTCTTGGGAATGTCACCTTCCCGAATTCTCAACTGGTAGTAACCAGACTTCAAATCCAACTTGGAGTAGACGGTTGATCCCACCAGCTGATCGAACAACTCATCAATCCGTGGGATCGGATACTTATTCTCTTAGTGAGCTTGTTCAGTTTACGGTAGTCAATACATAACCGCAAACCACCGTGTTTCTTTTTCACAAACAGAACATGCGCGCTCCAAGATGACATGCTTGGGCGAATAGAACCCTACTCCAACAACTCCTGCAGTTGGACTTTCAACTCTGCCATTTCCTTTGGCGCAATGCGATATGGCGAGCGGGCCATAGGTTTCGCACCTGGCACCAACTCGATCGTGAAGTCAATCTATCGCTAGGGTGGTAGCCCGGGGAGATCCTTGGGAAAAACATCTGCAAATTCTGATACCACTGAAACATCTCTCATACCGGCCTTAGGCTCCACCGCCTGAATCAACGTGAAGTAGCACTACATGCCCTTCCGAACAGCCTTGACTACTTAGAGTGCAGACAACAACGTCCCGCCCACTCCTCACATCCCTGCGAACCTAGTCTCATGTTCGGTATTTTGGCCCAACGTGATCTCTTTGGCATTACAATCAATCAAGGCATGCTGCTCTGTGAGCTAATCCATACCAAAGGTCACATCAAATTCCGATATCGGCAATACAGATGCAGTCAAACAAAAATCCCGACTTCCTATTTGGACCGCCACATCACAAGCTCGATCCACGAGCATCAAACAACCATTCAGCAACACCACCCTGACACTATCTGTCTTCACATGACTAGGTATCCCAAGCCGCGTTATGAACTCTTTAGACAGAAAAGAATGCGAAGCACCCGTATCAAACAGTGCTCGCGCCAGCGTGTTTCGAATTATCACAAATCCTGTGACAATCATGTCACACACACAAGCCGCATACAAATAGGCAATCAACAAAGCATGCTATACACAAAGCAATACAATAAATTAACTCGTACCTGTGACGACGTCACTCTGCTTAATGGCCTCCTGCAGGCCAATATTGTAGACTCGGGGCTGCGCTTGCGAGGTAGAAGACTCCACGACTGCCTTTCCTTTCTCGCATACGACGTTCCCGCCTTCTTTTCACTCTTTGGCGGCACCCGACACTCACGGGCTATATGCCCCACCCGTCCAACATTAAAGCATGTACGAGTCTCCAGCTTTGAAGTGGACCCCGACGTTGCTTCCGATGCAACGGTAGAAGGAGCTTGTCCACTCGACTTGGACTTCTTGCTCCATCTCTTCTTATAATATGATTTTCCAAGTCGGGGCACCTTGAATTCCGGCCGTGTCACAGCCAAATCCCGCTTCCCATGCACCCTCTTCATATCCTTTTCCAGCGCGCACGTAGTGTCGACCAACGCTTGGAATTCTTCGTTCACAGAACTAGAAAGCAGGAACCTCAACTCGTCCCGCAGTCCTTCATAGAACCTATTCGTCGTCCTCTGCTCATCAGCAAATATAGAACCCGCATACCGCACCAAGCATGTAAACTCATGCAGGTACGTTTCAACACTGCCTTCTCCTTGCATCAGCTTTTGGAATTCATTCTCCATGGCAATACGCTGTGCCGCCGGGAGGTGCTTTGCTAGGAAAAGCCGGGAGAATTCTTCCATCGACACTTGTATTAACGGTCGACCCGCTAAGTGGTGTAGTTTCATCTCATCCCACCATAAACGAGCCTCTCCTTCCAGCAAGAAGGTGGCTAAGGTGACTTTCTGATGTTCCTCCGTGCCAATCTCCGTCATAATCCGCTTGACGCACGATAACCAATCCTCAGCCTGCGTCGGGGATCCCAAGCCATTAAACGTAGGCGGGTTGAAACTCATAAACTGCTTTAACTGCTTCTCAGCTGCTCGAGGATCCACAGTCGCTACAGGTTCTGGCCTCGCCGCAATCTGTTCTGGCCTCATTTCCGGCTGTGCCTGCCCTTGCGCCTGCCCAATCGGCTGTGCTTGGATCATGGCAAATAAAGCCTCAACAACTAATCACACAGTTTCCGCAGAAGGCGGAGGTGTAGGCACCTCAACTGGTGTCATACTTTCATCGGAACGTCGGGGCTCCGACTTCCCCGCACCACTCCGCGTCACCTATAGGTGAACAAGTCACGAACATTAGCGACCGTACACAAGCAAAATAATAAAATAGGAACGCGTAGGTTCCTCAAACACTCGTATTTGCATTCCTAAGGTGGACATTCCGGAGTTCACTAGTGTTAATGTGGTTCGCACAGACACGTGCTCGCCACCCCACAAAAGAATTCGACCACAAATTCGAAAGGGAAAGACCAAGATGACTTATACCAAAAACGCAACGACTCCATCCATTCACAAGTATATACTAGAAGGTTCGGCCGGGGCCCCACAACATATACCATAAAATAGGCGGGGAAGTCACGTAGGGATACAAGAGTTGCACATCCTAACTCATTGCATTCTAGCGGAAGCCTATAACACGCGGCTGAACTTACACACATGAATGTCCACCATATAAAAGTTCCACATTTATATAAAGCAGGAATGTCCAAATACAAAATAGTTGGCCTTATGGCCTTACAGGGCTTTCACAATAGTGGCCTTAAACATTGGCGCGTAGGTCGGCAACATATAAACAAACATAGTATTTAGCTTTAGCCTTCAAGGGCTAGCGGCAGCAGCAGCAACAGCAGCATGGACTTCAGCCTTTATGCATCCCGCTTGGCTCTCTAGCACCTGCACAGGGACAGCCCACCCAACTGTGGAAAACAGGCAACGGTCAGCATTCAGCTGACCAAAATATAACGACCTCACCCTTTTCCCGGGGCGGTGGTATTCCTTCCCTGCATGCATAACATTTCACAGGCAGATATGTATAGCATCCATTGTGCTCTCACACACATACATTCCATCACAATCGTCAGCACCACGGCCCGACGATCCGTGCACTCATGGCACATTCTTGGTGTACCGGCGAACCAGTTGCCCACCACCGTATCAGGGTCGCAACCCAACGGTAAAACATTGAGCATTTACTCCATGGCGTGCTGCCGGAGATTATAGTCTTAGTGAACCGGGATTGGCCCGTAGCCCCCCATTATATCACGACGCGCAGGCCTAATACTCTCGCTATGCGCTCCAACAGACCACACTTTCTGGTCTCACGTAGGACGGACATAACGCAGGTCGGATCATCCACCCCCCCGTTGCTCAAATTGCCTTGCCATCACCGAGTACGGCGTACTCGCGGGTAACTAAAAGGCGCGGGTCGGTTTCACCATTCCTGTCTCTTTGGGTGTTTTCCTGGGCGTACCAGTACTTCCATCACACCCATTCCATATCATACATCAGAGGGTCTTTCCTGGGCACACCAGTACTTCCTGCTACTTCGCTTCACAGGCACAACCCCCCAATTATCACAATGTCAAGGGTCTTTTCCTGACTTACCACGCCAGTACTTCCTGCTACTCACCTTCACAGGTACCACCCATGACCATCAATCATTACTAAGGGTATTTCCTGGGCACACCAGTACTTCCTGCTACTCCCCTTCACAGGTATAACCCAATGGCACAAACATCACAAGGGTATTTTCCTGGACTGCCACTCCAGTACTTCCTGCTACTGCCCTTCGCAGGTCTAACCCATCGACTCCTTAAACTACACGTTTATCACGGAGTCTTCTTCGGTGCTTATATGCAACATCACCAATCCAGATCAACCTGTCCAGATGGGCTTCACACAACATGCCTATTCCGTACTCCTTTTCCGGATCTATATGCCAAATGATTAGGGATTTCATGAATCAACCCAAGGGACTCCCACAACAAGCCACCCTCTGGTGCGGGAATCTTATGCACATGCCAAAAAGGAAGCCTTCACATGGCTCGGAAGAAAAGTTTTTACCCTCGAAGACCGCTTTGGCTCCATGAGCTCCTAACTGGCTGAAAAGAAACGCAACGGCTTTTCCTCCGCAACGCTGGTCTCGGATCTCTCGTCGGTATGACGCAGCACCACCGGTGGCCGACTCTCCTTCCTCCTCCTCCTTCTTCCTCTCTTTCTCTCTATAAGATTTTAGAAAGATGAAGGCCAAAATAACAAATGAGAACTTCCTTCTCATCCACGGCCTTAAGGAATCAGGGAGGTACCTCAGCCTTCAGATCCCAGCTGAAGATTTGGAGAGCCATGATTTGGCTACAAAATCACATTTTTGCCTGACACGACCTGTGACACGCCCGTGTTCTAGGCCGTGTGCCTCAAGCGGTGCTCAACCGACTTATCCATTCCAGTGACACGCCCATGTGACACACCCGTGTCATGGGCCATGTTACCTGACACGCCTTCATGCACACCTGTGTCTGTGGTCGTGTTCTTCAGGCTGTACAACATGGAAAACAACCCGAGAGTCACACGGCCTGTGACACGCCCTTGTCCCAGGCCGTGTGCCCATACACGGCACTAGACACACCCCAGCTCAACTTTGTCGAGTTGAGTTCGTCGACCGCAAGGACACGCCCTGTGACACGCCCGTGCCACAGGCCGTGTACTATGCACTCGACAATCGTCGACCGAATTTTGTCGATCACTCGTCGACTACTCACGCAAGAAGGACACGCCCTGCGACACGCCCGTGTCACAGGCTGTGTCACCCAAATTTTGCCAAATTCTGGGCTTTGGGGTGTTACAGTGTCCCCCCCCCCCTCATTTCACGTGAGTACGCGTATGCAGAGCCAGACAAGGTTAGCTCCGTTGTGACGGTAGATGGTTTCCTTGGGGAACGATAACGTTAATCGGAACCGGACAAGGTTAGCTCCATTGTGACGGTAGATGGTTTCCTTGGGGCACAGGAATGTTACGGTACGAATGATGGATTTGGGGTGGGAAGGGCGTGAGATTGTGATGTGCTAAGGCGCGATTTGTCTTGCAGTCGACTAGCTAGCCCGTGACATTGCAAAGTCATGTGTGGAGAGTGTCCCGGTGAGACAAGTTCCCCTTTTGTGGAACTGACGAGAATGCCGAGCTTTGGGCAAGCCCAGACAATTCCAACTGGGTCCTGCTGGGTCTCCGTCGATGGACTTGATCCCAATAATGGAGCCGGGCCTGTGTCGTCGCGACGGGTGGGGTCTAGCAAGGTTTCTTATCGGTTTATTTGTGTGGCGGCTTGAATGCCGTTTAGGGGAATTTAGAGTACCCTTGTGATTGCGATTTGTATGCCATTTGGGGGAATTTAGAGTACCCTTGTGTTTGCGGTTTGAATGCTGATGGGGAATTTAGAGTACCCAATGTGATGATGTATTAGAAGCATACGCTCTAGGGTGCCTTGGGTGAAACTCATGATTGCATTCATGCTGCATTGTAGGCCCCTTTTATTATATGCTCAACATACAAACGTGTTTGTTGTATGAGACACCCAAACCTGTTTTATAGCTTTACATGTTATTGTATTTTGCATACGAAGTGCTGACCTGCAGGGTGATGGAGTGCCCCGGGGTCCGCTAGGGATAGTTGGGAGGAGATGTGTTGGTTACACAGTTGAGGTCAGCCATTGCTGACCCATGTTACAACCAAAATTTTTACGGGGCAAGGATCGCAAGCAAGAGCAAGCTCGCCGGCCAAAAAGGCCTAAGCCACATGAAGTGATCTTTCTATTATTTGCATGTGTTCTGATTGAATGTTATGCTCCATGAAATGTAATCCGGCTTGCATGCCGAGGTAACTTAGGAGTGCATGTGCACGTTACTATTGTTTAATGATGCTTAAGTCTTGGGCTTATGTTGTGTAATGCCCTAAGGCCATTTTGATACTCTCCGTTTGGTGGATAACATCTAGTCTTTATTGTATGTTTCCGCTGTTGATGTCTGAGTTTTGAGTTTGAGTATTTTACATATCATATTTTAATGTTGAAGCTGTCGAGTCTGTATGTTATGGGGCCCTGGCCGGACCCATATTATAAGGTCATTACAGGGGAGGTGTTACAATTTGGTATCAGAGCAAGGTTTGAGTCCAAGGTATGTATTCGTGGACGAATGTCCTAAACGAATTGCGTTAAGAAGTTATCCACACAGGAGTATCGCGGGAACGTGAGTGTCCTAGTGTCTAAGTCTTGCAAATAGAGGCTGATTCTTGTTTTACCTTGCTTTTGCTTAGGGTGCAAGCGACGAGGCGGGTACGTCGAGGCCACGAGAAGAGCCTTCGGCGAGCAGTGCTACTGCTCTAGGTCCGTTGGGTATGGGGGTAACCCAGCCAATTTCTGTCGCATGCTCGCAGAAGCATTGGTGGCAGCCCAAGCTGCCTCAACAGCCCAAGTTGTGACCCCTATTGCACAGGTATCAACCCCTGCTACCCCGTATGTGCCAACAGTCGTGCCAGGCGAGGAGCCAGACAAGCAGAGCTGTTAGCTGAATGCATGGTTATCGGGCATGGATACCGGCAAATGAAGTATTTCTTAAGCTTCCATCCTCCAACGTTTAAGGGAGTCGGCACACCTACCGATGCGGAGGAATGGTGGGCAAGGATTCAAGACTTGCTGAGAGCATCTGAGACGCCGGTAGAGAAGCAATCTGAGTTTGCGACCTTCATGTTGGAAGGAGACACTAAGTTGTGGTGGGTGAGCCATAGTGGACGCCAGTTCCCTAGACACACCCCGTCCATTGAAGAATTCGGGAATGCTTTCTTGAAGAAGTACATTCATGTGTCGACAAGGCTAGCCCTTCAGAGGCAATTTCTGCACTTGGTGCAACGAGATAAAAATGGTGGACGAATATATTCAGTAGTTTACTCGGTTGGGTCGTTATGCTGGAACGACCATGGCTAATGATGTGGAGAGGGACAACCTCTTCTACCATGGATTGAGGGAGAATCTGAGGCAACCCCTCATATCTATGAACAATGCTGGTTTCAATGAGCTGGTTGAGGCTGCCAGAATGTTGGAGAGCGATATGGAGCGAACCCAACGACGAAAGGGTTTTGCGGCCAAGCAGGGAGAAGGAAAGTCTTCTCAATCTCAAGGAAGAACTGACGGGAGTAAGTGGAAGAAGAAGTCCCATACCTACAAGAATTGGGAGAAGGATAGTACGGCATCTGGGGGGTCTCGCTTCAAGGGACCACGAACGTGCTATAAGCGTGGCAAACCAGGCCACATAGCTCGTTTCTACCCTGAGGGTGGCATGGAGCAGGAGCCAAGACAAGAACAGTCGGTGCGCTCCGGGCCTAATACAGTGGAGAAAGGAAAGATGGTGGAGTCCAGCGCTTCTCGTTTCCAACCTGTGCAGGCAAGGGCGTATAACCTTGTGCAGCAGGAAGCGATCTGCCAACCCGATGTGGTGACTGTTGAATTCTGTGAAGTGAAAGTGGGTGAATGGATGGCTTGGGATACCTATCCGCGCGGCCTACGCGGACAGGGTTGGCGGACTGCTAGGTCGGCAGGGATGTTGCAGGCGGTTTGCTCTGTGGCGGCCTGGGCGGTCTGTTCGCGCGGACTACGCGGACAGAAGCAGCGGTCTGACAGGCCAGTGTATGCTCAGTAGGCGGTTGACTCCCAGGAAGTAACCGGGCGGATAGGAATGCTATCCGCAGAGTCCGGCATAAAGCGGACTGAAGAACTGGAGCTCGGCAGACCGGTTTGGCAGTTGCCTTGGTCTTGCTCTAGTGAAGCGGCAAGTGGAAGCCGCGGAGACCGCCGGTCAGTGCGGACAGAAACTGGAGGTCGCCCGGTATGGCGGGCTAGATCCAGTGTCCGCCTGTAAGTGTGGACTGGCCCTTGCGGCCAGTGGGCTGGACTTGGTGGGAATTGAACCAAGTCCAGGAGGCTCAGTCCGGGGAGATCGCGCAGTGGAGCGCGGGCTGGTTTCTCAGTCCGCCAAGCTTAGTAGAAGTGTTGTTGCCTTGTTTGCTAGCTTGGGGATATGCGGACTGGAGGATTGCTTGTGCAGGAGCGTGCGGACTGGAGCCAGAGTCCGCTGAGTCCGGTTGAGCCTTGTGATGAGGTTATGGACTCAGGGAAGCGGACTGGAGTTCGCTGTGTATGCGGACTGGATCGGCGTGTCCGCTGAGTCCGGCAATGCCTTGGTGATTAGGCAATGGACTTGGGATATGCGGACGGAAGCCGGGTGTCCGCTGAGTCCGGCAGGTGCCTTGATGGCGAGGCTGCGGGCTCGGGTTTTGCGGGCTGATGCCTTGTCCGCAGAATGGCGGACACGGCTGTTGTGGAGTTCGGCTGTTGTCCTGGCTTGGTCTCTGGCGGCAAGGCGGACTGGATATTGGAGTCCGGCCTTGGAGAAGCTGGGGCGGACTGGCTATCTGCACAGGAGCGGTGAACTGGAATGTGTGTCCGCGGGCTGGCGGACACACTATGTTCTTGCTGCGGGTTGTGGCGGTTATCCTATCGGGAAGGGCGGTGACCATACTCATCATCGTGCCTATAAATAGGACCCATGTCACATCAGGAAAAATAGACCTGGACCGAAGTAAGTGAACAGTAATTGAGCTCGCGTAAGTTGCTGTGGTCTGGACTTTGTGTCCGCGCGGATAGAGAGTTGACCCGGTTGTGCTGTGCAGGTTGTGCGGATAGCGCTGGAAAGACAGGACTTGGCGCTGATTGCGGTCAGGGACAGTGCGGACTCTGCGGTTAAGCAACAGGCGGTAAACAGCAGGTCGCGGATAGCGACCAGGCGGTCTTCTCTTTGGCAACTTGGTTCGGGGTTCAGGAAGTCGCCTGCTTCAGGCGGACTGTTCCATTCGGTGACGCAGCTTGTGCGGTCTGGCGGCTAGGCGACCTCGCGGTCAGGCGGCTTGCAGACCGGCGGTGAAGAACTAAGCATTGGAATAAGGGGTGAGTCCGCGCGGCTTGGGTTGCGGTCTGGAGACCTGGCGGACTGAGCGGACTCCACAGCAGTAGGTCGGCGGCTTGTTGAGTGAGTCCGCGCGGCTTGTTTTTTGTTCTTGTCTTTGTAACTGTCTCTGCTTTCTCGATGTTGGGTCTTGGTGAAGCATGTCTCGCCATGTATGTCTCGCCTTGTAAAGAAGGTTGCTCTTGATCAATAAAGAAGCTTGTGCTGCATGTGTTGCTGGTTGTTACTGCTTTGTTGAGATAATCTCTGCTAACTCCACGATCCGGGAAAACTTTCAACATTATAAGTGGGCGTTTCTCCTTCGGTTTGTTGAGTTTTCAACAGGGTATCCAAGGGGGCGTCTGCGGGTTGTTGAATTTTATCATGGTATCAGAGGGAGGTTGTTGGAGTGGTCAAGCAGTGCTCAATGGAAGTAGTTGCTCTTTTGTAGAGGAAACCAGTGGTAGTAGAACCATGGCAGTGGAGGATGCAAGTTGTCTTGGTATTGATCTTCTTACAGAGACGAACTGTGATCAGTGGAAGTCCTGTATGAAGAGCTTTCTTCTTGGCGAGGACCTTTGGGAGGTTGTATGCGGAGCAGGAAGACAAGAGGATACTGCTGGCAATGCTGAGTCGATGAGAGCTTGGAAGGAGGCAAATGCGAAAGCGGAGTCTATTCTCAAGCAGGTGATCTCATCGGGTTCTTGGACCACATCAGTGGATGTCGGTCAGCTGCGGAGGTTGGACTTCCCTTGATGGGTTGTTCAGGAAGAAGGTGAAGGTTGCTGCGGAAGTTGGTCCCTCTACTTCATATCAGGAAGAAAGGAGTGTTTCTCCTAGGCGTGATAAGAAGAGGAAGGAAGGACTAAGGTGCTATAAATGCAAGCAGCAAGGTCATCTTCGGAGGGAGTGCAAGGTTGTCTTGCTCTCGGCGAACGTAGCTCATGTAGGGAGGAAGGAGAAGAACGTAGTTGGGATTTCAACTAGTTCTGGAGTTGATCGGAGGAATGCCAGTGATAGTGCAGCTATCTGGCATGAAAGACTGGGGCATGTAGGGATGGACAAGCTGAAAGCAATGGCGGAAAGAAGACTCGTAAGAGGCTTGCCTAGATTGTCATCCTATGGCGATGGTCGGGGGTGTGCGGGATGTCAGGAATGTGGAGCCTATCGCTTCATGGTTGACAAAGCACAATCCAGATGTAAAGCACCATTGGTGGTTGTCCATTGTGCTCTGGTGGGACCGACCGTCACGACCAGTCTTGGAGGCAGCAGGTTCATGCTGGTATTGGTTGATGACTATTCTAGGTATACTTGGGTATACTTTATGAAGAAGAAGTCCAACATGGTACGCTTGTTTGTGGAGTTCAAGAAGCTTGTGGAAGGCCAGCTTGGCCGGAGGATCAAGGTGTTGAGGACAAGTATCGGTGGTGAGTTTTCCTCAACTGAGTTCTCACGCTTTTGCAGGAAGCAAGGGATCCGAATGGAGCTTTCTTGTGGACATACTTCACAACAAGGCAGTATTGCAGCTCGGATGGTCTGTTGGTTAACGGCGACCTGCAAGTGTTGGCTTCAGAGTAAAGGCGTTCCGAAGGCTCTTTGGGCGGAAGGGATGGACTGTGCTGCTCATGTCATCAACCGGATGCCTCTTAGTCCGATCATAGTGAAGACTCCTTATGAGCTGATGTTCGGAGTGAAGCCCTCAGTGAATCACCTTCGGGTGTTTGGATCTACCTGCTTTTTACACTCTCCAGGTGCTCTGAAAACAAAGCTAGCCTTTGTTGGGTATGATGAGCAGAAAAGAAGATGGAGGTGTATGGATCCTGCGACGAAGAAACTCATAGTGTCGAGAGACATTGTTTTCGATGAGTTGACGCAGTATTGGGGTAGCTCTTATGTGGAGCTAGAGATAAGCAGGTTAGATAGTGGGCTGAAGGAGGCTGCTGCTAAGGAAGTGGAGTTGCCTGAGTCACCAGGTGCTCCAGGTTGTTCTAGCTCCGGGGCAAAGGCGTCAGAGTCGGTAAGAAGGGGGAGCAAAGCTCCAGGAACTTCAGACTCGAAGGCGGAAGCTTCCGGTTCAGGAAGCAGGGGGAGCGATGTTCCAGGTAGTTCTTGTTCAAGAGGGGAGTCTTCTGGTTCAGGTAGCAGGGGGAGCGATGCTCCAGGTGCTTTTGATTCCAGTAAGGAGGCGTCTTGTTCAGGAAGCAAAGGGAGCATTGTTCCGGGTTTGCCCGGGAACGGAGCTGGTTCAATAGCAGCGGAGGTGGTTAGCCATGATCCGGTTCTTCAGAGATCGAAGAGGATCAGTAAGCCACCAGCTCGATATAGCGAAGGGAATACGACAGACTTGGTCTCGTGTTTCTTTGCTAGCCCTCAGGTCGAGCAAAGTTCTTCTGGCTGTGATGATCTCACTCGAATCAAGGAGGTGGTTGACACCAAGGCTGAAGAGGTGATTTCTCTCAGAGGCAACGAGGCTTGGACTTCAGTGACCAAGGAAGTTGGTGATACTCCTGTGATGCAAGAGTGGAGGTTGAAGCTGAAGAAGGCAGAGGGAAGCATGACTCCTTTTTGGAGATGCTGGAGGGCTCCCTCATGGTCCAAGATATGCGGGGCGAGGACTATGTCTTTGACAATTCTTCGTAGATGCTATCGAAAGGACCAGGTGCAAGGTTATGGGAGCTGCTGGAGTTATTCACCACTTCTCACTTCAAGGGGGAGTGTTGAATTCTGTGAAGTGAAAGTGGGTGAATGGATGGCTTGGAATACCTATCCGCGCGGCCTACGCGGACAGAGTTGGCGGACTGCTAGGTCGGCATGGATGTTGCAGGCGGTTTGCTCTGTAGCGGCCTGGGCGGTCTGTTCGCGCGGACTACGCTGACAGAAGCAGTGGTCTGACAGGCCAGTGTATGCTCAGCAGGCGGTTGACTCCCAGGAAGTAACCGGGCGGATAGGAATGCTGTCCGCAGAGTCCGGCATAAAGCGGACTGAAGAACTGGAGCTCGGCAGACCGGTTTGGCAGTTGCCTTGGTCTTGCTCTAGTGAAGCGGCAAGTGGAAGCCGCGGAGACCGCCGATCAGTGCGGACAGAAACTGGAGGTCGCCCGATATGGCGGGCTAGATCCAGTGTCCGCCTGTAAGTGCGGACTGGCCCTTGCGGCCAGTGGGCTGGACTTGGTGGGAATTGAACCAAGTCCAGGAGGCTCAGTCCGGGGAGATCGCGCAGTGGAGCGCGGGCTGGTTTCTCAGTCAGCCAAGCTTAGTAGAAGTGCTGTTGCCTTGTTTGCTAGCTTGGGGATATGCGGACTGGAGGATTGCTTGTGCAGGAGCGTGCGGACTGGAGCCAGAGTCCGCTGAGTCCGGTTGAGCCTTGTGATGAGGTTATGGACTCAGGGAAGCGGACTGGAGTTCGCTGTGTACGCGGACTGGATCGGCGTGTCCGCTGAGTCCGACAATGCCTTGGTGATTAGGCAATGGACTTGGGATATGCGGACGGAAGCCGGGTGTCCGCTGAGTCCAGCAGGTGCCTTGATGGCGAGGCTGCGGGCTCGGGTTTTGCGGGCTGATGCCTTGTCCACAGAATGGCGGACACGGCTGTTGTGGAGTTCGGCTGTTGTCCTGGCTTGGTCTCTGGCGGCAAGGCGGACTGGATATTGGAGTCCGGCCTTGGAGAAGCTGGGGCGGACTGGCTATCTGCACAGGAGCGGCGAACTGGAATGTGTGTCCGCGGGCTGGCGGACACACTATGTTCTTGCTGCGGGTTGTGGCGGTTATCCTATCGGGAAGGGCGGTGACCATACTCATCGTTGTGCCTATAAATAGGACCCATGTCACATCAGGGAAAATAGACCTGGACCGAAGTAAGTGAACAGTAATTGAGCTCGCGTAAGTTGCTGCGGTCTGGACTTTGTGTCCGCGCGGATAGAGAGTTGACCCGGTTGTGCTGTGCAGGTTGTGCGGATAGCGCTGGAAAGCCAGGACTTGGCGCTGATTGCGGTCAGGGACAGTGCGGACTCTGCGGTTAAGCAACAGGCAGTAAACAGCAGGTCGCGGATAGCGACCAGGCGGTCTTCTCTTTGATAACTTGGTTCGGGGTTCAGGAAGTCGCCTGCTTCAGGCGGACTGTTCCATTCGGTGACGCAGCTTGTGCGGTCTGGCGGCTAGGCGACCTCGCAGTCAGGCGGCTTGCAGACCGGCGGTGAAGAACTAAGCATTGGAATAAGGGGTGAGTCCGCGCGGCTTGGGTTGCGGTCTGGCGACCTGGCGGACTGAGCGGACTCCACAGCAGTAGGTCGGCGGCTTGTTGAGTGAGTCCGCGCGGCTTGTTTTTTGTTCTTGTCTTTGTAACTGTCTCTGCTTTCCCGATGTTGGGTCTTGGTGAAGCATGTCTCGCCATGTATGTCTCGCCTTGTAAAGAAGGTTGCTCTTGATCAATAAAGAAGCTTGTGCTGCATGTGTTGCTGGTTGTTACTGCTTTGTTGAGATAATCTCTGCTAACTCCACGATCCGGGAAAACTTTCAACATTATAAGTGGGCGTTTCTCCTTCGGTTTGTTGAGTTTTCAACAGGGTATCCAAGGGGGCGTCTGCGGGTTGTTGAATTTTAACAGTGACAGGTATGAAAGTTTGAGTTAATCTTTTTATCTTAGACTTTCAAGATGGTTTATGTATGTTACCTATGTTTTAGGATTTGTGTTAGTCTCTGGGTACCCCGCTAGGGTATTGTTTGATACGGGAGCGTCGCACTCCTTCCTTGCGAAAAGTTTTATCCAGAGGATTGGAGTTGAGCCATTCTCAGCGGACGCAGAGCTGAAGGTGCGCATGCCCAATGGGTCATCAATGACTATCAGGGCGAAGGGGCGCATTTGTTGGAGTTTGAACGGAGTTGACTTCATGTTGGTAGCAGCAGTTCTACCGTTGGTTGAGTTCGAATTGATATTGGGAATGGACTGGCTTGCAGAGAAGCGTGCCAATATCGACTATCAATCTAAGGTGGTGACCCTGGAAAGTGAAGGGCAGGTAGAAGTTAAGTTTGAGGGCCTTAGTGGAGTGGCATGCTCCATGATTTTGTCCATGCAGTTGGTTCGGGCAGTTAACCAGGGAGGAGTAGCTCTTGTAGTATTGTTGGAGGTTCGCCTTTCCAGGCTGTCACTTGGAGATGTGTTGGTAGTGGCAGAGTTCGAGGATGTGTTTCCCGAGGACCTTCCTGGAGCACTTCCTCGACAGGAGATCGATTTCTCGGTTGAGTTAGTACCAGATGCTAGGTCGGTGTCACGTCCTCCTTTTAGTATGGCACCAAAAGAGTTGGCCGAACTCAAAGTACAGTTGCAGGAACTGTTAGAGCAGGGGTATATCATACCCAGTTTTTCACCTTGGAGCGCGCAAGTGCTGTTTGTGAAGAAGAAGGACGGTAGTATGCGGTTGTGCATATACTACCGAGAGTTGAATAAACTGATTGTCAAGAATAAGTATCTGATTCCTCAGATAGATGACCTATTCGACCAGTTGGTGAGGTCAGTGGCGTATTCTAAGTTGGACTTGAAGTCAGGATACTATCAGTTGCGGATTCGAGATGAGGACGTACCCAAGACGGCTTTTGGAATGAGGTATGGTCATTTCGAGTTCTCGGTGATGTCGTTCGGGTTGACGAATGCACCATCAGTATTCATTGATTTGATGAATCGATTATTTCGTGAATACTTGGACTCTTTCGTTGTCGTCTTCATCGACGATATTTTTGTATACTCCAAATCGGAGGCGAGCATGAGACTCACTTGAGATCAGTGTTGCAAGTGTTGAGAGAGAACCAGCTTTATACAAAATTCTCAAAGTGCGAGTTCTGGTTAGAGAAGGTGGCCTTTCTGGGCCATGTGACTAGTGGTGATGGGGTGGCGGTGGATCCTGCAAAAGTGAAGGCCATCATAGATTGGCCAATTTTAAGAACCATAGCGGATGTCCAAAGTTTCCTTGGACTAGTCGGGTACTATAGAAGGTTTGTGGAAAACTTTTCGCGGATAGCTCTACCCCTCACTTCTCCAACTCGTAAGGATCAGAAGTTTGTGTGGACGCAAGAGTGCAATCAGGCGTTTGACACCCTGAAGGAAAGACTGATGATAGCTCCAATCCTAAGTCTGCCTAGAGGGACTGAAGGATTTCAGATTTTCAGTGATGCATCAGGATGTGGGCTGGGTTGCGTGTTGGTGCAACATGGCAGTATCATAACCTTTGGGTCTAGACAGTTGAAGCCTCACAAGAGGAATTACCCCGTCCATGACTTGCAGTTGGCGGCGGTAATTTTTGCACTAAAGTTGTGGTAGCACTCTGTGTATGGTGCGAATGTGGAGATCTTCACGGACCACAAAAGCCAGAAGTATCTTCTAGACCAAAAGTACTTGAATATGCGGCAGCGTAGATGGGTCGAATTCCTTGGTGACAACGAAGTGGAGATTCAGTACACGCAAGACAAAGCCAACTTGGTGGCAGATGCCTTGAGTAGGAAGTACTCTGGTCAAGGGAGTTGGATCGAAGCTCATGATGAGCAGTTGATACGGGACTGTGAGTCCCTTGACATTGAGTGCGTTGCAAGAGACGAGTCAAGCATGGCTCGATTAAACTAGATTGAGTTACAAAACAACTTATCTGATTGTATATGGGAAGCAACTAGTTTGGGTGAAGAGTTACAACCATTCGTGATGGAAGCGCAAACGGGCGAGGGTAGTGCCTGGGAGATGAATAACGAGATCTTGAGGAAGGACGGAAGGATTTGTGTACTGCAGTTCGGCAAGCTCCGCGAGGAGTTGATGTTTGAGGCTCACTTTACGAAGTACTCCATTCACCCGGACAGTACAAAGATGTACTTGAATATGAAGAAATCCTTTTGTTGGACTGGTTTGAAGAGTGATATAGCTTTGTACGTGAGCTGGTGTCAAACATGCGCCTTAGTGAAGGCCGAGTGCTAGAAGCCGGGCGGGTTCCTGAAGACTCTTCTGATTCCTGAATGGAAGTTTGATGATATCTCCATGGATTTTGTGCACGGCTTACCTCGATCGCAGCAGGGTAACGACGTGATTTGGGTGATTGTGGACCGCTTGACCAAAGTGGCCCATTTCATCCCAAATCGGAAAGAGGACAGCGTGGAGAAGCTGGTAGAGTTGTACGTTCGCAACATTGTGCGACTACATGGGATTCCTAGGAGAATAGTCAGTGATCGTGATGGACGTTTCATGTTCAAAGACTGGAGGTTGGTTCAGAAAAGTTTGGGCACGAAGCTTAAGTTTAGTATGACGTTCCATCCTCAAACTGATGGACAAACAGAAAGAACAAACCGTACAATGGAGGATATGATGAGAATGTGTACACTTGACTTTGGGAAGAAGTGGGAAGATCACCTCTTCATGGTAGAATTCTCCTATAACAACAGTTACCAAGCAAGTATAGAGATGACGTCATACGAAGCTTTGTATGGGAGGCGGTGTCTAACGCCAATGTCCTGGATAGAGGCGGGAGACACCAAACTTTTGGGAAAAGAAGTGGTGGCCGATGCATGCGAGTTGGTGCGAACCATTCAGGAGCGCATGAAGGTTGCCCAGGACCGGCAAGCAAAGTATTTTAATGCTCGCCATAGGAATGTGGAGTTTACGGTAGGCGACTGGGTCTATCTAAAGATTAATCCATTCAAAGGCGTTTCACGGATTCGCCGACTCAAAAAGTTGAGTCCGAGGTTTTTGGGGTCGTTCGAAGTTTTAGAACACATTGAAAAATCAGCTTATCGGTTGGTGTTGTCCACAGAGCTGAGTGGATTACACGACGTTTTCCATATCTCCGTCTTGAGAAAAGTCTTGGTGGAGGTTAGTGTGGTGATCGAACCTACGACGGTGCCGATAGAAGAGGATTTGAGGACGAAAGTCAGTCCGGTGGGTATAGAGGATTCAGAAGTTCGGCAGTTACGGAACAAAGAGGTGAAGCTCGTAAAGGTGCATTGGGACAACTGCGGGCGAAATGAGTTCTCTTGGGGGAGTGATCAAGCAATACGCGAGGACTATCCAGAGTTGTTTGCATAGTGTTGTTGGAATAGTGTTTTGATATATGCAACACTCCTTTTGTCGTCTTTATGAATGGAGTCGTTCCTATAACATTGTTGTAACAATGCTTTGCCTTGAATCAACTTTATTCTTGTTGATTGCCCAAATGATATTGGTCTGGGTGGGTTGTTGTAACAATACTCTAATGTGTTGCAACAATTTTCTTACTGTCTTCCTGCATGAGGGTTAATTTCGGGGACAAAATTCTTTTAAGGGGTGAGGAGTTATAACACCCAAGTTTTCGGACTTGCGTCTTTGGAAGTTATCGCCCGACGGTAGTATTTACCTCCCGGCGGTAGCTTAGCATTGAGTGGCGAGACGCTGAGAGCGTTGAGTGGCCAGGCGCTAAGAGCGTTGAGTGGCCAAGCGCTGAGAGCGTTGAGTGCTAGCGCGCGACACTAGCTAGGTACTGCTCGGTGATAGCTTTGTTTCGTACAACGTCAATCAAAGATCTGTTCGTCGAGCGCTGGAGGATTACCGCCCGACGATAGTGGTTATCGCCCGGCAATAGCCCTGTTTCGTTGAACGTCGAACGAAGTGCCCAGTTCGTCGAACGCTGAGTTTTCGAGAATAATGTCGAGTTCTCGAGCAAAACGCTGTCGTGCAGCGTTAGTCTTATCGCCGGCGTTAGCGCGACATTATTTTCTGGTCGAGCGCTCGGGAACCTACCGCTCGGCGGTAGGTAGTTACCGCCCGGCGGTAGCGGACAGAAGCGGTTCCGTCGTTTTGCTTTGAAGCCATCCGATTTCATTTAGGATTCGATCCTAAGGCCCAAGACTCTCCTCCAGAGTGCTTATATAGGGCTGAGAACCTTATCCCTTCATATTGTTTCCCTTTTGTTGACTGAAGGCTAGGGTTTGAGGTTTAGAGTGAGAGGTGGAAGAAGAGAGCTTTCTTCCGCCATTGACGGGGCTTCAGACCTCTGATTGTCGTTCCGAGGCCAGATCCATAAATGGGACGCAATGACGCTCATTTTCATCTGTGCAAAGCAGGGTTCCATGGCTAAGAAGAGGAGTTGAAGGGTAACAACACTTCTCCTCTCGGTTATAGGATGCATGCATGACATCTTTTCATTTTCTTGATTTTATTTCAAGCATATAGGCACCAGATCTCTCAAATGAGAGGGATTTGGGTTGCCATGGTTCAAGAGAAGCCACCGGGTCGATTGTGTCTATCCTCGGCATGATATTACATTAGATATCCGCTCCATTAGTGGATTAGGCATTGTGGGTGAAGACGCAGTCACGACTGTTAGTCCGACTCGGTGATGATGCATAGCGACAAGACTCCGTTTGAGATGTTTTATGCCCCCCCTCATTTCACGTGAGTACGTGTATGCAGAACCCAGTAAGGTTAGCTTCGTTGTGAGGGTAGATGGTTTCCTTGGGGCATGGTAACGTTAATCGGAACCAGACACGATTAGCTCCGTTGTGACGGTAGATGGTTTCCTTGTGGCACGAGAACGTTACGGTACAAATGGTGTATTTGGGGCGGGAAAGGCGTGGTATTATGATGTGCTAAGGTGAGATTTGTCTTGCGGTCGGCTGGCGAGCCCGTGACATTGCAAAGTCATGTGCGGAGAGTGTCCCGGCGAGACAAGTCCCCATTGTGTGAAACTGACGAGAAAGCCGAGCTTTGGGCAAGACCGGACGATTCCAGCTGGGTCCCGCTAGGTCTCCTTCGGTGAACTTGATCCCGATTTTGGAGTCGGGCCTGGGTCGTCGCGACGGGTGGGGTCTAACAAGGTTTCTTATCGGTTTGTTTGTGTGGCGGCTTGAATGTCGTTTGAGAGAATTTAGAGTACCCTTGTGATTGTGGTATGTATGACGTTTGAGGGAATTTAGAGTACCCTTGTGTTTGCGGTTTGAACGCCGATGGGGAATTTAGAGTACCCGATGTGATGATGTGTTAGAAGCATACGCTCTCCTTGTGTGAAACACGGGATTGCATTCATGATGCATTGTAGGCCCCTTTTATTATATGCTCAACATAGAAACACGTTTGTTGTATGAGACATCCAAACCTGTTTTATAGTTTTACATGTTATTGTATTTTGCATACGAAGTGCTGACCTGCAGGGTGATGAAGTGTCACGGGGTCCGCTAGGGATGGGCGGGAGGAGATGTGTTGGTTACACAGTTGAGTCAGCCTTTGCTGACCCACGTTACAACCAAAATTTTTACAATGCAAGGATCGCAAGCAGGAGCAAGCTCGGCGGCCAAAAAGGCCTAAGACACATGAAGTGATCTTTCTATTATTTGCATGTGTTCTGATTGAATGTTATGCTCCATGAAATGTAATCTGGCTTGCATGCCGAGGTAGCTTAGGAGTGCATGTGTACGTTAATATTGTTTAATGATGCTTAAGCCTTGGACTTATGTTGTGTAAGGCCATAAGGCCATTTTGATACTCTCCGTTTGGTGGATAACTTCTAGTTTTGATTGTATGTTTCCGTTGTTGATGTCTGAGTTTTGAGTTTGGGTAGTTTACATATCATATTTTAATGGTGAAGCTGTGGAGTCTGTATATTGTGGGGCCCCGATCGGACCCATATTATACGGTCATTACTGGGGAGGTGTTACACGACAGTGGATGAGAAGAGCAACGACGGCGGTTACCGCGGCGATGGAGGCAACAGTCGCGATGATGAAGATGATGACGACGGTTGTCGCGGAGGTTGCCTCGAGTAACACCCCAAATTTGACAGCAGAATTTTTATCACTATCGTCGGGCGACAGTGGGTATCGTATGATGGTGATAGCGATAATTCGTTGAGACGCACTCGACGCACTCGGTGAATGTCGAAAGATATCGCTGAGTGGCGATAGTGGATGTCGTCGGGCGATTGTCGCACTCAACGAGCGTCAAAAGGATATCACCGAGTGGCGACAGTGGATGTCGCCGGGCGATAGTGCCACGTGGAATGTGTCAGATTGGCTGTTAAGCGGTCAAAGCAGTTAAAGCGGTTAAGTCGATATCGCCGAGTGGCGACAGTCGCAGTCGCCAGGCGATAGCGCCAAAGTTGACCAGTCAACCCAAATCTTGGCCTTTGCTTTGTTTTGATGGATTAATCTGTGGTTGAGGTTCAACCGCGGTTTGATATGCAGAGGTGTGTGGATTGAGAAATTATTCTTCTTCTCTTCCTCTCTCTCTCTCTTCATTCCATCTTCTCCTTGGAGAAAAGAAAAGCTAAGGAAGAAGAAGGGCTAGAGTTGAAGCTTTCATAACTTGTTGAAGGAGATTTGTGGTCGGAAGCGGGATCTGAGGCTAGATCCGCGAAGAGGAAAGTGAGGCATTCATTTTTGTCCATATCAGACAGCTTCATCATGGCTCCAAAGAGAACTACAAGGGTAACGATCTTCCTTCTTGGACAAGTGAAGTCCTTTCTTTTGGCATGCACATGGAATCCCCCACCAAAAGATGGAGAATAAAGGGAATTCTTTTGAGTCGATTCATTAAATCCTCAGTGAGTCTTGCATATAGATCCAGAAAGGTGTAGTATGGAATAAGCATGTTGTGTGAAGCCCATCTGGACAGGTTCGTCTGGATTGGTTATGTTTTATTTTGCGAGCCGGAGAAGACTCAAGAGAAATCACGATTTTGGAGAATTGTTGATATCGTCGGGCGACAGTGAGTATCGCCAATGGCGATAGCTCTTGATGAGCTATTTATGCTGTGAAAGTCCAATGTTTCTAGAACTGTAGGTTACTACAGGGTTTTTGTGGCTGGGTCTGGTACAGAAAGTGAATTCTGTGGTTAACGCCTAGAAACAGTGACTGTCGTTGGCGATAGCTTCCAAATACCCTTTTTATTGTAAAGCCTGTCTCTGGGAGAATGTAAGGCTAATCTGTGAGCTGCGAGCTCCTAAAGGCCATCGAGCCGAATGGACAAGGGGAAGCCGACCCGCATCAGACTAGACACTGATTTGACGATTTAATCAACGGGCAAAGGCTGAATCGTGTCTGCGTTATGGCTGTCTAACCTAAATGCCTAAGTTATTGGTGTTTGTTAGGATCACATAATGAGAGTCTTAGGCTGTACGCAGTTAAGACTAAAGTCTCAGGTCGGGGGCCGTAAAAACTGGAATGCTCAAAGTTAATCATTATGTCTGGAACCTCTGAACGGTGGTGGGACCCTGGCAACAGGTACACCGAAAATGTGCCCTGAGTGCACTGAACGTTTGGCCGAGGGGCATTCAATTGTGATATATTGAACTGTGCATGAGTGCACGTTCTTGTGATATATCTGTTTGTGTGAATGCTATGTGTAGGACCCCACCCCCTAACCTCTTGCCCTGGGTCGGGCCGGAGGGGATCTTACGTGCCCAAGACATCCACCTAGTGCTCCTTTAAGAGGTGATGACTCACTCTCGTAAGCACTAGTTGGTCGCCTTGCTTGCCTAGAATCACAACATTCACAACACATTAGAGAATAGCGGAAGCATTATCAGGAGAACACTAATATACATATATATAACTGTATAATGTCTACATGGGTACAAGGCTCTAGCCTATATTCCAAAATAAGCCCGCAGGTTGTACGAGTTCTACACCTAATCCTCATTCTCTATCTTTATACTGCTCACTGGTACTCACGTCTCAAAACTCTTGAGACGTCGGTGGTGCTTCGATTTCAGTAGTATAAAGATAGAGAATGAGGATTAGGTGTAGAACTCGTATAACCTGCGAGCTTATTTTGGAATATAGGCTAAGGCCTTGTACCTATGTATACATTATGCAGTTATATATATGTATATTAGTGTTCTCCTGATAATGCTTCTGCTATTCTCTGCTGTGTTGTGAATGTTGTGATCCTAGCCAAGCAAGGCGGACAACTAGTGCTTAGGAGAGTGAGTCGTCACCTCTTAAAGAAGCACTAGGTGGAGGCCTTGGGCATGTCAGATCCACCTCCCCCCCCCCCCCCGGCCCGACCCAGGGCAAGAGGTTGGGGGGCCTACAAATGTATCAAAGAGAGGTAATTTTGTTCTTTCACAGTTTTCAGGAGGCATTTACAACTCCTTCGTTTTCAAAATTTCCGTGGTTTATATTTATGAGTCAGATCTGTTAATTTGGTTGCGCCTTTTAGATACGGCTTAATCAGATCATGATTCTTTTGGGAGTTCACCCTTTATTAATCGTTGGGAATGATTAGCAACACACGACTTGTATTCTATTTTTCGAGTCTGCCCAACTACCCGAGGGTCGAGCGCTTAGTGGTTTCATGAAATCTCAGGATGTTCAGGGCTTGGCCTCTTGCCTCGACCACACTCATTGGTAAGCAATTTAAATTTAATATCCAAGTTAGGGAGGGTGGTCGCACGCTCTAACTTTCGTTTCTGAGAAGAAAAATCAAAATTAATTCTGAGCGCGACCCTAGGATCCCAGAAATTGAGAATAATATCAATTCTTATCACCATGCTTCCAAATTTTAATACAACCACTAATAAGGTATAAAATAAGCATAAAAAAATTTTCATAATTTTTTTAGCCATTTTGGGCCCTTATTTTGGCAAAATAAACTTTGTTTAAGCTTTTAAAAATATCAAATTATTTTTAAAAATTCTCAATTTTTTGTGGAGGAAGCCCTCATTATGGGGAATATTTTTCATGTTGACCACTTTGCCCCCAGGGGTCTTCATTTGGCCCTGAAAAATTCACAACATTACTGTGTATTTTGGTCTGCAAATAACAGATCAATGATTGATTCTACGGCTGAGATTTGAGCCGAACAGCTTAATGCGCTGGTGTCTCCCCACAACGGATCAGCCGCTGATCCGCTGTGGGGGGCACAAAAATGGAGGCGGGGGGGGGGGGGGGGGGGGATTGAGAAAATCTCCGCCGTCCATCTCATCACCGGAGATGGATGGCGGCGATTCCATCCCTGCGGATGAGGGAGGCGGTGGCCTTCTGCCACCGTCGGCCAGTCACAGCTAGATGATGGCGCCGCGCCCGACCAGTTTGTCGGGGGCCGACGAGTACCTGGGTGGTGGCCCGGCGGCCCGCCGCCGCCGGCCACCGCTTAATTTAGCCAACCCGAGAGCGGGGTGGCGGTGGTTCTGCTCCTAGCGCCACCACACCACCCCACCTCTCCGGCGTTGAGCCCAGCACAGAAACTACCCCCGACCAGTGCGTCGAGGGCAGGGCTCTTCTCCGGTGGTGGTCCGGCGACCAACCGCCGCCAGAGACAATACAGAGCAAAAATCTGCTTTTTGGGTGCCGTCGGAGCGGCGTTTTCCGACGGCACCCCGACTTTCTCCCACTAGGAAAAGTCATCCCGGTGGGTTAGCCCTTCTCCAGCTCCACCCCTGGTGCTGGGAGGGCTTAGTCTTCCTGCGGCCACCACCTGACCTAGAGCATGGGTCAGGTCGTGTCAGCGGCGCTTTGACCATCGGGAGGCCCGTGCAGATCATCCAGAAGAAGGGGAAGGAGGAGGAGAGAACTTCTACCTGTACATGAGGGACTTGGGAGGGGTCGGCTTGGTTGGCCATGCAAGGTGGCGAGGTGGTGGAGCTCAGGCTTGCCTTTTCTGGCGACCTGAGCTCTGACAGAGGGGGTGGGGGTGGGGGGGCAAGGGTTGAGGAATTGCTCTCAGAGCTTGAGGAGGATAGCAAGGGGTGGGGGTACTTTTATTGCTGGGGAAGGGTTGGCCATCCCTCCTTTCCTGAGGTGGGACTAAACTAAGAGGGGAAAAGCTTCCCCTCTTCATCCTGGCCAGTTGGCATCATCAGGGGATGGCTGGTACAGCCATGTGGCAAGTATGGGGGGGAAGTGTAATGGCTTGTTGGGCTTTTGTCTTGTGCTTGAAAGAGGAAAGAGAGGGAAGTGGGGAGGGTTTGGGTTGGTGGGCCTCCACTTGACCTAAGGCCCATGCCTTTGCTGATTTGGAAAGCCCAAGGGGTGAGGTTAATCTCAACATGAGAGGAGGTGGGCTCCTTTTTGAAAAAAATCCAAAAAATGACTTTTAGGGGGGTTTGACCAAAGTCAACCCTATGGTGGGTCCCCTATGCTGGTCAAAGTCAAACTGACTCCAAGACATCGGGGTCGGGTCAAAGTTGGGGTGTCATGTTATAATTTGTGTGCGCACGCTTTTCGGTGCACGAAGATGCTCGATTTGACTTAGAGGTGACCATTCGTCATTGAAATTGTCCGGGATGACTTCTTTTGACTTCGTATTGACCAAACGAGTCTAGAGCCACTGACTGGGGTCGAATCAGAGTTCGTTTGGTAAAAGACCAAAATTTGAGTGTTGTGGCGCATTAAATCGGTCAAGAAGTCTATATTCATCGTTAGACCTCGGATTGTGACGCAACGAGTTCCGACGTGCTCGTATTGTCTATACGAGTCCATAAGAGCCGAGAGAACTTAAATCAGAGTTTTCTATACCAATATTCAAAATCTTGACTTCACGACGTTTAACCAATGATGGTCACGTCAGTTATATGACCTCGAGATCCAACGGGACGAGTTCCGATGCGTTCGTACTATTTATACGAGGCCACAGGAACTGATAGAACTTAAGTCAGTATTTTCTAGCTCTACTTCCTTCTTAAAGTTCCCTTGTCATGGGTAGGATTCAAGTCACTTTTATTGGGCATACTAGGGCTCTGGTGGCCCAATAAAAGTCGGGATGTTACACTATGCCTGCAGGGAAGGAATACCACTTCCCCGGGAAAAGAGTAGGGTCGTTATAAATTGGTCAGCTAAATGCTGACTGTTGCCTTGTTTGCCACCATTGTGGTGGACTGTACTTGTGCAGGTGCTGCAGACCCGAGTGGGAAATAGCGGGTTGAAGCCCTTGCTGCTGTTATGCTGGCCCTCAAAGGCCGAATGAATTTTTTTTTTACCATTTTCATGTGTGGCCGGCCCGCGCGCCGATGTTTGTAATTCATACTTGTGAAGTTTAACTGTAAGGACTTTAGGACATAACCTTTGTGTATTTGCAATTGACATTCATATGTTATATATAAATGATGGTTTATATATTGTGGACATTCAAATGAGTTTGAGTTCAAGTAACCCTAAAGCTTCCGCTAGAATACTCTGAGTTATGATGTGTGTAACCGTTTTGATATTAACCTATAACCTCGTCGCCTGTTTGTGGAATATGGTGCGGGGCCCCGACCGGACCCTCTATTATATTTTATGTGACGGACTATGGTGTTACAATTTGGTATCAGCTTGTCTTGGTCTTCCTCCTGTGAATTCGTGGTAGAATTCTTTTGAGGGGTGGCGAGCACGTGTAAGTGCAACCCGTTATAACATAAATGAACTCAAGAATGTCCACTTAGGAATGAAAATACACATTTTTGAGGAACTTGTGCGTTCCTATTATTGCTTTGGCAATATTATGAGTTGCTGAATTGTGTGTTTCACGATTATATGCGACTAGAAGTATTGAGGGGCAGCAAGAAACCCAACATTTGATGGGGAGTAATGCGCCAACTGAGGTGCTAACACCTCCTCCTTCGATAGAGTCGATCCAGTTGATCGCTGATGTGGTCTTCACAATGATCAATGCCCAATTTGACAGGCATGTGCAGCCCCCTGTTCCTATGGAGACATCAATGCCAGTTGGTTTATTTGAGCAGATTGCAAGGAAACGAGCATCGGCCCAACCGTTGAATATGTGTTTGATGAAAGGAATGCACAAGGTTGACGAGTACTTGCATGCATTTGTCATACTGAGACAATATGCAGAGTTTGGGTTTGAAACTGAGGAAACTAAGATCAACTGATTTTATGATGGTCTGCGCCCTGGACTAGGTTTTTTGTTGATGGGTCCTAAGTTAATGGGATTCCAAACATTGGTGGAGTTAGCTAGACGGTTGGAGATGGACTTCGCAAAAGTCCACTAGATGCATGAGGTCAGGGCACTGAGTTCTATAAGGGCTGGAAAGTCTGCTCACCTCAGGAGGAGAAAACACAAGGCTAGAGCATCGAGTAGTCAAGCTCCGCGTGTTTGTTATACTTGTGGCAAGGTGGTACATATGACCCGAGACTGTCGTGGCGGGGTCCCAAAGGCAACGAAGGCTAAGACTGGAGCAACTTCAGGGCGAACTCCACGTACTTGCTACTCGTATGGCAAAGAGGGACATATTGTCTGGGAGTGCTGTAGTGGCCCTTAGATGACATCACACTGACAGGGAATGTTGAGTCTTTGTACATAAATAAATGTAATTGTGTACCATACATTTCCTCATACGTAATGATGTGTACAATATATGTTTTGTGTATATACACACGTTGTGATGAATAATCAAGGAGTCGTTTGATTAAGGCTTAATGTATACCCTGCGTGCTTATCTTTGTAACGCGTGATGAGATCGTAGGTATGGATAAGCTCTCGGAGCAGCGTACTGGTGTAGATTGCTATGCTATGGAATTCACACTGGGATAGATCGATCACCTAACAAGGGACTCAGTTCGTGTGTATGCGAGGATCGAGCATGTCTGCTCTCCAAGTAGTCAAAACTGTTCGGTTTTCCGTGCAGTAATTTTTCATGGCTATTGAGCCAAAAGCCAGTATGAGTGACGTTCTGATTGTATCAGAGTATGTTGATGTGTTTCCTAGGAATATTTCTGGGTTACCAACCCAGCGGGAGATTGACTTCGCTATTGAATTGGTGTCAGGTGCGAAACCTGTGGTCGTTCGTTGTACCGTGTAGCGGCAAAGGAAATGGCGGAACTGAAAGTTCAACTGCAAGAGTTGCTGGAACAAGGATATATACGCCCAAGTATGTCACCTTGGAGCACACCAGTCCTCTTTGTGAAAAAGAAGGTTGATAGTCTGCGTTTGTGCATCGACTATCGAGAATTGAATAAGCTGACGGAGAAGAACAAGTATCTGATGCCACGAATTGATGACTTGTACGATCAACTAGTGGGATCAACTGTCTATTCTAAGCTGGACTTAAAGTCTGGTTATTACCAGTTGAGGATTCAGAAATGTGACATTCCCAAGACACTGTTTGGAACACGCTACGGTCATTATGAGTTCACAGTAATGTCGTTTGGGCTAATAAATGTGCCATCGGTGTTTATGGACCCCATGCACTGAACATTTTGAGAGTACTTGGACATGTTTGTAATAGTATTTATTGACGACATTCTTGTATACTCTCAGTCCGAAGAATATCATGCGAACCATTTACGGATGATGTTGCATACCCTGAGAAGAAACAAGCTCTATGCCAAGTTCTTAAAGTGTGAATTTTGGTTGTCGTAAGTGGCCTTTCTTGGTTATGTGGTGAGTGGAGAAGGCATTGCGGTGGATCCGTCAAAGATAGTAGCAATACAGGAGTGGCCGGTGTTGTCTACTGTAGCTGAAGTCAGGAGTTTCTTTGGACTGACGGGCTATGACAGATGTTTCATAGAAAACTTCTCACAGATCGTCTTGCCTCTTAACATACTAACGAGGAAGAATCAAAAGTTTGTTTGGACGTCGAAATACGCGTGAGCTTTTGAGCAACTGAAGAGTCGCTTGACCACGATGCCAATATTGACGTCGCCATGTGGTTCAGACGGCTTTGAAATTTACAGTGATACATCGGGGAGCGGTTTAGGCTGTGTTCTTCTTCAGTTTGGAAAGGTGATCGTTTTTGGCTCACGCCAGTTGAAAGTGCATGAGCGGAACTATCCCGTCCATGACTTGGAGTTGGTGGCGGTGATATTTGCAATTAAACTATGGCGTCATTACTTATATGGCGTGAAAGTGGACATATTCACGGATCATAAGAGCCTTAAGTATCTTCTGGATCAGAAGGATCTAAATATGCGACAACAAAGGTGGATGGAGTTCCTCGTGGACTACACCTTTAAAATTCATTATAAGCCTGGGAAAGGAAACGTTGTTGCAGATGCTTTGAGTCGTAGGACTCCGGCAAGGGCAAGTTGGTTGCAGATGCATGATGAGCGTCTGATTCAAGAGCTGGAAACTTTAGATATTTCTTATGTTGATAAGAATTCCACTGCAAATGCGTGTCTTAACTAGACGGAGGTACAATATGACCTTGCGGACAGGGTTCGGTGAGCAACAGAACTCGATGAGAGTCTAAAGCGATATGCAATGGAAGGGTGAAATTCCCAGTTTTCCTTGTACGACGGTCTTTGGCGAAAAGACGGTCGATTGTGCATCCCTAACGTTAGTAAATTACGGGAGGAGTTGATGTACGAAGCACATTTTACAAAGTACTCAATCCACCCGGGAAACACTAAGATGTTCAAGGACATGAAGAAACTATTCTTGTGGCCATGGATGACGAAAGACATAGCTTTCTACGTGGCAAAATGTCAAACATGTGCTTTAATGAAAACAGAATGTCAGAAGCCTAGAGGTTTCATGAAGTTGCTGCCTATTTCGGTATGGAAGTTTGATAACATTTCTATGGATTTCGTGCATGGACTGTCCGAGATCACAGAGTGGAAACGATGTCGTGTGAGTGATCATTGACCAGCTCACAAAAGTGTCGCACTTCATACCAAATAGGAAAGATGATTTAGTTGAGAAACTGGCTAAGCTGTACGTAGATAATCTCGTACGATTGCACGGTGTGCCTTGTAGCATCGTAAGTGACCGAGATGGGCATTTTACTTCAAGTGATTGGAGGCTAATCCACCAACTGTTGGGTACTAAGTTACAATTTATTACGACCTTTCATCCTCAAACATATGGTCAGAGCGAAAGGACCAACAGAACAATGGAGGATATGCTCCGAATATGCGCCCTGAATTTCGGAAAAGATGGGAAGATCATTTCTATATGATTGAATTCGCCTACAATAACAGCTATCGAGCTAGTATACAAATGACACCTTTGAAGCATTGTACGATAGGAAGTGTCGTACATCGTTAGCTTGGGCGGAATCAGACGAATCTAAATTATATAAGTGTAAAGAAGTCGAAGTGGCTAATTAATCGATGCGGACTATCCGAGAGAGGCTACTGATAGCACAGGATAAGCAGGCAAAGTACTACAATGACAAACACCGAAACGTGGAGTTTGCAGTAGGCGATTGGGTATACTTGAAGATCAAACCATTCAAAGGCGTGTCCAGGATTCGGTGCTTGAAGAAGTTAAGTCCGAGGTACCTTGGTCCGTTTGAAGTGGTGGAGCGAGTTGGAGAAGCTGCCTATCGGCTAGCTCTTTCGGCAGAACTGCATGACTTACACGATGTGTTTCATATATCAGTGCTTCGAAAAGCTGTGAAATAGCCAACTCAAGTGAGTGTGGATGATCGAGTACCAGTCGATAGTGGGCTAACGACGAAAGTTCGGCCCATTCGGATCGAGGATACGACAATCAAGAAACTACGGAACAAGACAATCGGGATGGTCAAGGTCCGGTGGGACAACTATGACCATGAAGAGCTGACATGAGAGCGAGAGCAAACTATGTGCAAGGAACATCCAGAGTTCTTTGTGTATGTTGTTGTAACATTGTGTTTCTGAATAAAAGGTTGTTGTAACTCTTTAGTTGTTGTCCTACGTATAGTTGTATGTAAATTTCAGGACGAAATTTCTGTAAGGAAGGGAGAGTTGTAACACCCTAAATTTGACTGCAGAATTTTTGTCATTGTCGTCGGGCGACAGTGAGTATCGCTTGATGGCGATAGCGATAATTCGTCGAGACGCACTCGACGAACGTCGAAAGATATCTCCGAGTGGCAACAGTGGATGTCATCGGGTGATAGTATCACTCGACGA
This sequence comes from Platanthera guangdongensis, assembly GCA_039583875.1. Classification (NCBI taxonomy): domain Eukaryota; kingdom Viridiplantae; phylum Streptophyta; class Magnoliopsida; order Asparagales; family Orchidaceae; genus Platanthera; species Platanthera guangdongensis. The sequence goes on along the minus strand of CM077154.1, from coordinate 120,358,153 downwards.
ATGTCGAAAGAATATCGCCGAGTGGCGACAGTGGATGTCGTCGAGCGATGGTGCCACGTAGCATGTGTCAGATTGGCTGTTAAGTGGTCAAAGCAGTTAAGTCGATGTTGCCGAGTGGCGACAGTCGCTGTCGCCAGGAGATAACGCCAAAGTTGACGAGTCAACCCAAATCTTGGTCTCTGCTTCGTTTTGATGGATTAATCCTGTGGTTGAGGTTCAATCGCGGTTTGATATGCAGAGGTGTGTGGATTGAGAAGTTATTCTTCTTCTCTTCCTCTATCTCTTCATTCCATCTTCTCCTTGGAGAAAAGAAAAGCTAAGGAAGAAGAAGGGCTGGAGTTGAAGCTTGCATAGCTTGTTGAAGGAGATCTTGTGGTCGAAAGCATGATCTGAGGCTAAATCTGTGAAGAGGAAAGTGAGGCGTTCATTTTCGTCCGTATCGGTCAGCTTCGCCATGGAGCCAAAGAGAACTATAAGGGTAACAATATTCCTTCTTGGACAAGTGAAGTGTAACGCCCCGAAACTCAAGGGAGCGAAGGGGGACGTTTTGGGCCAGTTTTGGTTTCTGGCTGAAGGCACACGGCCTGGGACACGGGCGTGTCCCAGGGCGTGTCAAGCGTGTGTCGACACTTAGCCGCGAAGTCGTCGAGTTATACTCGACGATTCGTCGAGAATGGGCACACGGCCTGCGACACGGGCGTGTCGCAGGGCGTGTCGACCCGTGTCGACACTTAGCCGTGAAGTCGTCGAGTTATACTCGACGATTCGTCGAGAATGGGCACACGGCCTGCGACACGGGCGTGTCGCAGGGCGTGTCGACTCCGTGTCGACGGTCGTCCCGGGGAGTCGTCGAGATTCACTCGACGATCGTCGAGACAAGGCACACGGCCTAGGACACGGCCGTGTCCAAGGCCGTGTCATCGAGTCGTCGATCTCCACTCGACGAAATGTCCCGTATACACGGCCTGGGGGCCCAGGCGTGTCAAGGTGACACGGGCAAGGACACGGGCGTGTCCTAGAACCCGTGTAGTGCTCGGGTTGAAAGCGGGAGAAAATCATGGGGTACACGGCCGGCTACACGGTCGTGTCAGCTGGAACACGAGCGTGTCAGCTCGAACACGGGCGTGTTCGATACCCGTGTGAGGGTTCGGAAGATTCGATTTTGACGGCGAATGCGGCACACGGCCCTGGACACGGGCATGTGCCAGGCCGTGTTCGGTCCAGTTTGGGCATTTCAGCCCCGAATCAAAGCCGCTCGTTTTCTTAGGTTGAGATCCGACGGCTGGGGATGGTTCCTGAGAGGATATACCCGGGTTTGACTTAGAAAATCCATCACTTTTCTTCACTTATCCTCTTTCTAAACCCTTGGAGAAAGAAGAGCTAAGGCAAGAGGAAGAAGAGCTAGATCCGCCATTGGAGGAGCTTCGGAGCTCCGAATCGCAAGCCGACTCCGGATCCACGGAGGCAACGCGAGTGCGGTGATTTCTATCCGATTACTTTTCGATGGCGCCAAAGAGGAACTCAAGGGTAACGATCCTCATCATGAGCACTAATAGCTCTCTTTCTTAGCATAGGAAGCCCGCTCTCGCGAGTTTGCAGAGAGTTGGAGGCGTTCCTTCGGGTAGATATGTAAAGTCCCCGTTGTTTAGAGTCTGTATGCGAGAACGGACATAAGCATTTTGGTTGAAGCCTACCCGGACATGTTAGTCCGGATCGGTGATGTTGCATTGCATAAGGCCGGAGAAGACTCCGTGCTATTGGGTGTTTTTCGGGTTTTCTACGCGGTAGATTGCAGCAGGGAGCCTTGGGGACTAACCCAAAGGTGCACCCGGAAAACTGGGCGGATACGAGATCTTGCCAACTTGGTGGCCTGAGAGCCAACTCGAACATAACTGGGTTATGTGTCTTGCGGTAGAATGGGACTCGGTGAAAGTTTGACCCGCGCATATGGCTTAAATTGTCGTTGCGATGTGAGCACGGGTTAGATGGAGCCGTACCCGCTCTATGTCGTTCGGGTTAGAGAGACCTAAAGTTACGTGGCACTCGCCGTTGGCATAGATGTGAGTCTTCGGTGGTCAATGGCTTAAATTGACGTGACCAATGCCAGGAAGACGAATTGCTCATAGGAATGGCCGTCCAAGTGGCGGTGGTGAGTCCGGAATGTTAATGGCTTTAATTGACGTGACATCGACCGGTTCACCGAGAATGTGCCCTGAGTGCACGGGGCGTGTGGCCGTGCGAGCCAACGTCTGTGATGAAATGGCTATGGTTATATGCTTTGCTCGCTTATGCTAATGAAATGTAGGGAAGGAGCATCGCCGCCCCGAGTTGGGGGCGGGGTCGTTATAATTTGGTCAGCATTGCTGACCGTTGCTTTGTTTGCCACCGTGCGGTGGTTTGTTGCTTGCAGGTGCAGCTGGACCAAGCGGTCAATAGCGGGCTAAAGCCCTTTTTGCGAAGCTGGCCCTCGAAGGCCCAAGTGGAAATGTTTTCTGTTTTATTCATGTATGACCGGCCTGCGTGCCGAGGTTTGTAAATCATGTATTATTCAAGTGAAACATTCTATAAGGCCTTAAGGCCGATTTTTGGGTATTTTGTATACATTCCTAATTATGTAATAGTGGACATTCGTGCTCTAATGCTGGGTTCTTGTTTACAACTTATATAAACTGCTTCCGCTAGAATGCTCTGTGTAGGACGTTGAGATTGGTTGGATGGTTTCCATACGTAACCACCCGGTCTGTCTGTGGTATATGGCGTCGGGCCCCGGCCGGACCTACTACTATATGCTATGCGACGGATATGGGGTGTTACAATTTGGTATCAGACTACTGGTTTTGGTCGGGCTTAAAGTGAATTCGTGGGCGAATTCTTTTTAAGGGGTGGTGAGCACATTGTGTGCGTCATCGTTATAACGGTAAAAGAACCCATGAATGTCCATTTAGGAATGAAAATACTCGTGTTTGAGGAACCTGCGTGTTCCTATAATTTCTGTTTGCAATGTTATGTGGTCGCTTAACGGTGTTTTGTACCACTATAGGTGACCAGAAGTGGTGTTGGGCCGTCAGAACGCCGAGTCTCTGAGGCTAGTAGTGCACCGGATGTTGCTCCTGCAACACCTCTGTCGGCTGAAAATATACGATTGGTGGCTGAAGAGGTGTTGGCCGTGATTAATGCGCAGCCTGGAAGGCAAGCGCAGCAGCCCGCTCCTGTGATGGAGCAAGTACCTCTGCAAGAGGCTGAGCCGAGGAGGGTGGAGCAAGTGGTTGCGGAACCAATAGTGCCAAGGAGGGCAACTGAGAGGCAGTTGAAGCATGTAATGAGCTTTAACCCTCCGTTATTCTCGGGGTTGGGAACCCCATCTCAGGCTGAAGACTGGCTCTCTAGGGTGAAGAGAGTCGTGACAGCGAAGGAGACGGAGGAGTGGCAGATGACCACCATCGCTACGTTCCTACTGAACGGTGAAGCGAGGATGTGGTGGGAAGGTTTGGAGCTGCATCATCTGAGAGGTAGACAACTGATAGACGTTCCGATGGAAGAGTTCTCGGGATTGTTCTTGGCAAGATACCTCCCTTCTACTCAGAGGATTTCAATGGAGAATGAGTTCCTGAAGTTAGTACAGGGTGAGAGGAACGTGGATGAATATCTCCACGAGTTTACGCGTTTGAGTCGTTATGCTAGCTCTATCATCATGGATGAGGAGCGCAAGACTAATCGCTTCTATGAAGTCTTGAGGGATGAGCTGAGATTATTACTGTCGGGGCCGATGACGCAGGGTTTCTTAACCTTGGTCAATACTGCCCGGTCCTTGGAAAAGGACATGAAGAGCGTGCAAGCAAAGAAAAGCTTGGGTGAAAAGAAATCTGAATTTAAAGTGCCGACTACTTCAAAGTCCGGCTATCGGAGGGCTTTTAAGAAGCATAGGACTTCGGGTCCAGCTCCTTCTGGCGCTTCTGGGGCGACTACGGGTCGGACCCCGAGTCCGTGTTTTACATGTGGAAAGACGGGGCATTTCGCCCGTGATTGTTGGAGCGGACGTCCTAAGTCCGAGAGGAGGCCGGGAGCTACTTATGAAGAAAAGGGTAAGGCGGTGGAGTCGACCGCATCCCATTATGCTCCGGCCCAACCAATGGTCTACAATCTTGGCCAACAGGAGGCCATTAAACAAGCTGACGTGGTGACAGGTACGGTTTAATTTATAGCAAGTCAATTCCTTTATATGCTTGTTATGCACATGTTACCTTACCACTACTTGTTTAGGATTTGTATTGATTTGTGAAAATCCGGCACGAGCACTCTTTGATACGGGAGCTTCACACTCCTTCTTGTCCGAAGGATTTATATTACGCATCGGAGTCCCTTCTTCGATGGCGAAGGATAAGTTGGATGTGTTGTTGCCAAATGGGTGTTCGATGCGAGCGGATAGGATCTGCGATGTTAAGATTCGTATTGGAGAGCAGGAGTTTGACCTGCGGGCGTCCTTACTTCCGTTGGTGGAGTTCGACGTCATATTTGGCATGGACTGGCTCTCGGAGCAGCAGGCCCATATAGATTGCGGTAGCAAGGAAGTCAAGCTGGGTGCAGGTCGTGAGACGACTTTTACGGGCTTAAAGGGGTCGAGCAAGACGTTGATGTCTGCTCTTCAAGTGGTGAAGGCGGTTCGTGCCGGAGCAGAACTGTTCTTTACACTAGTGGAGGTTGCAAAGCCGAAGCCCGCGTTGGATTGTATTTCAGTGGTATCGGAATACCCTGATGTGTTCCCCGCAGATCTTCCTGGAGCCCCGCCTCAGCGGGAGATAGATTTTACGATCGAGCTAGTGCCAGGTGCAAAGCCTGTGTCACGATCTCCGTATCGGCTAGCGCCTAAGGAAATGGCGGAGCTGAAAGTTCAACTGCAAGAGTTGTTGGAGCAAGGGTATGTGCGCCCGAGTTCTTTGCCTTGGAGCGCACCGGTCCTCTTTGTTAAGAAGAAGGACGGAAGCTTGAGATTATGTATTGATTATCGGGAGCTAAACAAGCTGACTGAGAAGAACAAGTACCCGATCCCCCGGATTGATGATCTCTTTGATCAGTTAGTCGGGTCGACGGTGTACTCGAAGTTAGATCTCAAGTCTGGGTACTATCAGCTGCGGATAAGGGAGAGTGATATCCCGAAGACAGTGTTTAGTACGAGATACGGGCATTATGAGTTTACGGTCATGCCGTTTGGGCTGACCAATGCGCCGTCAGTATTCATGGATTTGATGAACAGGACGTTCAGGGAGTACTTGGACCATTTCGTGATCGTCTTCATCGACGATATTTTGGTGTACTCGCAAAGTGAGGAGGATCACTTCAAGCATCTCCATTTGGTGTTGGAGACACTCAGGAGAAACCAGTTGTATGTCAAGTTCTCTAAGTGCGAGTTTTGGCTATCCTCAGTGGCGTTCCTCGGGCATATAGTGAGTGGAGAGGGTATTGCTGTGGATCCGGCGAAGATTGTTGCGATACGGGAGTGGCCTGAGCTTGCTACGGTAGCAGAAGTCCGGAGCTTTTTGGGGCTTGTCGGCTATTATAGGCGCTTCGTAGAGAACTTCTCGCGGATAGCGTTACCTCTCACTACTTTGACGAGGAAGGAGCATAAGTTCGTTTGGACGCCGGAGTGCGCGCGAGCTTTTGAGGAGTTGAAGTGTCGGTTGACCACGGCGCCTGTGCTGAGTTCGCTGGTTGGAACCGAAGGCTATGAGATATATAGTGATGCTTCAGGCAGCGGTTTGGGTTGCGTGCTATTGCAGCACGACAGCGTGATAGCTTATGGCTCGAGACAGCTAAAAGTGCACGAGAGGAATTATCCGGTCCATGACTTGGAGTTAGCGGCCGTGATTTTTGTCTTGAAGCTGTGGAGACACTATTTGTACGGTGTGAAGATTGATATCTACACCGATCACAAGAGCCTGAAGTATCTTATAGATCAGAAGGATCTGAATATGCGGCAGCGTAGATGGATGGAGTTCCTGGGGGACTATACATTCAAGATCCACTACGTGTCTGGCAAAGGGAATGCGGTTGCGGACGCGTTGAGTCGCCGAGCCCCAGCTCAAGCAAATTGGCTATCAGTGCATGATGAGCGGTTGGTGCAGGAGTTGGAGGCGTTGGAGATTGTTTGTGTGGATAGACAATCTAGTGCTGAAGCAGTGCTGAATTGGACTGAAGTCCAATATGACCTGGCTGATCGTATTCGGCAGGCTTTGGATATGGATGCTCATATGAAACAGTTCATGATAGAGGCTCTGGATGGGTCAAATTCCCAATTCGTTGTGGAGGACGGATTGCTGTGTAAAGACGGTCGTTTGTGCGTCCCAAATGTGGGCAATTTACGGGTGGAGTTGTTGTACGAGGCACACCATACCAAGTACTCGATTCACTCGGGGAGCACGAAGATGTACCGCGATATAAAGAAACTGTTTTGGTGGCCGGGTTTAAAGAAGGATGTGGCGTTATACGTAGCAAAGTGCCAAACTTGCGCCTTGGTAAAGGCGGAGTGCCAAAAGCCGGGAGGATTTCTTAAGTCCTTGCCTATTCCGGAGTGGAAATTCGACGACATCTCTATGGACTTTGTGCATGGTTTGCCAAGGTCGCAAAAGGGGAACGACGCCATTTGGGTGGTGGTCGATCGATTAACGAATGTGTCGCATTTTATTCCGCATAGGAAGGATGATCCGGTGGGGAAGCTGGCAAAGCTATATGTGGATAACATAGTACGTCTTCATGGTGTGCCCCGCAGCATCGTGAGTGACCGGGATGGGCGGTTCACGTCCAATGATTGGAGGCTGGTGCAGCAAATGTTGGGAACAAAGCTGAAGTTTAGCACGGCCTTCCATCCGCAAACGGATGGGCAGACCGAGAGAGTCAATAGAACCATGGAAGACATGCTTCGCATGTGTGTCTTGGACTTTGGAAAGCAATGGGAAGACCACCTTTATTTGGTGGAGTTCGCATACAACAATAGCTACCAAGCAAGTATTCAGATGGCGCCCTTCGAGGCCCTTTATGGTAGGAAATGTCGCACGCCGTTGTCTTGGTTAGAAACGGGTGAGTCAAAGTTGTATAAGCGATCGGAAGTGGATGATGCTACTTCTTTGGTAAGAACCATTCGGGAGAGGTTGCTTATCGCTCGGGACCGGCAAGCAAAGTACTATAATGCCAAGCACAGGAACGTGGAGTTCGCTGTGGGCGATTATGTATACTTAAAGATCAAGCCGTTCAAGGGTGTCTCGCGGGTGCGGCGATTGAAAAAGCTAAGCCCGAGGTACCTTGGACCGTTTGAGGTTCTGGAGCGAGTTGGAGAAGCGGCCTATAGGTTGAAGCTTTCAGTGGAGCTAAGTGGTTTACACGATGTATTCCACATTTCGGTACTTCGGAAGGCGGTGCAAGAGCCTACGCAAGTGATCGCGGTCGATCAAGTGCCGGTGGAAAGTGGGCTAACGACAAAGGTCAAGCCCGTGCGGATTGAGGACTCAGAGGTCAAGCGGCTACGCAATAAAGAGATCAGGATGATCAAGGTCCGATGGGACAATTGCGGTCGTGAGGAGCTCTCTTGGGAACGAGAGCAGACTATGCTTGACGAGTATCCGGAGTTGTTCCGCTCAGGTACAAATTTTAGTTTTGTACATGTCTTTCCTTTATGTAATTTCGTGGGCGAAATTTTTTTAAGATGGGGAGAGTTGTAACGCCCCGAAACTCAAGGGAGCGAAGGGGGACGTTTTGGGCCAGTTTTGGTTTCTGGCTGAAGGCACACGGCCTGGGACACGGGCGTGTCCCAGGGCGTGTCAAGCGTGTGTCGACACTTAGCCGCGAAGTCGTCGAGTTATACTCGATGATTCGTCGAGAATGGGCACACGGCCTGCGACACGGGCGTGTCGCAGGGCGTGTCGACCCGTGTCGACACTTAGCCGTGAAGTCGTCGAGTTATACTCGACGATTCATCGAGAATGGGCACACGGCCTGCGACACGGGCGTGTCGCAGGGCGTGTCGACCCGTGTCGACGGTCGTCCCGGGGAGTCGTCGAGATTCACTCGACGATCGTCGAGACAAGGCACACGGCCTAGGACACGGTCATGTCCAAGGCCGTGTCATCGAGTCGTCGATCTCCACTCGACGAAATGTCCCGTGTACACGGCCTGGGGGCCCAGGCGTGTCAAGGTGACACGGGCAAGGACACGGGCGTGTCCTAGAACCCGTGCAGTGCTCGGGTTGAAAGCAGGAGAAAATCATGGGGTACATGGCCGGCTACACGGCCGTGTCAGCTGGAACACGGGCGTGTCAGCTCGAACACGGGCGTGTCAGCTTGAACACGGGCGTGTTCGATACCCGTGTGAGGGTTCGGAAGATTCGATTTTGACGGCGAATGCGGCATACGGCCCTGGACACGGGCGTGTGCCAGGCCGTGTTCGGTCCAGTTTGGGCATTTCAGCCCCGAATCAAAGCCGCTCGTTTTCTTAGGTTGAGATCCGACGGCTGGGGATGGTTCCTGAGAGGATATACCCGGGTTTGACTTAGAAAATACATCACTTTTCTTCACTTATCCTCTTTCTAAACCCTTGGAGAAAGAAGAGCTAAGGCAAGAGGAAGAAGAGCTAGATCCGCCATTGGAGGAGCTTCGGAGCTCCGAATCGCAAGCCGACTCCGGATCCACGGAGGCAACGCGAGTGCGGTGATTTCTATCCGATTACTTTTCGATGGCGCCAAAGAGGAACTCAAGGGTAACGATCCTCATCATGAGCACTAATAGCTATCTTTCTTAGCATAGGAAGCCCGCTCTCGCGAGTTTGCGGAGAGTTGGAGGCGTTCATTCGGGTAGATATGTAAAGTCCCCGTTGTTTAGAGTCCGTATGCGAGAACGGACATAGGCATTTTGGTTGAAGCCTACCCGGACATGTTAGTCCGGATCGGTGATGTTGCATTGCATAAGGCCGGAGAAGACTCCGTGCTATTGGGTGTTTTTCGGGTTTTCTACGCGGTAGATTGCAGCAGGGAGCCTTGGGGACTAACCCAAAGGTGCACCCGGAAAACTTGGCGGATACGAGATCTTGCCAACTTGGTGGCCTGAGAGCCCACTCGAACATAACTGGGTTATGTGTCTTACGGTAGAATGGGACTCGGTGAAAGTTTGACCCGCGCATATGGCTTAAATTGTCGTTGCGATGTGAGCACGGGTTAGATGGAGTCGTACCCGCTCTATGTCGTTCGGGTTAGAGAGACCTAAAGTTACGTGGCACTCGCCGTTGGCATAGATGTGAGTCTTCGGCGGTCAATGGCTTAAATTGACGTGACCAATGCCAGGAAGACGAATTGCTCATAGGAATGGCCGTCCAAGTGGCGGTGGTGAGTCCGGAATGTTAATGGCTTTAATTGACGTGACATCGACCGGTTCACCGAGAATGTGCCCTGAGTGCACGGGGCGTGTGGCCGTGCGAGCCAACGTCTGTGATGAAATGGCTATGGTTATATGCTTTGCTCGCTTATGCTAATGAAATGCAGGGAAGGAGCATCGCCGCCCCGAGTTGGGGGCGGGGTCGTTATAATTTGGTCAGCATTGCTGACCGTTGTCTTGTTTGCCACCGTGCGGTGGTTTGTTGCTTGCAGGTGCAGCTGGACCAAGCGGTCAATAGCGGGCTAAAGCCCTTTTTGCGAAGCTGGCCCTCGAAGGCCCAAGTGGAAATGTTTTCTGTTTTATTCATGTATGACCGGCCTGCGTGCCGAGGTTTGTAAATCATGTATTATTCAAGTGAAACATTCTGTAAGGCCTTAAGGCCGATTTTTGGGTATTTTGTATACATTCCTAATTATGTAATAGTGGACATTCGTGCTCTAATGCTGGGTTCTTGTTTACAACTTATATAAATTGCTTCCGCTAGAATGCTCTGTGTAGGACGTTGAGATTGGTTGGATGGTTTCCATACGTAACCACCCGGTCTGTCTGTGGTATATGGCGTCGGGCCCCGGCCGGACCTACTGCTATATGCTATGCGACGAATAGGGGGTGTTGCATGAAGTCCTTTCTTTTGGCATACGCATGGAATCCCCCATCAAAAGGTGGAGCATCGAGGGAATTCCTTTGGGTCGATTCATGAAATCCCCAGTGAGTCTTGCATATAGATCTGGAAAGGTGTAGTACGGAATAGGCATGCTGTGCAAATCCCATCTGGATAGGTTGGTCTTGATTGATGATGTTTTATTTTGCGAGCTGGAGAAGACTCCACGTATAAATGACTATTGTACGTTGTCTGTGAGTGGTGCCTGTGAAATGGAGTAACAGGAAGTACTGAAGTTGAATTCCATGAAAATGCCCAGGGGAAATCACGGTTTTGGAGAACTGTTGATATCGCCGGGCGACAGTGAGTATCGTCAATGGCGATAGCTCTTGGTGAGCTATTTATGCTGTGAAAGTCCAGTGTTTCTGGCACTGCAGGTTACTGCAGGGTTTTTGTGGCTGGGTCTGGTAGAGAAAGTGAATTTTGTGGTTAACGTCTGGCGATAGTGACTGTCGCTGGCAATAGCTTCCAAATACCATTTTGATTGTGAAGCCTGTCTCTGAGAGACTGTAATGCTAATCTGTGAGCTGCGAACTCCTAAAGGCCATCGAGCCGAACGGACAAGGGGAAGCCGACTCGCGTCAGACTAGACACTGATTTGACGATTTGAGTAACGGACAAAGACTGAACCGTATCCGCGTTATGATTGTCTAACCTAAATGCCTAAGTTTTTGGTGTTCGTTAGAATCACATAATGAGAGTCTTAGGATGTACGCTGTTAAGACTAAAGTCTCAGGTAGGGGGCCGTAAAGACTGGGAATGCTCAAAGTTAACCGTTATGTCTGGGACCTCTGAATGGTGGTGGGACCTTGGCAACAGGTACACCGAAAATGTTCCCTGATTGCACGGAACGTTTGGCCGAGGGGCATTTGTTTGTGATATATTGAACTGTGTGTGAGTGCACGTTCTTGTGATATATCTGCTTGTGTGAATGCTGTGTCTGCAGGGAAGGAATACGACTACCCTGAGAAAGGGGTAAGGTTGTTATAAATTGGTCAACTGAATGCTGATCGTTGTCTTGTTTGCCACCATTGCGGTGGACTGTCCTTGTGCAGGTGCTGAAAAGCCAAGCGGGAAATAGCAGGCTGAATCCCTTGCTGCTGCTATGCTGGCCCTCGAAGGCCGAATGAAGAAATTTTACCGTTTTCATGTGTGACCGGCCTGCGCGCTGATGTTTGTGATCCACACTTGTGAAGTTTAACTGTAAGGTTTTAAGGGCATAACATTTGTGTATTTGTAATTGACATTCCTATGTTATATATATAAATAGTGGTTTATATATTGTGGACATTCAAATGAGTTTGAGTTCAAGTAACCCTAAAGCTTCTGCTAGAATACTCTGAGTTAGAATGCGTGTAACTGTTTTGATATTAACATGTAACCTCGTCGCCTGTTTGTGGAATATGGTGTGGGGCCCCGGCCGGACCCTCTATTATATTTTATGTGACGGACGGAGGTGTTACACCACGGTGATCGTGGCGGTTGCTGCGGTGATGGAGGCAGTCGCCGAGGCGATGTCGGCGACGGCGGCGGTGATGAAGATGATGGCGACAACGGCGACGGTTGTCACGATGATGGCGGTGACGCCGGCGACGGTGATGAAGACAATGACGGTGATGGCGGCGGTTGCTGCGACGATGGCGGCAACGGTGGCGGTGATGAAGACGATGACGGCGATGACAGTGGCGATGGCGGCAGCGATGACGACGACGATGATTTTGGTGCTAGTGGGGTTGACAAGGCTTTGTCAACCTCACTTTCTCCATCAAATGAGATGGACGGTTTGGCTACCCGCAAGCCGGATCTTTTCAGGAGGACCCTATCAAGTTGAAAAAAGATAGATTAGTTTTGCGATGAAATCTACAACATTACCTCTATTAGTGGGGTTACGCTGGAAGCTTTTTAAGATTGGTTGGACCCGTACAAAGGAGGCCATTTGAGGCACCTGTTATGGGTTGTGAGAGTCTAGTCACTAGGCATATTAAACGAGAGGGGTAGAACAATGAAGACTCGGAATGAAACAATAAGAAACTACATGATGTGCTTAGGCATTAGTGAGATTATGATAAAAGATGGGGCACAATGACAACAAAGGATCCATATAGCCGACCTCACTATAGTGGAATAAAAGACTTGAGTATTGTTGTTAATTTTTTTAAAAAATACTTTTTATATGCAAAAATTAAATTTAATGTTGGAGTGTCAATAATATATGGGTGTGAAAATAATATTTTTTTGTGTGCTAATATAATTTGACAATCAATAGCTAAAATTGATGTAAAAAATCATATTTTAAATAATGATTTAAATTAAATTTTTTGCATGGTTTAAAAATTTTTAATTGAATAATTTAAAATGATTTTTGTACCCTTGGCAGAAATATGATTAGTATTTTGGTCCCAATTTATTAAAAGCTCAGTGTAGATCTAAATTCTCCTTTTGCTAATAGCTAATAATCATTCTCTATTTGGACAAGCCTAGGGCTCCGTTTGGAGGATTTATTTTCATTGGTAGTAAATTAATGTTCGGCTCATGCGTTTTTAAAGGGCTTGACCGGTGAAAATAAGTCCCCTCAAATAGAGCCTAGGTCTTCCCTTTGGCCAACTTAAAGTTCAGTTCTCTATAAAATCCCTCTCAGCCCCAATGTTTTAGGGTACTCGCACTGATTTTGTTATTATTACAATAATTGAAGGAGATTTAAAAGGAATCCTTGAACCTTCTTTTGACCTAAAATATGGAGCTTTCACTGATTTCAGATCAAATTGCTCCTCACCTTTAAGCTTAAGGAGCAAAGTGTCAACCTAAAGGTATTTGAAAATTGCAATGTGCCAAATAAAAAGTTTTTGGGACACAATGCACCAAAATCTCCTATTTTAATTAAAAGGAAGATTTACAATTATACTCCCATTTTAATTAAAAGGAAGATTTACAATTATACTCATAGCAACGTATGTGTTTGTAGTCTCCATAATCTCCTCTCTTAACCTCGGTCTCCCGTCTATTTTTGGTACTTTGCACCTCAAGACTGAAATTTTAGAGGAATTTAGGTTCGGAAACCACCCAAAAATGATCATTTTTGGCACTTTTCACCATGAACTATCTTATTTTGGCTATCTGCAAAGTGTCAAAATGAGTATTTTGGGTAATATCCGGACTTGAATACCTCTGAAATTTCAACCTTGAGGTGCAAAATGTCAAATATCTATAATCTGGGGGTGCAAATTGCCAACTTTAAAAATTCAGGTCGCAAAATGTCAAAATAGAGTAATTCAGGGATACAAAATGCAAAAAAACAAAATTAATTGTATTACAGCTTGAACGAATGCATACCGAAGACAAGTACAACAATGTGATCCTCGCATACAATTAATATCATGCACAAAATATGGTTATAAATATCATATCATGGGACAATGACACAGTGTTAGAACTAGAAGGAGATGATTGAATGTTCACCTCATGGTTCATTCAAGGGTTGGTTTCCTAGCCTAGGTTGTATCCGATGCTAAAGCTTGAGTCATGATGAAAACTGCTCATTAAGGAGCACGGGTAGTTTATCGTTTGGGCTTTGATGTGTAGGGGAGTAAGGGCCATCTGCAATAAAAATAGATTTAGGCTTTGTTTGGCATGACAGTGGCAGTCATAAACGCGGTCGTTATAACCCATCGTTCGTAAAAGCCCGGCCCTATCTAAATAACTTCATAGACTTTTATGTTTAAAACAAGTTTTCTTTTTTTTTGGTGGTGGTGATAACCATTGGTATGCCAAACATACATTCTATGGTGGTGACGTTTTTTGTTCAAATTCACCAGAGCAAATAAATCGTGTCAAACAGAGCCTTAGTGGGGAAAAAATCTCTAGGTACTTGCGATGAGATGGTCATTGGGGTTGGTTGTTCAGCTTAGGGACAAGCATGCCGAGAGGGCACATATGAGTGGTTACATAATGAAATGTTGGTGAATTTTCAAATGGAGGGCGATGGATAGTCAATAATAGAACTTTGGGAGGAATGTGGAGGGCACAATGTTGGGAAAGTGTAAGATAAGCATGGTTGAAGCAAGGGTTTGGAAAAAATTCAATCTTCACAAAATGAGCATGTTGCAATACAAGGTGTGATGAGATTATGAATGCAAAAAAGAGCGCCCGATGTCATGCGCAGAGTAGAGCGTATAATGTGTTAAAGCAAGGCCAAAACATAGTCATCCGATTTCACATATCGTCTATGTATGTGTCGGCCTAGTGATTCAGGTGGACAGCGCATAAGCGCTCAAATGACGGGCTCTCAAGCATCATAACAGATTGTCAATGCCATAGTTTGGTTGGTGCTGAGGATCTAATTAAACCGGTGCAGAGTCGAGCCGTTCATACAGACCATGGAAAAATGACAATTTGTGATTGTCGAGTTTGTATTAGAAACATTAATCTAGCAAGGATGCATTCTTTCAAATGTTAGAATATTCAATTGATGATGGATATTTCTTCGGGCGGGAAGCAGAATAGGTGTAGGTAAGGGGTGAGTCGTGCATAGATCTGATACGACCCAACTGGGCATTGGGCAGCTTGCAGGGCTATCTCACCCAGGATCCATATCCAGCCCCAGCCGATCGCACATGGGCCGCGGCCCATAGACCCCAACCTCTCTCCTCAGGACCGCATGGTTGCTCACAAGGCCCACGGCCCAGAATTCATAGTTGCGCGGCGTCGAGGCGGGTTGTTGAGGTGGGGGCTCGATCCCCCAACCTCCTAGATAAGAGGAGCTTCCACTGATCTTTCATCATCAACTGAGCCACGATAAGATCTACCCAAGGAAGAAGAACCTTCCTGAACGGCGATCGGCTAAGGGAGAGGGCTTCCCGATCACCACACAACAATAAGGAAAAGTTTAAGCCACAAGTTCATCGACAAAAACAAACCCTAATATAAAAAGATAATTTATACTCAGCACCTCCCCAACCCAAATACCCAAAATGCCTTTAGCAAAGCCGGGTTGAGCCCGCCTGGAACAGGATCGCATCAAATGCCTCCCCCCACGATCTGTTCCTTGTCCCCAAGTAACAAAGCCAGTAAACCGTTGATGTAGCAACCAGAGATCCTCCCACGTAGCGTCGTCCCGCGAGCCGGTAGACCATTATATAAGAAATTGAGTGACCGCTTGACCGTCACGATTGATGATTCGACGAGCCAAGCTCTTCATAGGGTCCGCTATAACATTGCCCTCCAACGTGACTTTTGTTGGCAGCTGCCCGACATGGATTGGGAGTTCGCCAACATGTTCCTTCAGCTGAGAGATGTGGAATGTTAGCTGAATCTTGGCGTTGGCGGGTAACTCCAGGCGATACACCCCCTTGCCCACCCGGTCCAGCACCCTGAAGGGGCCGAAGAATTTGGGGGATAATTTCTGACAATCATGAGGTCGTAGACTGGCCTGTCGATAGGGTTGGAGGCGGATGTATACCCAAGAACCCACCTCCAATTCTCTTTTCCGCCGTCCCGTGTCCACCAGCACCTTCATTCGATTCTAGGCTTAAGCTAAATTTTGCTTCAAGATGGATAACATTCTTTCCCGAGCTAACATAGTGCGGTCCAAGGCTTGCACTTGTGATGAGCCTTTCATGTAGGGTGCTGGTAGTTGTGGTTCCTGGCCATATTCAACCTCGTACGGAGTTATGCGAATTGCGCTTTGAAATGTAGAGTTGTACCACCATTCGTCTAAGGGTAGCCATTCCGCCCAACTACGAGGTTGATCATGACACATACAACACAAATAGCCTTCCACACAACGATTGACCACTTCCGATTGTCCATCGCTTTGTGGGTGATAGGCTGTGGAGTGGTGGAGCTGAACCTGCAAAATGCGAAAAATTTTCATCCAAAAGTCGCTGAGAATAACCGCATCCCTGTCGCTCACAATGGTGGAGGGCAGACCATGTAACTGGAAGATTGAATTTTGGAAAACATGGGCCAACCCCTCTACGGTGTACGGGTGTGCCAAAGCCATAAAGTGAGCTTGTTTGCTTAGTGGGTCCACGACCATCAGCACAACCGACTTCCCTTGGCTCTGTGGAAGTCCCGCGATGAAATCCATCGAGATTTCTTGCCAAATGAGTTCTGGAATCGGAAGGGGCTGCAGCGTACCCAATGATAATTGTTTGGTTGGCTTGCACGTTTGACACACGGAGCACCGTTGGATATAGTTGTAGACATCCGGTTACATGTGTTTCCAATAAAAAACCTTTTTCAAGCGATGACATGTTGCCGTTACGCCGGAGTGCACCCCCCCCCCCCCGACACTATCATGATATACCTGGAGAAGTCGTTGTTTAACCTCCGCATCCTGCCCCACAGCGAGCCGACCGTGGCGCTGAAGTACACCGCGTCGCCATTGATATTTCGGTTTGTTGGATTCATCGGCTTCCATAGCGGCTATGATCGCTTGAATGTGTTCATCCTGCTCCCAAGATCGGTGGACAGCATGTAAAATTTCCGAGTGCACCGTTATCATGGCCTTGAGCTCCCTCTCCCCTTGTTCATATTTCTTGGACAACATGTCGGCGCATTTGTTGTCCGCGCCCCTCTTGTACATCATCTGAAAATCGTACCCCATTAATTTAACAATGTATCGTTGTTGGGCGGGCGTCGCAATCCGTTTCTCGAGAAGAAATTTTAAACTCTGGTGGTCCGTCTTGATAATGAAAGGACCATGAGCCAAATAATGCCTCCACTGCTGGACGGCCATGACCACTGCCAACAACACTTTTTCATAAGTCGAGAGGCGAGCATTTTTTGGCCCAAGATCTTTGCTAAAGAAGGCCACCGGCATACCTTCCTGGAATAGCACCGCGCCCGCCTCGAAATCCACTGCATCGGTTTCCACAACGAACTCTTTTTGAAAATCCGGAAGTCGTAAGACCGGAGGATGTGACACTGTCTGCTTCAGTGCTTGAAACACTGCCTTCGCTTCGCTGCTCCAGTGAAAGTGTCACTGTTGAAGCACGGCCGTGAGTGGTTTGGCCAACAAGCTGTAACCTTTGATAAAACGCCGATAGTATTCGGTCAAGCCCCAAAACCAGTTTCTTGAGATTAGTCGGCACGGCCCAGTCAAGCATTGCTTGAATCTTGCCCGGATCCGTCGCCACCCCTTGGCTCGATATGAGATGTCCCAAGTAATGTATCTGCTGTATTCTAAAATGACATTTGCTGCGCTTTAAGAAAAATTGATGTTGCTAGATAATCTGAAGAGTAATGGTGAGACGGTCTAAATGATCGCTCCAAGACCAACTGAAGATCAAAATGTCGTCGAAGAAAACCAATATAAATCGGCGGAGATGTGCACGAAAAACATAATTCATCAAACTTTGGAAGGTTGATGGGGCATTGGACAATCTGAATGGCATTACCAGGAATTCGTAATGACCATGGTGAGTGCGAAATGCGGTCTTAGGAATGTCGTCTGTTGCCATGTGGACTTGGTGATAACCGGCCCGCAGATCCAACTTCAAAAAGAAAACCGCGCCAAGCAATTCCTCGATCAATTCTTCAATCACCGGAATCAGAAATTTGTCTTTGATTGTATTTTTGTTGAGTTGCCGATAGTCGACACATAACCGTCATGTGTCGTCGCTTTTCTTCACTAACACCACCGAGGAGGCGAAGGGACTGTGATTGTGCCGAATCATCCCGGTCTCGAGCAATTCATCAACCATCTTCTCAATTGGCTCTTTTTGAACCGGGGGATGGCGGTAAGGTCGGTTGTTCACCGGTGTCGTGCCTTCCAGGAGAGGGATACAGTGCTCGTTTTGACGGGTCAGAGGGAGCCCTTTTGGTTCCGCAAAACTATCAAGAAATTGATCAAGGACGTGCTGAAGTTGTTGCTGCTCGGTTGCGGGTAGAGACTGATTTGAGGCCCCGGGCTGAATGCTAGCATGCATTTGATAATCACCAGGTGTCGAGAAATTAGACCCAACCTCCGTGAGAGTGGACTGTTGCCCGTCGGTGACCCCATTACTGCTGGACATTTGACATAGTGTGAGCATGTTGAGTTCGCCATCGCGGTTGATTAACTTCTGTGACCGTCTCGACTGCATCCACGTGCTCGCCGAGTGTTGGGAGCCCCGTAATGAAATTTTGCTTCCATGTGTGAGGAACTCCATCTTCAAATTTTGGAAGTCTCACTGGACAACACCGAGGGTGACCAGCCATTGTACCCCCAGTACCATCTCACACCCCCCCCCCCCCAAGATAGTATTAGCATGTCGTACGTGAAGGTGACGCCCTGCATTTTCCACTGGAAGCCCAGGACCTTGTGGCAGCTCGCGATCGTCTTCCCATTCGCCACCACGACGTCAAAACTGAGGATAGAAGTCAGCGAGCACTGTAACCTCAACGTTGTATCCATATCAAGAAAAGTATGCGTGCTGCCGGAGTCGATCAAGATCTAGATGGGCTGGCCCCGATACGATGCAGTGACTCGCATTGTTTGGAAGTGGGTCGTGCCATATAAAGCATGGACCGAGACTTGAGGCTTAGGGTCATCCTCTTGTCCATCTGTGAGAGTAATCTCCTCCAAATGCGTAATAACCTCTTCCTCTGCCTCCTCGCCGTCTGAGATGAGTTCCAAAGCATAAGATTGGTGTTGTTCTAAACAACGATGGCACAGAGTATATTTGTTGTCGCACCAAAAACAGAGGCCTTTACTTCGTCGTTCATCCATATCCGCTGACGAGAGTTTCCTTCCACCAGGTCCCGGCGGCCTGAGTGATTGGTTAGGAGCGGGTGTACCTGCAGGTGACGGTCCAGCTGTTGGGCCCATGGACGTGATGGCCCGTCTGGTCTCCCGGGAAAACCGATCTGAATAACTTGAGGAGACTCTCTTGTTGCTCAGAAGCAATTGTTGTTCTTGTAGTCTTGCTAGAGAGAAAACATCCTGTAGTGATTTGGGTTGGAACATGCGCACAGCATATTCAATCTCCCCCTTCAACCCTGCTAAATAGAAACTGATGGCATGTTCTTCTGGAATGGCGACGCGATGTAATAAGAGATCGAATTCATCCAAGTATGATTGTACCGCCCTCTTCTGGTGAAGGATCTTCAACTCACTGAGAGGAATATCGAATAGTATGGAACCAAAACGGCTGTTGAGGGCCTTACAATATTCCTCTCCCGAGGGCCACTGTCGTGTGATGCGGTTCTTCATGAAGCCTTGATGCCAATACAATGCTTTGTCATCCATGTGCATAGAGGCGATGCGAACTTTTATATCATTTGTTGTTTCATCTATGTCAAAGAATTGATCACATTTGCAGATCCAATCGAGGACCCCGGCGCCAAAAAATTGAGGAAATTCGAGCCGAGAAAAACATGTTTGCACACGATGAGGACCGTGAACATGATGTGCGGCTTTCAGAACGGCTAAGATTTCATTCACCTCTTCCGACGTGCGGCTTTGCTGATCTGTGAAAGTCTATATCGACCGAGCGAGGGCCTCCTGGTGTTGGCGAAGACCATCGAAATCGCCCGGCGCATCCCGCGATCTGGTGGCGACCGAAACCGGCATCGAGGCGGATGGAACGTACTCCATCTGATACCTTGATACATTTTTAGTAATTTCTTCCTTTTTCACAATCAGATTTCACCCAGGGAAATACCAAAGCTCCAACTCACACGGCAAAGAGAAACAACCAAGAACAACCCAGCATCCACACAAGTTTACTACTAACCACCAAAGAAGCAAATTACAACAAGAACAAACGAAAAAAAAAACAGATAAGATCGACCCAAGGAAGAAGAACCTTCCTGAACGGCAATCGGCTAAGGGAGAGGGCTTCCCGATCTCTACACAGCAACAAGGAGAAGTTCAAGCCACAAGTTCATCAACAGAAACAAACCCTAATACAATAAAATAATTTATACCCAACACCTCCCCAACCCAAATACCCAAAATGCCCTTAGCAAAGCCAGGTTGAGCCCGCCCAGAACAGGATCGCATCAAGATCTGATGATGATCAAGTCCGAGGAAGGCGATATTGAATGGTTTGGTGGTCCTGGCATGAGATATGCAGAATGTCGGTCAATGATGTCTTCATATTATCCATATGGGATAAGAGGTTTATGACAGCGCTGTCAATTTTTTCGAGTTTGTTCGATGTTGCGCAAGTGAGGATCATTCACTAAAATAGCTAAGGAAGAAGTTCTCATCTGATGCCAAATTTGACGAATCGGGAGGCATTAATCTGGTCATCGGGCTTGCACTGTGCATGAGAAGTTAAACACAAACTCGACCGGACAACACTGGAAGGATATTCGATCAACAAGGCGGTGTTGTGGAGAATGGATTGATGGCCATCGATCAGATGGATCAGGGCAATCTAGAAGGTTGAATACACATTCACATAGCAAATAACATGTCAGCGACGTAGGGGGATGCACTATGGGGAGCTACAAGTGTGCACACAAAGGACAGCTGATGCTAAATTGTTGCTGATCTTGACGCACAGCCCAAATGAGGAAATAAGCCGGCGGAACACGGAATCAACAAGGTCGTTAGAACTTGAAGATTGTGACATGTAGAACAACGTTAACATTGAACTTCAAGAGACGCACTGAGATACATTGAAGAGGCGGTTCACTTGCGCAGACTACTTCGCAGAATATCAAACCTTGGAGCCAAAATGAATAGAAAACACACACACTTTACTTATACGGGATACAACTCACGAATTATAAAGAAAAAAATCTCATAGAAGCCAACCAAGACTAATGCACCCACTATTGAGATTACAAGACTAGTGTATATATATTGTAGCAAAACAGGTAAATCTAATACAGAAGAGATTAAAATCTTGTAAATCCTAAACCTGCTTTCTAGTGTAATAAGAAATGTCTTCAGACGTTGTAAAATTGTGAGCGCACGAGAGTGCAGTGTGCTGTGTGAGGGCAGTGTCGTGTGTGCCCATGCGTGAGTGCACACAGTTGTGCATGCTTGCATGTACACGCTATGCATTGTATGTGCATGAAAATGTGCACATATGTGCGCGCATTTCTAGTTGTGCACGCATGTTCAAATATATATGCTGCACTCTGGGAGAGAGGTGTAGTAGTGAAAGCAGTTATAAACAAGTGGTAGTAATAGCTAATAGCATTGGGCAGTAGTAATCATAAAGACAATGTACCAGTTGAAATCAAGTCTCTTTCTTCCCATTTATTGTATTTTACCCATAAGGGTAGTATGGTCCTTTGTACTTTTTCTCCCTTCATATATTTATATGGGGAGCCCTCTTTCTATTAATCAATTAAACATTTTTCTCTACTTGGTATCAGAGGACGAAAACGCCCGAACCCTAATCCTCCTCGTGTCGCCGCCCGCATCCCGCTCGCCGTCCTTCTCGCTCGCTGCCGCTTCCTCATCTTCCAGCTGTTTTGTCGCCGACATCGTGCATGGAGCCTCACGGCTCTATCGCTGGCAGCGAGAGCCGGCCGTCTCCTCATGACGCATCGCCCGATTTCTGCCAACGCTGCCTGTAGCTGCTTCGCCGGCCATCGCCGGTCCCTTCCTCGCCTGACGCTGCATCAGACGCTGCTTCTCCGTCTTCCCCTGCCGACGCTGCTTCCTGATCCCGATCCAGTTTAGGCCGACGCTGCTTCTCCCAGCCGACGCTGCTTCTCCTTGCCGACGCTGCTTCTCCTCATGAGGCCACACCTCTTCTGCTAACTCCTGATCCAGATCTAGATCTGGTTCCTCCTCCTGTTGCATCCAGTATGATCCAGCCCTTGTCCCTTTGATCTTGCAGGGTGCTCCTTTTTTCTCTCATTGCCGTTATGTGCCTTCGTCATGGATGATTCCTCCGTTGCAGTTGATTCTACATCCCCGATGGTTATGGCTCCCCCGATGGGTGAATCTCAACGGCCCTCTGGGCCTCTGGCCACGCTGGCTCCTTGAAAATTACCACTGTACCACTGGATGGAACAAACTACCTTGAATGGTCTCGTGCAGCACAGCATGTTATTCGCAGCCACCAATTGTTTGGATACATTGATGGGACTAAGGTGACACCGTCTAGGGATGATTCTTCTTGGCCACGATGGGACTCGGAAAATTCACTAGTGGTCTCATGGCTTCTCCATTCTATGTCACCCAAGGTGTACCGCAGTTATATGCTAATGGACTCAGCTTATGAGATTTGGACTCGAGCGCGGGAGACTTATTCTCAGATTGGGAACTCCACTCAGGTCTATGAGCTTACCCGCCGGATGTTGGAGCTTTGGCAGGGATCTATGACGGTGTCTACCTACTACTCCGAGTTTGAGCGCATATCTCAGGAGTTGGATTACTTTGATCAGTTCACTCCCGCCTGCACTGCCGATGCAGTTCTGTTGCAGAAGCGCGATGAACCATTCCGCCTACATGTGTTCCTGATGGGGTTAGGAATGGAGCTTGATATGGTTCGTACCAATATTCTTCATCGGTCTCCTCTTCCATCTCTTCGTGAGGCCTTCAGTATGGTTCTTGGCGATGAAGATCGTCGTCGTTCTCTCAGCAATACAGCTCCTCTTCCTGACCGTTCTGCCTTTACTAGTACTGGCCGTGGTGGTTCCAGTCATACCAGCCCGATTCCTACGTGCGCTCATTGTGGTCGTCGGGGTCATTCCCGTGAAGTGTGTTTCAAGCTTCATCCTCACCTTGCTCCACCTGGATATGTCCGTGGCCGTGGACGTGGTCGTGACCCTGGACGTGGAGGATCCTGCCCGACTGGTACCCGCTCTCATGATGCTGCTTATTCCACAGAGATGCAGGAGGCACGTCACAGCCAGCCCCTGGATCACCTCACCACATCAGAATTGGATGCTCTGCGACGCCTGCTTCACTCTCAGTCTGATCCGACTCCCAGTGGCACTTCTTCGTTGTTTGCTACTGCTGCGATGCCCAGTGCCCATGCCGCTATGCCTTCCCCGTCTGAGGGGATCATTGACTCTGGAGCCACTGATCATATGACCGGGTCCTCTACAGGTTTTTCCTCCTACACTCCCTTGTCTGGTAAGGACAAGGTTGTCTATGCTAATGGTACCTTGTCTCCTATTGCCGGCAAGGGTTTTTTTTCCTGTTCCTCCTCTCATATTCTCTCTTCTGTCTTTCATGTTCCTTCATTTCCCCGCAGTTTACTTTCTATTAGCAACCTCACTAAATCCTTAACTGTTCTGTAACTTTTTTCTCTGATTCTTGTATCTTTCAGGAACTGGGTACGAAGCGGATACTTGGCAGTGGTAGGAATCGTGGTGGTCTGTACTACCTGGATACTACACCATCATCCCTTGCTCTTTCCTCTTCGGCTGCTCCTGCTTTTGCTACTGACGCTCGTCGCTGGCACTTGCGTCTTGGTCATCCGTCTCCTGTTTATCTTCAAAAACTCTTTCCTGCTTTATCTCAGTTTATTCCTAGTTTAAAATGTGATGTATCTGTTATGTCTAAACATGTTCGTCATTCGACATCTCATGTATCTTCTCCTAGTAGTACACCTTTTGCTGTTATACATTCTGATGTCTGGGGACCCTCCCCAATTGTGTCTTTAACTGACTATAGATGGTTTGTTACCTTTATTGATTGTTTTTCTCGTACTACGTGGGTTTATCTTTTAAAGAAAAAAAGGAGAAGTTGCTTCTGTTTTTCAAACATTTCATAAGATGGTACAAACGCAGTTCAATGGCACAATTCGTGTCCTTCGTAGCGACAACGGCGGGGAATATGATGATCGTGGTGCCTTTGGGGCCTATCTCTCGAGCAATGACATCCTCCACCAAACCACGTGTGTATATACTTCCACCCAAAACGGTGTGGCTGAACGGAAGAACAGGCATCTTCTTGATGTTGCCCGTTGTCTCCTCACCTCCATGCACCTTCTGAAACCCTATTGGGGTGATGCCATCATGACAGCTACTCATCTCATCAACCGTCTTCCCTCTCGGGTTCTAGAGTATGCTACCCCTCTAGCGCGCCTTTCTTCTACGACCGTTGTTCATACCTCTTCGCTTCCACCCCGCGTGTTTGGGTGTGTCTGTTTCGTTCATGTTCATCAACCACTCCGTGACAAGCTCGATCCTAGAGCTCTTCGTTGTGTTTTTCTTGGCTATTCTACCACCACCAAGGGGTATCGGTGCTATCACCCACCTTCTCGCCATACTTACTGTACCATGGATGTGACGTTTCGCGAAGATGAATCATATTACTTACCTTCGACTCCTTCTCGTCAGGGGGAGGACGATAATGATGTTAGTGGTGTTCCTCTTCCTGTTATCCCCCCCAGGCGCAGTAGCACTCCTCCTTCCACTATGCCATCCACTCCTTCCACTATGCCATCCACTCCTCCTTCCACTATACCATCCACTACAGATATCTCTCATATACCCTTCTCTCATCATCCCTCTCTCATCACGCCGCTACCTCATGTTTATCATCGTCGAAAAACAGGTGACCAGCCCATCATTGTTTCGCCGCTGCCAGTGCTGCCTTTGGACTCAGATCCTGATGTTGATTTACATGTTCCCATTGCTCAATTTAAAGGTAAGGCCCGGTGTACCGAACACCCCATTTCTAATCATGTTGCTTATAATCACCTCCCTAAGCCTCACCAGTCTTTTATATCCTCTTTGTCCGAGATTTCTATTCCTAAGACATGGCAGGAGGCACTTGGTATTCCAGTATGGGCCCAAGCAATGGAGGAAGAAATGTCCGCTTTGGAGAAGAATCACACATGGGATGTCACTCCTCTTCCACCTGGCAAGAAACTCATTGGTTCAAGATGGGTCTTCTCTGTCAAGCAGAATCCTGATGGGAAAGTCGAGCGTTGTAAAGCTCGGTTGGTTGCTCGTGGTTATACCCAGACTCAGGGGATTGATTACCAAGAGACCTTTGCACCGGTTGCAAAGATGGACTCTATTCGTGTAATCATATCATGTGCTGTGATTTTAGACTGGGAGCTTCATCAACTGCACGTCAAAAATGCATTCTTGCACGGGGACCTCAAAGAAGAGGTCCACATGGTCTTTCCTCCAGGCTTTGTGAGTAAGAGACAAGAGAACCTTGTATGTCGCTTACGAAAGTCCTTGTATGGGCTGAAGCAGTCCCCGAGGGCTTGGTTCGGTAGATTCCACAAGGCCATGATCCAGTTTGGCTACCTGCAGGGACACTCTGATCATACCCTATTTGTCAGGAGGAATGAAAAGAAAATCGTTGTTCTGATAGTCTATGTTGATGATATTGTGATCACAGGAAATGACACAGATGAAATCTCCAAATTGAAGGCTCGTCTCTCAGCTGAGTTTGAAGTTAAAGACCTGGGAAGGCTACGCTACTTCCTCGGAATTGAAATAACCCGTTCTGACAAAGGAATCTTCATCTCCCAACGCAAGTATGTGTTAGACCTGCTAACGGAGACCGGTCTGCTTGGTTGTGCCCCTGCAAACACTCCTATGGAGGAGAACCATAAGATTGATGAGGATCGCAATGGTGATCGGACAGATCCCTCCAGTTATCAAAGATTAGTGGGAAAGCTCTTATATCTCTCGCATACTCGCCCCGACATTACATATGTTGTTGGGATCCTGAGTAGATACATGCATGCTCCAAGAGTTAGACACCAGGAGGCAGCTTACCGTGTCCTCCGGTATTTGAAGAAGTCCCCTGGACGGGGGCTAATGTTCTCTAAGAACAATCACTTGCGGATTGATGTTTTCACTGACGCAGACTGGGTTTGATGCCACGATGACCGGAAATCTACAATAGGCTATTGCACATTCATTGGAGGAAACCTGGTCACTTGGCGTAGTAAGAAACAGAATGTCGTGGCCAGATCAAGTGTCGAGGCAGAGTACCGGGCAATGTCCCAAGGCCTCTGTGAAGGCCTGTGGTTGCGTACCCTACTGCATGATCTAGGGCTTCAGGAGGAAGCTCTCATATCCATGTATTGCGATAACAAAGCTGCCATCAGCATAGCACACAATCCAGTTCAGCATGACAGGACTAAACACGTTGAGGTGGATCGTCACTTCATCAAAGATCATCTTGAAAAAGGAAACTTAGTCATACTCTTCGTTCATTCCAGAGATCCGTTGGCTGACATCTTCACCAAGAGTTTAGGTTCCGATGTCTTCACTGATGACACTCATAGACTTGAAATGACGGATATATACCGTTCGACTTGAGGGGGAGAGTTGAAATCAAGTCTCTTTCTTCCCATTTATTGTATTTTACCCATAAGGGTAGTATGGTCCTTTGTACTTTTTCTCCCTTCATATATTTATATGGGGAGCCCTCTTTCTATTAATCAATTAAGCAATTTTCTCTACTGTACCAACTACCAAGGTGACATTATAGGCCAAAAATCACATCACAGATTCACAGTCATAGGTTTAGCCATGTGATTATTGTCAACATCCCACACTCAAAACAATCAAAAAAATAGCATGCAGGCCAACATTGGTGAAATATAAATTCCAAACACAGCCAAACAAAACCTATGTTTACAACCACAATTTAACACTGCCTCCACACGACCACGCCCCCACCCACGAGCAAAAATAAGGTCAACCAAACGTTGCTTCCTTTAGGTCCCCACCAATGACAAACACTAGAAGCCTGTAATTTTGTGGGGTATGCGGTGTACAGTAAATCTGTGCACTGTGGCCCTCACTCGCGCATTTTCATTGGCCAAGCGGAACGGAAAAAAATTTCCCCGCCCACACATGCATGCCCACCCACATCCACGACTTCATACAACAAAGGAATAATAAGACTATTTATATGAGCATATTGCAATAAAACAAAAAATTAAGCAAGAAAATTAACATGCTAAAAACAGCACAAGTATTCAAAAGTGCACTCATTGTAACAAACCAGCAGAAAGTAAAACATTAGAAAAAAAAATTATGAATTAATTCAGGATCCTTGCACTGTATATACACAAGTTGCTCTCTCTCTTAGGCTCTGTTTGGGGCGGCTGGTGCCGGAAGGACGTTCTGGTGCTTATGAATATCTGCGGGAAAGCCAAACAACGGGGGCCCACGCAGTCGACCTCCAGCATCCCAAACAGAGCCGTAGACACTTGTCCCATTAAAATAGGAGGCTGAGGTCCACAATGATCCCTTCATCAGTTTTGATAAACATTGTTGAGGAGAAAATTTACAAAGTTAAACCCTAAATCCCAGACATTTAAAAACAAAACTGACAGAGCCGTATTAAAGGGCAGCTGATGTGAGGAATGCACGAATACGTTGCAGCAGCTCGGTCTTCACGGAGTCGGGCACTAAAGCTGAAACCCACCAGGCAGCAGAAGAGAAAACAGAAGAAAAATTTAAGGAAAAAATGAATGAGCTATTCTGAGTAGGCGAAAACAGTGAAAAATAGAGGAAATTATTATATATCGTTAATTTAAAGCCCCAAACAATTTATTTTTATGTTTTCAAAATTTGAGTTTCCATTGCTTGTCCAGTCAGCGACATGTGGGCATATTCTGTTAGCATTCATGATGGAATGATAGATAAAAGACATATTTCAAACAGCTATAAGCTTTTGGGATCAACAACAACACTCGAGCCTTTAACCCACCATAGTCGGGTCGGCTATATGAACCCTTTATCTCCATTGCGCCCTATCTTTAGTCATAATCTCACTAATGCCTAAGTGCATCATGTCTTTCCTTACAGTTTCATTTCAAGTCATTTTTAGTTTACCCCTCCCCTGTTTAACATGTGTAGTAGCTATACTCTCTCAACACCAAACAGGTGTCTCTAATAGTCTGCTTTGTACATATGTACAAACCATCTTAATCGAGTAAAGGTACAACCTTCGCAAAATATTCTGAAACGGCATAAAAGAGATGCAGCAGGCCATATAGGTTAGTAATTTCTACTAATTAACCATCATTGTAGATTCAGAGGATCAATTAGTACCAGCATAAAAACTTGAGAGTTGGAACAAGCATAGGAGGTCAAAAATAATTCTATTAATTAGTTCATTCAGCCTATTAGAACATGTGTGTTACAGAATAAAGACCGGGCGGTCTGGCGGTTTGGTTCTGGCGGATTGCAGTCCGGACGGTCTGCCAATCTCTCCCTGGCGACTTGGTGTCCGGGTGGTCTGGCGGTCTCTGTGGCGGCTTGGTGTCATCCTCTGATGGTTGTCGGGCGGTTTGTCCATGCACCAAACCGCGCGGCTTGGCGACTTGTAGTTAGATTAAACCGCTTGTACATATAATTTTTTAGTCTCACATTGTTTAATTGTAATCTTTCATCTCCTCCATTCTATAAAAGGGAGGCAATACCATGTAATAAACACCTTTTTTTGGATAATAAAGATTTCAGTTATTCAAATTTTTGGACTCTCTTTTTCTGTTCGCACATGGTATCAGAGCACTCGATCCTTTCCTCCTGATTTTCGAGGACTTGATCTTGTCCGTGCGACCTGTTCTCGCGGCTTCTTCCTCTTCTCGCGACTTGTTCTCGCGATCTCCTTCTTCTCTTGTCGCGCCCTGTTCGCGCGTTTTTCCATTGTTTGGGCGACCTCTCTGCCCCTTCTAACCGCTCTCTTTAATCGCCTCGACCTATTCCTAAGTCGTTGCGACCTGTTTCCTTCTAGCCGCTCCTGCTTGCTAGTCGGCGCGGCCTAATCTTTAGCCGTGCGACTTGTGCTTCTCCTCTGTTTGCACGCCTTTCTCGCAAATTCCTCCAAGTTTGTGTGTCTTCCCTTTCTCCTGCCCGCGCGGCCTTCTCTCAGGTCGTGCGACTTCTTTCCCTCTGCTTTGCTCTGCTTCGTGGTCGTGGCATTCCTTACCGCTGGTGTGTTGTCACCGTGACCGTTGCAGAATCTGTTCTCTGTCCGTTGCGGCCTTCCTAGCCGCTCGACCTGCTTGTTGTTCGGCCGGGTCGGTGACTCTCTTCTCTTCTTGGCTTAGCCGTGCGACTTCTTTCTTGCGCCCTTCTCGCTGCGACCTCGTCATTTTCGCAGCGACTTGTTGTCGCCGCGGCTTGCTGTTCTCGCGCGGTCTCTCTTCAATGGCTTCCACCTCCTCCAAGTTGTCCGCCTCGGTGGTCACCTCTTCCGGTAGTGCCCACGTTGTTACTCGCGGTAGATGGTTGATCGACTCTGGTGCTACAAATCATATGATAGGCAATCCTCAGTGTTTCTCTCTTCTACAAACACATGATCGGTTGCCCTCGGTTATTGTTGCGGATGGCTCTCCCTCACCGGTCAATGGAACGGGCATGGTTCAAGTCACTTCATCTCTCTGTCTGTCAGATACCCTCTATGTGCCCAAGTTTCTTTGCAATTTATTATCGGTTACTTCTTTATACAAGCAACTACGGTGCTCCGTCACATTCACTCTTACCTCTTGTTCTTTTCAGGATCCGGATTTCCAACGGACGATTGCTACTAGGACTGAGAGCGGCGGCCTCTACTTCCTCGACAACGCTTCTGCTCTATCCGTCTTCTCCTCCTCCTCTACAGATCTTCTCCAATGGCATCTTTGCCTTGGTCATGCTCCTCCCCGGCTTCTTCGCCAGCTTCTGCCCCACCTCCCTCCGCATCATCCTCCTCTTAACTGTGACGCATGTCAACTTGGCAAGCATCACCGCTCCTCCTTCCCACCAAAGCAAGATCGTGGTTCTACCCGTCCGTTTGATCTTCTTCACTCTGACATCTGGGGTCCTGCTCCTACCTTTACCGTTGGTCGGGGTAGTTCTTATTTTGTTACTTTCATTGATGACTTTTCTCGTTGTACTTGGGTGTATCTCTTACGAGACCGCTCTGAACTTTTTGATGTATGGACATCTTTTTATCATTCAATTAAAACTCAATTTGATGTTTCCATTAAAATCTACGCTCTGATAATGCAAAAGAGTATCATAGTCAAGCTTTTTCCACTTTTTGTACGCAACATGTGATTGTTCATCAAACCAGTTGCGTTTACACCTCCCAACAAAATGGAGTGGCGGAACGCAAAAACCGTCACATCCTTGATGTCGCTCGCACTCTGCTAACACAAATGCATGTCCCTCGCTCTTACTGGGGTTATGTTGTTCTCATCGCTTGCTATCTCATCAATCGCATTCCCTCTACCGTTCTCCGTGGTCAAACCCTTTTCTCCATTCTCTATCCGGGCAAGGAACCCTTTCCTCTCCCTCTACGTATCTTTGGATGCACAGCCTTTGTGCATGCTCCCTCTGCCACTCGCGACAAACTCTCCCCTCGGACCACTAAATGTGTCTTTCTGGGCTATTTTATCACTAAAAAAGGCTACTGTTGTTTTGACCTCATTCTTCGCAAGCAGTTTGTCTCCGCGGACGTTACCTTCTTTGAGAATGCTCCTTATTTCTCTGATGCCTCCTCTACTCTTCCTGTGGCTTCCAGTTTCACTCCTCTTCCCACTCCTCTTCCCACTCCTCTTCCCACTCTCCCAAGCAATGGTTTCCCTCCTACCACTATCACGTCCCCTCCTACCGAGGTATTTCCTCTTCCACCATCTCCATCGTCTTCTCCTCCCTCTTCACCTCCGCAATCTACCTCCTCTTCGCCGTCGTCGCTCTCTCCTCTCGGGCCAGCTCTCTCCACAACAGATGTTCCGGATACTGAGGAACCTGCTGACCTGGACCTCCATATTGCCCTTCGCAAAGGGGTTCGGGCATGTACCCAGCACCCGCTTGCTGCAGTTGTCTCCTATGATCGTCTCACCCCTGCTCGCAGGAAGTTTGCGCTGGCTATCTCTTCCACTTCCACTCCCCGTTCCTATCAGGAGGCCCTTACCATTACACATTGGAAGGCTGCTATGGATGAAGAGATTGCTACTCTCACTGAACGGGATACCTGGACCCTGGTTCCTCCTCCTTTTGGCACAGATGTTGTTGGATGTCGCTGGGTCTTTATGGTGAAGTTCCTCCCCGATGGCAGTGTGGATCGTTACAAGGCTCGGCTTGTTGCCAAGGGTTTTACCCAGACTTATGGAGTTGACTATTTTGACACCTTCTCTCCAGTTGCTCGTCTCAGCACTATTAGGGTCCTTCTATCTGTGGTTGTCAACAGAAATTGGCTCATTTCGCAGCTGGATGTCAAGAATGTCTTTCTTTATGGGGATCTTCAGGAAGATGTTTATATGGAGCAACCTCCAGGGTATGTTGCTCAGGGGGAGACACAGGTTTGTCGGTTTAAGAATGCTATCTATGGCCTAAAACAAAGTCTTCGCGCTTGATTTGACAGGTTTAGCGGAATTGTGGCGGCCGTAGGTTTTACGAGAAGTTCTGCTGATCACTCCTTATTCACTCGTAAGACTTCTCTGGGTCTAGTGGTGCTTGCGGTATATGTGGATGATATTCTTCTTACTGGATATCATCTTGACAAAGAAGCATCTTCGGCAACAACTGGTTACAAAGGATATGAGCTCTCCAAAATACTTTTTGGGGATAGAAATTTTTCGGAAGCCCGATTCTCTTGTCCTCTCTCAACGGAAATACGCTCTTGACTTGTTAAAAGAGGAAGGGTTGGCTGGGACTAAACCTGCTTGATGTCTCATGGCGACTGGAGAAGATAAAACATGGACGGATGACTCTCCTCTTCTTTCTGATACTACGAGGTACAGACGTCTGGTTGGAAAACTTATATATCTCACGGTAACCAGACCCGACATTGCCTATGTTGTAGGCAAGGTTAGCCAGTTCATGCAATCTCCTCGGGAGTGTCATCTACAATCTGCCATGAGGATATTAGAGTATATCAAATCAGCTCCTGTAAAAGGACTTCTCTTTCAGAAGAATGGACATTTGAGGATTGAAGCTTACTTTGATTCAAGCTATGTCGATGACAAAGGAGACCGCAAGTCAACGTCAGATTTTTGCACCTTTGTGGGGGGAATCTTGTAAGCTGGAAAAGCAAGAAACAGTCAGTCGTCTCAAGGTCCAGTGCTAAAGCCGAATATAGAAGTATGACATCGACCACGTGTGAGTTGAAGTGGTTACGGGCTCGATTTAGGAGAGGTCTACAACTATCATCTGCCTATGTTTTGTGACAACAAGACCGTCATATACATCTCTAAAAATCCGGTCTTCCATGAGAGAACTAAGCACATCGAAGTTGACTGTCATTTTATTCGGGAAGAGATTCTGAAGGCACAAATTTGTACTCCGTTCGTCACTTCCGATAAAGAGTTAGCTGATATTTTCACCAAGCCGGTGTCCGCATCTTTTCATCATATTTGCGACAAGCTGGGCATGATCGACATATATGCTTCAGCTTGAGGGGGAGTGTTGCAGAATAAAGACTGGGCGGTCTGGCGGTTTGGTTCTGGCGGATTGCAGTCCGGGCGGTTGCCAATCTCTCCCTGGCGACTTGGTGTCCGGGCGGTCTGGCGGTCTCTATGGCGGCTTGGTGTCATCCTCTGATGGTTGTCGAGCGGTTTGTCCATGCATCAAACCGCGCGGCTTGGCGACTTGTAGTTAGATTAAACCGCTTGTACATATAATTTTTTAGTCTCACATTGTTCAATTGTAATCTCTTTCATCTCCTTCATTCTATAAAAGGGAGACAATACCATGTAATAAACACCTTTTTTGGATAATAAAGATTTCAGTTATTCAAATTTCCGGACTCTCTTTTTCTGTTCGCACAATGTGCATCTAACTTAAGATGAATAAGGCTACATGAATACCTCGATGTGAGACAATATTGCTAACACAACTCTATCACGAACAAGATTTTTGACCTCCATTAAGATTATTTTTTAAGGGTGGTGTTATAAGCAAACCCTCTTTGGCTGCTAGCAAGCCAAAATAAATTCACTTTTTTTAAAAATGCCTTTTTTTCATTTCTAATTTTTTAAACTCGCAAACCCCATGCCGGACTTGCCCCTCCACTATTCCCCCATCTGCCACCGTCATCGCCTCCAACCCCTCTCCATGCACCCGCCGCTGAAGAAATGCCACCACCGTGTGTGCCTGTCAAGAATGGAAAATTGAGGAGAAAGGGGAAGAAACCCTAGCCAGTGGGATGGAATTCCTAACGAATACGAGGGACGACGTGCCCAAGAGAACGGTGGATGGATTCTCGAATCAGCTGGCCGCAGCAGAGACTATCAAGCACGAGGAGGAGAGCTTCCAACAATTTTTAGAACTCATGATTCACGTCAGAGAAGTGCTTCTCGAGCGCAGATATCACAGCATGCTACAAAACTGGAAATGGAGGCAAACAACACCTGTGAAACCATTGACGGGTACAAATTTAAAAGCCTCTGGTCCTCCCCCTTCTTCCCCTCGGTCATGCACGTTTGAACCGATCCTTCAAGGCAATCAACAGACCGAGAAGAACGCCGCCAAGGCCTCTTGGTCAGCTTCCCCACTGCTAACGAAGGAGGATCGAAAAGAGAGAGTGCCGCGTGGTTTGCCAGTACAAAAAAATAAGAAATTAAAAAAAATCAAATAAAAAACTGATTTTTTTTCTAGCAGCAAAATAAGGTTTGCTTATAACAACACCCTTTTTTAATTGGAAGACATGGGAGTGGGGCCATTGGGCATAGCCCGCTTTTATGAGATTAGAACCTAATTCAACTTAAAACTAACTAGTTATAGATGGAGGTTCATATTAAATGAACAAGCCTATATGAGTTTTTCCACCTGAAAATATATTCCCAGCATAACCTATTATGCCCAGGGTATGAGCAGGCTGGGGAGAATATTAAACAGGAAGTTTTATATAAACATACAAAACAACTTATGGTGCATTTTTCATTAGAAATGACTCTAATATTATCTATGCTTGATGTTTAAATCCTTTCTCCCTTTTTTAAAAAAATTTACAAGAGATATTCAAGTAACTTATCTGAAATAATTCAATCGGCTCCTCAATTACCTTGCTACGATGACAAGCACTTTGTCAAGACCTTCGACCTAGGCAAATAGATTTGGTACCGTGATGTAATTCTTCTTTGTAGTAATACTTCCATTTGGGAAACTTGTCTTGTCCTCAAGGCAGAAATTTAGAAACAAGAGCTGAAAATCGCAGCGGTTCACCCACCAGGCATATGCGACAAGCTGATTCTTTAATTGAATGAGAACCAGAGACTGGAGAACCGTAGCATGTGATGAAAATGTGTCCATGATGGCCTTCAAATCCTACGGGCAAATGGAGTTGACCACACGTTTGTCTTAAGTAGTGGCTCTGGTGGCAATCAGATGCTTGAGATGTGACCCATCGAATATGGGTTCATGCAGTTCTATAGTTGAAGATGAAGGCAGAAGGCAACCTATCATATGCAGTCAATAACAGAAAAAGAACACTAGTACTGTGTCGATAACTTGCAGGGAACTCGGGAGTCAGCAATAATCTGGCAGTGTGGTTGTAGCTTGCGAACACCATGTCGCCATATCTCCAATGGTATGTGCCTGCAATGATTTTGCTCAGATAGTCAACCGCTACCAGGCTTGATGGAAGTGAAACTTCCACTAAAGCATGATCTCATCACGGTCATGGAGTTGATATACCAAGATTTTCACTTGGCATTCCACAGGAAGGTGATGAAGTAACGTAGGGGGCGGCCATCTGTAAAACACCTTGAATAAGGTTGTGTATGGGTATTCCTCCCAGTCAAGCCAAGTTCTCCACTTGAGTGGCTGCTTAGATGTGAAATGTAGTAAATATGTTTTCAACCCCAATTAAGGGCATCTGTTTGAGCGTCCATTTGCGGTGATAAACCGTACTCATATGCAATGGTGTACCTTGTAGTTTGAACAATGTCACCTAGAAGTTGCTCATAAAGATGGGATCCTGATCCATGATGATCGGACGAGATAATTGCATGGAAGAGCACCACTCCATATACAAATTAGCAGCAACTGTGTCTGCCGTGTTAGGTGTCACATGGAGGAGCATACTCCATATAATTGCATGTTTGGTGTCACATGGGATTGAAATGAGCAATCGTACCCTGCAAACTTGGGTAGCTTTGTGATGAAATCCGAGGCACATCATCCTAGATGCACTTTAGGACCGGTAAGGGCTGCAGTAGGACTACTGAAAATGTTCTCATATTTGACATGGTGGAATTAAAATATTTATTTTTTCTCGCGAAGTAGTTATATAAAATATTTATTTCATTTCATATACCTAATACTTCTTTCATTTCATATTCCATAAAATGACTTCCTTTGCTAGATCTAGTGAGGTGCCCGTATCATCGGTACCAACCGGTAGAGATCCATTCTGAGCATTTGGAGAGAAGATGGTTGCAAACGACACCAACCGAATCAAATGCAACTACTGCAAGTAGACAGTGAATGATGGAATGCTACGTGCCGCGTATTATTATAATTATCTTTATTATCTAGGTGTCTAGTTGTTATCTTTATGTAGGAGCCTCGAGCCTGAGTCTAGTATTAGGTGTCATCATTAGTGTTTTGTCTTCTTATATGTTGTAGCCTATATAAAGGCATTGGATGTGTGTAGGGATTAAGCAAGAAAGAATTTTTGTTCTCATCTTTTGAATGTGAGATCTTGGTGGCTTTCTCCTCTAACGAGCAACCCCGCCTAGGCAGGCGCGGTTCCGGCTCCACGGTATCTCCGTCATCGTCATCTCCACCTCCGGCCACCACTGAGTTAGGCTCATAACAACTTGGTATCAGAGCTAGTGGTGCTCTTCCGCCAATGCATGCCATTCCACTCATCCGCAGGCCATCTCGCCGCCGCCTCTGCTAGCTGCAGCAGCTCCGACGCCAACACCCACCTCCGCAGTGGGGGAACACTTCAGAAACCTCTTCTGCCTTCCACTTAGACATAAGCAACACAGAGCCAGTCGACGACACCACAAAGCCCTCTGATCGACTCCTCCAGCGCCATCAACACAAGAAACCGCAAACAAAACTACAGCCAGCCACTGCCTCCTCTGCGTCTGCGACTTCTTTCCGCAAGCCGCTGACGCCACAGAGCCGCTCACCAACCCCACGCCCGACGCCGACTTCCACTGTCGGTCTCCTTCGCACGTCTTTGTGGACTTCCTGCATCAAACAACGTTTTCGTTGTTTCCGCTTCCGCCTCTGTCTAATCCGCCTCCAACCAGCCCATCCCTATTTTGGAGCCCTACCCTCCCTAAAGCTTAAAGCAGCAAACCTAATCCCTCGAGACCCTACCCAAAAAAAAGTGTACGTATATAACCCCTTTATTTTAAACTTTAAACTACGCGCAATCTGCTGGCCTATTTTGAAATTGTCTCCTTCCACTTCACCTGTGCTTCAGTTAATTAATTTTCGCATTATTTAATTCCTCTTTTTTGACGGTCCACACTGTTTCCAAAATCATTTGTTGGCCAAATTTTCCACCTCGTATTCTATTCCTCGAGCCCCACCCTGTTTCTATTTAATTACTCCTCCACCATCCTTCTTTTTATTTCCTTGGTTTAAATGTTTTAATGTTTAAACCTCCCCCACCATCCCTCTTTTTATTACCGCCCAACCTATTTTGATTTAAATGTTTAATTAATCTAATCAAGTATTACTCTTGATTAATTAATTACTTAAATTTTAAATCATATTATCTAATTATGGGGAACACCAAGTTGACTGTCGCCGCTGCCGCCGCCATCCAATCAAAGCTACGAGAAATGATGGGTTTCATGGACACACTTCTCTGGAACGCTGACGCACTCCACCACAATAAGAATTCGACAGCCGACTTTCTGCCGCAGCCTGTGTCCCTGCCGCTTCCACCATCGCCTCTCTTCGTGCAATCGCCATCTGGGCCGGTCGCTGATGTGTCACCGCTCTTAGCGGTAATTGCCCATCCACCATCACTTGTTGTGGTGGTGTTGCCCCACCTTGGGCCACCTTCGTAAAACATCATAGCCGTCTTTCTGCCAGCAATTGCTCCGCCGACCACCGCTTCGTCGACCCTGATGATCACCTCACCGCCTACAGATTCGTTACATTTGACGGTCGTCGCTTCCCCGACCTACTTGTTGTTGTTGCTCCTCGCCGCTCCACCGACCTTGTCGAAGCCATTACTTACGCCGTTTTCCTTTCCAACAGCACCGCCGCTACTCACCACTGTCGCCGCCGTCGCTACGCAATATCATGCATTGTTCTGGAGGGAGATTAAGCTGCCAGATGCTCTGGTCACCACGTGGAGTTTGAGTTTGAGGGCAAGCTCGATTTCAAGGGAGGATGAGATGTTATGTGCCGCGTATTATTATAATTATCTCTATTATCTAGGTGTCTAGTTGTTATCTTTATGTAGGAGCCTCGAGCCCCGAGTCTAGTATTAGATGTCATCATTAGTGTTTTGTCTTCTTAGCCTATATAAAGGCATTGGATGTGTGTAGAGATTAAGCAAGAAAGAATTCTAGTTCCCATCTTTTGAATGTGAGATCTTGGTAGCTCTCTCCTCTAACGAGCAACCCAGCCTAGGCAGCCGCGGTTCCGGCTCCACAGTATCTCCGTCATTGTCATCTCCACCTCCGGCCACCACTGAGTTAGGCCCATAACATGGAATTAAACATTTCAGGCATCGCTTGGCTGGGTGGAAGGGTAATGTTAAGACATTCCATCAGGTTCCCGCTGACGTTAAGGCGAAGGCGGAGTCGGCCCTAAACTCAAACTTGGAGAATAAGAGAGCTAAGAGTGCAAAGTTACAAGCAACCTTGAATGAGGTGGTAGTTGGAGGAGTACATGATGATGAATTAGACGAGACATCATACGGAGAAGCACATATTCAAAGGGTCAAATGGACCAATTCATTCATTCAGATGTTGGGTCTAAAAAGAGAAAAGACTTCCAACAGAACATGATAAAGATCAAGTACAAAAAGAAAGCAGGAGATGATGTTGCCATATATATAGGTAAATGGGCATATGAAAACGGGATCCTGTTTAATGCCATATGTAATTCCTCCTTCCAGCAGATGGTTAATGTCATTGAGTTATGCTGACCTGGGATGAAGATCCAGACATTTTATTAGTTGAGAGACAATTTTGCGAACAGAGGTGGAGAGGACGAGACAGATGTTGGGCACATTCACGCAGACCTACAAATTGAATGGTTGCACTATCATGACTGATGCGTGGACAGATCGAAAGGGTAGAAGCATGATGACCATCATGATACATTGTAGTTCCGAAGTGGCATTCTGGCTTTTAAAGAATGTCTCCTCCTCTACACATGATGAAAAGTTCATCTTTGACTTCTTGGATAAGGCGATTGATAGCCCTGAGAGCCCAGTAGAGGACAGTATCTTGCAAAGTATGACGGATAGAGCATCCAATAATATGGTTGCAACAAAGCTTATGAATTTGAAAAGGCCTAAGCATTTTGAATTAGTTTTGCAGCTCACACAATTAATCTATTGTTACAAGATATAGAAAAATTAAAGCCAATAAAGAGTGTTATCTCCTTGGGCCGCCAACTCTATCTTTATCTATGGTCACACCATCTCTCTCGACATGTTTAGAGAGTCAACGAAGGACTTGGACTCTTATGAGCATATTCGACCAAGTGTGGCTAGATTTGCTACAACATTTGTATCTTTACAGAGTATCTTAGAGAAGAACCAGTTGGGGAATCTATTCACATCTGCAAAGTGGGTTGCAACAAAGTTGGTCAGTAATGTCAAGAGAAAACAGGTAAAACTATTGCATCTTTATTCATTTCATTTTAAATATATGTTTACAACTGTCGTTTTATAGTATTTTCTTACTAATTTATTTTGCATTTGGTAAGTTGCAATGATTGTGATGAGCGCTAAATTTTGAGTGAATGTCGAGCTGGTTGTTGGTATATTCACACCATTTGTGAAGGTTTTGAGAAGAGACAACGAGAATACACATTCCATGGGGTGATTATATGGGGATATAAAATAAATAGGGAAGAGTTTGTTGATGTTCTCGATCACCAAGAGAACAAATCTCTTCTTATATGGAAGTTGATTAACAACAGATTGGAGAAGAAGATGAGCAGCCCTCTGCACCTTGCATATTATTACTCAAACACATTTTTATTATTCTGGCCGAGTGGAGATTGAGGCGGACGGAAGGTCCATGAGTGGTTTTGTTGAGTGTTTCTGATGGGGATCCATAAGATCGTGCACCTGGAGGGGTTCGCCGCAAGGAGGGACCCACGTTCATTTATTCACGCATGAAGGCTTGATCGGATCGCCGATCCGACTCCGCGGTTGCGTCTGACACGTCGCCGCGAGTCAAAAACATATATTAGGCCATTTTTTAGTTTATTTTCATGTATTTAGTGGCTGACTCCACCGGCCAATCATAGATGTTGATGGTGAAGCGTTAGTTTGTTTCCTTATAAATAGGTGTTGCACGGTTGAATTCAGACATTGCAAAATTTTGGAGAAGTATTCCCGGATTCCAGCGATCACGCCGCGGTGCCGACGTCATAGAGCCCTAGGTGACGACAGTCTCCCGCCGCCTTCCTCCCACTTCCGCCTCCCCTCCTTGTTACAGGCGAGCCGACCACCTCCCTTCAGCCCTCCATCCAGCCGACCACCTCCCTTCAGCCCTCCATCCATCCGACCACCCTCCTCCCCTCCACATCACCCGGAAGCCACCAAAAGCCCTAGCCGACCACTCCTTAAATCCCCTTTCACGTGGATCCACCTTCCTCTAGTCCGAATTCACAAGATCAATTCAGATCCTGGACTTTCAACCCCGACCCGGTATCTTCACCATCCAAACATCACCTTGTATCCCGGATCCGCTCTAAAACATCGAATATATCCACGCCTCGCCCGGATCTATTCGCTAGTGGACGTATCTATCCATTTTCAGCCCGACCTACCCATTTCCCGTCAAGGCCAGTCGCCGCCATCTCCGTCTCACCTCCGATTCCACCTTCGATCACCCCTCTACACTTCTGGATCCAAATTCTTCAGTGCCTTGGTTCATCCCTCTACTTTGTGAGTTATTATGATATTGGATTATTTGAATTGACATTTTCATTTAGTGAATTACAACATTTTGCTGCGATTCTTGCTAGTAGAAATTGTCTTTAGTACGCTAATAATTTGCAGGATGAGACATTCGCCGCGCACTTTGCTTTGGCCCTCCGAGCGAAGGAAGTCATTATAAATTGCCAAAATTAATTAACTGTTTTCAATTTCAAATATTTGCGTGGAGTTAGAATTCTCATTGCTTAAATTTATTTGTCGAGATATCGACGATTACATTGCATTTACGTTCAGATTAGCGTGTCACCCTTGACTACCACCTAGCGTCGTAGGTTTTGTGCACCCATAGCCTACCCCTACATCATTTTGGTATCAGATCCAGGTTAGGTCATTTGTATGCTCCGTAGTGGTAGGATCTTTAGAAGAAGCATGGTAGAGCCGCAAGTCACTGACGACCGGACGAGGAGCTCGAATTTGGGCGCAGCTTTTGTTGAGTTTCAGCGCCTTATCCTAGACCGTTTTGACGCTTTAGGTGTCCAGTTCAACGATGTGCGTCATAATCTTGCCGAGGTGAATCTTCGTTTAGACCACTTAGAGAATGTCAGGGACACTCCAACACAGCGTGACAAGTCACTTGAGGATGATCCTGATGCTCCTCCACGTCATGACTAGCGTCCGAGAGATGGTCAGCCTCCAGCAGACCGTCACCATCATGATATTCCTCATCGAGCCCCAATTCTGTCAGTAAGGCGAAATCCTGACTTTATGATGGAGCGTAGGCAAGCTCTGACGCAGGATAGGATTCCCCATCAGCGTGATGAGCACCGTATGTCACGCCAGCCTCAGCCTGACCCCAGAGATCGTGTGCCCCCGCACGGTCGCCGTGATCATCACCACGATGAATATTATCCCCTGAGTTGGAGAGAGCGTGCTCCCCCACCCGCTCGATATGACTACGCCCATGACGAGTACCCCGAGGATTATCCCGACCCATGGAGGGCAGGCCACCACAATGACATCACTCGTCATATTCGACTCGACGTCCCTTCGTTCGATGGTCGCCTAGATCCGAAAGTCTTCGGTGATTGGCTCTTGGACATGGATCACTATTTCGAGTGGTATGAGATAAGTGACGAGAGTTGCGTTTGCTTCGCAAAAATGAAGCTGGTCGGGCAGGCTAAGGTATGCTGGATTAGCGTAGAGAGAGCCTTGAAGCGAGATGGTTATTACCCCATCACCAGGTGGGATGAGATGAAGCAAAGGTTGAGCGAGAAGTACCTCCCCGCTTC
Organism: Platanthera guangdongensis; assembly: GCA_039583875.1. NCBI lineage: Eukaryota > Viridiplantae > Streptophyta > Magnoliopsida > Asparagales > Orchidaceae > Platanthera > Platanthera guangdongensis. The sequence goes on along the minus strand of CM077154.1, from coordinate 120,316,876 downwards.
CTACTGAGACCAGTTATTTGAGCAATTACAAAACCTATGGCAAGGGTCACTTACTGTCGCTGAGTATATGGTTTGCTTCGACGAGCTAGTCGTTAGGAGTGACGTCTCGGAGGAGCCTATCACCACTGCCTCTCGTTTCAAGGCGGGCCTTCGTTCTGAGATTCAGAGAGAGTTGATTTCACATCGTTTAGAGACGGTCGATCAGATATTTCAGCTCGCTCTCGAGTACGAGCAGTACCTCCGATCTTCTAGCACGAGGCAGTTCACTTCTCAGACTGAGTCCTCGACTTTTAGGAAACCCGCTCCGCCCCAGACCACCACAGCTGCACCCTCACGTATCCCCGCGGATGCGAAGGACAAAGTAATAGCCACTGATGGCCAACAATCTGGGGGTGTATTGTGTTATCGATGTTCGGACAGGGGACACGTGTCGGCGCAATGCCCCACGTTGAACCTGCTAGTTGAGGGTGAGGAGCAGGATTTGGAAGGAGATGAGGCTACGGAAGAGGTTAAGGCCACTGTCGAAGAAGGCTGGGAGAGTGACGCTGAGAGATCTTTAGAGGTGGGAGTGATTAGACGGCCTCCTGCATACCCCTCGTGTAAATGAGAATTGGCGACACACCACCATCTTTTACACATACTTTCCTAGTGCAGGCAGCCCCTGCAAGTTGTCTATTGACAGTGGGAGTTGTGTGAACATCGTGGCCCAGAAGGGGCTTGACCGTATGCAGGTGAAGGCAGAGCCTCACCCCCACCCATATCGTGTCGTCTGGGTAGATAAGACGGCGATACAGGTCACCCAGTGTTGCCTCATCCCGATCACCATTGTCTCATTTCAGGACAAGGTCTGGTGCGACCTCATTCCCATGGACGTCGCTCATGTGCTACTTGGCCGCCCCTGACAGTTTGATCGTGATGTCACGTGTTTCGGCCGCTCGAACACATGTGTCTATTACGACAAGGGGCGAAAGATTACGTTGACGCCCACCCAGCCCCGGGATAGATCCAGGGGTGTGGTTGAGCCTTCTGTTAGTACGAGTGTCTCGAGGCCCTTGCATATTTTGAGGCGTGGCAAGTTTTTGCGAGATAGTGCTGATTCGAATATCATCTACGTTGTGGCTGCCACTCAGGCATCTGAGGATACCCCAGTTGACCACCCACTAGCGATGCGTCCCTTTTTATATGAGTTTGTGGACATTATGCCAGACGAGCTCCCTGATGAGTTGCCCCTCCGCGAGACATTCAACATGCTATTTACTTGGTCCCGGGGGCTTCCCTCCCTAACTTGCTCCATTATCGTATGCATCCGGATGAGAACGCTGAGCTCAAGAGGTAGGTTGACGAGCTTTTTCGGAAGATGTTCGTTCGTGAGAATATGAGTCCATGTGCGGTTCCCGCCCTTCTGACCCCTAAGACGGACGGTAGTTGGCGTATGTGCATTGACAGCCGCGCCATTAACAAGATCACAGTCAAGTATCGCTTCCCGATCCCACGACTCGACGATCTACTGGATACTATGTACGGTGCTCAGATCTTCTCCAAGATCGATCTCCGTAGTGAGTACCATCAGATACAAGTTCGTGAGGGCGATGAGTGGAAGACCGCATTCAAAACCAAAGACGGTCTTTATGAGTGGCTAGTCATGTCATTTGGGTTATCCAACGCCCCGAGCACGTTCATGTGAGTTATGACACGGGTGTTGCAACCCTACATGGGCAAGTTTTTGGTTGTGTATTTCGATGACATACTGATTTATAGCCAGACTCAGGCTGCCCACCTCGATCACTTGAGGCTTCTCTTTGGCACCCTCCGCCAAGAGAAACTGTATGTCAATATGAAGAAATGTTCATTACTCTCTGAGTTCGTTCACTTCCTAGGATTTATTATATCCTCGACTGGAGTATCTGTTGACCCTGGGAAGGTCAAATCCATTTGCGACTGGCCCGTGCCGGCGAACATCCACGAGGCTCGCAGTTTTCACGGACTTGCTACCTTCTATATGAGGTTTGTCCATGGGTTTAGTACGATCATGACCCCCTTCACAAGCTGTCTCAAGAAGGGAGAATTTCAGTGGACCCCCGCAGCCACTAGAGCCTTCGAGGAGATTAAGGAGAGACTGACGACAACGCCTGTTCTGAGATTGTCGGACTTAAGCCGTGCTTTTGAGGTCGCGTGTGATGCATCTGGTGTAGGTATCGACGACGTTTTGAGCCAGGAGAGACACCCAGTTTCTTACTTTAGTGAGAAGTTGAACGAGGCCAAGAAGAAATACTCGAACTATGATCGAGAATTTTATGTTATTGTCCAGTCTCTGCGCTACTGGAGACACTATCTCCTTCCCCGGGAGTTTGTGTTGTATTCCGACCACCAGGCCTTACGTTATCTCGATTCGCAGTGCAAGCTGAGACACCGACATGCCACATGGGTCGAGTATCTGCAAGACTTCCATTATGTTCTCAAGCACCGAGCTTGTGTTGAGAACAAACCGGTCGATGCGTTGAGTCGTTGCGTTTCCTTGTTGCAGACGATGACCGCTAGCGTAGATGGGCTTGAGAGATTGATTCTGGATTATCCGACATGCCCAAACTTTGGCGAGATTTATACCGCTCTGTCCCGAGAACCGCCAGACCCTGTTGAGGGATATCAGATATTCGAGGGATATCCGTACCGGGGCTTCCGCATGTGCATTCCCTAGACATCATACCATGATTATTTGATTTGGGAATTGCACGCGGGCGGAGCCGCAGGGCACTTCAGGCGAGATAAATCCAAAGTCATTGTTGAGGACCGTCTTTATTGGCTCAGCCTTAAGAAGGACGTGGCCCACGTTGTCCGCCACTGTCGTATCTGCCAAACGGCGAAGGGTACCAAACAGAACACGGGTCTGTACACGCCTTTATCTGTCCCCCACCGCCCTTGGGAGGACATTAGCATAGATTTTGTTCTCGGGCTTCCCCACACTCTACAAAAACACGACTCCATCTTCGTGGTGGTCGATCGTTTTCAAAGATGGCACACTTTATCGCTTGTCGTAAGACAGCAGATGCGACTCACGTTGCATCTATCTTCATGATGGATGTTTTTCATTTGCATGGCCTACCCAAGTCGATCGTGTCAGACCGCGATGTGAGATTTATGAGTTACTTCTGCAAGACCCTGTGACATAAAACTGACACCATTTTTATGTTCACCTCGGCATATCATCCTCAGACAGACGGGCAGACCGAAGTAGTGAACAAGAGCTTAGGAAATCTTTTGCGGTGTCTAGTAAGAGAGCATGTGGGTAGCTGAGACTTAGATCTTCCGATTGCAGAGTTCACCTACAATAGCTCAGTCAATAGGTCCACCGGATTGAGTCCTTTTCATGTAGTATCAGGATACGACCCTAGGGAGCCCATCGACCTCGTCCCGAATCCTTTAGAGTTGCATCCCAGTGAGTCTGTTGAGTCATTTGCATAGCATTTGCATGAGTTGCATGAGTTGGTTCGCCGACGAATAAAAGTTATAAAACTCATGCGGATAAACGAAGGCGAGAACAATTATTTAATGAAGGCGAGAAAGTAACGGTGTGAGTCCGCCCAGAGAAGCTCCCCCCGTGGCCTACCAAAAAGTTAAGCGTCAGGCGAATGGGTCCGTACTCTATTATTAGTCGTATTGGGACAAATGTCGATCAACTCTATATCCCGGCTAGTATGGGAATTCATCCGGTGTTTAATGTTGAGGATTTGACACCATACTATGAGCCTCACGAGTATGTGGACCCCAGCAGTGGAGATGCTCAGCCGTCACCACCCCCGCTTACGTTGTTGTACCACTCTCGTACTCCACGTACGTCTGATGGCCACCACAGTACACCTCGTACTATCACTCACCCACCTGGGGATTCGTCTTCTCTGGTTTCATTACCGGCACCACCGATCGCACCGGGATCCACCTTTTGAGAGATGAGAGATGATTGCATCACAGAGGTCAGATCCCATCAGGTTATTCCCACCACGGACAGGCCGCGATGTCGCTACTTGGTACATTGGCAGGACCGCCCCGACGCAGACGACACTTGGATATTACCGGCAGAGCTTGATCGACTAGCCCCTGAACTTCGACTTCGGTACGATAATCTCCATTCATCGGAGATGAAGGCTTTTCAGTCGGGGGGAGTTGATGGGGATCCATCAGATCGTGCACCTGGAAGGGTTCGCGACAAAGCGGAACCCACGTTCATTTATTCGCGCAGGAAGGCTTGATCGGATCATCGATCCGACTCCGCAGTTGCGTCCGGCACGTCGCCGCGAGTCAAAAACATATATTAGTCTATTTTTTTGAGTCTATTTTCATGTATTTAGTGTCCGACCCCACCGGTCAATCATAGTCGTTGATGGTGTAGCCCTAGTTTGTTCTTCTTATAAATATGTGTTGTAGGGGATGAATTCAGGCATTACAGAATTTTGGAGAAGTATTCCCGGATTCCAGCGATCACCCCGCGGTGTCGACGCTGTGGAACCCTAGGTGACGACTCCTAGGTTTGTCTCTCCTCCCCTAACCCCTCCCCTACCTCTTTCCATCATTTTCCAACTTTAATCCCTCATTTCCAGCCATCGCCGGCCCCAAACCTGCAACCCTAAAGCGGTCGGCCTGCTGTTAACTAGCCGCCGCCAGCCTCCCGCCGCCTTCCTCCCACTTCTGCCTCCCCTCCTTGCAACAGGCCAGCCGACCACCTCCCTTCAGCTCTCCATCCAGCCGACCACCTCCCTTCAGCGCTCCATCCAGCAGACCACCCTCCTCCCCTCCACATCACCCGGAAGCCACCAAAAGCCCTAGATGGCCACTCCTTAAATCCCCTTTCACGTGGATCCACCTTCCTCTAGTCCAAATTCACAAGATCAATTCAGATCTTGGACTTTCAGCCCCGACCCGGTATCTTCACCATCCAAACATAACCTCGTATCCCGGATCCGCTCTAAAAAATTGAATCTATCCACCCCTCGCCCAAATCTATTCCCTAGTGGACGGATCTATCCATTTCCGGCCCGACCTACCCATTTCTCGCCAAGGCCAGTCGCCGCCATCTCCGGTTTCACCTCCGATCTCCGCTCTACACTTCCGGATCCAAATTCTTCAGTGTCTTGGTTCATCTCTCTACTTTGTGAGTTATTGTGATATTGGATTATTTGAATTGGCATTTTCATTTAGCGAATTACTATATTTTGTTGCGATTCTTGCTAGTAGAAATCGTCTTTAGTACGCTAATAATTTGCAGGAGGAAACATTCGTCGTGCGCTTTGCTTTGGCCCTCTGAGTGGAGGAAACCATTATAAATTGTCAAAATTAATTAACTGTTTTCAATTTCAAATATTTGCGTGGAGTTAGAATTCTCATTACTCAAATTTATTTGTTGAGATATCGACGATTACATTATATTTAGGTTCAGGTTAGCGTGTCACCCTTGCACTACCACTTAGCGTCGTAGGTTTTGTGCACCCGTAGCCTACCCATGCATCAGTTTCTCAAGGATATATAGGAAATATCCTTCTACACGGGATCACATTAGTGCTGAGTTTGATGTTTACCAATACCACAAGGATTATTTGGTATAATAATTCAGCATGCCGTATGAATCATGTAATGTTGATTCCCCATAGGGTAAGTCATAAAAACATACCCACGATTTCTCGTATAGCACTACTCGCTGTGATGATTATAACCTTTGCACCATTTGGACTGCAAATGAGCATACATAATGGTGTAGAGAGGGATTCAAAACAAATAACTCTTTGAACTAGCTACACATGAATCTACGAATGGAATAGCATAAGCTTGCAAAAAGAAAACTAATCGAGGCACATAAAACGGGAAAAAAGTAAATGTGGTAAAGAGTAAAAAGAAATTAGAGAACCAAAATACCTAAACTTTAAGAACATATGATCGCACAAAAAACGATGTCCCTGAAATCGACACAAAAAGGATTGACTGCTCTGCAGCCACCACTCTCACGTGGAGAGGGCGTCAATAGTGAACCGGTCGAAGTAATATAAAACGAAGAATAACTCCCCGAGTATCAAATCTCATGCAGACTACGGATGGGCGGATTAATTGTTACGAAGATTTAGTCACAAAGGCGATTACGAACAACGTTAAGTTGAATTTTATTTTCATAAATTACCAATGCAAGAAAAGTAAATCTAAATTACGGTGATGGTTGCAATCACCTCTTCGCACATAACGATGCTTTGAATGAGGGTCGCAAGCACCTCTTCACTTGAAATGATTGCACTACTAAGGGTCGTAATCACCTCTTTGCATCCAAAACAACGCCAAATCACGAGCGCAAGAACAACAAAAGGAATTAAAAAGCTAACATTCACGACATCGGCTAGACATACTTACGACATGTTCATTGCAATAGAAACATCATTCATGCATTCATAAAATGAGAGTACCATACAAAAAAATCTAAGGGCTGAAAGTAGAGAGCGATACAAACGTTACTCGAGTCTGTGCCTTGGACCCCAACAAAGCTACTGAAGTCGGTGCTTTCCCCGCGATGATCCTTGGTTGCGTCCGAGATTTGGAAGAGTTGTCACCTCAAGTCTAAACAAGCATGCCCTGCCTTCTCAATGGTCTGTAATGTCCATGTCATAATCTCCTTCCTTGTTTGTCGATTTCCAAAGCTATGGTAAGGAAACTCCTCAAAGCACCTGAATGAATGGAGCCAACCCTAGGCTGAAAAACGGTGAAACCCAGCCACTCCAATCGGAAAAAGAACGAAAGATTGTGAAATCCCATAACAATTTAATATGTATAGGCCATTTGCCAGAATGCTCACGCACGATCATGTGTGAGACATGCACACAATCGTGCGTGAAGGAACCAAAATCTGAGCGCGAAAAAGTGCGAACTTGCCGCCAGGTGATGACCATGCACGATAAGCCATGTACGATCATGCGAGAAGGAAGCCGCACGAGCAAAAACTGAATGCAGAAAATGCGTCCAAAGAACCCACACGGTCATGCATGAAGAAACCCACACGGTCGTGAATTGTAATAACTCACGCGCGGTCGGGCGTGCAGGACAGCGCGTGAGTAAAATTTGAAAGCAGAAAATCCTACAAGGTCGAAGGGAATGAACGTGCACAGTCGTGCGCGGGTAATCGTGCACGGTCGTGCAAAAACCTTAAATGCACATCAGGCATGCGTTTAGAATGTGCATGACCGCCTTGTATAACCAAGTTATCAAAGGCGCACCAAAACGCAAAGGGACCATGGAGCCTCGGCGCAAGGCGCGCGCCTGAGGCACGTGAAGCACAAAATTGGGGGGAAAAGAAATTTGAGCGAATTGGGCGCTCAATTCGCTGAAATTAGGCGTATTGAGAGCAGAATTCGCTGAAATTGGGCGTATTGGAGGCCCAATTCGAGGCAATTGGGTGTATTGGACGCCCAATTCGCTGAAATTGAGCGTATTGTGCGCCCAATTTGCTGAAATTGAGCAAATTAGGCGAACAATTCGCTGAAATTGAATCAATTGGGCGCTCAATTCGCTGAAATTGAAACAATTGGGAGCTCAATTCGCTGAAATAGAGCCAATTGGGAGCTCAATTCGCTGAAATTGAGTCAATTGAACGTTGATGACTAGTAATTTAGTCATCATTTTATCTTAATTTGTTATTTGATATTTAAATAAATTATTGTATTTATTCGTTGTTTTTAAGAATTTTCATAAAATTTATATTTTATATTCTAAACATATATATTTTGATTTTTGTAGGAATGCGGCAGTTCTGGGGGGAAATTCTATGCAATATCCCGTTGTCACATCCATTCGAGTCGAGTTTGCTCGATCACCAGCTTTGCATGCGTGGGGAACTCGACCACATCCACCCTCTTTGGCGCCACCATCGCTCACGTCGACCTTCTTCGGCGCCACCACCGTTCTCGCCTCTTCCTCCTCTGGCCATCCATGCAAGCTACTATATATATATACATATATATGAATATATATACATATGTATGCATTATGCATTATATAAACTTATATATATATATATATATACATAAATATTACTACATATATATAAACCAGCACCACCTACAATAAGCTCGGCCAGCACCGCCCTCAACAGCTCCGGCAACTAACTCCTCCATGCTCGGCCAAGCACGGCAACTCAACGCCACCACCGTACTCGGCCACTTCAACATCCAATGCAATGTCATCTAGCAGCTCCACCTCCTCCACTCGGCCAAGCCCGAGCTCCAGCTTCAGCAGCTCCTCCGCCATGCAGTCGCAAGCAGCAAGCCCGAGCTCCAGCTTCAGCAGCTCCTCCGCCATGCAGTCGCAAGCAGCCAGCCTGTTGTCTCCACGTCAGCAATCCTAACGCAGCGCCAGCCCAGCCTCCGCCATCACTGCTCCTCCTCCATGGATCACACCGGCCTCTTCAATGCTGCCATTACACCCGGACAGCCACCGCAACGCCTCCAACACATCCGCCCAAGTATCTCCTCCATGCAGCCACGTCATTGATCCAGCCCGCCTCCTCCACGAGAAATGCTGGATTTAATTCATTTCGGCCGTTACTGTAGCATGAACAGTAACATCGAATTAATTAAATCCAGCGGTTTCAAGTTTTTGGCATTTAAATAGCCATCTTTTGGGCCTTTGGGGAGCATTCTGGAGAGAATTTTAAAAAGAGATTCATTTTTTCGTTTGACACAAGTTGCTAGATTGTTTGGTTGGAGAAATTCATCCCGGGATCGCTCATAAGTTGTCGTTGTTTATCTTTGTTTTATTATTGTTTTATAATCTTGTACGTCCATTTTCTTATAAAATTTAGAATTTGAAAAACTTTTAGACTCGCAAAATTTTATTACTTGTAATCTCGTTCGTTTACTAACAATAAAATTTTGTTCCTCTTTCACGTAAAATAATATTCCTATTTCAATTTTGTCTCGTGTTACCTGTGTTCTTTTTTTTTTATGATATCGCATTTTTATATTAACGATCCGCTCATCGTCATGAATAACTAATTTTTATAGTGTCCGGTCGCGATGATCCGAGGAAATAATTTTTGCTATGATTTTAGTTTTGCTTTTCTCAATTTGTTGAACGCTTAAGATTTACCGTTGATCAATTCATTGAGGCTACATATTTTATATAGTTTTCAAAATAGTTTTCGCTCTTTAGTTGGCCGAGAGGCTCGTAAGGCGAATCGATCACTCATCGGTAAAAAGAGTAGAACGCAACCCTCAAGAGAGGACGACGTAACTCTTCCGAATTGGGATAAAATCCAATAGCGAGGTTCGTTACCTAAAGCAAGTCTTAGGCGATGCGATTTGAGAACGAAAGTTCGGTCGATACACCTAAGCTTAGTTGAACTTAATCCTCGAAAGAGGGGTGTTCATGCTTCAGGAACCTCCACGGTCAAGGCCTCTTAAACAAGAGAATTGCATTTCTATTTTTATTTCGTCATTTTTAATTTCCGAGGTGTTTCAAAGATCGGGCACTAGTTTTAATCCATTAATTTAATTCTGTTAAGCTTTTCTAGTTTTTACTTTTTGCAACCTCAACTCCAATTTCTATTGATAAAATAATAACGATTTTCAAAGTATAATTACTCGACCACCCCGAGTCTAATACGACCTTGGTTTTTACAAACCTATACTACTCTCGATACGGTGCACTTGTCGTTGTCGTTTGCGGATATAGTTTCGCGCGATTAAGTTTTTGGCGCCGTTGTCGGAGACCATTGGTCGATAATTTGAAAAAGAAATAGTTATTAATTTTATCGTTCTCTTTCTTGCCACCCTCAATTCACTTCTCCATCTTTCATTCAAATTTTATTCAGTTAAGTAACGGTTGTTTTTTTTTAAATGCTATCCCAGTTGGCGGCTACTCTTGACGAACTTCAAAATAAATTAAATATATTGAAAGCTGCAAGAAAACAAAATATTATTTGTTAGTTTTGTTGTGAAAATCATTATAGTGAGGAATGTTTTTATTCGCATTATTATATTCAAAATAATATGTCCAATGAACATGATTATAATAATTATTCTCAAAATCTATATAATAAAAAATTTTGTCATAATGATTATTATGTGCAAACTCCTATTTCTCAAAATTTTAAAAGTGAAAATAATTTCTATAATAATAATGAAAATAATTTTTCTTATGAAAACAATTTTTATAATCATTATGAAAATAATTTTTGTATTTCTTTTGAGAAAAATATTAATTATGAAAATGTTTCATGTTCTCCAAAATTTCAAAACTTTAATTGTGAAAATAGTTTTCAAAATTCTTATGGAGATTATAATTCTCTTGAAAATAATTTCTCTATTTTCTATGAAAATGATTTTTCTAATGATAATCATAACTCTAATGAATTTTCTTCATTCACCGATGTTAACTATTCATGGTGGCGTGATCACCCGGACAGTCTTCGTTGCAATGAAGAAAATTCATCTATTCAAGATTCATATTCCACCACCTTTGCGGCACAAAAATTTTATTCTTCTACCACTAGAAATTCGTTTAATTTCTTTGCTCCAAATTTAGATAACTATTCGCATGAGCAAGAAGTCTTTTCGAACAAAGAATCAATAAGTATGGAGGTGTCTGACGAAATTGAAGAGGAACATGTTTCCACTCCATCTTCGCCCGATTCCACTCAATTTATTCATGAATTTCATTACACATCAATCACTATGTTTGAAAATTTAATTCATGAAAATATTTTGCCCCATGAATTTATTCTCATTAGTGTTCCGTTTAATTTTCCGGGTCGCAACTTAATTTTAGAAGATAAACAACCAAAACTTAATCTCTTTCTTTCACAAGAGACTCCTACTTGTGAAATTGTTTCGGATACGTGTATTTTTGATCCTTCTTATTCTAACGATTCTCATGCAGTAGAAGAGTTGTTGCAATTAAACAACTTTGATAATCCATTTTCCGCTCATCTCCAATTTTTCAAATTATCTCAGATATGTATGGGTAATTTGGAATTACAATTTCAAGCTAACAAAAGACAGAAAGAATCATGAATATTACAGAGTCACCGGACAACGGATTTCATCCTGTACCCCGCAGCGAGAATTAAGGGAGTTGCCCGTACACTTTAAATTTAAATATCCATTTAGCTAACCCTTAACCGTCTAGCTCAGAGACGGTAAAAACAAAGCGCTCTTGTGAGTCACCCCTTGCTTATCTCTTTCTTTATGATATTTTTAAATAAATTCAAAAAAAAAAATTAATATCATTTGTTTTATCATATTTTTTCCCTTGCATATTTAGTTTTAAACATTGAGGACAATGTTTGATTTTAAGTATGGAGGTGAGTCATTTAATGTCAAAGATTTTTAAAAAAAAAAAATTTTAAAAAATGTTTTGTTTAATAAACTGATACTTAGCTTTTTATCATTTCCAAAAATCTAGTTTGATTTTATTCATAAACATTTTTACTATTTTTAATTTGCTAATCTTCTATTTTATCATGGTTTGTTAGATTTAATTTTTATGTGATTTAACTTTAAGGAATATTTTATGATTTTAATTTATTTGGAGTAATTGTTTTAGTATTTTTTTTCTCTTTAATTTTAATTAGTTTCAATTTTGTGGTTCTTTGTTTAAAAAAAACAAAGAATGTTTAGTTAGATTTTAATTATTCTCACTCTATGTTCTAGACGCTTAGGAAATCTCAACTTACTATAGTTGCTCTCTAAGTTTTAACTTAAATCTAAAATTTGTTTAGCCTTTTCTTTTTTTCTTTCTTTTTCTTGTTAGATCATATGTCATGTGGATAAGAGGATAAAATTCATTATCCCTTAGTAAACATATGCATTTTTTTATTGTTAGATCATATGTCATGGGAATAAACAGATGTTAGTTCTTTATTCTCTGGTAACATATGCAACCCCAAAATAAAATTTATATGAAGAGAGGAAAAAATGTTTATATGTCGTGGAAAATGATAGGATAATACTCTATCATTCTCTGGTATTACATATACTATAAAAAAAGGATAATGAGGTGAGAAAATAAAATTCATCACCTTCAATCAAAGACTTCATATCTTTTGCTTTCCCAAACCCGTCAGCCAATGAAATTGTCTTAGATTTAAATTAGAACTTTGTGAGAGCATAAATAGTAGTTTGAATTTTTCTTTTAAGCCTCTTTTAAGTAAAGAGTTGATTTAATTCTAATCTAATTATGTTTGCAAAATTATCCGATCTTGTTAGCTAGTTAGTTTACTTGAGAAATTTTGGTTAAATCTCTTACTCTTTTTTAATTAAGATTCATAATTTACGACTTAATTTGAAAATCCATAAATTTTATTTTTAACTTTCTTTTGATTGAATAAGTTTTAGTTTAATTAAAATTTTTATTAATGTGTTATGAATACTCTCATTTTTTTGCTCTAGAATAGCAAAAGTTTAAGTATGGAGGTGTTTGATGACTAGTAATTTAGTCATCATTTTATCTTAATTTGTTATTTGATATTTAAATAAATTATTGTATTTATTCGTTGTTTTAAGAATTTTCATAAAATTTATATTTTATATTCTAAACATATATATTTTGATTTTTGTAGGAATGCGGCAGTTCTGGGGGAAATTCTATGCAATATCCTGCTGTCACATCCATTTGAGTCGAGTTTGCTCGATCACCAGCTTTGCATGCGTGGGGCACTCGACCACATCCACCCTCTTCGACGACACCATCGCTCACGTCGACCTTCTTCGGCACCACCACCGTTCTTGCCTCTTCCTCCTCTGGCCATCCATGCAAATATATATATATATATATATATATATATATATATATATATATATATATATATGAATATATATACATATGAATATATATACATATGTATGCATTATGCATTATATAAACTTATATATATATACACAAATATTATTACATATATATAAACCAGCGCCGCCTTCACTAAGCTCGGCCAGCACCGCCCTCAACAGCTCCGGCAACTAACTCCTCCTCCATGCTCGGCCAAGCATGGCAACTCAACGCCACCACCGTACTCGGCCACTTCAACAGCCAATGCAATGTCATCTAGCAGCTCCACCTCCTCCACTCGGCCAAGCCCGAGCTCCAGCTTCAGCAGCTCCTCCGCCATGCAGTCGCAAGCAGCAAGCCCGAGCTCCAGCTTCAGCAGCTCCTCCGCCATGCAGTCGCAAGCAGCCAGCCTGTTGTCTCCACGTCAGCAATCCTCCTAACGCAGCGCCAGCCCAACCTCCGCCATCACTGCTCCTCCTCCATGGATCACACCGGCCTCTTCAATGCTGCCATTACACCCGGACTGCCACCGCAAGTAACGCCTCCAACACCTCCGCCCAAGTCTCTCCTCCATGCAGCCACGTCATTGATCTAGCCCGCCTCCTCCACGAGAAATGCTGGATTTAATTCATTCCGGCCGTTACTGTAGCATGAACAGTAACAGCGAATTAATTAAATCCAGCGGTTTCAAGTTTTTGGAATTTAAATAGCCATCTTTTGGGCCTTTGGGGAGCATTCCGTAGAGAATTTTAAAAAGAGAAATTCATTTTTTCGTTTGACACAGTTGCTAGATTGTTTGGTTGGAGAAATTCATCCCGGGATCGCTCATAAGTTGTCGTTGTTTATCTTTGTTTTATTGTTGTTGTATAATCTTGTGCGTCCCTTTTCTTATAAAATTTAGAATTTGAAAAACTTTTAGACTCGCAAAATTTTATTACTTGTAATCTCGTTCGTTTACTAGCAATAAAATTTCGTTCCTCTTTCACGTAAAATAATATTCCTATTTCAATTTTGTCTCGTGTTACCTGTGTTCTTTTTTTTTATGATATCGCATTTTTATATTAACGATCCGTTCATCGTCATGAATAACTAATTTTTATAGTGTCCGGTCGCGATGATCCGAGGAAATAATTTTTGATATGATTTTAGTTTTGTTTTTCTCAATTTGTTGAACGCTTAAGATTTACCGTTGATCAATTCATTGAGGCTATATATTTTATATAGTTTTCAAAATGGTTTTCGCTCTTTAGTTGGCCGAGAGGCTCGTAAGGCGAATCGATCACTCATCGGTAAAAAGAGTAGAACGCAACACTCGAGAGAGGACGACGTAACTCTTCCGAATTGGGATAAAATCCAATAGCGAGGTTCGTTACCTAAAGCAAGTCTTAGGTGATGCGATTTGAGAACGAAAGTTCGATCGATACACCTAAGCTTAGTTGAACTTAATCCTCGAAAGAGGGGTGTTCATGCTTCAGGAACCTTCACGGTCAAGACCTCTTAAACAAGAGAATTGCATTTCTATTTTTATTTCGTCATTTTTAATTTCCGAGGTGATTCAAAGATCGGGCACTAGTTTTAATCCATTAATTTAATTTTGTTAAGTTTTTCTAGTTTTTACTTTTTGCAACCCCAACTCTAATTTCTATTGATAAAATAATAACGATTTTCAAAGTAGAATTACTCGACCACCCCGAGTCTAATACGACCTTGGTTTTTACAAACATATACTACTCTCGATACGGTGCACTTGCCGTTGTCGTTTGAGGATATAGTTTCGCGCGATTAAACGTCCAGTACGCTGAAATTGAGTCAATTGGATGTCTAATTCGCTGAAATTGAGTGAATGTCAAATGGATGACGATTGTAACAAACTAATCTCTGAGTTCATGTGCACCACCGTGATAATTAGTGCAAACTGTAACGTCTAGATCACTGTTTTACAGTGAACTGGGCTTCCATTATACTAGAACAGAAAAACAGGAGCGGGGAACGGAAGAGGGCAGTCGGAAAAAATGGCAGCCAGAAAAAAGGGCAGACGGAAAAAATGGCAACCGACAGACATTATGCTAGAAGAAGAGGGAATGCAGTGAGAAGAAGAGGAAGTTACCAAAATAAGCGGTGGTCGGCGAGCGGAAGAGTCGCTGCGAGCGGAAGAGGAGCGGCGAACGGAAGAGGAGAGGCGAACGGAAGAGGAGCGGCGACGGGAGCGGAGATGACGAGCTTTCAACCCGAAACTCGATTTGGCGTGAATCGAAAAAATGAGCCCAAAGACTTCTTATTCTGATCAGAAAACAAAACCCATAACCGTAATAAACCAAACCGGCTACGCGCCTAGACCAGAAAACTTCTAGGCGCGCCTAACCAGTGCCTGAATGGCCCGCAAGGAGCGCGCCTGGGGGGCGCCCGAGCCGATTCACCCGCCTCGCCCGTGATTGGGCAATTTTCTGTGCGCTCGGAGAGCCCGGCAGCTCCGGCGCGCCTCGGCGCGCGCCTGGATAACTTAGTTGTATAATACGCACGAGCAGTCTTGAACCCGGCAAAGACCGTGCACGGTCGTGCATGTTCACAGATTGTTTCAAGGGTGCTCTCAACCTCCCCACATATCCACAGGTACAATTACAATGAAGATATGACAAATAAGACTACTAGAATCAAAACTAAACCAAAATGAGGGGGAGGGTGTACAACCCCGTGTTCGTCGAACGGGCCCCGCCAGGAAGATCGAGCGAACCCAGTCCCGCGACCCGCACCCAAGCAACAAGCGGACATGCGGCAAGAGGCTGGTCCGCTCCCGCTCAGTTCAGTCGAGCGAGCCGGGCGAGGCGACTCCTGGCCGCCAGCCCGCTTGACCCGTGGTCTGCGACCCGCGATCCGCGAGCCGTTCTAATGTTCACCGCGGTCGCCAGCCCGCTCCCTACCCGCGACCGGGCCACCCCGTCCGACTCGGCGGAGTTTCGGCAAGTCGCGATGACCCGGCTCGCGCTCGCCCCAGAAGGATAGGCGAGCCGCTAGGACCAGGTCGCGCCCACTTCTCGCGGGAGGGATTAGTGGCGAGCCGACCACCTCACTCATGGATGCGGCCCAGTAGAAGCCCCGAGGAGGAATTACATGAATGCCCTCCCCATGGGTGCGAATAGCTCCTCAGAACGGCGGAGCCACGCTGTTGGCAGACCAGGCCGGACTGCGCATAGCTGTTCAGAACAGCGGAGTTTGGATGTTGGCAGACCCGACTAAGGGCTTCTTGGTAATTTCAGGTCAGCTCTTTTGGTTATTGGCAGTTCAGTTTCTAAAAAGCTATAAATATGACCCAAGGGGTACCTCAGAAAGGACACTTCTTGGTCTCCCTGCTCCAGCTTTCAAGTGCTTTCTGAGGGTACCTTAGCTCGGCTTCTGGCTAAAGAGGGGAAGCGCTCTGAGATCTTCCGGGTTTGTGGTGGGACCTCCCTGCCGAGCCCTTGGGTCGGGATCACCTTGTCTTTTTTGTTGTTTTGCTTGCAGGAGTGAAGTAGGCGCGAGACCACCCCTTCCCCAAGGGCAAACTCCACAGGAGATCGAGGAATCGGTTTCAACATTTTGGTGCGGTGAGCGTGGACAGTGGTCAGTGCAGAAAAGCTTCGGCGAGTTCAATGACAGGAGGACAGGGGTCTGACGGGCAGAACTCGCCCCCCCCCCCCCCCCCCGCCTCTCGCAACGGTGGGGATGTTGGAAGACTTCAGGAATGAGGTGCTGGGCCTCGTCAAGTTCGCACTCGGCACGCGGGCCGAGTGCTCGACTCCGGCAGCCCAGATCGCGGCCGCCCCCTCTTTGGGCGAGGACGCTCCCGGCAGGCGAGCCGGGAAGGAGGTGGCCGAGGAAGGCCGGGGGTGCGAGCTCCCCGGGCGCGAGCTCTTCCCCGGCTCGGCAGGCCGAGGCCGGTTCGGCGAGCTGGGCTCGCGAGACTCGTCGGCTCTCCCGGTGGAGGGAGGCAGTCCTTTCAGCAAGCTGGTCTCCTCAGCTCCAGTTCCAGATGGATTCAGGGAACCCGAGATGTCCTACTACACCGGGAAGGGAGACCCGGTCCAGCATGTCCAATGGTTCGAGGATGTGTTCTCCATCCGTCAGATGTCGGACGGATTCAAATGTCGACTCTTCATCATCACCCTCCGGGAGAAGGCAAGGGAATGGTTCCACCAGCTACCGGCCAGCTCCATCTACTGCTTCGAGGACCTGCGCCGAGGGTTCATGCTGAGGTTCACTACCTCGAAGAAGAGGAAGGAGTCTGAGTCTTTGTTCCACATTAAGCAGGGGATGAACGAGACGTTGGGGAGCTACGTGGACCGATTTCAGGAGGAAGTTACTCAGGTCCAGGAGATGTCGGGCCATAGTTTGATGATGGTCTTTACCCCGGGTCTGCAGCAGGGTTTCTTCCGAATGGAGCTGAAGAGAGTTCCTCCCCTCTCCTACGAGGAGTTGATGGAGAGGGCGGCGAGAGAGGTCGACGGGGAGGCGTCGAACCCGGAGTTTGCAAGGAAGCTGGCCAGGTGGGCCACGGAGGAAGAGAAGGAGTCAAGAGGAGGGAAAGGACAGGAGGAGAGAAGAGGAGAACCTAGGCAGAGGGAGCAGAGGCAGCTCCAGTGGCAGCAGCAGCCGAGGTGGGGGCGTCAGGAGCCCGACCGTCGGCTGGGCTGGAGACCTGTGTGGTAGGGGCAGGGGCCATAGAGAGGGTACTACGGAAGGGGCCACTACCAGGTGAGGCAAGATCAGTTCCACCCTCCGGGCTGGAGGCAGGGTCAGAGGCCCCGGCTCCCCGATCAAGAGGAGGCCATGGCCATAGCCTTGGGAGCAAGGAGGGGGATTATGAGGAGGAGGAGGAGAAGAGAGGTCAGGGTGAAGCTGCCCTATTGCGACTTCCATCAGGAAGAGGGGCATGCCACAGCCACCTGCCCGGAGTTCCTCGAGATGAGAGGAAATAGGGAGCAGCAGCAGCAGCAGGGTCGGCAAGAAGTGAGGATTGAGGAGGTCCTGCCTCGGGCGGAGGAGGATCGTTGCGAAGACCGGGTGGATATTGGAACCCGAGGGGGAATCGGAGTGATCCACGGGGGAGTAGGGGTCGAGGCTTCCCGCAAGTCAAGCCTCCACACCATGTACCGGCGAAGCGTCGCCTCCACGTCCCAAACCCCACCCCCGGAGGAGAGAATCACTTTCTCCAGGAGCGATATGCCAGACCACGAGGACCCATTCTGCGATGCGCTGGTCATCAAGGCAGCCATCGAGAATTTCACTGTCTCTCGGATCCTCGTGGACAACGGGAGCTCCGTCAACGTCGTCTTCAAAAAGGCGTTTGACGCGATGAAAGTGGAGGCAAAGAGGGTGTTGGCCTCAGATGGACCCTTGTTCGGGTTTTCAGGAGAAAGGAAGGAAGTGGAGGGAGGAGTTGGCCTCCATGTTACCCTGGGGGGGCAGTCCAGGAACTGCAGTTTCGTCATTGTGGACGCCCCCAGCAGCTACAGCGCCATCTTCGGGAGGCCCCTTATCAGCGCCTTCCGCTGCGTCCCCTCATCTTTCCATCAGTGCTTAAAGTTCAACAACGAGGGGATTCAGGTCAGGGTCAGAGGGGACCCCAAGGTGGCGCGGGAGTGCTATGTCACTGCGGTGAACACCATTTCTTGGATGGAGGGAGCCGAAGAGATGGGGCGAAGGATGGAGGAGGCAGGGCAGGGAGCAGGAGAGGAGCTGGAAATGAAAAACTGCGCAGAGGAGGAGGCGGCAAGAGGAGATCTGGAGGAGGTGGCCGAAGTGAGGGCCGTGGGAGAAGAGATGGGGGTAGAGGTCCCCGTTCCGGAGGAAGGGGATGCCGAAGGATGGGGGGAGCAATCCAGGCTGGAGGCTGCAGAGGAAGTGGTGGAGCTGGAGGTGCTCACCCGGGGAGGCAGGATGGAGAAGATCCGCGTCAGCGGGGGGCTGACCCCGGAGGACCAAGGCAGGATGCTGGAGTGCATCCAGAAGAACGTGGACATCTTCGCTTGGAACGCCGCGGAGATGCCGGGGGTTGACGCGGATGTGGCTTGCCACCGCCTCAACCTGGACCCGGGAACACGCCCCATTCAGCAGAAGAAGAGGTCCACAGCGGACAAGCTGGCGGAGCCCATCAGGGAGGAGGTGGCGAAACTCCTCGAGGCCGGCTTCGTGTCTGAGATTCAGTACCCCGGCTGGGTCTCCAACGTGATCATGGTTAAGAAAGGAGACGGCCGGTGGAGGATGTGTATTGATTTTTCCTTAATAAAGATTGTCCTAATGACTGTTATCCTTTGCCTCGGATCGACGCGCTGGTTGACTCAGCCGTTGGTTTTTCTGTAATGAGTTTTTTAGATGCTTTTTCAGGTTATCATCAAATCAGGATGCACCCCCCAGACATCAAGGATGTCTCGTTCATCACAGGGGATGGATGCTACTGCTACAAGATGATGCCCTTCGGGCTGAAGAATGCTGGGGCAACCTACCAGAAAATGATGGATAGGGTCTTCAAGGAGCAGAGGGGGAGGAATTTGGAGGTGTATGTAGACGACCTCATGATCAAAAGTCGGGATGTGGACTCCCACCTCCGGGACCTGGAGGAGACCTTTGCCACCCTGCGCAAATACAAGATGCGATTGAATCCCCTAAAATGTGTCTTTGGGGCCAGCAGGGGAAAGTTCTTGGGGCACCTCCTCACCACCGCGGGGGTCGAGCCGAATCCAGATAAGGTCAGGGCTATCTTGGAGCTGGGGTCCCCGCGGAATGCTAAGGAGGTCCAACGGCTGACGGGGAAGCTAGCAGGGCTGAGTCGCTTCCTTTTTCGGGCAGGGGAGAAGTGCTCCCCCTTCTTCAAAACGCTGGGGGGTGGTCAGAGGTTTGAATGGACCAAGGAGTGCGAGGAGGCGTTCCAGGCCCTCAAGGTGCTGTTGACACAGGCTCCGCTGCTCCAAGGGCCGAAGGAGGGGGAGGACCTGTTCTTATATCTCGGGGTCGGGGCGGAGGCCTTGAGCTCCGTCTTAGTTCGTGAAGAGGGAAAGAGGCAGCTCCCTATTTATTACGTGAGCCGGGTCCTGAGGAAGGCCGAGCTCCGGTATCCGATTTTGGAAAAGCTAGCCTTCGCCCTGATCATCTCGGCCCGGAGGCTGCGACCTTACTTCCAGGCACACTCAATCCGAGTGGTGACCGACCATCCTCTCCGCAACATCTTTGAGGGGGTGGAGCATTCAGGCAGGCTGGCCAAGTGGTCGGTGGAACTGAGCGAGTTCGATGTCTCCTTCGTTCTGCGGCTCTAGATCAAAGCTCAAGTGATGGCCGACTTCTTGGCCGACTACGTGGTTGAAGTGGCGGAGGAAGAACTCACCCGCCCGACTCCTTGGAAGGTGAGGGTGGATGATGCCTCGAGGAGGCATTCCCTAGGAGTGGGGGTGATCCTGGAAAGCCCTTAGGGGACTCGAATTGAGCAGACGGTGGTGGTGCACTTTTCCATTACCAACAATCAGGTCGAGTACGAGGCCGTGATAGCAGGGTTTCGTCTGGCCAGGGAGCTGGGGGTGTCGGATGTGGAGGTCCTTACTGACTCCATGGTAGTAGCTTCCCAGATCAACGGGGAGTTCGAGGCAAGGGAGCCCACCCTGCGATCATACTTGGCCAAGGTGAAGGGGGTCATAGGCACTTTTCAAACCTTCACCATCCGACACGTGCCCAGGGAAGAGAATGAACAAGCCGATCAGCTAGCAAAGCATGGTCCCCAGGTGGGGGGTACCATCACCGACCTATTCCGCCCATCCATCGAAGAGGGAGAGCGCATGGAAATTGATCAACAAACTTCGTGGATGGACCCAGTGATGGCCTTCCTCTCCACGGGAGAGTATCCGGAGGGGGCAGATAAGAAGAAACTAAGGCACAAGTCAGCGTATTACCTCCTCCAGGACGGACAGCTGTACAGGAAGACCCTCTCAGGGATGCTGGCTCGCTGCATGGCCGAGGGCGAAGTGCAAAGGATCTTGGAGGAAGTCCACTCCGGGGAATGTGGGAGTCACTCCGGGAGTCGGACCCTGGAAGGAAGGATAGTCAGGCAAGGGTATTTCTGGCCCACCCTGGGCCGAGACGCCGCAGAGTTCGCGAGGAGGTGCCATAAGTGTCAGTTGTTTGCCCCCCTCCAGCTACAGCCGGCCCAACGACTCAAAAGTATCACTGCCCCCTGGCCCTTCGCAATTTGGGGGATGGATTTGGTTGGGTCATTCCCCCAAGCCAGTGGTCAGAGAAGGTTCCTCCTATTAATGATTGACTACTTCTCCAAGTGTATGGAGGTGAAGGCGCTGGCCAAGGTAACCTCCCAGGTAATCAGGGATTTTGTTTGGGGAGAAATCATCTGCCGCCACGGATTACCTCAGGTCATCGTCACGGACAACGGGCCCCAGTTCGCCAGCGCCGAATTCACCAACTTTTGCGGGCAGCTTGGAATTGACCTCAGGTTCGCCTCGGTCCATCACCCCAGGAGCAACGGGCAGGTGGAGGCCGCAAATAAGATCATCGTCAACCTCCTCAAGAAGAAGGTGGAGAATTTGAAGGGGAGCTGGGTGGAGCAGCTTCTCGTGGTTCTTTGGGCCCTAAGAACCACCCCCAACACGGCTACTGGAGAGACCCCCTTCAAACTCTCCCATGGGTGCGAGGCAGTACTCCCCGTGGAATTTGAAGTCCGAACACCTCGAGTCGTTGCGGCCAAAGAAGGCCGAGAGGAGTGGCAAGCGGAGAACGAGGAGGAGCTGAGGCTCTCCCTTGACATGGTGGAAGAGCTGAGGGACCTTTCCGCTATCCGACAGGAGGAGGTGAAAAGAAGAATGGTCAAATACTTTTACAAGCATGTCAGGGTCAAACAGTTCGTGGAAGGAGATTTGGTGCTGAAGAAGGTAGATGCGGCAGGGAGGTCAGCATCCGTAGGAAAGCTCAACCCCAGCTGGGAGAGACCATTTATTGTAAAAGAAGCTTTGAAGTCAGGAGGCTATCGACTCCAAAATGTAGAGGGCAAGACCCTGAGTCTCACCTGGAGTGGTGACGACTTAAAACGATTTTTCCCCTGAAGCATGTAAGCGATACTTTGATTATAATAAATTTCTTCAACCCTCCAGTATTGCCATAGCTAGCCTGCATAGAGAAATGGAATGTGTTTGGACCCCGAGCAGATCCTGCTGCCAGGCTCTCACCTAGCTGGCAGGGCCGGAAGTCACTCGGTGTCATCCTTGGCCTCGAGCAGATCTCGCTGTCAGGCTCTCACCTAGCTGACAGGGCCGGAAGTCACTCGATGGAACGTGTTTGGACCCCGAGCAGATCCCGCTGCCAGGCTCTCACCTAGCTGGCAGGGCCGGAAGTCACTCGGTGTCATCCTTGGCCTCGAGCAGATCCCGCTGTCAGGCTCTCACCTAGCTGACAGGGCCGGAAGTCACTCGATGGAACGTGTTTGGACCCCGAGCAGATCCCGCTGCCAGGCTCTCACCTAGCTGGCAGGGCCGGAAGTCACTCGGTGTCATCCTTGGCCTCGAGCAGATCCCGCTGTCAGGCTCTCACCTAGCTGACAGGGCCGGAAGTCACTCGATGGAACATGTTTGGACCCCGAGCAGATCCCGCTGCCAGGCTCTCACCTAGCTGGCAGGGCCGGAAGTAACTCGGTGTCATCCTTGGCCTCGAGCAGATCCCGCTGTCAGGCTCTCACCTAGCTGACAGGGCCGGAAGTCACTCGATGGAACGTGTTTGGACCCCGAGCAGATCCCGCTGCCAGGCTCTCACCTAGCTGGCAGGGCCGGAAGTCACTCGGTGTCATCCTTGACCTCGAGCAGATCTCGTTGTCAGGCTCTCACCTAGCTGACAGGGCTGGAAGTCACTCGATGGAACGTGTTTGGACCCCGAGCAGATCCCGCTGCCAGGCTCTCACCTAGCTGGCAGGGCTGGAAGTCACTCGGTGTCATCCTTGGCCTCGAGCAGATCCCGCTGTCAGGCTCTCACCTAGCTGACAGGGCCGGAAGTCACTCGATGGAATGTGTTTGGACCCCGAGCAGATCCCGCTGCCAGGCTCTCACCTAGCTGGCAGGGCCGGAAGCTACTCGACGGTATTGATAATGGATTGGAGTCGCGAAGATTAACCAAAAAAGGGGTCTAACGTAACCACCCAGCCCCCAGAATGACGACCGAAAGGAGGCAAGAACCCAGGCCGCATTATAAAGGGGTCAACCCGCAAGAAATCTGATGACTTAGGCGAGCGACGAGCCGGCTCGCCTCACCTGGTGAGCGAGTAGCCACCACAGCGGGGCCGGGCTGCAGAGGCAGGTCGCCCCTAGCGGGACGACCGATCGGGCCTCCTATGACTCCTAAGCCAAATCTGTAGGCATGCGACCTCGTCGACACAACGCGATATGAACGACCGCGAGCACGGAAAGGGAGAATTTACATCGCGCAATAATAGCAAATATGCATATGTGGCGGGCGGGGAAGCATTTATAAGAGCATTAATAGATGAAAACCGCAAAGTCTAGGCGCGGCTCGCGCTTACATCTCAAACAACTAAAAATACATGGTGTATACACCTAACAAGCAAATATCAAAGAAGCGAGGGCGATGCGAGATCCTGGGCGGGAAGTCCTAGATGGGCTGGAAGGACTTATCCCCGGGGTCCGGCACGGGAAGGAACAGCGTCGGCACCACGTCGCCCGCCGAGAGTTCCGCGGCCTCGCTCTTGAGGAGATCCGCACGTCGCAGCATCTGCATTGTGTACTTCGCGGCGCTGGCGGCGTTCTTTTGCAGCAGCACCTCCAATTCGTAGTCAGAATGGTGTTCGAGCGGGCAGCCCCTGTTATCTGGCGGAGGGACAGCGGCGGCAGCCTCCAGCTCGCGCACCCGCGCCTCCAGCGCTGACTTGTCCTGACCAAGCGCGGCGATCTCAGGACCCATCCGACTGGCCGTCGCCGCGTCCTGAGAAAAGGAAAGAAAATCGTAAGGTGGAGTCGCGAGAAGAAGCGGTGATTGGGAGTAAGCACATACCACCCCTCCCAAGTACTGCGCGAGGGTCTCCTCGGCCGCGTCGGCCCGTCTCTTCTGGAGATCCGCGTCCTCCTGAGCAAGTTTTTGGGTCTCCTCCCTTTCGTCCGCCAACTTCTTGAGAGAGGTGGCGTTCCGCTCCAGCTGGGTGCAGCGCCTCCCAACCATATGGGCTAACTCCAGGCCGCGCAGTTGGGCCCGCGCGCTCTCATGCACCAGTACTCGCGTCGCCTCCTTGTCGTAGATAGCGGCGTCCTCTCGCAAGTAGAGGCCGAACGAGAAGTTATAGGCCTCCCCACCGATGGTGTCCTGCTCCGGCCAACTCGGCAACAGAGTCGAGACCACTGCGCGATTTGACTCCTTGTCCCATGACAGAAGCGGGGCGCCGAGCTCGTCCAGGCATTTCTCGCCGTAGCCGAAATTGCGATGCCCTCTCGGCACCGGCTTCGCGGCAGTTTGCGACCCGTCCGGCGGCCCGGACGTGCCTGCCGCCCCGCCGGGGGTGTCGCTGGTCGGAGCGACCAAAGGGGGGGACCCTCGGCCGGTAGATCCGCCGGGGCCTTGCCTTTTCTTTGGCCAACGGCGAGTTGCTGCCCCGTAGTCTTCGCCATCTTAGGCGGGGGAGCGGGTTGTTCGCCGCCCGACCGCTTCTTAGCAGGGACCGACGGGGCGTCGCGCTGAGCGGCGTCTGCGGCCTGAGCCCGGGCGAGGACCCCGGAGGCGATCCGAGCACTCTCGTAGGGAGGATGAAGGGGAACGTCTCGCTTGTCTGCCAAGAAGAAAGGGTGAAACCAAAGAAGAGAAGAGCAAGACAGAGCAGTGGAGAGTGGCAAACCTCCCCCAGGCGGGACGACAGCAAGGTCATCGAGGTTGCGGCGCAAGTACGCGACCTCGAAGTTCTTCCCGGCGAAGAACCCACACAGGTCGGCTTCATGGCCCCCCAGGCTGGGCGGGCGGTAACTCGCCTCGCTGAGCTGCACCGGCGAGAAGGGGACGTTGTCAAAATCCCCCTTGACGAACAAGAACTTTTCGAGCCAGTTGTGACTCTTATTAACGGTCTCCCGCACCTTGAGGTGGGCGCTGGAGAAATAGGCGGTCCCGTCCCGGTTCGCACGGAAGGAGAATAGTTTGCGGAAAACCGAGAGACTGAACTCGACTCGCTCCTCCCGCAGAAAGCAGGCGAACCCTACCATAACAGCTACGGAGTTCGGGGTCATCTGGCCTGAGACGACCCCGAAGTACTTCAGCACTTGGCGCACCTCAGGCCACAGGGGAAGCCGAAGACCCACCTCAAAGTGAGCTAGGGGTATGGCGAGCTCGTCCCTGGACAGATCATTGATCTTCTCCCCTTCCCCGGGTCGTCTCGCCGAAAATCCCGGCGGGACGTGGTCGCCAAGGGCATCTAGGTACTCGCACTCCGAGATGACGGCGTGGGGAAAGTCATGCTCTGAGAAGGTCCAGGCGCATTTGCTTCGCCCGTCCGCATCGCCGCCGCCGCCGCCCATTCCGCCGAATTGCCGCCGTTCGAGCGAGACAGATCCAGAGGGAGAACGCGAGCCGTGCTTCGCGAAGAGCAGGAAATGGGAAAGTGCTGTGAAGCGGTGGGAGGATAAGAACCGGCAAGGCCTATTTATAGGGAGAAAGAAAAGGTGGGAAATTTCCCGCCGACAGGAAGGGT
This sequence comes from Platanthera guangdongensis, assembly GCA_039583875.1. Lineage (NCBI taxonomy): Eukaryota > Viridiplantae > Streptophyta > Magnoliopsida > Asparagales > Orchidaceae > Platanthera > Platanthera guangdongensis. The sequence continues at coordinate 120,291,387 of CM077154.1, read as the reverse complement.
GCGTGTAGCAAAAATCAGGCCTGACGGTTCGACTTCCCGACGCGGAACCGCACCTCCAAGACCGTTCAGGAGCGGGTCTCGCCCGTCCGCATCCGCGCGAGGAATGGGCGGGCGAGTCTCGGCCCGCACCCGCCCAGGATTCTGAGCGAGTCGGGGAGACTCTTAGCCGGCGAGCTCCTCGGCCCGCTCCCGCTACGATCGGGATGGCGGGTTGAGCGAGTCCATCCCCTGACCTGCCCTCGCACCAGGGGTGAGGCGAGCGGAGGACGCGGGTACACTCGAGCCCGCCCCGCAGAGAATAAAAGCAGCAACATGGTAATTTCGACATGCATCAGCAATCAAAAATCAGTCTCATAAGCGGGCGAAGAGAGTCGCAAATCGTTACAGATACAGAATAAGTATTTGAAATAGTAGCAACCCAGCGATATCCCGCGAACGGGGAGAAGAAAGGGTGGATCAGTACTGGATCCACTTCCATCTGCCCCGCCGTTGCGTTCCGGTTCGCGGCGGCACGCGAGGGTAGTGATAATCGCGCACCGCCACCAGCTCCTGCTGAGCCAGGCCAACTTGTTCCGAGGCACTCCTTAGGCGCTCCTCGGCCCGCGTAATGTGCACGCCAGGCGAAGTGACCTCACCACCTTCCGTTGCGCGCGGGGCCCCCTCCAAGGCCGCGAGCCGAGCCTCGGTGTCGGCCTTGTCTTGGTCGACCCTCTTCACGAGCTCCTGAAGCAGCAGAGTATGTTTCTGGAACAGCCGTGTCACCTGCCTCTTCATCTCCACCGCATCAGTCAGGTCGCCAAGGTAGTCTGAAACACCCTCCACGTCAGGCGGAGGCGAGTACCCTTCGCTCATCTCAGTTTCGGAGGAAATCATGTTGTAGTCTGCAAATGGGAGATTCAGAAGGAGCGAACGAGAACAAGGCAAGCGATGAGTACGAGCTTACCAGGGGTTGGCACGTCGTCCATACCGATGGAAGGACGAGAGGAGCCCGGCCGGCCCTGAAAGGGTTCTCCCTCGAAGGCCGCAAGAGATTTCCCTAGTCCGGGGGGGGACCGGCGAACGAGGGATTTTCAGGGGTGGACGGTCCAGACCTGAGGGACTAGCAACCCTCTCAGACGACAAGGGAGGGGGGCGATCCACCCCCCCGTCCCCCTCGTCTTCACGAGGCAGCACCTACAGGACAAAGGGTCAGAAACGTAGCAACAAGCCGGGAGGGGAGATCACGTACCTCAGAAGCGACCTCGACACCGGCAGCCGAGCTGGAACCCGGAAAGTTATTCGTCGGGGACCGCCTCACAATCTTTCCCTTTACCGGTCTAAAGAGAGGGCCGGGAGACCCACGCGCTAGCCAGGGGGCGGCCTCGAGGGCCTCCTCCCGCGTCTTCTAGCCTGCGGCCGCTAGGCGGGCTCGCACCTCTTCGCTGACCGGCATCAGGAAGCTGCAGTCCGCTTGGAAAAATGAGATGGTCTGAGGAGACCCCCCTGGGCTCGGTGGTATATTTATAGCCGAATAGTGGGGCCCCACCAGAAGATTCCCTGTCAGCTCAGCACCGTACTCGCCGAACACGCGGGTTGGATGGTTCTTTCCGAGCTTTATCAAGCTCAAAAAGAGCGGGGATTGTGTACAACCCTGTGTTCGTCGAACGGGCCCCGCCAGGAAGATCGAGCGAACCCAGTCCCGCGACCCGCACCCAAGCAACAAGCGGACATGCGGCAAGAGGCTGGTCCGCTCCCGCTCAGTTCAGTCGAGCGAGCCGGGCGAGGCGACTCCTTGCCACCAGCCCGCTTGACCCGTGGTCTGCGACCCGTGATCCGCGAGCCGTTCTAATGTTCACCGCGGTCGCCAGCCCGCTCCCTACCCGCGACCGGGCCACCGCGTCCGACTCGGCGGAGTTTCGGCAAGTCGCGATGACCCGGCTCGCGCTCGCCCCAGAAGGATAGGCGAGCCGCTAGGACCAGGTCGCGCCCGCTTCTCGCGGGAGGGATTAGTGGCGAGCCGACCACCTCACTCATGGATGCGGCCCAGTAGAAGCCCCGAGGAGGAATTACATGAATGCCCTCCCCATGGGTGCGAATAGCTCCTCAGAACGGCGGAGCCACGCTGTTGGCAGACCAGGCCGGACTGCGCATAGCTGTTCAGAACAGCGGAGTTTGGATGTTGGCAGACCCGACTAAGGGCTTCTTGGTAATTTCAGGTCAGCTCTTTTGGTTATTGGCAGTTCAGTTTCTAAAAAGCTATAAATAGGACCCAAGGGGTACCTCAGAAAGGACACTTCTTGGTCTCTCTGCTCCAGCTTTCAAGTGCTTTCGGAGGGTACCTTAACTCGGCTTCTGGCTAAGGAGGGGAAGCGCTCTGAGATCTTCCGGGTTTGTGGTGGGACCTCCCTGCCGAGCACTTGGGTCGGGATCACCTTGTCTTCTTTGTTGTTTTGCTTGCAGGAGTGAAGTAGGCGCGAGACCACCCCTTCCCCAAGGACGAACTCCACAGGAGATCGAGGAATCGGTTTCAACAGAGGGACTCCCCATGCATGAACTACATGAAATGCACCCAAATAGCTCACATATGCTTTATGATCGAAATAAGAGAATATGAAGATGAAACATATCAAATGATTTAATCAATGCAAATCCGAGCTAAATGCATAACAAAAACACCATACAGAAATCACACATTAGTAGGGCAAAAATGTAAGTCATGATGGATTAGAAGATGGTGGGCGTTCGTTTACCCTAAATGATATGACGAGGAACTCACAAAGACCATCATAAGTGCAAAAGACTGTTTTGTGAGTGTTCTCGGCTAGAACTCGGCCTGATGATAACCCGACTCGAGGTCAAGTTTAGAGAAGGTGACTCCTCGCAATACAATTCTTGTATGACCGGAATAGGGTGCCGATTTGGAATGATCACCTAGTTTAACTCCCGAAAACCCATGTAAAAACGATAATTGTCCTCCTTTTTGCGCAATAGGAGAATGGGACTGGAGAAGGGCCTAGCACTCGGGCAGATGATGCCTGCTGAATCATCTTAGTCACTAGTTGTTCAATCTTTCTGGATACATGCTTAACAGTATGTTTGCACAGTCAGTATGGTGGTTGCTGGTTGAAGTGGTATATTGTGGTCCACAGTTCAGTAGGCGAATCCCCGTGATTCCTAAAATACGGTCACAAACTGTTGTAGTTGTAGTTGTTTCTCCTAAGAAAAGAAAAGGTTAGCGGCCTAGTTGTTAAAGGCGTGTCTAAGGCTCAAGGCTCACCAGGCTCAGGGTTTCGCGCTTTTGTGCGCTTTTGTGCGCTTTTTTGCGCCTTTGAAACATAAAAGACAAGTCTATGTGCAATTTCTATTGTAATGTTTTTCAAAATAAAGACAGAAATAAGGTAAGAACTCAATATTTGTTTACATGATTTAGTATTTGTGAAACATAATCAAGTGTTGAGACTTAGATATGATGCAAGTGATCACATTGATTCTATTTTTTAAGAGATATAAATGATAGTAATGAATTATTTATTAATGAGTAAAATAGATGAAAAATCTGATTAAGATGAAATGATATTTGATGCTGATTATTTAAACTGAATATGGTTGCACCTTGCCTTTGTCAGGCGTGTGCTTGCGCCTAAGCTCCAAGACCCGTTTGCACCTTGGTGCGCCTTTCGCCTTTAATAACTAAGGTTGACAATGATCGTGGATTCCATAACTTCCGAAATGAACTAACTTATAATCGAGTTTTAGAGAGTTAAGATGTTTAATTATGTTCCTGATTTGGAGATACTGTTAATTACATTCGAAGAAAAGCAAGTCATATTGATTCTCTCTGTACTGGTGTAAGTATGGGATATGATAAATCAACTCTCATGATAGAACTTTGAAAGCAGAATACAAAAAGTGTCAACAATCAAATTCAATCACAGCCAAAAATACATGATAAAAATAAGATGAAGTGTCATATTGTGAAAGAAAGGACATGAGAAAGATAAATGTTAGGACCTACACCCCAATTTGGTCACACGAGGATGGATAAGTGGTGCTAATGGGAGATATGTTCGACCTACACATCTGTTAACCCAGAAATCGGCGATCCCACCCAAGGTAGCTAGCTCACAAGTCGCGGCCTGCTCCGAGTTCCTCCTGGAGGTCGCGACCTGTCCTCTAGGATGGGCAGACAGACTTCTCTGTCCGCTCAGGCCGCGCGGCTAGGGCGGTCTCCCCGGTCTGACCGCCTAGGTCGCGCAGCAGCCCTATTCTGCAGGGGTTGCGGACTTCTTCCACATTCCGCCCCTGCAACCCGCACGGTTAGATCGGCTAACCGCGCAATAGTTTGATATACTCCAATAGGTGCGGACTACCCAACAAAGTGGCGGACTCGCATTGCTATCCGCCCAGACTGCTTGGTAACTGCATGCTCAGCAAGAGGCGCGGTGTGCTCTTCAGCCCGCTCCTGCAGGTCGCCCGGCTAGCAAGGCTAACTACATCGCCTGGCGACCACCCTTCCTTTGACAGGTGCGTACAACTCTCTGCTACGTCCTAGTCCGCCAAGAAGTAAGCGACCTGCCTCCAAGTCGCCCAACAATACCCGACAACCTTCAAGTCGCCAGGCAGCCGACAACTCCTCAGGTCGCCAAAGCGACAATCGTCAGGCCGCCCAGGAGGGGGGACAGGTCTGTCCATCCAGCAGGAGACTTCAGCAGCAGAGGCGGCCTGCTCCTTCAGTCCTCCAGGTCGCCCAGTCGACGACCAACCCTCCTGTCCGCCTGCAGTTCGAGGACTCAGTCTCAGTCCGCCCAAGGAGGGTGGACGACAGCAGGACCGTCAACCCGCACAGCATCCAGCGACCTGCTCCACCTGTCCGCCAGCAGTGGGCGGACTCGGTCTCAGTCCGCCTAAGGAAGAACTTGGCAGCAGGATCGACAACTCTTCACCTGCACAACACAACGCGGACTCAACTCCAGTCTGCCAGAAGGTGGCGAGCCCTTCTCCAGCAGGGGCGACCTGCTCCTCCTATCCGCCAGAAGGGGGCGGACTCAACCTCTGTCTGCCTAAGGGAGGTGGACGCTCCGCTCACCAGCTGACGAACTCCCGTCATCCAACAGCATGTGCGACCTGCTCTCTTCAGTCCGCTAGGTCGCCAAGCTCTTGTCGCCCAGTAGGGGGGACAAGCCTCCAGCAGGAGGCGGCCTGCTCAACCTGTCCGCCGCGAGCTGGGCGGATTCGTTGTGCAGTCCGCCAGTCGTGCCCCAGCTTTCCAGCACCGGTCACTTCCCAGCAGCAAGCGAACTACTCCTCAGATCGCAAAGCTCGGCGCGGGCTCGCTTACTGCAGCAGAGGCGGACTCGTCCTAGTCCGCCAACAGCAAATCAGATCAAGTAGGCGTCATCCGCACAATATGGTGCAGACTCGGCGGATTCCATGTCTACTCGCACAACTCACCGACATACCGGGGGTAACGTTACCAAGACCGTCACCCCCCCGGGCTTATAAATAGACCCTCATACCTCTCATTCGTGGACACACAGTCGACGCGACAGTCAAGAACCAACCAGCGCAGCAGACCCTGCAGATGCAACTTTCCTGTCTGCGCGGTTAAGACTCCGGCCTTGTTCCCGGCCTTGGCTTCAGCGACCTTCGTGGTCTTCTCGGCCTGATCGCGCAGTCTGCTCAGCCTTGATTAGCGAACTGCGGGATCAGCTGTCCGCGCGGTCTGCCGAACTCTGGTCAAACCGCGCGGCCTCTGGCATTTTCTTTTCTCTAGCCGCCAGCTTCCCCTTGTACCCTTTATTTTCTCATGTAAATGACTCAACTCAAGATGTAACACTGATTATAATCAAAGGAAAGTCTGTCGCAAGAGTGACATTTAAGCCGCGGTGGGCGAAATCTGTTGTTGTCGCTGCATGCGGCCCCTCTTCTCTTCTCCTCTCCTCTCTCGGCATCAACCATCAAAACCTAACCATCAAAGTAACTGTCTGCTCGACAGTTCCACATCAACCTCTCATTATCCCTGCATCCTCATCAACCTCTCCTCTATCCCCGCAACCTCTTCACCTCATCCTAGTGAGACCGAACACCCGTTATTTGCTGGTGTGCCGCCTTCCATTTTCGCGCATCAACAACATCTCTTTGTATGGTACTAAGGATCATCGGGGGAATCCTCCTGTTGAAAATGGGAACTTGATTAAAAGAGCTAGCAGCCTTGAAAGCTACTATTGAGCAGTTCCAGCTCGAGGACATATCCGACAACGCTACCCAAAGCCTAGACTTCTTTCTTTCAGCTCGAAAGCAGCACACTTCTTGGATTATAAATTTTGGGGCGCCAGATATGAAATGATCTCCTAATGGGGTCACTTCATTGACTCCTTCCTCTAGGAATGTGCATCTTGTTGATGGTATGTCTGCACGGGTGGCTAGTAATGGGGCTATTCAAATTTCTCCTCATATTCCCCCGGGCCTATCATTTTAGCTCATTTTCTACTAACTTGCTCTTTGTAAATAGTTTGAATAAAAAACCTAACTATTATATTACCTTTTTTGGCACTCATAGTATCTTTCAGGGACGGGTGAGTGGAAAGATGATAGGTGTATGAGTTAAGAATCAATGTGGTGGATATTGGATAGGAATTTTCTCTGCTGCTAGGCGAAGCGGTGGAGTGTTGCACCCTAGATGGCGAGAGTCCAGTAGCCAAAAGCATCACTAGCTTACGCTCTGACCAGAGTAGCACAGGCACGTGGAATCCCGTGTGAATCAGCAAGGACCACCTTGCAAGGCTAAAAACTTCTGGGTGACCGATAGCGAAGTAGTACGGTGAGGGAACGGTGAAAAGAACCCTCATCGGGGAGTGAAATAGAACATGAAACTGTGAGCTCCCAAGCAGTGGGAGGAGAATGTGATCTCTGACCGCGTGTCTATTGAATAATGAGTCGGCGACTCATAGGCCGTGGCTTGGTTAAGGGAATCCACCGTAGCCGTAGCGAAAGCGAGACTTCATAGGGCAATTGTCACTGCTTATGGACCCGAACTTGGGTGATCTATCCATGACCGGGATGAAGCTTGGGTGAAACTAAGTGGAGGTCCAAACCGACTGATGTCATTTCATTTATTACTCCTAAAGATTTCATTTCAATTGGAATTTGGTTATTCACGATGTATAATGATCCCTGTTAAGCATCCATGGCTGAATGGTTAAAGCACCCAACTCATAATTGGCAAATTCGTAGGTTCAATTCTTGCTGGATGCACGTCAATGGGAACATTCAAGAAGTCTATTGTAATTGGCTCTGTATCAACGGAATCCCATTATATATATATACATAATAAATTGGTATGGTATATTCATACCATAAAGACATTTTGTTGAATTAGTAAAAAGTTCGAATGTCAAGACCATGAGCTTGAGAAATATTGTAGAACTACTTATTCTTCTAGGTATAATCAGAGTGATAAATATTTTGATATGATTCATTCTGATGTTTGGATAACTCCTATTTGCTAGACTAATCATGTCTATTATTGTGTCATTTATTGATGATCATTCTAGTTATACTTGGATTAATCTTGTGGAGAAGAAAATTGAAGCATAAGATATGTTTAAATTATTTCATCGGTATGTAGCAACTCAATTTGAAGTAAGAAAATTAAAATGTTTAGGAATGGTGATGCTGGAAATTTTACTTGGGGGTAACCATCAACAGTTTTTGGGAGAAAATGGGATAACCTTTCAAAGCTCGTCTTGGAACACCTCAAAAGAATGGAGCGACATACAGAAAAAATCATCATATTATTGAAATCACTAAATACCCACTACAAAGGATGCAGATTCCAAAACGATTGTGGGATGAAGATGTGCTAGCTGCTATACATATGATTAATAGAATGTCCTCAAACACCTTGAGGGATACCTAATAAAGATAAGTTGGGGGGGAGGGGGGAAGCTACTAAATATGTGTTTGTAGGACAAGCTGCCGAACAGAAAGGCGCAGGCGTTACCGTCCACATCTTCATCAAAGAATTATCTACATATATTTTTTTTATACCGTCCAAGTATGAAGCATTCAAGAGGTGACCATCAACAGTTGTCTGAGCACAAGAATTCGTATGAAGCATTCAAGAGCCACAATGAAGCAAAAGATTTTAAACAATATAAATCCAAATATCATTAAAGGTCAAAATCCAACCATACACAAAATAGATAATAGAATAAAATACCGTCCATATATCAAATATGCCAAAATAAATAAGCTACGAGTCAAATTTTCTAGACATTAGTAAAAAAATTCACGCATTAGAAAGGCAACTGTTAAATGAAAACAATGAAAAAAATATAGAAGAGAAGAAGAAGAGAAGGATCTACCTCTGCCTTTTGGTGTGATAACATGAATAAGTTCATCTACTGTAACGTTATTTCTTCCTTTCTTCCTGGTATAGGTCCTGTTAGGCAAAAAATAGATTGGCACGAGTACTAAAGAATGGCCTTATAATTCTCCTCATAATTTAATTATATGTACAGTGAGAAACTATGGAGGTCCAAATGGTTTATCATGTAATGAAAAGTCAAAGAATGCATAAGAAAATCGAAGGACACAAGTTGTGGATAGAATTAAGGGAAGAAACACAATGTTTAAGTTCTGAATAAGGAACACACTGTTTAACCATAATCATTTTTTCCAAAAAAAAAAGGAACCGTCTTAAACTTTCTCCAGCTAAGTTCGATGAAATGTCCAAAAATGATTGGATCTCAGTAATTGAAATATTCGACAGAAAATAGTTTGCCCAATTTTTTTTGTTGTTTTTCTAGAAACACAAATTAGCTATTGGTTAAACACTTGTTAAGATGAAGTTGGGCATAAAGTATGTTCTACTGTGGCATTATATATATGAGTGACACTGCACGCCCCCCCCCCCCCCAAACCCCCGTGACATTACCCGACCCGCGGTGGCGGGCTTTGCCCACAACGCCAGCCCTCGCGGTAATCATGTAATTTTTTAATAAAAAAATATTATTAAACTTTTTTATTAGATATTTTTTAATTATTTATTTATCTTTTGTAATTTAATAATTTTATAAATTAATTTAAAATGTTTAATTAGAAAAAATTTAAAAATAAAAAAACACCGGGCGCGCAGTTAAGAGCGGCGGCGGAGCGCCACTGGCCTTCCTGGAGCCCACCGCGGAGTCGCTGGAACCCGGTGAACCCGTCGGGGTTAGTCCGACGGGATTCCGACAGGGCCACCGTCGGCGGTGGCCCTAACCGTGAGACCCAATTCTGGACCTCATGGTCAGGGCCACCGCAGGAGGTGGCCCTGCCGGAGTGCCGTCGGAGTACCACCGGCGGATTCGCCGTGGTCCAACGACCCTGTTGTTGGGCTCCGGGCAGGCGGCTTCGCCGTCTGCGGCGGAGCCAAACTTAAGCAGTGCCTACCCTAAGCTATGGAAAAAATTTGTCCCACATCATGGGATTGAAGATGATTTTCAGGTATAAATTATAATCCAGGCCTGGTATATATATTCGATATCATTAAGGGCTTTGGTTTGTACTAACCCGTGGATTGTTGTTTGCAACTGCATGGGCTGCATTTGACCCAACCCGTGAATGAGTCATGGCAAGTTGTTGGGCTGCAATCTTGGCAAGTCCCTGAGCCAATTTTGTTCTATAATTTTTCAAAATTAGAGGGGTAAAATAGTAAATTCATATTGTAGAGTAGGATCCCTATAAAATTTATAGGTTTAGGACACCATACTATTCTAGGTTTAGGAGACCTATGAAAATGTACATGGACGGTCCTGATTCATTTGTATGATCGAACGACTGAGATCTTATGATCTAATCAGATCGGACGGTCCAGATTTATTTGGTGATATATCTTTGTGTGTGTGTGAGTGTGTGTGAGTGTGTATACACACACACACACACACACACACACACACACACAAAACAAATAGTGCTTAAACAACTTACAAGGACTCATAAACTAGAATAGGCAAAACCCAGAGACACATTCCTAGAGGACTCTAATACATAGACACATCAAATAACGACAATGAAGGTAGGTGATATGGGATAAAACATCAGATGAGCCACCGGGGGAAATTCTCAATCGGGGAATCAAGCTGGGGACATAGCCACACACAACGCAGAACCACACACGATGCAGGACCCACACACGACGTGGATTCACTAGAAACTGGTCAACCAACATCACCTACAAACACAGCATGCAGAAGGGAACCAATGATGTGGAACAAATCATCAAACGGGGATAGGGGATTAGCTGTCGAGGATAATCAACAGAAAGAGCGGTCCCACTAGATACAGTCCCGCACGACAGTCCCATGTGACACAACCAACTGAGATTAGAACACCAACATTAGTCACGTCTCGAACACATGATCAATCAAAAGAAATATGGAGAGACGCAAACAACATACAACATAAGCCTAGAGATCGTGTGGAACGAAGGCGAAATATCAAGAAAGATTATCTGAGTCGTCTTCATCTCAAACATTCCCACTCACGTGGAACGTGAATGAGATATAAGAGAATAAATCTAAGCAGTAGGAAGACAAAACAATACAACATAAAAGACTGATAAAGACAGAAAACGACCCAAAAAAATTCAGCAACGACAAGAGGGTGGCACCCCGAAAAGGATAATAGTGTCTGGAAGCATCATCTCACTAAGCAGGAAAGGAGGTAGCGTCTGGACATTGTGGTTGACGCACGAGATATGAACCTCGGGAAAACATGCGGCCATGGAAGCCACCTCCGGTCGGAATGGCAGCTCGAAGAAGAAGGTGGATAAGATCTTTGACTGGAACAACAACAGGATATGCGGCGGGATAGCTAAGCAGAAACAACGATGCAAGGGATGGCGTTGGTACCAGCTGACGGGAGATCGTCGAACGAGATAGAAAAAAGATGAGGATAACGTCGATGAGAGCACCAGCCAGCGAAATAGAACGAGATTAGCTCGACGGGATGAGAGCACCTGTGGCAGAACACGATGCCATCAGCGGAGGAGATTGACGGTCTCTGAGGGATTAGAAGCCGCTCCCATCGACGAAAACAGATGTCGGTCTCGTCGAAGAGAGCGGAAGCAACAATGCGGTCGTACACAAGAACGAGAAGAAGCTCTAGATGGGATCTGCAATGAAATCAGACAACACGAACGAAAGTCAATCTAATCGCAGCCCTAACAGACGTAGCCGAGAAAAATCAGGGATGAAAAAGAACCTTTGATACCATGTTGGAAAAGAGAAAAGAGATAATACTTGATGTATTTTATTCTTCCACATATGGGTAATGTTGAAACCGAAAATCGGCTTCTGTGGAGTTCGAACCCTTGGGTAAGGGGTGATCTCGCACTGCTCCCTCACAAACTCAGACAGCTAGAGACTTAGAACAAGAAACGGACCCAAGGCTCCAGCACGGAGGTCCCACCGCACACCCAGAAGATCTTACAGTGTTTCCCCTCCTTAGCCAAGTGCTGAGCTAAGGATACCTCAGAAAGCACAAGAAGACCAGGACACAAGTAAGCATGTCTTCTGACATACCCCATTGGGTCTATTTATAGTTTTCTAAAAACGATCTGCGAACAGTCAAACTCCGCTGTTCTAAACAGTTATATGCAGTCCAGATTGGCCTGCCAAAAACGTAACACTGTTGTTTTGAAAGGCTATGGGCAGACCGGCGGGAGTAAAATAGAAAAAATACATCATACAACCATGGGCGAGTGGCCCCTGAAAACCTCCACTCGTGGGGTGGCGAATGCTCGATGGTGCTAGCACTCGCCGCCTCCCTATTGCCCTGGGCGAGTGTGGGCCAGAAATGCCCCACTCGCCAACTGCCAGCCGAGACCTATGGGCGAGTGAGAGCCTGCTGCTCCACTCGCCCTCGTTCTGCTCCACCCCACCTGGACGAGCCGATGGACCGGCTGAGATGTCACTCAACGCTAAGAGGCGTCGAGTGAACAAGCCTCACTCTACGTCGGGGCGGAAGGCGTCGAGTGGACTCGGCGCCAAGGGCCAGCTCGCCTGGCTTGGCTAGTCTGGCTCCTGTCGATCCTCACTCGCCGGATATGGGGTTGTACACAATCTCCGCTCTTTGCGAGGTTGCCCCAAGCTCGGAAAGAGAGAATCTTTTGATGGGATCCACCAACGGCTATATATATGCACTCGCGTACCTGGGCGACCTTTGTCATTCCCCTTACTTTGACCATGCCGAGATGCCTCTTTCCAAAGAGCTCCAAGAGAGGCTGGACCGTGCTCGCGGGCTCAACGCCGCTTGCGCTGCCAGCCTGGTCGATGTATCTCCCAGCGTTTTGTCACGCGAGTCACCAAATCCTCAGTCTACCAAGAAGGACAAGTCAGCTCCAAAAGCTGTCGAGTCGGTCTATTGCGCCCTGGCCTCCACCCCTGATCATGGACTCGCTTCTTCCTCTAGGCCAACTCCCGAACAAAAGGGGAAAGGGATCATCGAAATTCCTGCCGACCCGGGCAGTCATCAGATCGTAGGCGAAGCCTCCACGCCGCGAGTTGACTCCCCCCACGATGACTCGCGACCAAAAACTCCTCCCGCTACTCGCCTGCGAGACCCATCTCCCCCCTTTGGGACCACGGGGCTGGACTCGCTGAGGCCGAAATCACCGGCTCGCGCACCTACTCGGCAACCCACACCTGCTCCTGCACTCGCAAGGGGAGATGTCGGGGACATCCCAATTCCGAGCTTCGAGCTCATCTCCCCAAGAACTCAACTTCCGGGTCGCGACAAGAGCTTTACCTTGCCCCCCACATATATCTTCTGGGGGCAGCCGAGCTCATTCCGTAAGTTCCATTTTTATAGGACCATCTCACATAGTTCTGTTGAAGCACTCGCCTATTATACATTCACCGGGATTAATTGTCCTTGCAGGTCTCCCTGGACAATCCGAGGCGGAAGAATCTTCTGAGCCGACTCGCCATTCGCCAGTGCGATAGAAAACTTCCTGGACGTCTTGCTAGACTCCGTCGAGCTGAGGAGGCGAGTCGTTGAAGTCTTGAAGAAGCGGGGACTCGCGCTACGCAGGATCCAGGAGGAGAACGATCTCAGCGAGCAGGGGTTGCAAGCATTGGAGCGGGACTATGTGCTGCTCGCAGACGAGGTGAAGCGCAGCTCGGCAAGCGGGATGACTTCTCCCACCCCGCTCATGGATAGTGTAACACCCTCATTTTTCGCGCACTGAATTTCATTTATTTTTCTCTCCCCAATGATGAAAAAGGCACATTTATCTTGTCGCAATATTTTGACAGATAGGATCAGCGAGAACATGTGATTCATCCACCAGGATCTGGAGCTGGTCCGCAAGTTCAACAACCCGCGCCGACCTCTGAGGATGGGGACGCGAGGCCGGGGTAGATGGAAATGGCTCCCTAGCTGAGCCTACCGGCACTCGCCCCCTAGCCCCCAGCTCGCGCGTGTTGAAATAACTATTCTGCTCGTTGTTGTTGCACTTTCTTTCCCTGGATTGCAAGAATTGCTGGCTGCAATAACTTGAACAATTTTTAGATCTTACTTCCTATTGATTCTGCATAATACGTTGCTCTTTAGATTCAGCTCGTCATAGGATAGAACAGGTCGCAGGGGTCGGCGAGTCGGGGTCGATGAGCCGGACTGACCGGTCGGCTCGGACATTAAATTTGTTTTCTATAAATAGGTCCCCTCACCTACCCTTAGACCATCGCCTTTACTGCAGACATACACCCTCTTCTTTTTGCCCTTCTCGCCACTTCCACTCATGCCAGAACCTTTGAAACAATGGACAAGACGCGACCAGATGCTGACGGAAGGTCCAAATGTGCTCGGCAATTCGCCGAGTACACCTTTTATGAGGGAAACACCACCGAGCAAGAGTACCTTGACTTCGTTGCCGACTACATCCCCACGGGGTTCTCTGCGCGCCGACCAGCGGCTGGCGAGGCCATCAACTCATTCTGAGGATGAGCTCGCCTTCCCCATCTCGCACTTCGAGGTGGGGTTACGCCTATCCCTATGGCCAGAGATTCGCCAAATCCTGAAATATTACGGGGCGGTTCCGGCCCAACTGAACCCGAATGTCATCGCCAGGATGGTGGCATTCGCTTGCTACCTCCGTCGAGAGCAGATAGAGTTCAACCTGACGGTCTTCAGGAAACTCTTCATATACCGCGTGACCAATGACGGGGTCGCCTTCCTGGCCAGCTCACAGTTCAAGGTCCGCGAGACAGCCAACAAGAACCAAAATTGGTTCTCGAAGCTCGTCTTCATCAAGGGTGAGCTCGACAACATACCCTTCTCGCCTCGGCAGAGAAGCGAGGAGGTGTACCGACCCTGACGGTGACGGGAAATGATGCCGAGCTGCACAAGTTCTTCTTCGACAAGGACTTCGAGGTCGCCTTCCTTCGAAGGGGCCTCAACTCGCTCTCTCCGGTGCTGCCCGGCGAAAGTATAGCTCTTTCCCTTATTTCCTTATTGGGCTCGCCAAAAATCCATTTTTCTAACTCTTAAGGTTAATCTGCATGAGAGCGGATGATCCCCGAGCACCCGCCATTTGCGGACTCGGGACTTCACACCGACCCACTCGCGCGCGAGAGGGCAGCCGTCGAGGCCTGGCGGAGCGAGTTTGGGTCGGCTAGACCTCCCTCCACCAAGAAGCGAGCTGACCTTGCGAGCTCCAGCTCGCCTCGCTGTCGCCCGCCACAAAAGAAGATGAAGAAGGCGATGGCGGTCTCCAAGGGGAGACAACAACAACAACAAATATTCATGAGCTCGCCAGAGACCACGCCAGAGAAGTCGCTAGAGAAAGACCAGAGCGGAGGTGACCCACCTGCCTCCGCCACCGCCGAGGAGCTCGCGGTCCGCGAGCTAGGCCTGCCGAAGGATCACCGGAACTATGGTCTCGGCGGGAAGGCCAAGGACCGGCTCGGCGAGCCAATGGTCCAATGGGATGAGAAGGCTCACCGAGTCTCCATCTCCTCTCTCCTTCCCACCTGGTCGGAGCGCCACCCTCCCAGCAGCACGCCTATGCCCTAGGGTTCGGGCTTTACAGCCGCGAGGACGTCGCGGCCTATAACGACATGAGCCTCCAGCGGCTCGCCCATGAGAGCTCGCGAGCTCAAATGCGAGCGCTGGAGCTCGCACACATGTCGACTCGTCGCAGCTCCCACCTCAGCCACAACTTGGCAAAGGCGGAGCAGGAGCGGGATGTCGCGAAGAACGACGTCGTCGACCTGACAAAGCGGCTGGGGTAGGGGTGCAAGTTGAGTTGAGCCGGCTCGATAGCTCGACGAGCCGGCTCGAAAAAAACTCGACTCGAGCTCGAGCATGTCGAGCTCGAGCTCGAGCTCGACGAGCTCAAGCCTGCTTTCGAGCCGAGCTCGAGCCTTGTAAGTTCTGCTCACGAGCTCGCGAGCCGGCTCGCGAGCTTTTTTAATTATATATTTTTAAATAATATATAACTCTTAAAAATAATAATCAACTGATATAGTAATATATAATATATTAAAGTCCTAACTTATTATATTATTATTAAAAAAAAATTCAACTTGTCTCATTTCACACAACTGATATTAATTTTCATTTTCCAAGTCCCAAGACACCCAACCATTCACGTGACCCGGTCTACTCTCGTCCACTTCCGTTATTAATTACATATAGTTAATTATTTCATTATTTATGAATTTTGTTTAATCAACTATACATGGGCTCCTGAAATCATTAGTTGCTAGTATAATTAGTTTTGTTAATTACTCTGTTTGCTGTCTCTGCCTGCTGCCGCTGACAGCTGGTTGAGGGCCCTGCCCCCAGTCCTTTCTTTAGTAACTAGTAAGTATATTATATATATTTAATTAATATAATATATTAAAGCATGAGTCGGAGTAATCATTTCATCTTCCTCTTTCACAGTTTCACGGCTGACATTAGGGTTTCATGCGAGCGGCCAATGACGGACGGCCATTGACCAGCAGCGGATGATGAGGGAGATTTTCACAGTAGATATCAGTCGAGCTCGTGGAGCTCAGACGAGCTCGTGGAGCTCAGACGAGCTCGTCGAGCTCTGTCGAGCTCGTCGAGCTCTGTCGAGCTCGAGCTTGAGCCCAATGAACCCTGGCTCGGCGAGCTCGAGCTCGAGCTCGAGCTCAAAAAAATAGCTCGAGCTCAAGCTCGAGCCGGCTATTTTTGCCGAGCTCGACTCGAGCTCGACTCGTTTGCAGCCCTAGGCTGGGGATTGCTGAGGGCCTCCTCGCCAAAGCTGCCAGTGGGGTGGTAAGCATCGGCTAACCCCTTCTCCTTTTTACTTAGGTTTTCCACAATTTCTTACCTTTTTCTTGCCTTGCAGGATGCCGAGACCGCGGACCGCATGCGCGCTCGCGCCACCGAGTTGGAGGAGAAAAACAAGGCGTTGGAGGAGCAGAACAAGGGTCTTCGGGGCGAGATCGCTCGCCTAATGGACATCATCCTCCTCCCCTCTGGCGGCGAGCCGGACGCCCCAGTCCAGAGGCCAAAAATCTTCAGCGAGGCGGAGGTCGTCAAGAAGCTGTGTGTCAACTCCATCAGAACCGCCGACTACACCATGCAAGTCATGCAAGACATGCAGGTGTTGACGGAAGGTTGTGAGGAGATGACTGCGAGCGACTTGGTATCGGAGCTGTTCTTCCCTCCCGCTTCTCCCCCTGGCGAGAAGGAAGACAGCTTCGGCTCGCTTTTCAAGGACGTCTCCGGCTATAAGGATGACAATTCTGGAGTGGAGGGCGAGATCTAGCTAACCTTATTTTATCTTTGTAATGATCTCCCCCTCTAATTGTGTAACCTCGCCGAGGCGAGCCCTTTTGTAATGAAATGTACATTAATGAAAAACTACTTTGCCAAATCTTCCTTCTATTTTCTGTGTTTACTTTCTGTACTGTACTCACGCGTGTGCCGCCCCTTCACTGCGCGACCTCGCTAGGGTAACATTCGCCGTTAGAATGTACTTGAGTTAGGATATGTACCCCAGTAGAGACCCCGAGATCTTGCCACCCCTTAATGGTAGGGTCAAGCTACTCGTTGAGCTGGACCTGCGATCTCGCCACCCCTTAATGGTAGGGCCAGGCTTCTTGCCGAGCTGAACCTGCGACCATCCAGCTCGCCTCGGGATTCCCCCCTTTAGAGACTTGTTATAAACCAGAATTTCCCAAGTAAAATCTCGATAAGATAGAGTGTAGTTGTCGAAGACCGCTACGGCTCGCTCTTCTTTAGTAGATGTCGAGATCTCGGCTCGCCATTTTGACTCTGCCTTGCTCAGATAATTCCACCCCATGGTGGTTGTCGAGACCCCGGCTCGCCACTTCTGGTCTTGCTTGGGGATTGTTGGGTCCAAACCCTAGTTTCCCTCGTGACCTTCCCCCATGGCCTCTCCCCCAAGTTCAATTTTAGATGCCTTGTGTTGATTGGCAAGAGCAGCCCAGGACTTGGTTCTGGAGCAACAACTTCATCCCCCGAGGACCCCTGTCGTGCCAGCTAGGTGAAAGCCTGACAACGAGGGCAGCTCGGGACTTAGCTCCAGAGCAAGAACAATGTCCACCGAGGACCCTTGCTCTGCCAGCTAGGTGAGAACCTGACAGCGGGAGAAAGCTCAGG
Organism: Platanthera guangdongensis; assembly: GCA_039583875.1. Classification (NCBI taxonomy): domain Eukaryota; kingdom Viridiplantae; phylum Streptophyta; class Magnoliopsida; order Asparagales; family Orchidaceae; genus Platanthera; species Platanthera guangdongensis. The sequence goes on along the minus strand of CM077154.1, from coordinate 120,273,762 downwards.
ACTTAGCTCCAGAGCAACAACAATGTCCACTGAGAACCCCTGCACTGTCAGCTAGGTGAGAACCTGATAGCGAGAGAAAGCTCGGGACTTAGCTCCAGAGCAACAACAATGTCCCTCGAGGACCCCTGCCCTGTCAGCTAGGTGAGAGCCTGACAGCGGGAGAAATCTCGAGACTTAACTCCAGAGCAACAACAACGTCCACCAAGGACCCCTACCCCGTCAGCTAGGTGAGAGTCTGACAGTGGGAGAAAGCTCGAGACTTAGCTCCAGAGCAACAACAACATCCACCGAGGACCCCTGCCCTGTCAGCGAGGTGAGAGCCTGACAGCGGGAGAAAGCTCGGGACTTAGCTACAGAGCAACAACAATGTCCACTGAGGACCCCTGCCATGTCAGATAGGTGAGAGCCTGACAGCAGGAGAAATCTCGGGACTTAGCTCCAGAGCAACAACAACGTCCACCGAGGGCCCCTGCCCTGTCAGCTAGGTGAGAGCCTGACAGCGGGAGAAAGCTCGGGACTTAGCTCCAGAGCAACTATAATGTCCACCGAGGACCCCTGCCCTGTCAGCTTGGTGAGAGCCTGACAGCGGGAGAAAGCTCGGGACTTAGCTCCAGAGCAACAACAATATCCATCGAGGACCCCTGCCTTGTCAGCTAGGTGAGAGCATGACAGCGGGAGAAAGCTCGGGACTTAGCTCCAGAGCAACAACAACAACAACATCCGTCGAGGACCCCTGCACTGTCAGCTAGGTGAGAGCCTAACGGCGGGAGAAAGCTCGGGACTTGGTTATGAATATGACCTGTCACAAATTCTATTGTAAAAAAAGGTCTAAAAGACCAAGAGACGTCATATTTATAAAAGGGATGTACGTACATGATCTACCGGTAGCAACATTTCTACTAGTGTTCCCTGGTTCCACTCAACTAGGGGTGCAAACAAGTCGAGCTCGAGTCAAGTTTGGCAAAATTTCCAAGCTCGAGCTTTTCATTTCGAGCTCGAGCTCGACGAGCTCATTTATCCCATCTCGAGCTTGAGCTCAATGCCAACTTATCGAGCTCGAGCTCGAGTTTCGAGCTCGCGAGCTCGAGCTCGAGCTGCTCGCGAGCTCGAGCTCGAGCTGCTCGCGAGCTTTTTAGCTCATGAGCTTTATTTTCTTTTTTTTTCTTTTTTTTAAAATGTATAAATAAAAAGCTCGCGAGCCGGCTCACGAGCTCATGAACAACACTAGATGAGCTCGAGCTCGACTCGTAATCGAGCTCGAGCTCGAGGCGAGCTTTTTTCGAGTCGGCTCATCGAGCTTTCAAGCCGGCTCAACTCAACTTGCACCCCTACCCTCAACTTCAGGAACTCCGGGCACGCGGCCGTGGCATGGCCCTCCTCCTGGTGGAAGCCACATTAAGGCAGTTCCACTCTGCCCTCCTGCCTCCTCGGATGGCCTTTCCTCCTCCTACCCAGGGCTATTGCCATAGTCTGATGTTGATAGGGGAGAGGGGGTCCATGACCTTGCCTCCAACCTGGAGGGTTGAACTGACCCTGGCCCCCTTGGCGGTTGTCTCCTCTATAGAAACCTCTCCGATGGCCTTGGTCCTGCCACTCCTGCTGCCTCCAGCCGAGCCGATTGTTCGGCTCCTGACGCCCCCACCTAGGCCGTTGTTGGTGTTGTTCCCTCTGTCTGGGTTCAACTCTTCTCACCTCCTGACCTCTGTCACCTCCTGACTCCTCTTCCTCCGTGACCCACTTGGCCAGCTTTCGGGCAAAGTTCGGGTTCGACGCCTTCCCGTCGACTTCTCTTGCTGTCCTCTCCATCAGCTCCTCATAGGAGAGAGGAGGCACCCTCTTCAGCTCCATCCTGAAGAAGCCCTGCTACAGCCCCAAGGTGAAGGCCATCATCAGGGTGTCCCCTGGCATCTCCTGGATCTGGAGGACATCCTCCTGAAACCGGTCTACATAGCTCCTTAGGGTCTCGTTCACCCCCTGCTTGATGTGGAATAGGGACTCGGACTCCCTCTTTCTCTTCTTGGAAGTGGTGAACCTCAGCATGAACCCCCGGCGTAGGTTCTCGAAACAGTAAATGGAATTGGCCGGCAGCTGGTGGAACCAATCTCTTGCCTTCTCATTGAGGGTGATGGCAAAGAGACTGCACTTGAACGCATATGACATCTGTCGGATCGAAACCACAATCTCAAACCACTGAATGTGTTGAACCGGATCGTCTTTCTCGGTGTAGTAGGACATCTCTGGCTCACGAAAACCCTCTGGAACTGGGCAGATGAGACAAACTCGCTGAAGGGGCTGCCTTCCCCTGCTGGGCGAGCCGAGGGATCTCGCACACCCATCTCGCTGAGTCGGGGAACAACACTCGTCCATGCAGATCTCGCTCTCTCCCCTCCTCTGCTGCCTCCAACCCAGGTCGCCTATCGGGGGCGTTCTCGCCCAGAGTTGGGTCTGGACAACTGGGATTGCTGGCGTCAAGCATTCGGCGCGCATGCCGAGTGCAAACTTGACGAGGCTAATCACCTCCTGCCGGAAATCCTCGAACATCCCGAGGGTAGCGAGTGGAGGGGAGGTGGCGAGTCGGCCCTATCAGATCCCAGTCCTTCACCTCCAGTCATCGAGCTCACTAAAGATTTTCGGTGTTGATCACTGTCCACGCTCACCGCACCAAAATGTTGAAACCGAAAATCGGCTTCTGTAGAGTTCGAACCCTTGGGGAAAGGGTGATCTTGCACTTCTCCCTCACAAACTCAGACAGCTAAAGACTTAGAACAAGAAACGGACACAAGGCTTCAGCACGGAGGTCACACCGCACACCCGGAAGATCTTAGAGCGTTTCCCCTCTTTAGCCAAGTGCTGAGCTAAGGATACCTCAGAAAGCGCAAGAAGAGCAGGGCACAAGTAAGCATGTCTTCTGAGGTACCTCCTTGTGTCTATTTATAGTTTTCTGAAAACGGTCTGCCAACAGACAAACTCCGTTATTCTAAACAGCTATATGCAGTCCAGATTGGCCTGCCAACAGCGTAACTTCGCTGTCTGAAAGGCTATGTGCAGGCCAACAAGACTAGAATGGAAAAAATACATCATACAACACTGAGCGAGTGGCCCCTGAAAACCTCCACTCGCATGGGGTGGCGAATGCTCGATGGTGCTAACACTCGCCGCCTCCCTATGGCCCTTGGCGAGTGTGGGCCAGAAATGCCCCACTCGCCAACTGCCTGCCGAGAGCCATGGGCAAGTGCGAGCCTGCTGCTCCACTCGCCCTCGTTCAGTTCCACCCCACCTGGACGAGTCGACGGACCTGCCGAGATGTCACTCAACGCTAAGAGGCGTCGAGTGAACAAGCCTCACTCGACGCCGGAGCGGAAGGCGTCGAGTGGACTCGGCGCCAGCAGAAGCCGTCAGAGTGGACTCGACGCCAGGGGCCCGGATCGCCTGGCTTGGCTAGTCTGGCTCCCGTCGATCCCCACTCTCCGGATATGGGGTTGTACAGGTAATATATAGGTGATTACAAAGACACTTAAAGACGGCATATGATGTGGGACTAAACAACCATATACTAAGACACCTTAAATATAAACTAATAACTCCAAAAAAAATAAATAAATATATATATATGTATGTATATATGTATATATATATGTATGTATATGAATATATATATATATATGTATGTATATATGTATGTATATATATATATATGCACACACAAAAACAAACGTTTTTTTACATATTTTCTTTTTAGAGAGCAATAGCTGAAAATATTTGATTACAACATTTAAATTATGAACTATGAATACGATCTTTTAAACATTTGAACGCATCCTGGTATGATCTTTTAAACATTTGAACGCATCCCTGTATGATCTTTTAAACATTTGAACGCATCCCTGTATGATCTTTTAAACATTTGAACGCATCCCTGTATGATCTTTTAAACATTTGAACGCATCCCTGTATGATCTTTTAAACATTTCAGCGCATCCCTGTATGATCTTTTAAACATTTCAACGCATCCCTGTATGATCTTTTAAACATTTCAATGCATCCCTGTATGATCTTTTAAACATTTCAACGCATCCCTGTATGATCTTTTAAACATTTCAACGCATCCCTGTATGATCTTTTAAACATTTCAACGCATCCCTGTATGATCTTTTAAACATTTGAACGACTATTTCATTTATTACCATAACATTACTTCAAAATCCTATACATGTTTTATGTATGAGGATGGTATTTAATATATTGCAATAGAAATGATCTACTTTATAAAGAATAATTAAGCTATAAGGAAACATTTAATGCTCCAATAATGGAAGCACCTATGTAGCACGGGGACAGAACGGGATACGGGATACGATACGAAACGGATACGGGAAACGTGATTTTTTAAAAATAAGAAAACAGAAAATGTTTTTAATTATTTTAAATTATTTTAATATAAGTATTAATTAATATAAGAATAAAACAACTAACAAACTATTTGTATATATCTTGTATTTATGTTATGGAAGATAAAATTTAATTTAAACAACAATAAAATTCAGAACAACAATTAAAATTTAACAACATACATACACAAATGGAGAAATATATGTTACATTGCGTATAATTAAATCCAACATAATAGAATGAAGCACATCAAAATCAGCCATCATTTTATTAAGAATAAAGAGAGCAATGGGTTGACATTAATTTCTATCTCAAAACATTTTATTATGTGTATAGTTTTTGTATCTCCATAGTTTATTACAACTTAAAAAGATTTATTCTAACAAGTTCCATGTACCTGTTTTGGTCATAAGGGATATGTTTTGGTGTTTGCTGTGTAAGATGTGTATGCTTTTCTTCTCATTTACATACTTTATAATTCCATTTAACACGCATTGCCAGTAAGACTCTGGGGATGTATTTCATATGCATTTTATGCACATAGTGCCTCCATAATTTAATTAATTCCCTAAACTTTTGTAAAATTTGCAATAAAAAAATAGATAACATAGAATGTAATAGCAAGATATTGTGATTCTATCAACAATCTAGCATGGTAGCAGAACCATGACACCTCTATTAGGATACGATCGGAGTTGGCAAGTCCAACAAAAATTAAGCTAATGAGAAACTGATGATGCTTTGGATGCCGGAGCAGATTGAAATCAACCAGTACTAGATAGGAAAAAGAAGAAAATAAATATGAAGAATAAGAAGAGGAAGAAGAGAAAGAAGAAGAAGAGGAAGAAGAAGAAAAAGAAGAAGAGGAGGAGGAGGAGGAAGAAGAGAAAGAAGAGAAAGAAGTAGAAGAGGAAGAAGGAAAAGAAGAGGAAGAAAAAAAAAAGAAGAGGAAGAAGAAGAGGAGGAGGAAGAGGAGGAAGAGGAGGAAGAGGAAGAAGAGGAGGAAGAAGAAAAAAAAGAAGAGGAGGCGGAAAAAGAAGAAGAGGAGGCGGAAAAAGAAGAGGAGGCGGAAAAGAAGAGGAGGCGGAGGAAGAGGAGGAAGTCGAGGAAGAAGACGAGAGGAAGATCTTACCACAGGCGACAACAGCATCTCCTCGAGCGGCAATGCAGCGGCGTGATGCGGGAGAAAGCCTGGGGCGTGATGCGGGAGAAAGTATCAGGCGGGTGGAGTAAATGAAACCTAAACCTAAACCGTGAATAAGTGGAAGAGGCGGGGACTCATTTCTACGGGAATCGTGTAACCCGATTGGGGGATACGCGTTTCTTTTTTTAGTTAAAAAAATGTTTCCTGGAATTTCGGAAACGTGTTTCCGATCATTTCCCGTATCTGATATGTGTCCGAGCCAATACGCATAGCACTTTTAAGTATCCGTGCATTGTAGGGAAGCACCATGCTTTATATAGATGTGTTGAAATACGGTACAATATCTTAAGCAATGTTAATATAAATAAAATATTGCAATTAAATATAATACATCAATCAAATAGAAGCCTCAGGATGGTTTGATCTAACTTTACTTAAACTTATTGTTAGAAAAGACAATGTAAAGGCCCATGTTTTGGCCCATTTTTGTATTTTCTTATTTATTTTAGACTCAAATCTTGGATTTGAGATTCTTTTCTCTCCTCTCTCTATATATTTGTACTCATACTTGTATTTACATACACAAGAAGGATATACAAGGTTTCATTTTTTCACGTAAGTGTTCTTCTACGTGGTATCAGAGCTAGGCGATCCCAGACGGTCTTTGAGATTCTAAACGCAATCCTCCTCGCGGTTTAGTGTCGCATCTCTCGCAATTTACTTCTTCTAACTACCAGTTTCTCTGTTGCTTCTTCTCGCGCAATTTACTTCTTCTAACCGCCAGTTTCTCAGCTACTTCTCGTGGAACCACCCTCCTCCCCTCCTTCTCCTCTTCTCCTTTTATAACTCTCTCAGGTCTGCTCCGTGGGTCCCACCTCCTCTCTTACCGCGCGGCCTTCTCCTCTAGTCGTTGCGGTCCTCTCCTCTTCTGGATCCTCCGGTTTCCTCGCGACCTGCCTCTTGTGCGACTTTAAGCCGCTCCGGCCTCTTTCTTATTCGTACGGGTTGCTTGTCGCGCGGTCTGCTCATGCTGACTTAATCTTGTCGCACACTGTCGCGGGTTTGCTTCCTCTCTTCGTGTTCACGCGGTTTGTTCTTATTGCGCGCTCTCCTAGTGTTCGATGCGGACTCCGGTGCTCTTGCCGACTTCTCTAGTTGTGCGGTCTTGATGGCCTCTTTCAGTGCGTGTCGGTCTGTTGCACCCACTGCTGACTTCTTTAGTCGATGCGGTCTACTCCTTTACCACGTGGTCTTCTTTTGTAGCCGTGCGGTCCAGTTTGTTTGTGTTTGTCTGGTTTCCCTCATTCGCATTTTGCTCCTCTTACCGGCTTTACTGCGGCTTCCGTTCTTGTCGCGGTCTCCTCAGTCGTGCTCGCTGCTTCTTGACCATTGCTCGATGGCGATTGTGCATTGCCTCTAGCCGCTGTCCGTTGTCAAGTTGCCTCTAGCCGCTGTCCGCTGTCAAGTTGCCTCTAACGGTTGTCCGCTGTCAAGTTGCCGCCTAGCCGCTGTGCGCTGTATCTGCTCTAACCGATCCCTCTAGCCGCCCGACCGCCCTTTCCATGGGTTCCTCGATTAATTCTACCGAGCAGTCGACTTCCTCTCCTGCAGCTCGCCTGGTTCCTGCTCCTGAACTGCGTGATGAGTTGAGGATCACTACAATCTCCCTTACTGGGAAGAAGAACTTTGTTGAATGGGTGCACTCTGTCCGTCGGGATCCTCCTTCATCACCTACTGACGACTGGCTGCGTAACGGCGGTCGTGTTCAGACCTGGCTTCTCAACTCCCTTGATAGCGAACCTTACCGTATGGTCATGTATCACGAGACGGCCAAGACAATGTGGGATGAGCTTCATTCCCTTTTAATCTGGCAAGGATTGTCTCCAGCATCTCTATGACATCATCACCGGTCTCCAGAGCTTGGACTATAGCACTGCTGTTGACTTAACCTCCTTCGTTGCTCTGTCTAAGATGTTGGTTGAATCCTAGATTCAGCATCAGCCCCCGACTACGAATCTCGCTGCCCAACATGCTCAAAAGGAAGCTGTTGGTATTGCTATGATGATGGTTCGTGTTCCGCCTCATCTTCATAGTGTTCGGACTCAGGTCCTCCATCTGCTACTACTCCCTCCTCTGATGTATGCTCCATGTTGTTAAAAGTTTCACCGCCTCCAGATGCTATCAGACCTCCTTCACTGACCCTTCTTCAATAATCCTCTGCACCATTACTCCCTCTCCCTTCGTCGACCCGTGGGGGATGTACGGGCTCTCAGGGGAGAGGTCGCGGAGGCCGGCCGCGGCTTAAGTGTTCTTTTTGTGATAAGGATGGACATCTTGAGGCCACCTGCTACCGCAAACATGGTCTTCCTTGTCCAAATGATTTTGTTGTTGTCGTCAACCCGTCGGCCACTCGTTCTGATCTTGATGAAGTCTGACTTCAGCTACAACAACTTCAATGGTTGCTCCACAACTCGCCTGCCTCTATTGCCTCCGTCTCCAACGAAGGTATAGCTTGTCTCTCCACTAGTTCGAGCTGGATAGTGGATTCGGGTGCTACTCACTATATCACATTCCTGAAGCCACCCCGATACTTGGATTCTCCGCATCCAAAGTTTATCACTGTCGCCAATGGAAACACCATTCTTGTTTCCGGCTCTGTCGTCATACCCCTCAATTCTTCTATTTCTCTTCGCTCGGCTCTCCATGTCTCAGACTCTCTATTTAATTTATTGTCTGTTAGATGTCTCACCGCAAATTTGGATTGTTCTATCACGTTCACCCCTTCTTCTTTTCTGAGGCAGGATCACATGACGCAGAGTATCATTAGTAAAGAATGACTGCAAAACGGGCTCAACCTTCTTGATGTCTCTCCTACCATTCTCTCCTTCGTCTCCTCAGTTGACTGGCATCGGCGTCTTGGGCATACTCCGCTTCCCGTTCTCCAGAGGGCTCTTCCTAATGTTTCGCTTAAAGTTTTTTCCTGTGATTCATGTATTCTGGGAAAACAACATCGTTCCTCGTTTCCCCTTCATTGTAGTCGAAGCTCTGCTCCTTTTATGTTAGTTCATTCTGATGTTTGGGGCCCCTATAAAATGTCAAGTGTATCTGGTTATTTCATTACTTTCATTGATAACTATTCTCGAATGACCTGTTTGTACTTACTTCGTGACCGCTCCGAACTTCCTCATGTGTTGCGAGCTTTCATTCTTGAGACTCGCACTCAGTTTGCCGATAAACTCAAAACACTTCGGACAGATAATGCTCGTGAATACACACTAGTCATGAATTTGATACTCTGCTCTGAATTTGGAATTATTCATCAAACTTCATGTGCTTATACTGCACAACAAAACGGTGGGGCTGAGCGCAAAAATAGACATCTTGATGTTGCTCGCTGTCTCATGATTCAAATGCATGTTTTCAAGACGTATTGGCATTTTGCGGTTTCTATGGCATGCTATCTCATCAACCGTCTCCCTTCCTCCGTCCTCAACAACGCCACCTCGTTTAGTCTCCTCTTTCCCTCTACACCACCATTCCCTATCAACCCTCGCACATTTGGTTGTTCTTGCTATGTTCATCATCTCGAGCCCTCCACTGACAAGTTTAATCCTCGGGCGGACAAATATATGTTCGTTGGTTACTCTCGTACACAAAAAAGGTATGTTTGTTACTCTCCCACTACCCGCAAGGTGACTGTGTCGGCAGATGTTACCTTTCTAGAAGATCAACTGTTTTTCTCTGTTTCATCACCACCTCTTTCATCGTCATCCTTGCCTCGACCGGTCATTCCAGTTACGTCTCCTCCACCACCACCACTTCCCACCGAAGTTCCTGTTCATCACCAACATCCTCTTCTTCGTGTCTACACTTGTCGACCTCCTCGTTCTGCCGCCCCAATGCAGTTGATTTCAACCTCTGGCACTCTGCGACCTGCTGATCCGACGTCGGACCTCACCGCCCATCCCATGGCAAATTACATGTCCTTACATTGCCTGTCCTCGGCGCTTCAGGACTTTGCCACTACATTATCCTCTATTTCTGTCTCTAATTCTGTGCAGGAGGCTCGCCAACATCCGGGCTGGCGGGGGGCCATGGACGAAGAAATTACTGTTCTCTGGGCAAATCAAACGTGGGATCGTGGGATATGGTCCCTCTTCCTCCAAGACAAACCTTTGTTGGTTGTAAATGGGTCTTTGTCATCAAGCATGCTCCTGACGGGACAATTAACCGTCTTAAAATCCGATTGGTGGCTCGCGGCTTCACGCAACAATAGGGTCTTGACTATGAACAAACCTTCTCTTCGGTGGCGAAACTCAACACGGTTCGTGGCCTCCTCTCCGTTGTTGTGCATCGCCAGTGACCATTACATTAACTGGATATCAAAATTGCGTTTTTAAATGACGATCTTCAAGAGACGGTATACATGCAACAGCCTCCCGGGTCTGAGACCACGGGAGAGTCCCAAGTTTGTCATCTTAAGAAGTCAATTTATGGTCTCAAACAATCCCCTCGGGCATGGTTCAATAAATTCAGTAAGGCTGTTCGGAAGGTTAGCTTTACTCGAAGCTCGGCAGACTTCTCTCTGTTCACTCGACATCGAACAACAGGAACGGTTCTTCTTTTGGTGTATGTTGATGATAATCTAATCATCGGAGATGATTCAAATGGAATACAAATGATCAAACAACACCTTAGTTCCGTGTTTCAAACAAAATATCTGGGGAACCTTTGATACTTCTTTGGCCTTGAGATCGCAAGACGTCCCGATGGCCTTGTTCTATCTCAACGGAAGTATTGTCTCGACCTTCTTCAGGATGCTGATTATTCTGGATGCAAGCCGGTTAACACTCTTATGGATGCCAATCACAAGTTGTGTGCGCAGGCTTCTGATGCAGATCTTCTTCTTCCAAATACAGAATACTATCGACGATTCGTCGGGAAATTGATTTACCTAACGGTCACGAGACCGAACATATCATCTGTTGTTGGGGTGGTCAGCCGGTTCATGCATTCTCCTTGAATGTCTCATCTTCAGGCCGTCGAACACATCCTGAGATATTTAAAAACTGCTCCCGGTCAAGGGCTGGCATACAAAACTTCTTCTTCTACTCAAACATTGGTTGCGTACTCAGATGCAGATTATGCTAGTTCACTGGATGATCTACGTTCTACCAGCGGATTTTGTACCTACTTTGGAGGTCACCTTGTTACCTGGCGCGGTAAAAAACAAGTTGTGGTTGTTCGATATTCAACTGAAGCTGAATATCGGTCAATGACATCTGCTGTATCCGAGCTTACATGGCTTGAAAGTCTCTTAAGTGATATGAGAGTAAAACTTTCATCACCAGCTACCTTACTCTGTGATAGTCAAGTTGTTATACACAGCTAAGAACCTGGTCTTTCATGAAAGAACGAAATACATTGAAGTCGACTGCCATTTTATTCGGGAAAAAGTTCAAATGAAGAAGCTAGAATTGAGACATGTTCCGGCTACAGACCAAGTGCCTGACATTCTCACTAAGGCCCTATCAAGTACTCTATTTTATCAGTTCTTGTCCAAGCTGGGTTCCTACAACTTGTACGCTCCAGCTTGCGGGGGAGTGTTAGAAAAGACAATGTAAAGGCCCATGTTTTGGCCCATTTTGTATTTTCTTCTTATTTGTTTTTAGTCTCACATCTTGGATTTGGGATTCTTCTCTCCCTATATATTTGTACTCATACTTGTATTTACATACACAAGAAGGATATGCAAGGTTTCATTTTTCCGCCCAAATGTTCTTCTACACTTATAATAATTAATTTCAGGCATCTCCTTCCTTTTTCTCCGTAATTATACAGAAAAAGAATTAATTTCAGGCATCAGCATTGGCTTCAGAATTGTTGGCTTCCTCTGTAACTGTTTCAGATCTTCCGCCTCTAGCTATCATATTCCTTCTCCACTTCTTCCAATTTCTCTTCTTCCTCTTGAGATTTTTTCCTGCATCCCTAGGTTTTTAGATCTGAAATTTACTTTTTCTCAGATCTATGTTGTTTGTGTTGTGTGTTTAGTGTGTGCAGTTAAGTTGCCGAAGGAATTTTCAATAATGCTATGCTTGCAATTATTTCTGGTTTTTGAACTATAAATTAACCAAAAAAATCTGGCTTTTGAACTATAATTCTCAGTCACAAAGACTAATGCATTTGGGGGATTTAGACGAGTTGAGACTTGAGAGTATCTAACATGAGCAGTTGCATGCTCTATGAGTTTATGATTGCAAACCTCTGAGTCTATATTTTAAAAATTATGATTTTTTTAAATTACAATTCTAACAAACCAATGACAATGTACCGTCGAATAACTTTTGTCTCAAATCCAATTTCGTTCACTAAATTTCATGTTGTAGCCGAACAGCAGAAGTGGCTTTTTGCACAAAGCCAATTCCCAAACATTGATTTTTTGACAAAAACCAATTCCAGAAAGCCAATTCCTGCGTGCCGACGGACCATAAATGAAATTATAATCAAGGAAAAACAATAACCATGATTTATATATGTGATAAACAGACTAAAAAAAGAGACTCCATCAGTTTTATATACTTCTTTACGAGGAAGGAATGCAACATAGGAATGATTTCAGTAATTCAACACTTCCCCCACATGCTATTTTTTCAAAGAACATAAGGAGAACTAATAAACCACAATATTTCATTTTTAAATGTTTATCAATCCCAATAAACGTAGTCCAATAATGAGCGTTATTGACTATATTACCAGATATTTTCCAAAAATTGTAGAGTTTCCTTTTTATAAAATGTCTATCAAACTAAATAGGCTGGTTTGGTCGAGTTACCAGCTTATGAGCAATACGAATGGTAGACATTTCTTCATAAAATCAACAAGAATACGTTTTAATCACAATAGTTCACAAAAACTTTATGGTATTACTTGCACTTCAGTGCTAGACGCTTGCAAACACACTATAATTCGGACCGACAATGCGCACAAATACACAAGTCATGTATTTAGTAATCTCTGTAATGAGTTTGAGATAATTCACCAAACCTCATGTGTTTATACCCTTCAACAAAATGGTGTCGCAAAGCACAAGAATCGTCACTTTCTTGAGATCGCTCGCTCACTTATGTTCCAAATACAGGTTCCAAACTTTATTGGTATTTTGCGGTTTCTACAGCTTGCTAACTAATTAATTGCATGTCCTCCTTAATTTTCAACTGAGACTCAATTTAGTCTTCTTTTTCCCTCCACACCAACCTTTTCAGTCTTGCCTCGCGTCATCGGCTACACCTGCTATGTTCACTACCTTGGTCCCTCCACCGACAAATTAGCATCTTGTGCTACCAAATATATGTTTGTTGGTTACTCTCGCACTCATAAAGGATGTATGTTATTCTCCCGTCAATCGCAAGGTGGTTACATCTATGGATGTGACCTTCCTAGAAGACCATTCTTTTCATTCTTTCCCTGCAGCTCCTCCAGCATCTCCTACACTATCGTGCCCTACCGTTCTCGTTACTTCTCAACTTTCACCACTCCTACCAACCTCAACCACCATAACCTCCAAACCACCTCTACTTCATGTGTACGCTTGTCGCCAACCTTGTTTTGATGTTCTACGACAATTTCCCTCTACTAATGATATTGCGAGACCTGAAGATCCGACACCAGTGTTCACCGCTCACCCCTTGGCCAATTATGTGTCGTTGCATCGTCTCTCTCTAGTGCTTCACAAATTTGCAACTTCTTTGTCTTCTATTTCCACCCCTAATTCTCTACAGAAGGCTCTTCAGCATCCGAGGCGGTGAGCGGCCATGGATGAGGAAATGGCTGGTCTTTGAGCAAATGGCTGGTCTTTGAGCAAATCAGACTTAGGATCGTGTCCCTCTTCCTCCTGGACAGATGGGTATGGGATGCAAGTGGGTCTTCGCCACTAAACATGGCCCAAACGGGATAGTTCAAAGTCTAAAAGCTCACCTTATGGCTCGTGTATTTACTTAGCAAAATGGTCTCGATTATGACGAGACCATCTCACCAGTCACAAAATAAAATATTGTCAGTGTATTGATCTCCCTATCTGTTCATCGACGATGCCAGTTGCATCAACTGGACGTCAAGAATACTTTTCTCAATGGTGATCTAATTGGACTGTCTACATGCAACAACCTCCCGGGTTTGAGACCGCGGGGGCGTATCTGGTAAGTCGCCTCAAAAAATCTTTTAATGATCTCAAACAGTCACCTCGAGCAAGGTTTGACAAGTTTAGTCGTGTTGGTCATGAGGTTGGATTCACTCGAAGCCCAACCGACTTCTCTTTATTCACTCATCATCGTCCTACATGCGCGGTGATTCTCTTGGTTTATGTTAATGATATTTTGATAACGGGTGATGATCACAAAGGAATACACATCAAGCGGCATTTGATTTCTGCTTTACGAGCTAAAGATCTGAGAAATCTTCAGTACTTTCTTAGTCTCGAGGAACCCGACGTCCTGATAGTCTTGTCATCTCTAACGGAAGTACTGTCTTGACCTTCTTCATGATGTTGAATACTCTGGATGCAAGCCTGCTGACACACCTATGTATGTCAATCACAAGTTCTGTGCTTATGTCTTTGACTCTAACCTGCTCCTTCCAAACCAAGAGAATTATCGTTGTCTTACAGGGAAGCTAATTTATCTTACAGTTACAAGACCTAATATATACTTTATTGCTGGAGTTGTCAGTCGATTTATGCATGCTCCACGAATTTCTCACCTTCAAGAAGTTGAGCACATCCTCCATTATCTAAAGAATTTTGTTGGACAATGGCTTGTATACAAGCCCTCTTCTTCCCTATCTCTTATTGCCTACTCTGAAGCTAACTACGTTGGCTCTCTGCATGATCGTCATTGCACAAGTGGATATTGTACATACTCTGGTGAACACTTTAGCACATGGCGCAGCAAGAAGCAGTTTGTGGTTGCACACTCATCTGCCGAAGCTGAGTATCATTCAATGGCCTCTATAGTATCAAAGCTAACATGATTTGAAAGCCTCATGAGTGATCTGGGTGTCAAACTCTTTTCTTCAGCCACTCTCTTTTACGATAATCAAGTTGTTATCCATATTGCCAAACATCTCGTATTCCATGAACGTACCAAACACATCAAAGTTGATTGTCACTTCATTCGGGATAAGGTCCAACTGAATAAATTGGAGCTAAAACATGTTCCTGTTGTTGGGCAAATTGCTACAATCCATTCAGCGAATTCTTATCCCTCCCCCTTGATTTTCCACGATTTTTCTCCAAGCGCCTACATAGGAAAAGTCCACATACCCCCCCCCCCCCCGCATGGAGACATCCTCAACCCGCCTACCACTCATCGTCCTCGACGGAGTACCAGATCCAAATCGGACATCCTCTGTTTCTTCGAGATCATTATGTGGCCAGTTCTTCTTCCTCATCTAAACGCACCATATCCCCGTTCATCATGCGTGTGTAAAAGGCTTATTCAATGTGTTTTCTTGCTAGGATTTGAGAGCGAGAGGTCTACTTCGGATTCAGACAACAATGATCTCGCTCACTGTAAAGCAAGGAAAAGAAGCCTCTTCGGAAGAAAGGAGTCAATGCAAGTTGTTCTAGGCGAAGGAAGATGTAAATTTTTTTTTTCATTTCTCGTTGGGACTTAAGATTCAACAATCTTCAAAAAACGTTTCTAATTTCTAAAGATATGTCAAGGTTTAATATTTGCAAAAACATATTTTAACAGGACCCCATCTATCATGGATATGCAATGGTCAAATTGGTTTGCTTGTATGCATGATTATGTTTAATTTTGATTTTTTTAATCGCACAGTTTGAAGCACATATTCAAATGGAATGAGCTCCTTCCCCTTAATGATTCAATTTATGTTTAAAGAAAGAAATTGTTTCAAATTATGTTTAAAGAAAGAAATTGTTTCAAATTATGTTTAAAGAAATAAATTGTTTCAAATTATGTTTAAAGAAATAAATTGTTTCAAAGGAGTATATTCTCAGATCGGTTGGTTCCATGATTCAATAGGACTTGCAAGATCACACATATCATACAACGCGTTACAATATATGGGAATTCCGAGCAATGACAATTTCATCATGCCATCGAATAGCTTTTATGTATCAATTTAAATTCTGCTAACTGAATTCCAACCGTCAAATAACAAAATTGGAATTCAGACCAATGTCAAGTCCTGTGTATATTGGTATTGTCTGGAAAGCCAATTCCCTGCATCCGAACGTACCCTCATGAAAATCATGTAGGCCTTTGGTAACAAGAGCGATTGTGAACTTCAGTATCACCATCCTCAATCGTCGTCGTTGTTTTGAATCTTGTATGAACAATTGTATCATACGCAAATCTCGTCCAGATATTTAGTTTGTATATCAACTGCTTGCTACAATCTGTCATATGAACTCTTCAACCGATCAGTCTCATGACAAAATTGTTGTGATCTAGCACCTTCAGACATGATGTTCTAGAAAAACAATAATGCAACTACAATGCCATGATACCACCTTCAATCTTCTCAAGGGGAAATGGTGCTCGCACGCGCCTGGCCGCGCGCCTGGCCTCCCCGCACGTGCATGCAAAACCATGCGCACCCGTGCGGCTCCTCCACGCACGCTCACGCAAGGTCACACGCGTGCGACCTCTAACCACGTGTACGCGCCGCCGACACCCTGTCGAGTGTCATCCCCAGTCGTCGTCGCCGCCTCCGGCTACCACCGTCGCCAGGTAACTTCTCAGGCCGGACTACAAATTCAAAATTGAAGGCATGTTCGTCATTTTTGGGAGATTGGTGATCCAGGTGACCAGAATTGAATGTCAGTCGTCAACTACAAATTCAGTAGGGCGTAATTACCAACGCGGCAGCGCGGCCCTTCAAGATAGACCCCCCAAACCTTCATTTGAATACAAGCGACCAGATAGATAAGAGAGAGCTTTGAGATTTTTCGGCGAAGACGTGAGACTTAAATCGTTCTTTTACTCTTAATTCCCTCAGTTTGCTTTCAAGTTTGCTCGCGCTCAACGCCCACGTGGACGCTTTAGCAAGCGCAGGATAATACATGGAAGAATGCTATCGTTGACGCTCTCACAAAAGCTCCGTAGACTTAGGCTTTTTCCTCTTTTCTCTGCCTTCAAAGCTTGTAAACGGAGAGGTGGCATGTCACCCTCCTGGAAACTCAAACACTTGTGTAAGTAGTGGATTTCGACCCAACACAGATCCAGCCACGTGGTTTTTCACTATTTCCGGGTTTTCCACGCTAAAACGCCTTGTGTCATTGCTGCTCGGTTGTCATTAAACTATCTGCGCGTCTGGCTCACTCTTGAGCTAAGGCGGTCAGATTCTCTGGACCGGGAGAAAACCAGGTGACCCATAACAAAGCTCATGTTATATAAATCTTCCTTAACACTATAATATTCTAGGTTGCATCATACAAACAGATCAGATTCTTAACTATATTACATGAGCCTTTCCACCTAGTTCCCTTAATTCTTCTCATTTGTAGAATGTATATAAATAAAATAAAAACACCTCAAATTAGAACACCCATTGACCAATAACAGACATAAGCAAGAAAAAGAAAAACAACGACCACAAAAAACTATCAAACAAACTAAAACATATTAAAGAAAAGACTTGCTTACTATATACCAAAAAAAGCAAATTAAATTAATACTTCATAAATTAGTATTTCATAACGAAAAGAGTTGAAGTAATAACACCATGGTATCAGTCGTAACTATGCGGTGAAGCAGTAAAAACCTAGGGTTACTCTTTCAGGGATAAAATAGCGTAATGAAATAATTCAAAATCTCAGTGCATCATACACAAATATTGGCGCAAGATGAAACTATTTCACGAATTGATAGGAAGCATAGTATACTTAAAAGTAGAAATAACTGATTTGAAAGAAATTTATCGCACCTGCAAAGAGCCTTCGTTTCATCTCTCCAGCCACACTCTATCAGTCTTTCCCTCAAAAGCTCCATCAGCTTTTCCTTCTCACCACTCTCAATTAACTTAGAGAAAAGAACTCAGCCATCAGAGATCGGGAAAAAAACCTTCCGAAGAGAGAGAGAGAGAGAGAGAGAGAGAGAGAGAGAGAGAATGAGATGTACTTTGATGTTGATGATCTCCTGAAGGGTAGGCTCTTTCTGCGGCTCATCCTCCGGCGTCGGCGGCCGATTGACGGAACCCCTCCTACATTGGTGTCCGATCGATCAGAGAAAGCAGTGGGATAATGCTACAGGTCAAGAAAACCATCAAAGCAGAAATTGAAGAAAATCCGCCATTCTGGAAGACAGAAAGAGTCGGAGAGATGGATTACATTGCCTTCCTGTGTCTCTCAAACTCAAAAATAATTTTCACTTCGTAGTTCGCAGTCTCTTTTTCCTTCCCCGTCCGCAGAGCATTCCCTGGTTTATCTGACCCCGTTCTCGATTTCTCCTTGTTCAACGTTGGGTGGCGCTTTAAAGAAGAAGGTACATCCGGTAACGTTACCGCTCGAAATGGGCTTAAGCTATTGGAGAATGTATAGTCCATTTATATTCGCATTTCAATAAATTTAAGGCTTCATTTGTTTCGGCGGTTGCGGGTCGATCCGGCGGGTGGAAACGGAGTGTTCGAAATAGAGGCGGGAGGTGCTTCTCCAAACGGAACTTTTTGAGGCGTTTCTCAAGGCGGGCAGGTGGAAACGGAGCAAACGCCGCCGGTGGTTCATTTGTTTACCCGCCTTCTGGCGGCGTTTGCCCAAAACGGAGCACCGAAACGCCCAAACAAATAGAGCCTAAGTATTTTTAGGACTGTGAATAGCCGTTTAGGTGTTTTTAGGACTTGCGAATAACCACTGTTGAACTGCTAATAACATTGCCCCTTTTTTGTTTTGGGAGGAGGCATAAATTATTGGGGAAATTTTTTGATGCCCGAGCTCCGAGAAATCTTTTTGTCGTTTATGAATCGCCGGGCGGTGAAAATAAAGCCTCTGATGAGTTGTTAGAGGTCGTCCCAACCTACTTCGTTATAAAATTTCTCTCCAGATTTTCAGTTGTCATGGACAGAAAGTGGGGAGAAATATTATGCGAATGGAAAGGCTGAGAACAAGTCGAGCAAGGATTCTCTCGTGGCTAAACTGAAACAAGAACACACATTCATCGGTGAGTAACCGTAAGTTTGATAGTATTGCTTCGTTTTTATTTCTTTTCTACGGTGATACGATCGTTTTGCACATCTTGTAGGCTAATATTTAAGTTTTGCTAATACAGTTCTCTTACCTATTAACATTGTTTATAAACCATTGAGTTTCATTGTAGATGACCTTAACTCAGTAAGATCAACAACGCTCTAAACAAACGACCGCTTGACTATAAATTCACTGGTTTACTAAATACAATCGTATTTCAGAATAAAAATTGTATGACTCAGACCTAGGTTTACTAAAAATTATTTCTGTAATAATTTTTGATACAAACCTAGGCTCAGATTGTGGCAACTTATGCTGATGAATAATCTCTATTTAAGACACAAATGCAGTTTTGTAGCTGTTTGATTGCGCAGCTTATAAATAATCACTTATTTTAAAATTGATGATACGTTGATTTTTCATAAGTTATTTGGGTCCAGCTTATGGCTTCTCGTAAGCACTTATCTCTTTAAAAAAAGCGCGTGTGCAGGCCGCGCAGGAGGTCGCGCGCGGGCCCTAGCTCCGAGAAATCTTTTCGTTGTTTATGGATCGTCGGCCGGTGAAAATAAAGCCTCTGATGAGTTGTTAGAGGTCATCCCAACCTACTTCGCTATAAAATTTCTCTCCAGATCTTCAGTTGTCATGGACGGAAAGTGGGGAGAAATATTATGCGAATGGAAAGGCTGAGAACAAGTCGAGCAAGGATTCTCGCGTGCCTAAACTGAAACAAGAACACACATTCATCCGTGAGTAACTGTAAGTTTGATAGTATTGCTTAGTTTTTATTTCTTTTCTACGGTGATACGATCGTTTTGCACATCTTGTAGGCCAATATTTAAGTTTTGCTAATACAGTTCTCTTACCTATTAACATTGTTTATAAACCATTGAGTTTCATTGTAGATGACCTTAACTCTGTAAGATCAACAATGTTTTAAACAGGCGACCGCTCAACTATAAGTTCACTGGTTTACTAAATACAATCGTATTTCGGAATAAAAATTGTATGACCTCTGAAATAATTTTTGATACAAACCTAGGCTCAGATTGTGACAACTTATGCCGATTAATAATCTCTATTTAAAACACAAACGCAGTTTTGTAGCTGTTTGATTGTGCAGCTTATAAAAAATCACTTATTTTAAAATTGATGATACGTTGATTTTTCATAAGTTATTTTGGTCCAGCTTATGGCTTCTCAAAAGCGCTTTATCTCTTTAAAAAAGCGGGCGTGCGGGCCGCACGAGAGGTCGCGCGCGGGCCGCGCGGGAGGTCGCGCGTGCGCGCGGGCCGCGCGAGCCAACTCGCGGGCCGCGCGCATTTGCTTGGTCTTTCCGGGTGCTTACGGTTCTCTGCATGGCGCTGGACCGGTTAGACTCACATTTACTTGAACCATCCCGACTCGGAAATTTCATGGGGGCCCTATCGGGGCTCTTACTTGGTTTGCACCTAGGAGTTTTCTATGATAGATGAAATATCCAGTAAATAGTTTTATAGATTTTTTTTAATAGTTCACACCAAGAAATTGATCTACCCTTAACAGCGCTCTTAAAATTTCGGATAAATTTTGTTTTAAATACTTGGAAGACTTAGGAATCCACTTTATGTAACGGCCTATTAGGCCGCTACAATTAAACATAGGACTGAGCATTGTATATAGTAAAGAGACAAATAAAATTGCACTATAATAGCCCAAAAACAATAAAAGATATAGAGTATATCACAATAGTACATAAGTATGTACGCATGATGCTAGCAATCCACATATATACAATCAACATAAAGTATCATATAGTAGGCAGAATATGGGGTGGGGAGTCACTATCCTGGTGACCTATCAACTATAGACTAATACTATACTCCTCTAGATTTCTAGCCCATGTCCTGTCTATAAGGGTTCTCCCTACCCCACTTTTCTTCAAACTCTTCTAACTTCTGAAGCATTGTGGTGATGACTAACACCCAAGGCCAAATTTAGTCTTCAGCATCTTTTGTCATCCATTTACTGACAATTTATCGGTGACCTCGTTGTGATCTTTTTTTAGTCTTAAAAATGTTAAAAAATATGTAAAGGGTTATCCATATAAATACAACTAAGTAAATTTTTTACCTCTTAAAATGTCTTCCTTGCAAAAAGGAAACAAGTTTGCACTAAGCACTATATATATATATATATATATATATATATATATATATATATATATATATATATATATATATATATATATATATATATATATATATATGTATGTATGTATGTATGTATGTATGTATGTGTGTATGTGTATAAACTTGAAATGAAATGCTATTGGAATTAAAATGCTGCTGTAAATAAAAAACTATGAAAGGAAGTTGCATTTACATTAACAATTAGGAAATATATTAAACATTTCAAAATTAAAATAAAGAAAGCATTTCTATGCGCGTGTAAATATCCATGTTCAATTATATGAAATTATCTTCATTTACTTTAATTATAAAGAAAGCATTTCTTTATTTGACATTGTTAAGAGTATGTTAGTTCAATAGTTCAGTAGCAGTCAGTAAATAAGTAGAAATCATGTGTACATATGGCTGATTCAGGGCTATCAAATTAGGATAAAATTCCCTATGAGACCTCCCATATGGGATCTAAATCAACTTTCATTCTCTTCTTTCAGTTGGCAGGTCAATTCACAACCCTGCGATAGATTTAACCCTTAACAATGCTCTTTAATACCTTCTTTAATTCAATCTCATTTGAATGTTCTTTGTATTTTCATTCACATGAATTTACAAATGTCTTCATTGTATTATCTTGCAGTGGTTCATTTAACTTTTCACTTTTCTTTCCTTATAGAGCTGGTTATTTTTTCTCCCTTCGGAATTATTTATTTGTACTTAAGTCACCAACTATTGACCTATGTACATCTTAAATATCTAATCGGGCCATTATTGGATTGCATTGTTTAATCATATATAGTGTTAAGATAATTTTCTCCTAAGTCTGAAAGAGGCTAGACATTTTTGACCATGCTTTTCAAGCATCAGTTTCATGACAAGTGTGAAAAGGAGAAGCCGCCTTTGACCATTAGGCTCTGTTTGGCTCAGCTGCAGCGAGTGCAGAAGCAGTGGTGAGAAGTAGTGATGAAATAATCAACTGTTTTGCAGAGTGGTTCCAGAATGTGTAACTGTTTGGATGAACAGCTTTTGCAGAGCTGTTTCAAACGGAGAAACTGTTTAATCTGTTTGACAATACAGATGTACGGTGCACAGTACATTTTTCTTGAACTTAAACACAATCAGCAATAACATAAAAAAGAACAATTTAATTTAATGCATTCTAAGTGTCCAATAACAAAATTGAAAAAAACGGATTGTTTTCAAAAAGGATTATTTCAGCCATGAAAATCATAATCCTTTTTGATTATGATGAAACGTATCCCTCGATCATCGATCGTTAACTGCACATCAAGAATAATTATAATTACTGATTTTTTTATATACATTTTTAAATATAAACTTCATTAGGGTGTACTCAGGAATGTCACGCGATTCACTGGTGTTTGAAAATGAACCATGGCAAAATGGTACAACGACCGATCCTCAAAAATTTCAGGGTACTTCTCGAGTTCTTGAATCGCCTCTCGCAGCAAATATATACTAGGCGGAACAATTGGTGTTGTAACGCACTGCATAATTGCTTCTAAGGAGGAAAATAACTTCTCTATGTGTGTCAACAAAACCTGTTTGGTTCCCATTTCATGCTTCTCCCCCCTCTTTTTTCATTTTGAAGATGCGCCACTTTGCGAACTTTGCCCAGGTGTAGCCGAGTCAAGATCTTCATTACCAAAAGTCTGTTTATTATTGCTCTCATTGATGTGGTCTTCAGCTTCTTCAGATAAGGTGTCAGACTGCGAAAAAATTGCAGAAAGTTCTCCAAAAGAAGGCATCCATAAATTTTCTTCTATCGCAACAACCAAACTAAACATTTTGTCTAGTTTTTCCTCAAGCTCGGACGCTATTCCACCAAAATGAAATTTATTCGCATTCGGAATCTTTTACAAAGAAAATTAAAAGAAGATTGAAAATAAATGCACATTCTAATCAATTGTCCATTAGTATAATAATAAAATTATGTAAAAAAAATCTAACCTCGATATATTTTTTCCACCAATCATCGGACGCGTCAATTGTCCGTTTAGTGGGATTCCAATCAAGACCAGTCTCATCTCTTTTGAGTTCACGCCATAATTTTCAATCACGTTTCAGTTCATCACATTTGTTTTTCATATGTGCGTGACTGTATTCCAAACATGTGCGCTTCTTGAAATTTTTCACCAAATTGCTCAAGCCTTCATTATTGAAATGGGTGGTAGGTCTATTCCCTAAATCTATCTCTCGTCTACAAAGATCGCAAAATAGGAGAACATGCAATGTCTCCCAATTTGCAGAAATTCCACCTTCCTTTGATTTACCCATTTATCGGAAAAATTAACATTAATGCAGGTACGCACAAACAGCAGGACCCCTATGCACAAACACACAAACATGCACAAACACACACACAAACATACACAAACACACACAAACACAATCGTACACACACACAAACACAATCGTACACACATACAAACACACACAAACACAAACACAATCATACACACACACATAAACATACAAATACAAACACAATTGCATACACACACACACACACACACAAACATACACTTACACAATCACACACACACATAAACATTTACACACACACACAAACATACACAAACACCAATCACATACACAAACACACACATAAACATTGACACACACACACACACACACACATAAACATTGACCCACACATACACACAAACATTGACACACACACAAACAAACACAAACACACACAAACAGACAAACATACACAAACACACACATAAACATACACTTACACAACCACACACACACAAACATTTACACACACACAAGCACCAATCACATACACAAACACACACACACACAAGCATACACAAACACAATCATACACACACACACACACACAAACACCGTAAACACACACAAACTCAAACATACACACACACACAAACACAATCATACACACACACAAGCACAAATCAAACAGACATACACAAAAATTTTCAGCTGGATTATCTCTTTGCGGGAACAATAATTTGGAGGAACAATATTATTGCTAATTATCTCTTTGCAGGAACAATAATTTGGAAAAAAATATACCTTGCCGATTGGACCGTAGTAGGCGTTGAGGAATATACTCCTCGCAGTGGTTACTGAAGAGGAGGAAAGGGGGCGGCACTAGGCTCGATCGCCTGAGCAATGCTCAGCAGCGAGTGTAGAAGGATGAAGAAGAAGATCGCCTGGGCAGTGATAGACAGCGACTCTGGAGGAGGAGAAGGTGATACGCGTCGCCGGAGCGGAGAAGTGCAGCGATCGTCGAAGTGGAGAAGTGCAGGCGCAGATTCCTCGTCGGAGATGGATGCGATGGAGGAGTTCGGGGTCGGCAGAGCGCGGGTTAGGTTGAAGCAGCGGAATCAGAATTTTCCGTGATCATGAGTCGTGAGAAAATATTGCGACTCTTGATCACTGATTTTTTGCGATTTTACGACGGCGGCGACTGTAGAATCAGGGGCGAAATATCTATTTGGCGGAGCGACACAGTAATCTGCGACACCCTGCTGCGAAATGCGGCGCCAAATAAAGCCTTAAACCAACATGTGCTCTTGAAGGAAGCTCCTAGGAAAGTGGCTAAATGAAGGTTCATGACATGTGCTATTGACCGATGGAAGCTTCATCCACATGTCATCTACCACACCTACCTCCTTGGTTTTGGCCCTATAGATAGGGATGAAGGAGGAGGGGTAAGACATCCACTTCTCTCCAAACTCAAGCATTGAAAATTTCTAGAGAGGCCTTTGCGACAATCGTCTTAGTTTGGGAGAGCTTTCGGACGTCGTTGTACGACATTGACGAGGAATACTTCGCTTGCAAGGATTGGATCTGGAGCAGATTTAAGCAAAGATTCGAAGAGGCATCTCAGAGAGTATTTGTGTAATCTGTCTCGTTCGCCATTGTCGGTAACTAGCAGTTTTTCTATTACTATTTATTATATTGTGTAGGGTGAAGCTGGTGAAGATCCTATAAGGACGAGGAGGGAAAGCCTTGTAATTGCCCATTGTTTCTTACATTTTAGTGGCGGCATTCCGGGCTGGACTTCGATCGTCCCATGATTTTCACCCTATTGGGTTTCCATGTTAATTCCTTGTGTCACTTTTATTATTCTTATTTTGTGTTGTGTTTGTGTATCAACATACCGCTAAGAGGTCGTGCAGGTAATTGCTCGAACTAATTTGCAGGTGCTCTGGTCGGACTTGCGTGCTCTCTAGCCTAACAAGTTGTATCAAAGGCAGGTTCATTATCAGAGAAGTTATCGTGCAGACCTATCTGAGATTCGAGACGAGTCGATCGAATATTTCAGGTTAGTGATCGGGTGCGGTAGCTGATGACCATTGGTCCGCTCCTTATCCTCTTTGATTCCTTTCTTTGAAATAGTCAGTTCAGAGAACTGAGGTCAGTCTGATCAGTGACAGAGCACGATGGAGTCTACTTCAGATTCAGGCTCCAAGCAAATGGTGAAACTAAATGACGCAAACTACCACCAGTAACACTTACTGATGGAAGATCTTATCTATGTGAAGGGCTGACGTTCTCTTATATTTGAGGAGATGCCTAAAGACATAGATCTAAATAAGTGAAAGGTGGAGCACCGAAAGCTATGTGGATTCATCAGATGGTTCATAGAGCCAAACGTCTATAATCATGTTGCGGGCATCGTTGATGCAAAGATCCTTTGGAAAACTCTCGAGATATTGCATGCCAAGAGTGCTGGCATCAATAAACTATATCTAGTAAAGAAGCTGGAGAAGTTCAGATACAAAGAATATCCCCTATCCTGGATCACACAAACGAGTTTCAGGGTATCATTAACCTCCTCACTGCAATGAAGGTGACCTTTGAGGATGAGGTCAATGTACTGTGGCTATTGAAGTCTCTTCCAGACTTTTGGGCGATGATAAGAGTTTCTCTGATCAACTCCTCTCAGGGTGACATTATTACTATGAAAATTATATGTCTCGCTACCAGAACGTGGAGTGTCACTGCTGCCACAAGAAGGGTCATATTCAGAAGTTTTGTTATACTCTAAAGAATGAATAGAAGAAAAAGGGAGAGTCCTCAAATGTTAAAACAGATACACATACGACTGTCACTGTCTCTACATAGAAGGACGATGTCATCATTGTTGGAGATGTCATCACAGCTGCACTCTCGTGCGATGATAGGAGCTGGATTGTGGACTAAGATGCTTATGCACATGTCTCCCACAATAGAGAGTTATTTGCCACTTACACGACTCACAAATGTGGAGTTCTTAGAATGGGCAACGGTGACACATCTAAAGTCATCGGGAGGGAAGATATGCACCTGAAGATGAGCACGAGAGGATTGTTGATTCTGAAGGATGTGCGACATGTACCCAAAATTAGCTTCAACCTAGTTTCAGTTGGAAAGTTAGGTGATGAGGGACACTTAAGTGTCTTTGGTGGAGATTTGAAAGCTTATCAAGGGGTCGCTAGAAGTAAACAGAGGTTATAGAGATACTGGTCTATACTACATGGAGGGGAGGCCTGAAGCTACACAGGCCAACACTGTTAGAGACGGTGTATCCACATCTCTATGGTATATGAGGTTGAGTCACATTAGCCAGAAGGGCCTAGGATGTCTCATCAAGGAGAAGATTATATATGATCTATCTATGAATCCGTTAGAGAGATGCAACCACTATATGTCTGGAAAGCAGAATATAGTATCTTTCTAGAGCCACACTTCCACAAGAATATTCGAGCCACTAGAGCTCAAACACACTGATGTTTACGGACCACTGAAGATTCAGACAAGAGGAAGAACATCTTACTTTGTGATGTTCATTGATGATTATTTAATAAAACTTTGGGTCTACATTATTAAGACCAAATATGAGGTCCTCGACACCTTTTGGAGATTCCACGCTGAAATGGAAAGACAATCTGGGAGGAAACTGAAGTGCATCAGGTCCGATAATGGGAGAGAGTATATTGGTCCCTTTGATGAATAGTGTAAAGAGCAAGGGATCAGGCATGAAAAGACTCCGCCCAAGACACCGTGGCGGAATGGCGTAGCTGAAAGAATGAATATGATATTAATGGAGAGGATGAGGTGCTTGCTGTCTGAGTCAAAGCTACCTGACATGTTTTGGGGTGAGTCTTTATACACAGCTGCACATGTCATCAACCTATCTCCTAGCTATGCATTACAAGAGGATGTTCCTGATAAGGTCCGGTATGGGAAGGACCCTTCATATAATTACCTAAGGGTCTTTGGCTGTAGAGCCTTTATGCATGCCCATCAGGATGAAAGATCGAAGTTGGATTCCAAGACCAGACAATACATTTTTCTGGGATATGGACGTAGCGACGAGTTTGGCTATAGGTTCTTTGATCCACTTGAGAAGAAACTTGTATGCAGTCGTGATGCTGTATTTTGTGAGGATCAGACTATTGTTGATCCTAAGAAGATGAAGAAGGTCGACTCTCACACTGATACAGCGTCTCCTATGATTGGAAGTGATGATACTGAGGAGGCCGCAGAGCCTAAGCCGATACAGGGTACAGGGCCACTTCTAGATTATGAGGACGCCAATGATGATGAGCCTACAAAGGAAATCATTAATGATGTGCCTATACCAGCAGCTGAGCTCGCTCCACGGAGGTCTGATAGAGTCAAACACCCATCTTTGAGATACATTAATGAGTATATTTTCTTGACTAATGTGGGGGAGCCCGAGTACTTTGAAGAGGCAATATAGAGCTCGGAGAAGAAAGAATGAATGGTTGTTATGCAAGAGGCGATGTAGTCTCTGCATGAGAACCACACTTATGATTTAGTGAAATTACCTAAGCGCATGAAGGCTCTGAAGAATCAGTGGATTTTCAGAATAAAATAGGGAGACCCCTCAACATCACTCAAATACAAGGTCAGATTAGTGGTGAAGGGTTTCAGTCAAAAATAAGGAGTTGATTTTGATGAGATTGTCTTCCTGTTGTGAAGATGCCGTCTATTCGGGTTATTCTTGGCCTTGCTGTGAGGCTAGACCTGGAGATCGAATAGATGAATGTCAAGATTGCCTTTCTCATGATGATCTTGAGGAGGAGCTTTATATGGAACAACCTGAAGGTTTTAGGATGAAAGGGAAGGAGCGCCTAGTCTGTCGCTTGAAGAAGAGTTTGTATGGCTTGAAGCAGATCCCACAATAGTGGTATAAGAAGTTCGATGCTTTTATGGGGGAGATTGACTTCCGGAGGACCACCCATGATCACTGCATGTTTATAAAGCAGTATGCTCCAGAGGATTTTATTATCTTACTCCTCTATATTGATGACATACTGATAATTAGGACGAGCACTGTGCGTATTGCCGAGCTGAAATGACAGTTGAGCTCTACGTTTGCGAGGAAGGACTTGAGAGTTGCGAAGACCATACCATGGATGCATATTTGGAGAGATATATGCTCCAAATTACTTTCATTATCGCAAGAGAGAAATATCAGGAAGGTGTTACAGAGATTCAGTATGGATCAAGAAAAGAAGGTGAGCACGCTGCTTGCAACTCACTTCAGACTTACTGCTGACCAATGCCCAAGCATACCTGAGGAGAAAGAGGAGATGCAAAAGGTCCCTTATGCATCTCCAATTGGCAGTCTTATGTATGCGATGGTGTGCACCCGCCCTGATATAACACATGCGGTTGGCACTGTTATTAGGTTTCTCTCTAACCCCGGGAGAGAGCATTGGATCACTATAAAGTGGATTCTAAGATACCTACATGAGATGTCAGACTTGACATTAAAGTTTGGAGGTAGTGAGCCAGAGCTACTGGGCTACACTGATGCTGATATGGCTGGAGATTTGGACTCCAAAAGATCGACTTCTGGGTACCTGATCTTGTTTGCAGGGGGAGTTGTGTCGTGGAAGTCTAGATTATAGAAGTGTGTCGCACTATCTACTATGGAGATAGAGTTTATAGCAGTCGCTGAGGAAGAGGAAGAGCTTCTTTGGATGAAGCGTTTCATCAAGGAGTTGGGTTTCACTTAGGATCACTACACACTCCTATGCGATAGCCAGAGTGCAATTCATTTGGGGAAGAACCCCACCTTCCACTTGAGGTCCAAGCATATTGACACGCAGTATCATTGGATACGCGATACTTTAGAGCAGAAAGAGCTAGATTTGCAGAAGGTGCACGCGAATGACAATGAAACAAATATTCTTACAAAGACTGTGTCGAGAGGGAAGTTCGAGCACTGCGTAAGGATTGCCGACATGGCGGTTCCCTCAACGTAAAGGTAAATGGGGAGAATAAGTTGCTGGGTATAGTTCCCATCCTTTGTGGAGAAAATTGTTAACTTAAGTTTGGTATTGATGACCAAAGGTGGAGACATGTTTGGAGATTTCAAGGAAGATTGTCAGAAGGACAAGTTTCTTCACTTAGTCGAAAAGAAAGAGATTTGTTGAGATATTTTTCTCCTAAGTATGAAAGAGGCTAGCCATCTTTGACCATGCTTTTCAAGCATGTGTTTCATGACAAGTGTGAAAAGGGGAAGCCGCCTTTAACCTTTAAACCAACATATGCTCTTGAAGGAAACTTCTAGGAAAGTGGCCAAATGAAGCTTCATGGCATGTGCTTTTTACCGAGAGAAGCTTCATGGAAACTTCATCCACATGTCATTTGTAACAACCCCATCCGTTCATATGGTATATTCTAGAAGGTCCGGCCGGGGCCCCACAGTATATATCACAAAACAGGCGGTGAAGGTATAGGATGATACCAGAGTAGCGCATCGCACCAATCACAAAACATTCTAGCGGAAGCCTAGACTACAACTTGAACTCCTCATGAATGTCCAAACATAAAACTCCGCATTTTATACCATATAGGAATGTATTACAATACGTGAAAAGAGTTGGCCTTATGGCCTTACATGGCTTTCAAGCAGTGGCCTAAACAGATTGGTGCGCAGGCCGGCCATATAAAAGAAAACACACAACAACACAGATAGCCTTCGAGGGGTAGCAGCAGTAGCAGCAACAACATCAGGAACATCAACTTTTATGCGTCCCGCTCGGCTCTCCAGCACCTGTACAGGGACAATCCACCCAACGGTGGCAAACAAAAGCAACGGTCAGCATTCAGCTGACCAAATTATAACGACCCTACCCCTTCTCTCGGGGCAGCGGTATTCTTCCCTGCAGGCATATCAAATCACAAATATGGTAATATATATCATCAAAATGTGCTTTCACGCACACAAGCCATCACATCCGTTCGCCACCCGGCCCAACGGTCCGTGCACTCAGGGCACATTCTTGGTGTTCTGGCAAAGCTCTTGCCCACCACCGTCTTAGGGTCACAACCCAACGGTAAATCTCTTGAGCATTTTCTCCATGGCGTGCAGCCGGAGTTTTATAGTCTTCCTACACCGGGATGGCCCGTAGCCCCCCATTGTGTCATGGCGCGCAGGCCAAAGACTCTTGCTATGCGCTCCAATAGACCGCACCTTTTGGTCTCACGTCGGACGGACATAGCGCAGGTCGGATCCTCCACCCCCCGTTGCTCAAATCGCCTTGCCTTCTCCGAGTACAGCGTACTCATGGCTATCTCAAAAGGCGCGGGTCGGTCTCACCAATCCTGTTCTTGGCATTCAAGCCTGGGTATTTCTCTATACCCATTTTTAGCACAACAGCGGGTCTTTCCTGGGCCTCCCAGTACTTCCTGTGACTCTCTTCACAGGTGGACACCGCACAAGCACAAATGTCAGGGGTCTTTCCTGGCTATCATGCCAGTACTTCCTGTTACTCGCTTCACAGGTGGACACCCTACGACATCAAGAATCACAAAGGGCCTTTCCTGGTCACACCAATACTTCATGTGCCTCATTCACAGGTTGGACCCAAAAACATCACATGACTATTTTTCCTGGGCTACCACCCGAGTACTTCCTGCTACTCCTTTTCGCAGGCATAACCCGTAGACTCCTTAAACTATACGTTATCACGGAGTCTTCTCCGGTTCGTATGCAACATCACCAATCCAGACCAACCTGTACAGATGGGCTTCACACAGCATGCCTATTCCGTACTCTATTTCCGGATCTATATGCTAACAAAGGGGATTGCAAGCATCCACCCAAAGATTCCCAAAATCAGCCACCTCTTGGTGGGGGAAATCACAAGATATGTCAAAAGGAAGCCTTCACATGGCTAGGAAGAAAAGTTGTTACCCTTGACGATCGCTTTGGTGCCATGAACGCAAAACTAGCTTGCACGAAGCACAAGAGTTTTTCCTCCGCAACGCCGGCTTCGGATCTCTTGTCGGTAAACCGCAGCACCACCAGCAGCCCTTCCCCTTCTTCCTCCTTCTTCCTCTCTCTCTTTCTCTCCAACTTGAAGAAAGATCAAGGCCAAGTAAAATGAGAATAACTTCTCAGCTTTCGGCCTTTAGGAAAAGAGGAAAGAAGCTTCAGCCCTTGGATCTCAGCTGAAGGAATGGACGGCCACAAAACTGCCAGAAACGCTAAATTTGACCTGACACGGCCTGTGACACGGCCGTGTCCCAGGCCGTGTGCCTTAAGCGGTGGTCAACCGACCTATCCAAACCAGTGACACGCCCATGGAACACGCTCGTGTCATGGGCCGTGTCACCAACACGCCTTCAGACACGCCCGTGTCTGTGGCCGTGTGCCTGGGCGAAAAAAATACCAAAACATCCTGAGACTTCACACGGCCTGTGACACGCCCGTGTCCCAGGCCGTGTGCCCAGACACGGCACAAAGACACGCCCTGTTGAAATGCTTCGTCGGGATGAGTTCGTCGACCCGACTTGACACGCCCTGTGACACGCCCGTGTCACAGGCCGTGTGCAACTTCTCGACACTCGACACCCACGTCTCGACACTCATGTCTCGACACTCGACGATCGTCGAGTAAAAGTCGTCGAGCATACGACACGGCCTTGGACACGCTCGTGTCCTGGGCCGTGTGCCCCCTCTCGACACATCGTCAAGCGAAAAATCGTCGACACCAAGGCCGATTGTCGACACAACCTCGACACGCCCTGCGACACGCCCGTGTCGCAGGCCGTGTCCGCTGACACGCCCTGGGACACGCCTGTGTCCCATGCCGTGTCACCCAAAAATTTCCTGTTTCAGAAATTTGGACTGTTACAATCCTCCCCTCCTACAAGAAATTTCGTCCTCGAAATTCAGATACAGGAAAGGCAACAGTAACCAGCAAGAAAAATGTTACAACATGCAAAATGTTATGTTACAACATCCTCTTTACAGATACAAAAACAGCTCAGGGAACTCTTCTCGCATGGTTTGCTCTCGCTCCCATGACAGTTCTTCACGACCGCAATTGTCCCAGTGGACTTTCACCATGCCGACCGTCTTGTTCTGCAACTGTTTCTCGGCTCGATCTTCGATCTGAATGGGTCTAACTCTCGTTGTTAGCCCATACTCCACCGACACACGATCATCCGCGATCACTTGAGCTGGATCTTTCACGGCCTTCCGAAGCACCGAGATGTGAAATACATCATGTAATCCTCCCAAGTCTGCCGACAGAGCTAGCCGATAAGCTGCTTCGCCAACTCGCTCAACCACTTCAAAAGGACCCAAATATCTTGGACTCAACTTTTTCAATCGTCGAATCCTGGAGACACCTTTGAAAGGCTTGATCTTCAAGTAGACCCAATCACCAACCGCACACTCCACGTTCCGGTGCTTGGCGTTGTAGTACTTCGCTTGTCGAACTTGAGCAATAAGCAATCTCTCTCGAATAGTCCGGATGGTTGAGTTTGCTTCATCAACCTCATTTGGTTTAAAAACCCGAGCTTCGCCTGCTTCTACCCAAGCCAAGGGAGTACGACACTTCCTTCCATATAGAGCTTCATATGGTGCCATCCCAATGCTCGCCTGGTAGCTGTTATTATATGCAAACTCTACCATATAGAGATGATCTTCCCATCTCTTTCCGAAGTCAAGGGCGCACATTCGGAGCATGTCCTCCATTGTTCTGTTGGTACGTTCAGTTTGGCCATCCGTTTGGGGATGAAAGGCCGTACTGAAAGTCAACTTCGTGCCCAACAGTCGGTGAACTAGCCGCCAATCATTTGACGTGAATCGCCCATCTCGATCACTTACGATGCTCCGAGGAACACCGTGAAGCCGCACAATCTGGTCAACATTGTTGAAGCCAAATATGACCTCAACTGAAGTTCGAAGAAAAAGGGGTGCAGCCAAAACCTACTTCTCTCAAGTCTCAACCCTTAACTGGATTCAAAGGACCTAAGACTGACCCAATAGCCTCAGCAGGGAGGTCCCACCTCACACCCGGAAGATCTCTGAGAGCTTCCCCTCCAAAGCTAAAGCTGGGCTAGGAGCTCCTCAGAAAGCAATGAAATTTGAGAGACAATGATAGCCTGCTTTCTAAGGAGCCCTTATGGGTCTATTTATAGCATTTTGTTGTCCTGAATTTACTAAAAAGTCCCTAGTTGGTCTGCCAATAGCCAAAACCCGCTGTTTTTCTGAGGGTACTGGAGTAATTTCTCCTGAGGGCAATTTTGTCGTTCCACCCAGGCCCCGGTCCCCACTCAGCGAGAGCCCCGAGTCGAGAACCTTCTGTCATAGTCTGGCGGAAGCGGTCTCGCCTACCTATGGGCGAGAGTTTTCTTTAAGACGAGCTGGGGCTGGCGCAAGCGCTTGCGCATCGATCGCGCTCGCCAATCTGGGCTCGACGAACACGGGGCGCCTTGCGGCGAGAGCTCATATGTGGCGGGAGCTTATCGCTTAGCGCAAGCGCTCCCGCCTACCCGGGCGAGAACCTTTCCGGCTAGCCTGTCTGACCGTTTGTGCCTCCTGGTCTGGCTCAGCGAATATGGAGTTGTACACAATCCCCGCTCTTTTTGAGCTAGCTCTGCGCTCGAAAAGACACGTCCAACCCAAAAATATTCGCTGAGCATGTGTCAACATCAGGGAATCTTTCTGTGGGTCGTACGGTGCCTATAAATATGTGTGCTGATAGACTGCCATAATACTTCCCTCGAGTCGTCATTCTCCCCCTGAGCTCTCGCCTCCTCTCACTATGCCTTCCAAGCGTGCCGACAAACCGCTTCCGCAGGATCTGCAGGACCGCATTAACGCGGCACAGGCGCGAGCCAGGGCCAACAGCGCCCTGGTTGCTCCATGGCTAGCGAGACAATCGTCAGCTGCTGAGTCTTCTCTGCCTAAGAAGAAGAAGAAGAGGGCGAAGGTGGTTCAGCGGGACCTGCCCCGCGAGAACAGGAGCTCGCCTACCCCGACCCCTAGTCGTGCGGACGACCCCTCGCCGCGGAAGGTAAGCTCGATATGCCAATTATTGAAAACACCAGCTGCTCAGTAGTTGACGTGTTATCTCTCGCAGGAGACGGTTCCCGATGCTGCCGCATCCCCGCGAGTACCCTTGGATCCACCCTCTAGCCATCACGATGATCAACCGCGGGTTTCCGAGGTGGCCCCTCCACCTGACCCGGACACCGCTGGTAAAGGTTCCCCTCTCTCCCTTGACTTAAATCTTTAAATGCTGACCTGATTTCTCGCAGCGTCGGTTTCCGCACCACCAGATCTCGCCACCCGGGAGAGCGGGGCGAGAGCTGCGAATCAGTTTGCCCATGCGGTTGATTCCTCCCTACCGGCGGGAGGAAATACTGCAGAGATCTCCGTGCCTTTGTTAGACGCTAGCCCTCCTGCGGGAGAGGAGACCCGCTCCCCCGCTCCTGACCAAGCCGGGATCACCATTCGCAAAGTTTACCCCCCCCCCCCCCCCCGGAAAAGGAAAGCCAATCCACCTCCTCTTTGGAGCTGAGGGGGGGGGGGGGGGGGGGGGCTGGGCCTTCTCGCCTGCCGTCAACCGGGGGGCCTCGTCATTCTGAAGGTATATGGAAACTTTATCACAGCTATCCTTTAGCTCCTGCTAAAATGGGGACTCTTTTGACAGGGGACATGGGCTCGCGGCTTGAAGCTGAGGTAGAGGAAGAAGAAGAAGAAGAAGAAGAAAGAGAGGGAGAAGATGGCGAGAGCTCTCCCTTCCCTTCGTCTGACGAGATGGAGGAGATCCTGACTAATGCCGGGAGCGCGAAAAGATGGGGGAAGAAGGTCGCCGCCGTTCTGTCGAAGCTTATCCGGCGAGAACGGGTCCGCGACCTTGCGGCAAAAGAGTTCCGCCTGTCAGTGGAGAAGAGGCTAGATACCATGGAGCGGGATTACCTTATCGGCGAGATGGACCGGCCGGGGGGAGCTACCGCTGGGTCCTCACCCGAGAGGTGTATCGAGCGCATCCGGGATCTGTCCCGCCGGGTTGACCTGGGATGCAGCGTTCTGTCGTCCTACTTCAACCCGCAGGCGCCACCCCGGACCGAGCTGCGGGACCGAGGAAAATGGCGGTGGGAGCAAGGGAAATGGCGCTGGGAGCCATACTGATGCGCGAGACCTCCCCTACTCTTCCTCACGCCTTCCCTTCTCTGATGTACCCTTATTCACTTACTTAGAGTTGTAACTAATGATTCTGCACTTATCGCTTATTATTTTTTATCCCGTTTTCGCTCAGCGAGAGCAATAACTCGGCTTTTTAATACTTTCTATTATTGTATGCGTATGAGTTATTTTCCCGGGTCCTGGGGTGGCGAGAGCCACCCCGCTTCCGCCTACCCTGCCCGTCGCATGTCCTCTCGCGACGTTTGCGCTAGTCACTTAGTCAATCGGTCACTGTCAAACGCGGGCGGGAAAAACGAAGCACCGCCGACCAGTGGCGTGCCTGTTGTACCCCCGCCGCCTTTTTGAAAACAATCATCATTACCACGGTTTTATATAAATAGGAGGCTCACCTACCACATTCATTTCTCCGATTCCAGTCTATCTCCTCTCCGGTTGCTCTCGCGGTCTCTCCAATGCTCTCGCCCATCCCCGCCTTCTGCTTCCGTTCTCGTACCGCTCTCGCTCTCGCCGTTTTCTCGTAGTTCTCGCCTACAAACTTTATCGCGATGCCGGGCGGAGGCGAGGGATGTTCCAACTGCGTGGAAGCTTTCCAGAAGCATCTATTTCCTTCCTGCACTCTCACCGTTGATGAGTTCAACCTGATCAAGTC
The DNA here is from genome assembly GCA_039583875.1 of Platanthera guangdongensis. NCBI lineage: Eukaryota > Viridiplantae > Streptophyta > Magnoliopsida > Asparagales > Orchidaceae > Platanthera > Platanthera guangdongensis. Next base: position 120,237,738 of record CM077154.1, on the reverse strand, counting down.
TCAACATGTTCCCGCCAGCTTCACTGCGCGGAACCCGGGCAATCACGACAAGGTAAACTCCGCAGGGGAGGGGGAGCTCTCCATCCCCATCGAGCACTTCGAGGTGGGCTTCCGCCTCCCGCTGTGGCCGGAGATGCGACAGGCCCTCCGGTATTACGGGGTGGTTCCCGCTCAGCTAAACCCAAATTCCATGACGATTCTCGTGGCCTTCATATGTTATATGCGGTCCGAGAGGATCGAGTTTAGCTTGCCGATCTTCCGCAAGCTATTTACTTTCCGCGCGAAAGGAGGCGTGGTGTTCTTCTCCGGGCAACTGCTGAAGACAATCGGTCTCGCCAACAAGCACCATCACTGGGGCGAGAGGTTCATCTACGTTTCTGGTGACTTCGGGAACGTACCCCTTGCCCCCATCCAATACGAGGATGCCGCCTACAATCCTCCCTCCTTGGGCTCGCGCGAGAGCGCCCTCCTTGAGTTCTTCGGAACCAAGGACTTCGACGTCCTCTACCTCCGGCGAGACGTCGATTCTCTCTCCCCTGTACTTCTGGGAGAAGGTAGAGTCTCGCCTTTATCTGTCTTTTCCTTGCCTTTTCCAAGGTCAGAACTTATTGTTATTGTTTTCGCAGGAGAGCGCGAGATCCCCCTACGCTAGCCTTTCGACGAGGCTCGCGCCGGAGGGAGTCAACCTCCTAAAGACCCGCTGGCTCTTGCGAAAGCCGCTGCGCAAGCTTACCGAAAAGAGTCGGGCCCTCCCCCTTCAAGCAGTGCCGTGAAGCGAAAGCCCGGTGCCCCCGTGCCTCAATCAATCAAGAGACCCAAGACAACGGATACCGAGAAGGGCAAGGCTGTTGTGGTGCCGCCCACCCAACCTCTCCCCGCAGGCCGTTCCTTTGAGGAGGTCTTGCAGGCCGTTAGCAAGATTGCCGCCTCCAGGGGCGGCCCCGAGACCCCTGCCGAGAACCCTCAGGCCCCTGGTGCCGCAGAGAGCGAGGGTGCCGCCGCCGGGACCTCCGGCCAGCCCCTGTCTGAAGAGGTGCCGCGGGGCCATCGCAACTTCGGTCTCGGCATGAGGTGCCTGGACGCGGAAAACAAGCCGCTGCTGCAGTGGGATCCTGACGCTAACAAGGTCTCGATCTCGTCCCTCTTGCCAAGCTGGGCAGAGCGAGACGAGGTCACCAGCGAGGCTTTCGCCATAGGCTATTGCCTCTACAGCCGGGAGGACGCTAGCGTCTACGACAGGATGTCGACCCGGCTGCTGGCCTACGACTCCACTCGCGCCCTGATGCGTGGGCTGGAGCTTGCGCACATGTGTGCCCGCCGGAGCATCACGATAGACCGCAACTTTCAGGACATGTTCAAGGCCAGGGACGATGCGTTGGCCCAGGCGGCCTCTCTGGCTAAGGAGCTGGCCGAGGCCCAGCAACTGTTATCCTCGCGCCAAGCGGAAGGGGTAAGCGAGACCTTTCATAATCACTTGTTCTCGCCACCTTAACTCTTCTTTTATGCTAACCTTCCGCCGTTCAGGATTCCGCCCAAGCCGCACTTCGCGAGGAGCTGTCCCAAGCCCGATACGACAACATTCTCCTGCGGGAGCAGATCGCGCGTCTCGAGGCGAGTGCGGCCCCTCCGTTGGACGAGAGATTGAAGAGCCAGTATTACTCGGCTTATGATATCGACAAGCTGTTCCAGGGGAACGCACAAGCTACAGTAAAGTTAACGCTGGAGACGCTGCGAGACATCAACTGCTGGGACGGGAGGGGCAAAGACATCACTGCTCAACAGCTAGTTCCATGGCTTTTCGAGCCCATTCCAAAGCCCCCGAGCGCCCCTGATACCCCACCCTCGGATGTCCTGAAGTCCCTTGCGGCGGGTGGCGAGACCTCCGGGGGGAGCTCCGGCGAGAGCTCCAGCGGGAGCTCGGAGGGGTATAGCTTGTCTCCATGAGGGGCCCCCTCTTCTTTTCCTTTCCGCCTCTGCTTTTTCCTTCCGCCTTAATGTAAAACGCGAGACGTTACCAGTTTGTTCTTTTAATATATTTAATGCAAATGTTTATTGTAAATATCTCGCTCTGTTATTGTGAATGTGCCCGATTTAATTGTTGTGGTCGGATTTTGTCTGCGCGTGCTTCCGCCGAGGCCCTTGGTCGTCTTAAGATAGCCTGCCCTAGTGATGGATCAGCGGGATCCTGCACGAATCTTTAGGCGGGAACCTGCTGCAAACTGCCAGACGGAAGCGTGGCTCACGAACCCTTGGGACGGAACCGTGCTCTTTAGCCTGCGTGAATCCCTTTAGGCCAGTCGCCTAACGATCCCGCTCGTTTGTTCGAAAATATTAAGAGTCTTCTTGGCGAAAGCGCCTTCACTGTGAGATCTCTTTGGCGGGAACTTCCCAGCCGAGATCTATCCCTGCCGAGACCTTTCCTATCTTTTTCATTTTGCCTTCCCAATGTGCCTCCCGCCTTGTCCAAACTAAGCCAACCAAACCAAACCTATCCCCCACAGGCGAGCCTTCGGACCTGCCAGCTAGATGAGAGCCTGCGCAGCGGGTCTACCTGGGGCCGAGCCGAACTCGGGGTGCCGATGAAGATCTCAAACCAACCAAACCTATCCCCCACAGGCGAGCCTTCGGACCTGCCAGCTAGATGAGAGCCTGCGCAGCGGGTCTACCTGGGGCCGAGCCGAGCTCGGGGTGCCGATGAAGATCTCAAACCAACCAAACCTATCCCCCACAGGCGAGCCTTCGGACCTGCCAGCTAGATGAGAGCCTGCGCAGCGGGTCTACCTGGGGCCGAGCCGAGCTTGGGGTGCCGATGAAGATCTCAAACCAACCAAACCTATCCCCCACATGCGAGCCTTCGGACCTGCCAGCTAGATGAGAGCCTGCGCAGCGGGTCTACCTGGGGCCGAGCCGAGCTCGGGGTGCCGATGAAGATTTCAAACCAACCAAACCTATCCCCCACAAGCGAGCCTTCAGACCTGCCAGCTAGATGAGAGCCTGCGCAGCGGGTCTACCTGGGGCCGAGGCGAGCTCGGGGTGCCGATGAAGATCTCAAACCAACCAAACCTATCCCCCACAGGCGAGCCTTCGGACCTGCCAGTTGATGAGAGCCTGCGCAGCGGGTCTACCTGGGGCCGAGCCGAGCTCGGGGTGCCGATGAAGACCTCAAACCAACCAAACCTATCCCCCACAGGCGAGCCTTCGGACCTACCAGCTAGATGAGAGCCTGCGCAGCGGGTCTACCTGGGGCCGAGCCGAGCTCGGGGTACCGATGAAGACCTCAAACCAACCAAACCTATCCCCCACAGGCGAGCCTTCGGACCTGTCAGCTAAATGAGAGCCTGCGCAGCAGGTCTACCTGGGGCCGAGCCGAGCTCGGGGTGCCGATGAAGACCTCAAACCAACCAAACCTATCCCCCACAGGCGAGCCTTCGGACCTGCCAGCTAGATGAGAGCCTGCGCAGCGGATCTACCTGGGGCCGAGCCGAGCTCGGGGTGCCGATGAAGACCTCAAACCAAACAAACCTATCCCCCACAGGCGAGCCTTCGGACCTGCCAGCTAGATGAGAGCCTGCGCAGCGGGTCTACCTGGGGCCGAGCCGAGCTCGGGGTGTCGATGAAGATCTTAAACCAACCAAACCTATCCCCCACAGGCGAGCCTTCGGACCTGCCAACTAGATGAGAGCCTGCGCAGCGGGTCTACCTGGGGCAGAGCCGAGCTCGGGGTATCACCAAACACACGATTACGTTATGTTATAAAAAATTTGACAATGGTCAAGAGAAAATCTATCGATATACAAGTTTATTTTTGAGATACATGATTACATCCTTCCCCCTTCACGGGTAGAAGCGTTTCAGGTCGTCACCGCTCCAGGTGTGGCTTAGGGCCCTCCCTTCCACGTCCTGGAGGTAGTATCCTCCCGATCCGAGAACTTCCTTCACTATGTATGGACCTTCCCAGTTCGGGTGGAGCTTGCCCACGGGAGCCGACCTTCCTGCTGCGTCGACCTTTTTCAGCACCAGATCCCCCTTTGCAAACTGTTTGACCCTGACATGCTTATCAAAATGCTTGGCCATCCGTCGCTTGATCTCTTCTTGCCTGATAGCCGCCACGTCTCGCAGTTCCTCCACCATATCTAACGAGAGGCGCTGCCCCTCCTCATTCTCCACCCTCCAAGCCTCGTCTCCTTCGCCCGCGGCGGTGACTCACGGGGACTGGACCTCGAACTCCACTGGTAGGACGGCCTCACACCCATGAGAGAGCTTGAAGGGGGTCTCACCGGTGGCCGTGTTCGGAGTCGTTCGTAGGGCCCACAGGACCGAGGGGAGCTGTTCCACCCAATTCCCCTTTAGGTTCTCCACTTTTTTCTTTAGTAGGTTCACAATGATTTTGTTTGCTGCCTCCACCTGACCATTACTCCGGGGGTGGTGGACGGAGGCAAACCGGAGGTCTATCCCTAGTTGGGTGCAGAAGCTGATGAACTTCTCGCTGGCAAACTGGGGGCCGTTATCAGTCACTATGGCTTGGGGCAACCCATGTCTGCAAATAATCTCCCCCCAGACGAAGTTCCTTATGACCTGCGAGGTGACCTTGGCTAAGGCTTTGACCTCTAGCCACTTCGAGAAATAATCAACCATGACCAAGAGGAATCTCCTCTGGCCACTAGCCGGAGGAAAGGGCCCAACTAAGTCCATTCCCCATATAGCGAATGGCCACGGTGCCGTGATACTCCGGAGCCTCTGAGCTGCCAAGAGCTGAAGGGGGGCGTAGAGCTGACATTTTTGACACCTTCTGGCAAACTCCATGACATCCTTCCTTAGGGTGGGCCAGAAGTACCCCTGCCTGACCACCCTTGCCTCCAACGTCCTTCCTCCCGAGTGACTGCCGCACTCGCCCGAGTGCACCTCCCTCAATATCTTCGGGATCTCTTCTTCGGTCACACATCTTGCTAGGAGCCCTGACAACATCTTACGATGCAGGCCCCCCTCCATCATTAAGTAGTGAGCTGCTTTGCGCTTGAAGCTTCTCCCAACCTTGGTCCCTTCAGGAAGTTCACCGGTGGTTAGGAAGGTCACAAATGGATCCACCCACGAGGGTTGCCGGTCCACCACTATCAACTCTCCTTCCTCGATAGCCGGTCGGAATAGCTCCGTCATGGTTCCTCCCCCCCCCCCCCCCGAGGTCCGAACTTGGCTAATCGATCGGCGGCTACGCTTTCTTCCCTTGGAACATGTTGAATCGAGAATGACCGGAATCCTCCGATGATCGCCCTTACCTTGGAGAGGTATTTGATGAGGGTAGGCTCCCGAGCTTCAAACTCTCCCCGAATCTGCGATGCTACTACCTTTGAATCAGTGAAAGCTTCCACATCCCGAATCTCCAGCTCCTTTGCCAAGCGGAGGCCGGCGATCATGGCCTCATACTCCGCTTTATTGTTGGTCACGGGGAAATGTAAAATGACCACTTGCTCTATGGTTACCCCCTGAGGATTTGTCAATACCACCCCTGCCCCGAGGGAGTGCCTTCCCGAGGCCCCATCAACCACCAACTTCCATGCTTCTCGAGGTTGCTGCTCTCCCCCCTCGACTTCAATGATGTAGTCTGCTAGGAAGTCAGCCACTGCCTGTGCTTTGATGGAGAGCCTTGGGACAAAGGAGATGTCGAACTCGCTTAGCTCAATGGACCATTTAGCCAGTCTCCCCGAGTGCTCCACTCCTTCGAAGATCTTGCGAAGAGGGTGGTCGGTGACCATCCTAATCGAATGCGCTTGAAAGTACGGCCAGAGTTTCCTTGCTGAGATGATCAAGGCGTAAGCAAGCTTTTCCAGAATGGGGTAGCGAAGCTCTGTTTTCCTCAATATCCGGCTGACGTAGTAGATGGGCAGCTGCTTCTTTCCTTCTTCCCTCACTAGGACGGAGCTCACCGCCTCCGCTCCTACTCCGAGGTACAAGGTCAGGTCCTCTCCTTCCTTTGGGCTCTGAAGGAGAGGAGCCTGAGAGAGTTGTCTTTTCAGCCCTTGGAAGGCCTCTTCGCACTCGGCTGTCCATTCGAACCTTTGATTCCCCCGAAGCACCTTAAAGAATGAAGAACACTTGTCTCCTGCCCTAGAGAGGAACCTGCTTAGCCCAGCCAGCTTGCCTGTCAAGCGCTGGACCTCCTTGGCATCGCGAGGTGACTCCAAATCCAGGATGGCCTTGACCTTATCCGGGTTGGGCTCCACCCCCGCCGGAGTCAGGAGATGCCCGAGGAACTTCCCGCGGCTGGCCCCAAAGACACACTTCAAGGGATTCAGCCTCATTTTGAACCTTCTCAGGGTGGCGAATGTTTCCTCCAGATCTTGCAGGTGCGAAACCATGCACTTGCTTTTGATCATTAGGTCGTCGACGTAGACTTCCAAGTTTCTCCCCCTCTGCTCCCGGAAGACTCGATCCATCATGCGCTGATAGGTAGCCCTTGCATTCTTTAACCCAAAGGGCATCATCTTGTAACTGAAGCATCCCTCCCTCGTGATGAAGGAAACATCCTTAGTGTCAGGAGGGTGCATCCGGATCTGGTGATAACCTGAAAAAGCATCTAAAAAGCTCATGACAGAAAAACCGATGGCTGAATCAACCATCGTGTCGATCCGAGGCAGGGGGTAGCAATCCTTAGGGCATGATTTATTCAACAAAGAAAAGTCAATACACATTCTCCATTTACCACCTCCCTTCTTTACCATTACCACATTGGAGATCCAGCCTGGATACTGGATCTCTGAGATGAAGCCCGCCTCCAGGAGCTTCTTGACCTCCTCGCGAATGGGCTCCTCCAGCTTGGTGGCGATGGCTCTCATCTTTTGACGGATGGGGCGAATGCGAGGGTCCAAGTTCAGGCGATGGCATGCTACGTCGGCGTCGATGCCCGGCATGTCCGCCGCGCTCCAAGCGAAGATGTCGACGTTGCTTTGGATGCAAGCCCGCACCTGCTCCAGGGCCTCGGGACTCAAGCCCCCGCTGACCCGCACCCTTTGTATTTTCCCTGCACTGGTGAAGACCTCCATATCCACCACTTCTTCAGCCGGCTCCAGCCGCGACTGCTCCCAACCGGTCCTTGCCTCTTCCTCCAGCTCCAGCTCTCCTCTTTCTCCCTCCTCCTCAATCTCCATCGCTTCTACCCGCCCCTCCTGCTGCTGCTCGACTCCTACGCCCCTCGGGGCCTCTCCCTCGACTTCTTCTGCCGCTTGCCCCTCTACTTCTAATGCCCCTTCCGGGCTCTCCTGCTCCCCGTCCCCCCGGACCACCTGCTCATCTCCTTGCAGCTTCTCAGTCTCCTCTTCTCTGACTTCCTCCCCAGCTATCCCTCTTGCCTCCTCTAGGACCATCTCCTCTTCCTCAACAACCTCCTCTAGGGCCGCCATCTCTATCTCCAACTCTTCTACCTCCGCCATCCATGAAATGGTGTTGACTGCTGTAACGTAACATTGCCTTGCCACCTTCGGGTCCCCTCTTACCCTGACCTGCACCCCCCCATTGTTGAACTTGAGGCACTGATGGAACGAGGAGGGGACGCAGCGAAAGGCGCTGATGAGGGGGCGCCCGAAGATGGCATTATAACTGCTCGGGGCGTCCACGATCACGAACCTATAGTTCCGCGACACGCCCCCAACCTTACGTGTAACCCTACTCCTCCTTCTACCTCTTTCCTCTCTCCGGAGAACCCGAACAGAGGTCCATCCAACGCCAAGACCCTCTTCCCTTCAACCCTCATCTCGTCAAAGGCCTTCTTGAAGATGACATTTACCGAGCTCCCGTTATCCACCAGTATCCTCGAGACCGTATAATTTTCCACCGCCGTCTGGATCACCAGGGCGTCACAGAAAGTGTAACGCCCCCTATCCGTCGCATAACATATAGCAGTAGGTCCGGCCGGGGCCTGACGCCATATACCACAGACAGACCGGGTGGTTACTTATGGAAACCATCCAACCAATCTCAACGTCCTACACAGAGCATTCTAGCGGAAGCAGTTTATAAAAGTTGTAAACAAAGAACCCAGCATTAGAGCATGAATGTCCACTAGTACAAAACAGGAATGTTATTACAAAATACTCAAAACAAGCCTTAAGGCCTTACAAAATGTTTCACTTGAATATTACATGATTTACAAACCACGGCACGCAGGCCGGTCATACATGAATAAAGCAATAAACATTTCCATTTGGGCCTTCGAGGGCCGGCTTCGCAAAAAGGGCTTTAGCCCGCTATTGACCGCTTGGTCCAGCTGCACCTGCAAGCAACAAACCACCGCACGGTGGCAAAACAAGGCAACGGTCAGCAATGCTGACCAAATTATAACGATCCCGCCCCCAACTCGGGGCGGCGTTGCTCCTTCCCTGCATTTCATTAGCATAAGCGAGCAATGTATATATCCATAGCCATTTTATCACAGACGTTGGCTCGCACGGCCACACGTCCCGTCACTCAGGGCACATTCTCGGTGAACCGGTCGATGTCACGTCAATTAAAGTCATTAACATTCCGGACTCACCACCGCCACTTAGACGGCCAAACCTATGAGCAATTTGTCTTCCTGGCCTGGGTCACGACAATTTAAGCCATTAACCGCCGAAGACCCTACTCTATGCCAACAGTAAGTGCCACGTGCCTTTAGGTCTCTTTAACCGAACGACATAGAACGGGTACGGTTCCATCTAACCCGTGCTCACATCACAACGACAATTTAAGCCATTTGCGCGGGTCAAACTTCCACCGAGTCCCATTTCCATCACAAGTCACATAACCCCGTTATGTTCAAGTTGGCTCTCAAGCCACCAAGTTGGCAAGATCTCGTATCCGCCCAGTTTTCCGGGTGCACCTTTGGGTTAGTCCCCAAGGCTCCATGCTGCAATCTACCGCGTAGAAAACCCGAAAAACAACCAATAGCACGGAGTCTTCTCCGGCCTTATGCAATGCAACATCACCGATCCAGACTAACATGTCCGGGCAGGCTTCACTGAAAGATATGGTACCTAAACACCTAGAGGGGGGGGGGGGTGAATAGGTGACTTAAACCTTTTTGAAGCTTTGTTGGCAGCAACACAGTTATCTCACAGATTTCTACAGCTAACAGCAATAACAAAATATAAACTGCTAATCCACAGCACAGCACAACACAGCACAGCAGACACACAAATATATAGTGGTTCCCCAATCTTTGGGTACATCCACTTTCCCCCTTCGCCTATCTAGCAGTGTACTAGATTCGGCCAAACTTCTCCACTATCTCAGAACCCAACTAGGTTCCTACACCTCAGGCCCAAAGCCTTACACTCAGCCACCAAGGCCTACACTCAGCCACCCAGGCCTACACTCAGCCAATTAAGGCCTACACTCAGAGCTCTTTAACTCCTACACTCAGGCAACCAAGCCCTACCCTCAGCCTTTATAATATAGGCTTACAATTCACTCAGATCCAATGGATCCTACAAGTTAAAATTGAATTACAATAACTAACTCTACAACTCAGAAAATAAGAGAGAAGTTGAGAGTTTCTTGAAGAGTTCTTGGAAGAACTCAGCTAGATCCAAACTGACTTAGCTTCCTTCAAAGCTTCTTGAGTAGAACTGAATTAGTCTGAATCCTCTGCAGTTGATCCTTGACCTATGCTTCTTGAGATCCAGATGATTCTGAATCCTTCTTCTCAGCCTTAGTTCCAAAGACTGATTTCTTGATTGGAGCTCTCTCTCTCCAACTTCTTAGATCTGCAGTTGGACTGCCAGATCTTCTTGTGTTGATACTCTGTGTACCACTTTTCTGATTACTTGATTAATCTGATCAATTACTTCAAATAGCTTCAACAACTTCTTATTAACACCTTATCAACAACAACAATTTCTGTAAACAGTCTGTGCCTATTTATAGGACTTCTTCATGGTAACCGGCTGGTCCGGTTCATAACTGACTTCTGACATCTCTGACAAGTGCTGTAAACTGGCTGGAACGGCAGCTGTCATGTCATCCAGTCAATTCTTGAAATTCTCTAACTGTCAGATAGTGTCGAGACTTTCTATTCTTAAGTGTCGACACTTATAGACCAAGTGTCGACACATGTTGTGTAAGTGTCGACACAAGTCTACAAGGTGTCGACACAACTCCTTGTATGTCTCGACACAGATTCTTCTTCAAGTGTCGACACTGAAATTAAGTGTCGACACAAGTACTTGATCTTCTGTAACTTGTTGAATTCTTCTAAGTGTCGACACATCTCCTTTGTGTCGACACATCTTCATGTGTTGAAACTGTCAAGTGTCGACACTGCTTCTTGGTGTCGACACAAGTCTTCAATTTTGTTTCTTCAGCTGAGTGTCGACACATTCCCTTAGTGTCGACACTTGTACTTAGAATTTTTGTAAACTTTTCTGTTCTTTGCTAAGTGTCGACACAGCTCCTTGTGTCGACACTTTCTTCAGGTGTAGAGTCTTCAACTAAGTGTCGACACATTGTGCTGGGTGTCGACACTTTCTTCAAGTGTTGACTCTTCTGGTTGTGTGTCGACACATTGTGCTGAGTGTCGACACATACTTCAAGTGTTGACTCCTTTGAGTGTGTGTCGACACATTGTGCTGAGTGTCGACACATTCTTCATATGTTGACTCTGCTGATTGAGTGTCGACACATTGTGTTGAGTGTCGACACTTGTCCTTAGTCTCTGCAGAATTTTGCTGAGTGTCGACACAACTCCAAGTGTCGACACTTTCTGATGTAGACTCAGCTCTTCTAGGTGTCGACACTTCTGTTAAGTGTCGACACAGCTTTTCTGCATTCTTCTTCACTGAGTGTCGACACAGCTCCAAGTGTCGACACTTTCTGTCTGGTGTCGAGTCTTCACCTCAGGTGTCGAAACAATGACTCCAAGTGTCGACACTGCTTGTCTGGGTGTCGACACAAGCTTTCTCAAGTGTCGACACTTTCCCTCTGGGTGTCGACACATGGACTTAGAAACTTTTAGCTTCAGTCCAGTGAAAACCTAACCTGCACAAGTAACTCAAACAAACATCAAATACATTAAGATGTATATCATTGAGTTAGGTGAGGCTTCTTCAAATCAGGTACATTTGACCAATGTACCCAACAATCTCCCCCTATTTGGAGAAGTCATAACCCTTAGTCAATGATATACACCACTCATAATTAAAAATTATAAAATGATGTAAAACAGGTATATGTCAACATGGTAAACTAAAACATGTAATAAAGCACACATTTATACTCATTAAACATTGCAGAACAAACAAGAAATAGACACATGCTTCTGAACAATCATGAGATATATTTATCAAAAATTGTTCTAACATTGTTTTAATACATTTCAATTGTTTTACAAAAATATTTCATATGTAAAAGATTACAACAATGTTTCTTAGTCTAATCTTAGTCTAATTCTGATCAGGTTCTTTTATAACTATTCCTTTCCCAGCTTGTACTTTGGCCTTTACAGCAGCAGCAGCAGCAGGCTCAGCATCAGCAGTCTTCTTTCCTTTGAGATCTTGCTTATCAGCCTTGATCTTTTGTGTCTCAAAGTAATGATAGGGCTTAGGAAAGTACTTGCTAGGCTCCACAGCTGTAGGAGGTAGCTTTCCTAACTTAGCCTTCCTTCTATGCTGGATAATGGCTTCCTGCCTAATCTCATGCTTCCTCCATTCTGCTTCTGAAAACCATTTGTTCCTTTCATGAGCATTGTCCTTGGCTGCTTTCCAGGCTGTGAGAATGATGTTCCTAGAAGTATGGCTCCACTGTTCAAAATCTGGCTTCTGCTCAGCTAGTTCCCTAAACTTCTTCTTTGACAGCCTTGTCTCTTCTTCCTTGTCCAAAGCCTCTTGCATAGCTGCTGTAACAGGTTGAACAACCTTTTCCAGAACAACTTTGGACTCTCCAGCTGGGGGGCTATACATTGTGCTTACTTCTGCATGAACCATGTCAAAATCTGGAGGTGGATAAATCACCTGAGCTACTTCCTGTTGCTCACCTCCAAGATATGCACTTTGAATGCCAGATTCAGCAACATTATCATCATCACACAGGGGAGGATAGCCCAGTGTAGCTCTGATGGAGTTAGATATCCATTTGGCATGGTCAGAGCTAGCAACATTATCATCATCACCCTCTCCCCCTTTATGACTTCTTGTGCAACATGGTCTCTCACATCATCCTTTTGGAATCTGATCTGACTGTCCAAGTACCTGATGCCATCCTTAAAGTAAGGTCTAAGCTTGGTAAGTTGTTCAGAAATGACCTTCTGTGAATCCTTGATTGCAGTCTTGACAGCAGCAATTTCATCTTGAAAAGCTTTATCAAATTCAGCCTTTGCAGCAGCAGATGATGTTGAAGGTTCAGCAGTCTTATTCTTTAGTTCAGTGACTATAGTATTGTGAGAAACTGTCAGATTGTCATTCATCCTTAGTTGATTTTCCAGCACATAGCCCTGCTTCAATGCTATATCATCTATTTTTTCCTTTATCTTCTCTTGATGTGTTACCAGAAACACCACTGCATTTCCACCCTTGTGGAAGCATTCATTCATCTCCTTTTTATTAAGGTTCATTTCAAACCTTATTGACTTGATGTCCTGTGCCAGATCAAATTGTAGGGTCTTGTGCCCTTCATCAACATAAGTCTCTATAGTCTTCCTTTGCTCATCCAGCTTGATTTGCAGGGCTACCATTAAGGCACTGTAATCAGGAGATGGAGCTGGTGTGACTAAGGATTGTTGAGCAACAGTTTGTAGAGCCTTCTTGTAGCTCTGACTTCTTCTCTTGAATACAAAGAGTTTCTTCTTTTTAGCTTGTTCAGTCTCATCTTCCTCAGACTCTGAAGTACTGGCTATATTCACCCTGTCCTTAGGGCTTGATGGTTGGTCAGCTGGCACATCAAGTGCTTTCTCACTTTCTTGCCTTATAGGCTCTTCCTGAACTTGCAGTGTCTCCCCCTCAGCAGCAGCACCCTTCTCTTCAGCAGCAGCATGCTTGTCCATGTCAAAATCCTCTTGATCTAAATTAAGAAATAGATCTTCCATTGTGTATTCAGCTGGAGAATGTGCAGGAGAAGTACTGGGTTCATCAACTACTTTATCTGGAACCACTTCTAGTACTACTGATGTGTCTTGGAGAACAACATCTGGTTCTTGATTTGCTTGCTGAGTTTGCTGATGGACATCAGACAAATCAGAATCTATTACAGAAAAGTCTAAAGTATTGAGGTCAGAAAGTACCTCTTGGATAATGATTGTAGCTTGCTCACTCTCCAGTGTAGAGGGTTGTTCTACAGCTGGAGGCTCCCCCTGGCTTGGATCCTTATGCATGGGGCTAGCTGTAGGCAGCTCCCCCTGGATTTCAGCTGTCTCTAGAGGAGCAGGAGACTTCTCTGCAGCCACTTCTACTTGACTATCAGGAGTGAAAACAACTTGTTCTTCACTACCTGAACTGCTGGAGGACTCCTGTGTCACAGGAGCTATCTTCCTTTTCTTCTTTGGAGGTGAATCTTTCTTAGGAACTTGCTTCTCTGGGGAAGGCATGTCCTTTGACATCACTCTTTCCCACCTGGAAAATATCCTTTGATCCATCCTTCTCATGTGATTGATTTTGCTACCAGCAGCATTGCTCATTACCTCTGGTATTGTACCAGCCAGGTAGAGACTTAGTATTCTGCCCAGATTGGGCTTCTTCAGACTCTCCTTAATTTTTTCATACACAACCATTGACCAGTCTGTTTTTAGGTTGAAGATAATTCTGGTCATGATTTCAAACATGGAGGCAGACACCCTGTCATGTCCTCCAGTCTTGCTGAGTAGAACTTTGCCTACAATTTCAGACAGAAAGTTTCCTTGGTTATTCATTCCTTTCCTGTTGAATACAGATCCTATCTTCATCTTAGGATCTAGACCACACCAGGTAAGTGCTTCCCTGGTCTTAGATGTAGTCACTTCCTCTTCTGCTTGAATTTTAGGTAGCTGAAATACCTTTCTCAGAGTTTTGGGTGAAATCTTGACCTTGGTTCCATGCACTCTTGATTTGATTCTGTAACCTGAGTCATCTACAGAGGCTCCAGTAAGGAATTCAAGAACTTCCTTCTTCCATATTTTGGTTGGTTCTGAAACCAAGTACTCCAATCCAGAATCAGTGACTAGGGTTACCACCGATTTGATTTCTTGATCGCCATCGTCGAACGCGCCACGAACCATTTCATAGCCTTCATTGACGTTCTCCTCGAGCTTGGGAGCCATTAGGGTTTGTAGAATTAGTCTTTAGGAAAGAGAAATGTCGACACAGGGTTTGGTCTCGAAACTCTGAAAGCGTGTCGACACACAAAGACAGAATCCTATTTATACCTTTCTGGTTTGAAGACGAACAGGCGGGATGGATTACTGAAGATGTGTCGACACTGGCAATAAGTGTCGACACTGACTTATAATGTCTCGACACTCATGTGTCGACACAAGTTTAGTCAACAGATTTTATGTGTCGACACTTGGTTATGTGTCGACACCACACTACTCGACATGTAGTCGAGACGTTACTTAGAAAATTCTGAGTAAAACTTAAGTGTCGACACCTCATTGGATGTGTCGACACCAACTCGACATGTGTCGACACTAACATTCTGAAGTGTCGACACCAACTTCCTAGATGTGTCGACACCATTTTCCTGAAGTGTCGACACTTACTATTCTGTGTCGACATAGACTTGTCTATGTGTCGACACCTTTTTACTTAGCCAATTTTTAGTTCTGTAAACTTAGTCTAAGTTTATCATACCTAGTTCAATTTTGAACCTATTGAACTTAGCTTCTTCTAAGGGCTTAGTAAACATATCAGCTATCTGATTATCAGTTCTAACATATTCAAGTGCAATATCATTTCTTTCTACATGCTCCCTAAGAAAGTGATATTTAATCTCAATATGTTTAGTTCTACTATGTGATACAGGATTATTAGCTATTGAAATAGCACTTGTAGAATCACAGAAAAGTGGAGTTCTACTTACCTGAAATCCATAGTCTTCTAGCTGATGTTGAATCCACAGAAGTTGAGCACAGCAACTTCCTGCAGCTACATATTCTGACTCAGCTGTGGAGATAGCCACACTGGTTTGCTTCTTACTACTCCATGAAATGAGTCTTCCACCTAGGAATTGACAGGATCCAGTAGTGCTCTTTCTATCTTCTTTGCATCCTGCAAAGTCTGCATCTGAATAGCCTGTTAGATCAAAATCTCCATTCCTAGGGTACCAGAGGCCTAGATAAGGTGTGCCCTTTAGATATCTCAATATTCTTTTGACTGCAGTCAAGTGAGACTCTTTAGGGCAGGCTTGATACCTGGCACAAACACATGTAGCATACATGATGTCTGGTCTACTTGCAGTCAAGTATAGTAGGGAGCCAACTATCCCTCTATACAAGGTTTCATCTACAGGTTTCCCTGCATCATCCTTGCTAAGAGACATACTTGACCCCATAGGAGTCTTCATGGTGCTGGATGAATCCATACCATACTTCCTTATGAGTTCTAGGGTGAACTTGGACTGACATATGGATAGACCACTTTCAGTCTGTTTAACTTGGAGACCCAAGAAAAACTTCAGTTCTCCCATACTACTCATCTCAAATTGACTTTGCATAAGCTTTGCAAACTTTTTGCAAAGGCTACTTTCAGTAGACCCAAATATAATGTCATCTACATATATTTGGACTAGTATGACTTTGCCTCTAGATTCCCTAAGGAATAGAGTCTTATCTATTTTCCCCCTTGTGAACTTGTTCTCAATGAGGAAACTAGATAGGGTTTCATACCAAGCTCTAGGAGCTTGCTTTAACCCATACAATGCTTTCCTAAGTCTATAGACATAATGAGGTTGAGTTGGATCAACAAAACCTGATGGCTGCTCCACATAGACTTCTTCTTTCAAATTACCATTTAGGAATGCTGACTTGACATCCATTTGGTATACCTTGAATCTTTGATAGGTTGCATAGGCCAAGAACATCCTTATGGCCTCCAGTCTGGCTACTGGGGCAAAGGTTTGATCAAAATCAATACCTTCTTCTTGCCTATATCCTTTTGCAACCAGTCTTGCTTTATTCTTAATGATGACCCCTTGTTCATCTAACTTATTTCTGTAGATCCACTTTGTTCCTATCACATTGTGATCTTTAGGTTTAGGAACCAGTTCCCAAACCTTGCACCTTTTGAACTGATTGAGTTCTTCCTGCATTGCTTCAGTCCACTGTGGATCTTGTATAGCTTCTTCAAATTTCTTTGGTTCTATTTGAGACAGAAAACTTGAATATACTACAGCATTCTGATTTCTGCTCCTTGTCTGAACACCTTGTCTTGGATCTCCAATAATCAGCTCTACTGGATGATCTCTTAGATGCCTGTTGGCAGGAGGCATCCTTACTTCTGGTTGTACTTCTACAGCATCTTCATCATGCTGAGTTCCTTGTACTTCTTCAGCTCCTGGTACATGTAGTTCTCCCCCTGGACATAAGCCATCTTCTTCTACTTGCTGTCTTGCAGCAGGTACATCTTCTATGGTTAGCTTGTCCATCTTCTTAGTAAGACCTGTGGGGCTGCACACACTACTAGATAACTCATTGTTAATAAGTTTTGTCTCATCAAAAACTACATGCACAGACTCCTCTACAACTTGTGTAGTCAAGTTGTAGACTCTATAAGCCTTACTATTATTGATGTACCCAACAAACACTCCCTCTTGGGACTTGGCAGCAAACTTAGTTAAGTAAGACTTCCCATTGTTAAGTATGAAGCATTTGCAACCAAAAATCCTGAAATAGGATAGGTTTGGTTTCCTGCCTTTCACAACTTCATAGGGGGTCTTATTTAACCTTTTAGTGATGGTAGCCCTATTTATCACATGGCATGCAGTGTTAATTGCTTCAGCCCAGAAATACTCAGGCAGTGATGTATCACTAAGTAGGGTTCTACCAGCCTCTATCAAGGTTCTATTCTTCCTCTCAGCAATGCCATTTTGCTGAGGTGTTCTAGGTGAAGAAAATTCTTGAAATATCCCAAAGTCTTCACATAGTCTTGTCATGCTATCAGACTGAAATTCAGTGCCATGGTCACTTCTAATTTTGACCACTGTACTGTTTAGTTCATTCTGAATTTGCTTGACAAAGCTGTAGAAGACACTAGGTGTTTCAGATTTCTGCCTTAAGAAGAACACCCAGGAAAACCTTGTGTAGTCATCAACAACTACAAAGGTATAGACCTTCCTACCTAAGCTGTGAACTGGCATTGGACCAAAGAGATCCATATGCAAGAGGTATAAGCACCTTACAACATCTTTGTTCTTAATGCTTTTAAAGGTGGATTTGGTCTGCTTGCCCTTTTGACAAGCTGAGCAAATGCCATCTTTAACACACTTAACTTGAGGACCATTCCTCACTAACTCTTTGCTAAAGAGTTTGCTAATAGTCTTGTAGTTAAGATGAGCTAGCCTCTTGTGCCACTTGACACAATGAGAGACTGTCTCATCAGCTACAAGACAAACAGGAGAACCATTGTTCTCAATCATGATGTCTAGACAGTAGACATTCCTCTTTCTATATCCTGTCAAAATGATCTCTTGATCACTTGACCTCTTGATATGACAACTATTTTTAACAAATGAGATGTCATACCCTACATCACTTAACTGACTTATACTTATAAGGTTGTGTTTCAACCCTTTAACATAAGCCACTTGAGTAATGGTAACAAGGTTTGAAGAAATGTTACCAAACCCTTTGATGATTCCTTTTTCAGAACCACCAAAGGTCACTTTAGGACCATTTTTGATTGGAATGTAGTCCTTCAGTAGTCCCCTTGTTCCAGTCATATGTCTGGAACATCCACTATCCAAGTACCATGTTGGGGTATGGCCACTTGGATTCACCTGCAAAACAAATTAATGAACCTTAGAACCCAAAGTAAACTTGGGTCCTTGGTGATTGTTAGTTTGCAACATGACATAGCTACCTACTGGCTTTCCACCAGGTAGCTTGCTACTCCCATTGGCACTTGCATTGTGCCAACAGTCCAAGGCAAAGTGGCCAACTTTGTCACAGCACCAGCATTCAAACTTGTTATACCTTTGCTTAGGTACAGACTTGGCTGTCTTGACTACAGCAGGCTTATTGAATGTTGGGGCTTTGCCCTTGGACTTGGACTGATCCTGAACAGTCCTAGCTGGTTTAATAAAACCCAATCCAGCCTTTCCTTTATGATGAACAAATTCATCAATCAAGGGTAGCACTGATTTAGGTTTTGAAAACCTAGCAACTAGCTCTCTTTCCTTCTGAAGATTGATCTCCAGTCTCTTAATTTGATCATTTTTATAGGTGATAGTTCCCATCTGAATCACAGTAATGTGTTTCAGCCTGGCTACCTCATTGAGCTTTTGATCAAATTTCTTCTCAAAATCTGTTGCAGCTGCCTTGAGATCAGCAATCTCCTTTGCCTGACTTTTGGCTAGGGTCTTGCTTTTCTTATAGGCTTGCAACAGTACTTTATATTCATCTAAGAGCTGATGAATATCTCCCTCAGATTCAGAAACACTTCCATCACTTGATGAAGATGAATCTGACTCTGAACTAGAACTGGAATCTGAACTTTGAGTTGGACTTTGTACCTGACTAGGTCCTGGCTGCTCCAGGATTTTAGTACTTTCAGTCAATGCCATCAGTCCTTGGCACTGACACTCTTCTTGTTCATAGATTGATTCCATGATCTGCATAAACTCTTCTTCTTCTTCAGCAAATAGCCCTATGTAGGCTTCAGCATCTGTCTCAGTGTCTGAAGAAGAAATGTCTGAAAGAGTCTTCTCATTCTTTGCAACAAAGGACTTCTCCTTCTTTCCTTTGAAGTGAGTCTTCTTTTTGTCACTGGATTCTTTTCTTCTCTCAGGACAATCTGCAATAACATGACCCTGTCTATTGCAGCAGTAACACACTATCTTAGACCCAGTTGTCTTGCTAGTCTTTGCCTTTTTCTTGTCCTTCTTTGAAGGCTTCTTCTCTTGATACTGGACTTCTTTCCCTTTGGAAAATGAAGGTCTGGACCTCCACTGTTTCTTCTTCAGGAATTTCTGAAAATGTTTGGTGAATGCAGCAAAGTCTTCATCACTTTCACTGCTTGTAGACTTTGTGCTAACAGACTCATCAGATTCTGATTCAACTACCTCTGGAGGAGGAGTTGATGACTTAGTCCTGCCCTTTCTAGGTACTTCTGACTTGAAGGCAACAGTCCTTTCCCTGTGCTCAGTCCTTGTTGATTTTTCCTCCTCTTTTCTCACTGACAGCTGCATCTCATAAGACAACAACTTGCCAAACAGTGTGGGAGGAGGAATTTCTCCCAATTTTGCCATTTCTCTGATGGCACAGATCTTGGTATCCCAATCTTTGGTTAGGGACCTTAAGAACTTATCATTCAATTCATAGTTAGTGAACTCTCTTCCATAGGACATGAGTTCATTAACAATTCTATAGAACTTCTTGTAGCATTCAGTGATGCTATCTCCTCTTCCTTGCCTAAAGCTCTCATACTCTTGATTAAGCAAGGACTTCCTATCTTGCCTAACTTCTTCAGAACCTTCCATATAGACAATGAGAGTATCCCACATCTCTTTTGCTGTTTTACAGTGAATTAAGTTCTGAAAAGTGGCATCATCAATGACACTTACTATAATGTTTTGTGCCCTCTTGTCCATAGTGGCTAGGACAATTTCATCCTTAGTCATCTCAGAGAAATCCTTTGGAGTTCTCTGTGTAGCATCCAAAACTGACACCTTCATGGGCACATATGGCCCCTCTTTGACTGTGATGTAGATTCTAGGGTCAGAGGCCTCCATAAATAGCCTAACCCTTTCTTTCCAGATCCCAAAGATCTCTTTTCTGCATATGGGCAGTTTCATTGAACCCAATTCCTTGTGATTCTCTGAAGAACCCATGTTCTTGATTTTCTTGAGACTGTTTCTGACTTACACTGAATATGCCAAACTGGATCTCCTCAGACAGTTAGTCCTTTTTAAGGAACCTCCCTCTGATACCACTTGAAAGATATGATACCTAAACACCTAGAGGGGGGGGGGGTGAATAGGTGACCTAAACCTTTTTGAAGCTTTGTTGGCAGCAACACAGTTATCTCACAGATTTCTACAGCTAACAGCAATAACAAAATATAAACTGCTAATCCACAGCACAGCACAGCACAGCACAGCAGACACACAAATGTATAGTGGTTCCCCAATCTTTGGGTACATCCACTTTCCCCCTTCGCCTATCTAGCAGTGTACTAGATTCGGCCAAACTTCTCCACTATCTCAGAACCCAACTAGGTTCCTACACCTCAGGCCCAAAGCCTTACACTCAGCCACCAAGGCCTACACTCAGCCACCCAGGCCTACACTCAGCCAATTAAGGCCTACACTCAGAGCTCTTCAACTCCTACACTCAGGCAACCAAGCCCTACCCTCAGCCTTTATAATATAGGCTTACAATTCACTCAGATCCAATGGATCCTACAAGTTAAAATTGAATTACAATAACTAACTCTACAACTCAGAAAATAAGAGAGAAGTTGAGAGTTTCTTGAAGAGTTCTTGGAAGAACTCAGCTAGATCCAAACTGACTTAGCTTCCTTCAAAGCTTCTTGAGTAGAACTGAATTAGTCTGAATCCTCTGCAGTTGATCCTTGACCTCTGCTTCTTGAGATCCAGATGATTCTGAATCCTTCTTCTCAGCCTTAGTTCCAAAGACTGATTTCTTGATTGGAGCTCTCTCTCTCCAACTTCTTAGATCTGCAGTTGGACTGCCAGATCTTCTTGTGTTGATACTCTGTGTACCACTTTTCTGATTACTTGATTAATCTGATCAATTACTTCAAATAGCTTCAACAACTTCTTATTAACACCTTATCAACAACAACAATTTCTGTAAACAGTCTGTGCCTATTTATAGGCCTTCTTCATGGTAACCGGCTGGTCCGGTTCATAACTGACTTCTGACATCTCTGACAAGTGCTGTAAACCGGCTGGAACGGCAGCTGTCATGTCATCCAGTCAATTCTTGAAATTCTCTAACTGTCAGATAGTGTCGAGACTTTCTGTTCTTAAGTGTCGACACTTATAGACCAAGTATCGACACATGTTGTGTAAGTGTCGACACAAGTCTACAAGGTGTCGACACAACTCCTTGTATGTCTCGACACAGATTCTTCTTCAAGTGTCGACACTGAAATTAAGTGTCGACACAAGTACTTGATCTTCTGTAACTTGTTGAATTCTTCTAAGTGTCGACACATCTCCTTTGTGTCGACACATCTTCATGTGTTGAAACTGTCAAGTGTCGACACTGCTTCTTGGTGTCGACACAAGTCTTCAATTTTGTTTCTTCAGCTGAGTGTCGACACATTCCCTTAGTGTCGACACTTGTACTTAGAATTTTTGTAAACTTTTCTGTTCTTTGCTAAGTGTCGACACAGCTCCTTGTGTCGACACTTTCTTCAGGTGTAGAGTCTTCAACTAAGTGTCGACACATTGTGCTGGGTGTCGACACTTTCTTCAAGTGTTGACTCTTCTGGTTGTGTGTCGACACATTGTGCTGAGTGTCGACACATACTTCAAGTGTTGACTCCTTTGAGTGTGTGTCGACACATTGTGCTGAGTGTCGACACATTCTTCATATGTTGACTCTGCTGATTGAGTGTCGACACATTGTGTTGAGTGTCGACACTTGTCCTTAGTCTCTGCAGAATTTTGCTGAGTGTCGACACAACTCCAAGTGTCGACACTTTCTGATGTAGACTCAGCTCTTCTAGGTGTCGACACTTCTGCTAAGTGTCGACACAGCTTTTCTGCATTCTTCTTCACTGAGTGTCGACACAGCTCCAAGTGTCGACACTTTCTGTCTGGTGTCGAGTCTTCACCTCAGGTGTCGACACAATGACTCCAAGTGTCGACACTGCTTGTCTGGGTGTCGACACAAGCTTTCTCAAGTGTCGACACTTTCCCTCTGGGTGTCGACACATGGACTTAGAAACTTTTAGCTTCAGTCCAGTGAAAACCTAACCTGCACAAGTAACTCAAACAAACATCAAATACATTAAGATGTATATCATTGAGTTAGGCGAGGCTTCTTCAAATCAGGTACATTTGACCAATGTACCCAACATTCACACATCATGCCTACGTCCGTTCTCGCATACGGACTCTAAACAACGGGGACTTTACATATCTACCCGAAGGAACACCTCCAACTCTCCGCAAACTCGCGAGAGCGGGCTTCCTATGCTAGGAAAGAGAGCTATTCGTGCTCAAGATGAGGATCGTTACCCTTGCGTTCCTCTTTGGCGCCATTGAAAACTAATCGGATGGAAATCACCGCACTAGCGTTGCCTCCGTGGATCCGGAGTCGGCTTGCGATTCGGAGCTCCGAAGCTCCTCCAATGGCGGATCTAGCTCCTTCTTCTTCCCTTAGCTCTCCTCTCTCTCCAAGGATTTAGAAAGAGAACAAGTGAAGAAAAGTAAGGGTTTTCTAAGTCAAAACCCGGGTATATCCCTTCAGGAACAACCCCCAGCCATTGGATCTTCAGTCAAAGAAATGAACGACTTCGATTCGGGACTGAAATGCCCAATCTGGGCCGAACACGGCCTGGCACACGCCCGTGTACAGGGCCGTGTGCCGCATTCGTCGTCAAAATCGAATCTCCTGGAACCTCACACGGATATCGAACACGCCCGTGTTCGATCTGACACGCCCGTGTTCCACTTCACATGGCCGTGTAGCCGGCCGTGTACCCCATGATTTTTCCCCATTTTCAACCCGAGCACTGCACGGGTTCTAGGACACGCCCGTGTCCTTGCCCTTGTCACATTGACACGCCTAGACCCCAGGCCGTGTACACGGGACACTTCGTCGAGGGAAGATCGACGACTTGATGACACGGCCTGGGACACGCCCGTATCCTAGGCCGTGTGCCTTGACTCGACGATCGTCGAGTGAATCTCGACGACTCCCCGGGACGATCGTCGTCACGGGTCGACACGCCCTACGACACGCCTGTGTCGCAGGCCGTGTGCCCATTCTCGACGAATCGTCGAGCATATCTCGACGACTCACGGCTAAGTGTCGACACGGGTCGACACGCCCTGCGACACGCCCGTGTCGCAGGCCGTGTGCCCATTCTCAACGAATCGTCGAGACAATCTCGACGACTTCGCGGCTAAGTGTCGACACGGCTCGACACGCCCTGGGACACGCCCGTGTCCTAGGCCGTGTGCCTGCTGCCAGAACTCAAACTGGCCCAAAACGTCCCCCTTTTGCTCTCTTGAGTTTCGGGGCGTTACAACTCTCCCCCTCTTAAAAGAATTTCGCCCACGAAATTACATAAAGGAAAGACATGTACAAAATCAAAATTTTGTACCTGAGCGGAACAACTCCGGATACTCGTCAAGTATAGTCTGCTCTCGCTCCCAAGAGAGCTCCTCACGACCGCAATTGTCTCACCGGACCTTGACCATCCTGATCTCTTTATTGCGTAGCCGCTTGACCTCCGAGTCCTCGATCCGCACGGGCTTGACCTTTGTCGTTAGCCCACTATCCACCGGCACTTGATCAACCGCGATCACTTGCGTAGGCTCTTGCACCGCCTTCCGAAGCACCGAAATATGGAATACGTCATGTAAACCACTTAGCTCCACTGAAAGCTTCAACCTATAGGCCGCTTCACCAACTCGCTCCAGAACCTCAAACGGTCCAAGGTACCTCGGGCTTAGCTTTTTCAATCGCCGCACCCGCGAGACACCCTTGAACGGCTTGATCTTTAAGTATACATAATCGCCCACAGCGAACTCCACGTTCCTGTGCTTGGCATTATAGTACTTTGCTTGGCGGTCCTGAGCGATAAGCAACCTCTCCCGAATGGTTCTCACCAAAGAAGTAGCATCATCCACTTCCGATCGCTTATACAACTTTGACTCACCCGTTTCTAACCAAGACAACGGCGTGCGACATCTTCTACCATATAGGGCCTCGAAGGGCGCCATTTGTATACTCGCTTGGTAGCTATTGTTGTATGCGAACTCCACCAAATAAAGGTGGTCTTCCCACTGCTTTCCAAAATCTAAGACACACATGCGGAGCATGTCTTCCATGGTTCTATTAACCCTCTCGGTCTGCCCATCCGTTTGCGGATGAAAGGCTGTGCTAAACTTCAGCTTTGTTCCCAACATTTGCTGCACCAGCCTCCAATCATTGGACGTGAACCGCCCATCTCGGTCACTCACGATGCTGCGGGGCACACCATGAAGCCGTACTATGTTATCCACATAAAGCTTTGCCAGCTTCTCCACCGGATCATCCTTCCTATGCGGAATAAAATGCGACACCTTCGTTAATCGATCAACAACCACCCAAATGGCGTCGTTTCCCTTTTGCGACCTTGGCAAACCGTGCACAAAGTCCATAGAGATGTCGTTGAATTTCCACTCCGGAATAGGCAAGGACTTAAGAAATCCTCCCGGCTTTTGGCACTCCGCCTTTACCAAGGCGCAGGTTTGGCACTTCGCTACGTATAGCGCAACATCCTTCTTCAAACCCGGCCACCAAAACAGTTTCTTCACATCACGGTACATCTTCGTGCTCCCCGGGTGAATCGAGTACTTGGTATGGTGCGCCTCGTACAACAACTCCACCCGTAAATTGCCCACACTTGGGACGCACAGACGACCGTCTTTCCAAAGCAATCCGTCCTGCACGACGAATTGGGAATTTGACCCCTCCAGAGCCTCTACCATGAACTGCTTCATATGAGCATCCATATCCAAAGCCTGCCGAATCCGATCAGCCAGGTCATATTGGACTTCAGTCCAATTCAGAACTGCTTCAGCACTTGATTGTCTGTCCACACAAACAATCTCCAACGCCTCCAACTCTCGCACCAACCGCTCATCGTGCACCGATAGCCAATTGGCTTGAGCTGGGGCTCGGCGACTCAGCGCATCCGCAACCGCATTCCCTTTGCCAGGCACGTAGTGGATCTTGAATGTATAGTCCCCCAGGAACTCCATCCATCTACGCTGCCGCATATTCAGATCCTTCTGATCAATTAGATACTTTAGGCTCTTGTGATCGGTGTAGATATCAATCTTCACACCGTACAAATAGTGTCTCCACAGCTTCAAGGCAAAAATCACGGCCGCTAACTCCAAGTCATGGACCGGATAATTCCTCTCGTGCACTTTTAGCTGTCTCGAGCCATAAGCTATCACGCTTCCGTGCTGCAGTAGCACACAACCCAAACCGCTGCCTGAAGCATCGCTATATATCTCATAGCCTTCGGTTCCACATGGCGAACTCAGTACAGGCGCCGTGGTCAACCAAAACTTCAACTCCTCGAAAGCTCGCGCGCACTCCGGCGTCCAAACGAACTTATGCTCCTTCCTCGTCAATGTAGTGAGAGGTAACGCTATCCGCGAGAAGTTCTCTACGAAGCGCCTATAATAGCCGGCAAGCCCCAGAAAACTCCGGACTTCCGCTACAGTAGCGAGCTCAGGCCACTCCCGTATCGCAACAATCTTTGCCGGATCCACAGCAATACCCTCTCCACTTACTATATGCCCGAGGAATGCCACTGAGGATAGCCAAAACTCGCACTTCGAGAACTTGGCATACAACTGATTTCTCCTTAGCGTCTCCAACACCAAATGAAGATGCTTGAAGTGATCTTACTCACTTTGCGAGTACACCAAAATATCGTCGATGAAGACGATCACAAAATGGTCCAAGTACTCCCTGAACGTCCTGTTCATCAAATCCATGAATACTGACGGTGCATTAGTCAGCCCAAACGGCATGACCGTAAACTCATAATGCCCGTATCTCGTACTAAACGCTGTCTTCGGGATATCACTCTCCCTTATTCGCAGCTGATAGTACCCAGCCTTGAGATCTAACTTCGAGTACACCGTCGACCCGACTAACTGATCAAAGAGATCATCAATCCGGGGGATCGGGTACTTGTTCTTCTCCGTCAGCTTGTTTAGCTCCCGATAATCAATACATAGCCTCAAGCTTCCGTCCTTCTTCTTAACAAAGAGGACCGGTGCGCTCCAAGACGAAGAACTCGGGCGCACATACCCTTGCTCCAACAACTCTTGCAGTTGAACTTTCAGCTCCGCCATTTCCTTAGGCGCTAGCCGATACGGAGATCGTGACACAGGCTTTGCACCTGACACTAGCTCGATCGTAAAATCTATCTCCCGCTGAGGCGGGGCTCCAGGAAGATCTGCGGGGAACACATCAGGGTATTCCGATACCACTGATATACAATCCAACACGGGCTTCGGCTTTGCAACCTCCACTAGTGTAAAGAACAGTTCTGCTCCAGCACGAACCGCCTTCACCACCTGAAGAGCAGACATCAACGTCTTGCTCGACCCCTTTAAGCCCGTAAACGTCGTCTCACGACTCGTTCCCAGCTTAACTTCCTTGCTACCGCAATCTATATGGGCCTGCTGCTCCGAGAGCCAGTCCATGCCAAATATGACGTCGAACTCCACTAACGGAAGTAAAGACGCCCGCAGGTCAAACTCCTGCTCCCCAATACGAATCTTAACATCGTAGATCCTATCCGCTCGCATCGAACACCCATTGGGCAACAACACATCCAACTTGTCCTTCGCCATCGAAGAATGGACTCCGATGCGTGATATAAATCCTTCGGACAAGAAGGAGTGTGAAGCTCCCGTATCGAAGAGTGCTCGTGCCGGATTTTCACAAATCAACACAAATCCTAAACAAGTAGTGTTAAGGTAACATGTGCATAACAAGTATTTAAATAAATTGACTTGCTATAAATTAAACCGTACCTGTCACCACATCAGCTTGTTTAATGGCCTCCTGTTGGCCAAGATTATAGACCCTTGGTTGGGCCGGAGCATAATGGGATGCGGTCGACTCCACCGCCTTTCCCTTCTCTTCATATGTAGCTCCTGGCCTTCTCTCGGACTTAGGACGTCCGCTCCAACAATCACGGGCAAAATGCCCCATCTTTCCACATGTAAAACACGCACCCGGGGTCCGACCCGTAGTCGCCCCAGAAGCGCCAGAAGGAGCTGGACCCGAAGTCCTATGCTTCTTGAAAGACCTCCGATAGCCGGACTTTGAATTAGTCGGCACTTTGTATTCAGATTTCTTCTCACCCAAGCTTTTCTTCGCTTGTACATTTTTCATGTACTTCTCCAAGGACCGGGCAGTATTGACCAAGGTTAAGAAACCCTGCGTCATCGGCCCCGACAGTAGTAATCTCAACTCATCTCTCAATCCTTCATAGAAGCGATTAGTCTTGCGCTCCTCATCCATGATGGTGGAGCTAGCATAACGGATCAGACGAGTAAACTCGTGGAGATATTCATCCACGCTCCTCTCACCCTGTACCAACTTCAGGAACTCATTCTCCAACGCTATCTTCTGCGTCGAAGGGAGGTATCTAGCCAAAAATAATCTCGAGAACTCCTCCATCGAGACCTCACCAAGTTGCCTACCTCTCAGTAAGTGCAGCTCCACTCCTTCCCACCACATCCTCGCTTCACCGTCCAGCAGGAACGTAGCGATGGTGGTCATTTGCCACTCCTCCGTCTCCGTCGCCGTCATGACTCTCTTCACCCTGGAGAGCCAGTCTTCAGCCTGAGATGGGATTCCCAACCTCGAGAATAACGGAGGGTTAAAGCTCATTACATGCTTCAGCTGCCTCTCAGTTGCCCTCCTTGGCACTATTGGTTCCACAACCACTTGCTCCACCCTCCTCGGCTCAGCCTCTTGAAGAGGTACTTGCTCCATCACAGGAGCGGGCTGCTCCGCTTGCCTTCCAGGCTGCGCATTTATCACGGCCAACACCGCTTCAGCCACCAATCGTATATTTTCAGCCGACCGAGGTGTTGCAGGAGCAACATCCGGTGCACTACTAGCCTCAGAAACTCGGCGTTCTGACGGTCCAACACCACTTCTGGTCACCTATAGTGGTACAAAACACCGTTAAGCGACCAAATAAATTGCAAACAGCAATTATAGGAACACGCAGGTTCCTCAAACACGAGTATTTTCATTCCTAAGTGGACATTCATGGGTTCTTTTACCATTATAATGATGACGCACACAATGTGCTCACCACCCCTTAAAAAGAATTCGCCCACGAATTCACTTTAAGCCCGACCAAAACCAGTAGTCTGATACCAAATTGTAACGCCCCCTATCCGTCGCATAGCATATAGCAGTAGGTCCGGCCGGGGCCCGGCGCCATATACCACAGACAGACCGGGTGGTTACTTATGGAAACCATCCAACCAATCTCAACGTCCTACACAGAGCATTCTAGCGGAAGCAGTTTATAAAAGTTGTAAACAAAGAACCCAGCATTAGAGCATGAATGTCCACTAGTACAAAACAGGAATGTTATTACAAAATACTCAAAACAAGCCTTAAGGCCTTACAAAATGTTTCACTTGAATATTACATGATTTACAAACCACGGCACGCAGGCCGGTCATACATGAATAAAGCAATAAACATTTCCATTTGGGCCTTCGAGGGCCGGCTTCGCAAAAAGGGCTTTAGCCCGCTATTGATCGCTTGGTCCAGCTGCACCTGCAAGCAACAAACCACCGCACGGTGGCAAAACAAGGCAACGATCAGCAATGCTGACCAAATTATAACGATCCCGCCCCCAACTCGGGGCGGCGTTGCTCCTTCCCTGCATTTCATTAGCATAAGCGAGCAATGTATATATCCATAGCCATTTTATCACAGACGTTGGCTCGCACGGCCACACGCCCCGTGCACTCAGGGCACATTCTCGGTGAACCGGTCGATGTCACGTCAAATAAAGCCATTAACATTCCGGACTCACCACCGCCACTTAGACGGCCAAACCTATGAGCAATTTGTCTTCCTGGCCTGGGTCACGATAATTTAAGCCATTAACCGCCGAAGACCCTACTCTATGCCAACGGTAAGTGCCACATGCCTTTAGGTCTCTTTAACCGAACGACATAGAACGGGTACGGTTCCATCTAACCCGTGCTCACATCGCAACGACAATTTAAGCCATTTGCGCGGGTCAAACTTCCACCGAGTCCCATTTCCATCACAAGTCACATAACCCCGTTATGTTCAAGTTGGCTCTCAAGCCACCAAGTTGGCAAGATCTCGTATCTGCCCAGTTTTCCGGGTGCACCTTTGGGTTAGTCCCCAAGGCTCCCTGCTGCAATCTACCGCGTAGAAAACCCGAAAAATAACCAATAGCACGGAGTCTTCTCCGGCCTTATGCAATGCAACATCACCGATCCAGACTAACATGTCCGGGCAGGCTTCACACATCATGCCTACGTCCGTTCTCGCATACAGACTCTAAACAACAGGGACTTTACATATCTACCCGAAGGAACGCCTCCAACTCTCCGCAAACTCGCGAGAGCGGGCTTCCTATGCTAGGAAAGAGAGCTATTCGTGCTCAAGATGAGGATCGTTACCCTTGAGTTCCTCTTTGGCGCCATTGAAAAGTAATCGGATGGAAATCACCGCACTAGCGTTGCCTCCGTGGATCCGGAGTCGGCTTGCGATTCAGAGCTCCGAAGCTCCTCCAATGGCGGATCTAGCTCCTTCTTCTTCCCTTAGCTCTCCTCTCTCTCCAAGGATTTAGAAAGAGAACAAGTGAAGAAAAGTAAGGGTTTTCTAAGTCAAAACCCGGGTATATCCCTTCAGGAACAACCCCCAGCCGTTGGATCTTCAGTCAAAGAAATGAACGGCTTCGATTCGGGACTGAAATGCCTAATCTGGGCCGAAAACGGCCTGGCACACGCCCGTGTCCAGGGCCGTGTGCCGCATTCGCCGTCAAAATCGAATCTCCTGGAACCTCACACGGGTATCGAACACGCCCGTGTTCGAGCTGACACGCCCGTGTTCCACTTCACACGGCCGTGTAGCCGGCCGTGTACCCCATGATTTTTCTCCATTTTCAACCCGAGCACTGCACAGGTTCTAGGACACGCCCGTGTCCTTGCCCGTGTCACATTGACACGCCTGGACCCTAGGCCGTGTACACGGGACACTTCGTCGAGGGAAGATCGACGACTTGATGACACGGCCTGGGACACGCCCGTGTCCTAGGCCGTGTGCCTTGACTCGACGATCGTGGAGTGAATCTCGACGACTCCCCGGGACGATCGTCGACACGGGTCGACACGCCCTACGACACGCACGTGTCGCAGGCCGTGTGCCCATTCTAGACGAATCGTCGAGCATATCTCGACGACTCACGGCTAAGTGTCGACACGGGTCGACATGCCCTGCGACACATCCGTGTCGCAGGCCGTGTGCCCATTCTCGACGAATCGTCGAGACAATCTCGACGACTTCGCGGCTAAGTGTCGACACGGCTCGACACGCCCTGGGACACGCCCGTGTCCCAGGCCGTGTGCCTGCTGTCAGAACTCAAACTGGCCCAAAATGTCCCCCTTTTGCTCCCTTGAGTTTCGGGGCGTTACAGAAAGGATCCTCATAGTCTGGCATGTCCGCCGATGAGAAAGTAATCTTTTCTTCTGGTGGGGGAACCTGGGAGGTGGAGGCCACCCCCCTTCGGTATATGGTTTGTAGGCTCCCCTTGCGGGTTGCCTCAATCCCCACTCCTCCGTGAATCACCCTGATTCCCCCCGGGTCCCTATATCCACCCGATCTTCACACCTATCTTTCGCCTCGCCTTGCTGCACCTCCACTATCCTCACTGGTGGATCTTGCCTCCCTGCTCCTCTCGCTTCTCTTAACTCTAAGAATTCCGGACAGGTGGCCGTCGCGTGACCTTCCTCCTGGTGGAAGTCACAAAAGAGCAACGCCCCCCCCGCCCCTTCTACCGTCTCCCCTTCCTCTTCTACCTCCTCGAGCTCCTCTGGCTGCTCCTCTCCCCCTTCCTACTTCCATGACCTCTTGTGGTGGTGGGGGACGATCCCTCGGCTCCTGCCTCCATGCCGGTCGATCGAACCTCCGAGGCTCCCGCAGGTTATCTCACCCCTGATAGTCTTCTCCCGGGCCCTGGGGGCGACCCTCCTGGGGCCTTCAACCTAACTGGTTGTTCGGCTCCCGGGCCCCCCAACCCTGCTGCTGCCCAAACCTTCGGGGCTCCTCCCTTCTCCTTTCTTCCCTTTGCTCCCTCTGTTCCCTCGGCTCCTTCTGTCTTCCAGCTGCTGGTTCCTTCCCGTCATCCTCTGCGAGCTTGGCCAGCTTCCTGGTGAATGCTGGGTTTGCTCTCTCGAAGTCAATCTCCTTTGCCGACCTCTCCATGAGCTCCTCAAAGAAGAGGGGTGGCACCCTCTTCAACTCCATGCTAAAAAATCTCGGTCTCAGCCCCAGGGTGAAGGCCAGCATCAGCGCATACCCTGGAACCTCCTGGACCAAGAGGATCTCCTCCTGGAACCGGTCGACATAGTGACCCAGCGTCTCATCCGGCCTCTGTCTCACCGCAAACAGACACTCCGCTTCCTTCTTCCGCTTCTTTGAGGTTGAGAACCTCAAAAGGAAACTTCTCCGCAGATCTTCAAAACAGTAGATTGACCTTGCTGGCAACTGGTGGAACCAGTCCCGAGCCTTCTCTTTCAATGTGATGGCAAACAGCCGACACTTGAAGGCGTCCGTCATCTGCCTTATCGACACAACGTCCTCAAACCACTGTACGTGCTGTACCGGGTCATCCTTCCCCGATTAGTAGGACATGTCGGGCTCCCGGAACCCCTCCGGTACCGGAGCCGAGATGATGAGCTCGCTAAAGGGGCTCTCGCCTCCTGCCTAGCGAGAGGGCACGTCCCGCGGCCTCGGCTGACTGGCCCGATCCGCGAGACCGTGCCCCGGGAAGAGCTCCCGCACTGCTTCTTCCTTCTCGCCCAGATCCGTCAGCGCCTCCTTGCCCGGGCGCTGGCTCTGGCCTGGGAAGAGTTCCTGCGCCGCCACATCTCTCTCGCCAGCCTCGCCCGGGACCTCCTTTCCCGGGCGCTGCCCTGGGGCGTTCTCGCCCAAGAGCGGGACCTCTTCTATTGGGACCTGAGGGGTGGCCCACTCGCCTCTCGCCGAGAAGGCTAAACTGATTGTTTGCAAGACCTCTCGCCTAAACTCATCCAGCATCCTCTTCGTTGCTTCCTCTCCTCGGGTGGGGGATCCTCCATAACCCGACCCTTCACCTTCACCTCCACCCATGGGACAAAACTCGAGGCTTTCTTGAATCGGCTGCCTTCCACGCTCACCGCACCAGAACTGTTGAAGCTAAATATGACCTCAACTGAAGTTCGAAGAAAAAGGGGTGCAGCCAAAACCTACTTCTCTCAAGTATCAACCCTTAACTGGATTCAAAGGACCTAAGACTGACCCAATAGCCTCAGCAGGGAGGTCCCACCTCACACCCGGAAGATCTCTGAGAGCTTCCCCTCCAAAGCCAAAGCTGGGCTAGGAGCTCCTCAGAAAGCACTGAAATTTGAGAGACAATGATAGCCTGCTTTCTAAGGAGCCCTTATGGGTCTATTTATAGCATTTTGCTGTCCTGAATTTACTGAAAAGTCCCTAGTTGGTCTGCCAATAGCCAAAACCCGCTGTTTTTCTGAGGGTACTGGAGTAATTTCCCCTGAGGGCAATTTTATCATTCCACCCAGGCCCCGGTCCCCACTCAGCGAGAGCCCCGAGTCGAGAACCTTCTGTCATAGTCTGGCGGAAGCGGTCTCGCCTACCTATGGGCGAGAGTTTTCTTTAAGACGAGCTGGGGCTGGCGCAAGCGCTTGCGCATCGATCGCGCTCGCCAATCTGGGCTCGACGAACACGGGGCGCCTTGCGGCGAGAGCTCATATGTGGCGGGAGCTTATCGCTTAGCGCAAGCGCTCCCGCCTACCTAGGCGAGAACCTTTTCGGCTAGCCTGTCTGACCGTTTGTGCCTCCTGGTCTGGCTCAGCGAATATGGGGTTGTACAAACATATAACTTCGCCAAACATTCAACTGAATCATCCCGCCTGTTCGGGAGAAAATGTGCTACTTTTGTTAGCCGGTCAACAATCACCCAAATGGAATCATTTCCTCGCTGCGATCTTGGCAACCCGTGCACAAAATCCATGGAAATATCATCAAATTTCCACTCTGGGATCGACAGTGACTTTAAATAACCGCCCGGCTTTTGGCATTCCGCCTTCACCAACGCACATGTTTGGCATTTAGAGATATAAAGGGCAACATCTTTCTTGAGCCCTGACCACCAGAAAAGCTTCTTCATATCGTTGAACATCTTTGTGCTCCCAGGGTGAATGGAATACTTTGTATAATGCGCTTCATACATCAGTTCTTCCCTCAAGTTCCCCACACTCGGGACGCACAAACGTCCTTCTTTTCGCAAAAGACCGTCAATCCAGGTGAATTTGCCCTCTGGCCCTTCATTCACATGGCGTAAGAGATCTTCATCCAACTCCGTTGCCCGTCGCACTCGGTCCGCAAGGTCACATTGCACCTCGATCCATTTCAAACATGCAGTGGCAGTGGAATTCTTGTCAACACAATAGATCTCTAACGCCTCCAATTCCTGGATAAGACGTTCATTATGCCTTTGTAACCAATTCGCTCTAGCCGGAACCCTCCGACTCAACGCATCCGCGACAACATTCCCCTTCCCGGGCGTATAGTGAATCTCGAACGTGTAGTCCCCAATGAACTCCAACCACCTTCGTTGTCGCATGTTCAAGTCTTTCTGCTCCAAAATATACTTTAGGCTCTTATGATCGGTATAGATCTCCAACTTCACTCCATAAAGGTAGTGTCGCCACAACTTGAGTGCAAAAATCACCGCCGCTAGCTCCAAATCATGGACGGGATAGTTTCGATCGTGCACCTTCAGCTGGCGTGAGCCATAAGCAATAACCTTTCCGCTCTGCAGAAGAACGCAGCCTAAGCCGCTCCCTGAGGCATCACTATAAATCACAAATCCATCGGTTCCACGTGGCGAAGACAATACCGGCGCCGTGGTCAACCGACTCTTCAGCTCGTCAAAAGCTCGTGCGCAATCTGGTGTCCAAACGAACTTCTGATCTTTTCGCGTCAGTGTGGTTAGCGGCAAAGCGATCCGCGAGAAGTTTTCCACAAATCTTCTATAGTAGCCCGCAAGTCCAAGGAAACTCCTGACCTCGGCCACAGAAGACAACATTGGCCACTCCTGTATGGCTCTTATCTTCGCTGGATCCACTGCAATGCCCGCTCCACTCACCACATGGCCCAAAAATGCCACTGACGATAGCCAAAACTCGCACTTCGAGAACTTGGCATAGAGCTGATTTTGCCTCAACGTATTCAACACCAACCTCAAGTGAATCTCATGCTCAGCTTTGGACTTCGAGTACACCAGGATGTCATCTATGAACACTATCACAAACAGATCCAGGTACTCGCGAAAAATACAGTGCATCAGATCCATAAACACCGAGGGCGCATTGCACAGTCCAAATGGCATGACTGTGAACTCATAGTGCCCATAACGCGTTCCAAATGCAGTTTTGGGAATGTCACCTTCCCGAATTCGTAACTGGTAATAACCAGACTTCAGGTCCAACTTCGAATAGACGGTCGAGCCCACCAGCTGATCGAATAACTCATCAATCCGGGGTATCAGATACTTATTCTTCTCGGTCAGCTTATTCAGTTCACGATAATCGATACACAATCGCAACCCACCGTCTTTCTTCTTTACAAAAAGCACAGGCGCGCTCCAAGGTGACATGCTTGGGCGTATATAACCTTGCTCTAGCATTTCTTGTAGTTGAACCTTCAATTCCGCCATCTCTTTTGGCGCAACGCGATATGGCGAGCGGGCCACAGGTTTCGCACCTGGCACCAACTCGATCGTGAAGTCAATCTCCCGCTGGGGTGGTAGCCCAGGGAGATCCATGGGAAACACATCTGTAAATTCTTCCACAATCGGAACCTCGCACAAACTGGCCTTAGGCTCAACAGCCTGAATTAGTGCAAAGTAACACTCCGCACCCTTCCGAACAGCCTTGACTACCTGGAGTGCAGACATCAACGTCCCGCCCACTCCTCGCATACCCGCGAACTTTGTCTCATGTTCGGTATTCTGGCCCAACGTGATTTCTTTGGATTGACAATCAATCATAACATGCTGCTCCGCAAGCCAATCCATCCCCAAAATCACGTCGAATTCTGATATTGGCAAAACAAATGCAGTTAAATGAAAATCCCGACTTCCTAACTGAACCGCCACATCGCAAGCTTGATCCGTAAGCATCCAACAGCCATTCGACAATACCACTCTGACGTTATCTGTCTTTGCACGACTGGGTATCCCAAGCCGCGTAATAAACTCACTAGACAGAAAAGAATGCGATGCACCTGTATCAAACAGTGCTCGCGCCAGCGTGTCCCGAATCATCACAAAGCCTATGACAAACATGTCACACACACAAACCGCAAACATAGGGGTACTCAGCAAAGCATACAAACAATAGCATATGCAAAACTAAACTCATACCTGTGACCACGTCACTCTGCTTGATGGCCTCTTGCAGGCCAAGATTTTAGACCCGGGGTTGCGCCTGCGAGGCAGAGGAATCCACCACTGCCTTTCCTTTTTTCGCATAAGATGCTCCCGCCTTCTTTTCACTCTTTGGCGGCATCCTACAATCTCGTGCAATATGCCCCATTCGGCCACAATTGAAGCAGATACGAGTATCTGGCTTGGAGGTCGCCCCTGACGTTGCTTCCGTTGCAACGGATGAAGGAGCTTGTCCACTAGGCTTGGACTTCTTGCCCCATCTCTTCTTATAAAATGGTTTCCCCGATCGGGGCGCCTTCCATTCCGGTTGCGTCACAGCCAAAGCTCTCTTCCCTTGCACCCTTTTCATATCCTTCTCCAGCGCACTCGCAGTGTCAACCAATGCTTGGAAACCTTGGTTCACTGAACTTGACACAAGGAACCTCAGCTCGTCCCTCAGTCCTTCATAGAACCTGTTGGTCTTCCTCTGTTCATCAGCAAATATAGAACCCGCATACCGCCCCAAGCGAGTAAATTCATGTAGGTACGCGTCAACACTGCCATCACCTTGGGTCAACCGTTGGAATTCATTTTCCATGGCTATCCGCTGAGCCGCAGGAAGGTGCTTCGCTAGGAAGAGTCTGGAGAATTCTTCCATGGATACTTGGGTTAATGGACGACCCGCCAAATGATGCAACTCCATCTCATCCCACCACAATCGAGCTTCTCCTTCAAGCAAGAAGGTAACTAAAGTAACTTTCTGATGCTCCGCCGTTCCAATCTCCATCATCACTCGCTTGACGCGCGATAACCAATCCTCAGCCTGCGTCGGAGTTCCCGCTCCCGAGAACGTAGGCGGATGGAAACTCATAAACTGCGTTAGCTGCTTCTCAGCCGCTCGAGGAGCCACATCCACGCCAGGTGCAGGCCTTGCCGCCACCTGTTCTGGCATCACAGCCGCTTGTTCCTGCCTAAGTGGCTGGCCTTGGATCATGGTAAATAAGGCATCCGCAACTAAACACACATGTTCCGCAAACGGTGGAGGTGTAGGCACCGCGGCTGGTGCCGTACTTTCATCAGAACGCTGGGGCTCAGACGGCCCAGCTCCACTGTGTGTCACCTAAAGGTGGACAAGACACACACATTAGCGGTCGTACCCAAGCAAACAACACAAAATAAGAACACGCAGGTTCCGCAAACATGCAAATGTGCATTCCTATCATGGACATTCAGGAGTTCCTTCGTAGACTTTGGTTTGCACAAACACGTGCTCGCCACCCCACAAAAGAAGTCGACCACGACGTCGAGAGGGAAAGACCAAGACAACCGATACCAAAAATATAACAACCCCATCCGTTCATATGGTATATTCTAGAAGGTCCGGCCGAGGCCCCACAGTATATATCACAAAACAGGCGGTGAAGGTACATGATGATACCAGAGTAGCGCATCGCACCTATCACAAAACATTCTAGCGGAAGCCTAGACTACAACTTGAACTCCTCATGAATGTCCAAACATAAAACTCCACATTTTATACCATATAGGAATGTCTTACAACACGTGAAAAGAGTTGGTCTTATGGCCTTACATGGCTTTCAAATAGTGGCCTAAACAGATTGACGCGCAGGTCGGCCACATAAAAGAAAACACACAACAACACAGATAGCCTTCGAGGGCTAGCAGCAGTAGCAGCAACAACAACAGGAACATCAACCTTTATGCGTCCCGCTCGGCTCTCCAGCACCTGTACAGGGACAATCCACCCAACGGTGGTAAACAAAAGCAACGGTCAGCATTCAGCTGACCAAATTATAACGACCATACCCCTTCTCTCGGGGCAACGGTATTCTTCCCTGCAGGCATATCAAATCACAAATATGGCAATATGTATCATCAAAATGTGCTTTCACGCACACAAGCCATCACAACCGTTCGCCACCCGGCCCAACGGTCCGTGCACTCAGAGCACATTCTTGGTGTTCTGGCAAAGCTCTTGCCCACCACCGTCTTAGGGTCACAACCCAACGGTAAATCTCTTGAGCATTTTCTCCATGGCGTGCAGCCGGAGTTTTATAGTCTTCCTACACCGGGATGGCCCGTAGCCCCCCATTGTGTCATGGCGCGCAGGCCGAAGACTCTTGCTATGCGCTCCAACAGACCGCACCTTTTGGTCTCACGTCGGACGGACATAGCGC
Source organism: Platanthera guangdongensis (assembly GCA_039583875.1). NCBI lineage: Eukaryota > Viridiplantae > Streptophyta > Magnoliopsida > Asparagales > Orchidaceae > Platanthera > Platanthera guangdongensis. Next base: position 120,199,955 of record CM077154.1, on the reverse strand, counting down.
AGGTCGGATCCTCCACCCCCGTTGCTCAAATCGCCTTGCCTTCTCCGAGTACAGCGTACTCATGGCTATCTCAAAGGCGCGGGTCGGTCTCACCAATCCTGTTCTTGGCATTCAAGCCTGGGTATTTCTCTATACCCATTTTTTTAGCACAACAACGGGTCTTTCCTGAGCCTCCCAGTACTTCCTGTGACTCTCTTCACAGGTGGACACCGCACAAGCACAAATGTCAGGGGTCTTTCCTGGCTATCATGCCAGTACTTCCTGTTACTCGCTTCACAGGTGGACACCCTACGACATCAAGCATCACAAAGGGCCTTTCCTGGTCACACCAGTACTTCCTGTGCCTCATTCACAGGTTGGACCCAAAAACATCACATGGCTATTTTTCCTGCGCTACCACCCCAGTACTTCCTGCTACTCCTTTTCGCAGGCATAACCCGTAGACTCCTTAAACTACACGTTATCATGGAGTCTTCTCCGGTTCGTATGCAACATCACCAATCCAGACCAACCTGTCCAGATGGGCTTCACACAACATGCCTATTCCGTACTCCATTTCTGGATCTATATGCTAACAAAGGGGATTGCAAGCATCCACCCAAAGATTCCCAAAATCAGCCACCTCTTGGTGGGAGAAATCACAAGATATGCCAAAAGGAAGCCTTCACATGGCTAGGAAGAAATGTCGTTACCCTTGACGATCGCTTCGGTGCCATGAACGCAAAACTAGCTTGCACGAAGCACAAGAGTTTTTCCTCCGCAACGCCGGCTTCGGATCTCTTGTCGGTAAACCGCAGCACCACCAGCAGCAGCCCTTCCCCTTCTTCCTCCTTCTTCCTCTCTCTCTTTCTCTCCAACTTGAAGAAAGATCAAGGCCAAGTAAAATGAGAATAACTTCTCAGCTTTCGGCCTTTAGGAAAAGAGGAAAGAAGCTTCAGCCCTTGGATCTCAGCTGAAGGAATGGACGGCCACAAAACTGCCAGAAACGCTAAATTTGACCTGACACGGCCTGTGACACGGCCGTGTCCCAGGCCGTGTGCCTCAAGCGGTGGTCAACCGACCTATCCAAACCAGTGACACGCCCATGGAACACGCCCGTGTCATGGGCCGTGTCACTAACACGCCTTCAGACACGCCCGTGTCTGTGGCCGTGTGCCTGGGCGAAAAAAATCCCAAAACATCCCGAGACTTCACACGGCCTGTGACACGCCCGTGTCCCAGGTCGTATGCCCAGACACGGTACAAAGACACGCCCTGTCGAAATGCTTCGTCGGGCTGAGTTCGTCGACCCGACTTGACATGCCCTGTGACACGCCCGTGTCACAGGCCGTGTGCAACTTCTCGACACTCGACACCCACGTCTCGACACTCATGTCTCGACACTCGACGATCGTCGAGTAAAAGTCGTCGAGCATACGACACGGCCTTGGACACGCCCGTGTCCTGGGCCGTGTGCCCCCTCTCGATACATCGTCGAGCGAAAAATCGTCGACACCAAGGCCGATCGTCGACACAACCTCGACACGCCCTGCAACACGCCCGTGTCGCAGGCCGTGTCCGCTGACACGCCCTGGGACACGCCCGTGTCCCAGGCCGTGTCACCCAAAAATTTCCTGTTTCAGAAATTTGGACTGTTACATCATCTACCACACATACTTCCTTGGTTTTGTCCCTATAAATAAGGATGAAGGAGGAGGGGTGAGACATCCACTTTTCTCCAAACTCAAGCATTAGAAATTTCTAGAGAGGCCTTTGCAAAAATTGTCTTAGTTTGGGAGAGCTTTCGGACGTCATCATACGATGTTGACGAGGAATACTTCGCTTACACGAATTAGATTTAAAGCAGATTTCAGCACGGATTCGAAGAGGCATCTTGGAGAGGATTTGCATAATCCGTCTCATCCGCCGTTGTCGATAACTTACAATTTTTCTATTACTATTTATTATATTGTGTAGTGTGAAGCTGGTTAAGATCTTATATGGATCGAGGAGGGAAAGCCTTGTAATTGCTTATTGTTTTATACATTTTAATGGCGGCTTTCCGAGTTGGACTCCGATCGTCCTGTGGTTTTCACCATATTGAGTTTCCACGTTAAATCCCGGTGTCACCTTTATTATTCATGTTTTGTGCTGTGTTTGTGTATCGGCATACTGCTAATCAGACATGAAGGTAGTTGCTCTAACTAATTTGCAGATGCTTTGGTCGGACTTGCGTGCACTCTGGCCCAACATATAGTACAACATCAATACAAACATGTGAATAAAGAACAAAACAAGGAAGAAATTAAGAGAGTAAGAACTCACAGAAGCTTTTTCTTTGTCCTTTTTTGCCTAGGATCAATATCATGCCCTTCATCCAACATCGTTCTTAATGATACCTTTCTCTGTAGTAACATTTAGAACTAGCATAAGTTGCATCTTTTCAAATGACATGTTTCTATCTTAAGAAAACAAGACAATATTTTTAGAGGTCTATTGTGTTAGGGAAAAACTTTTAATGACTCTTACTTTCTAACTTTCATCTTAAAAATAAATTCAAATTAAAATATAGAAATTCTCCATCCTTCCTGTTGAAACCTGAGACCGGGCGGTTAGCCTTTCTAATAGCAGCGGTCTGGCGATTTGGACCAGCGAGCTGTCTGGTAGCTATCCTAGTGGTTTGGTAAGAGTCCGCAACAACAGCCCGATGGCTATCCGCACTGCGGTCTGGTGGCTATCCGCAACAGCGGCCTGATGGCTATCCGCAGCAGCGGCCTGAAGGTTATCCGCAGCTGTGGTCTGGTGGTTATCCGCAGTAGCGATATGGAGGTTAGCCGCAACAGCGGTCTGGTCGTTAGCCGCAACAATGGTCTAGTGGTTAGCTGCGACAGCGGTCTGGAGGTTAGCTGCTGCAGCGGTCTGAAGGTTAGCCGCAGTAGGGGTCTGGAGGTTAGTCGTAGTAGCGGTTTGATGGTTAGCTACAACAACGGTCAGGAGGTTAGTCGCAGCAGGTGTTCAGAGGCTTCCCAAGATATTGTATTTGTTGTATAGACTGGCAGTTTGACAAAGTCAAATCGCTCTCAGCCCACGCGGCTTGTATTTAGTCCCACATCGCTTGTTGTATTCTCTCATCTTCCCCTTCTTCTATAAATAAGTGGGTATATCTATGTATTGTTTATCTCTTTCGAGTAATAAAATTTGTCTTTATTTAGCTTTTTTTACATGGTATCAGAGCTAATCGGTCCTTTGCTCCAATTTGCTCGCGGTTTTTTTTTCTAACCGCTTTCGGTCTTCTTCTGTTCGTGTGACTTCTTCCCGCCCTGCCCTCCCTAGCTTGTCTCTTTTCCTGCGACTTGTCCCTTTGCTTCCTTTTTTGTTCACGCGTCTTATTTCCCCTGTGCTCCTGCGGGTTGGTTTTCTTCTCGCGCGGGTAGCTTTCGCCTCACACGGCTTGTTTCTTCTCGCACAGGTTGTTTTTCGTACTCGTACGGTGTAACATCCCTCAAACAACTAGACCCCTAAGAATGGTTTTGTCATTACTAGGTCATGACAAAACCCTAGGAAGTCCTAGTAGACTAGGTGAACTTAGGTAGGAAGGTGAAGGCCAACATGGTCTGCAAATAGTAGAATTTTAAATACTAGTTTAGGATGACCTCAAGGCTACAACTTGATCCCATGACCCTACCACAACACCCCTAACACCTTGGGTAATCCATAGGGCCACTAAGGACCCACTGCGGACAGTCAAAGTGGTTAAGTTGACCTAAATCAACCCTAACCCTAAATGGGTCAAACTAGCCTACTTGGGGTCAATTGACCTTCCCTTAGCCAAGTGGACCCCACCCATGCCCTCCTAACCCTAAATTGAGGTCAATGAGTCACCAAGGACCCATTGAGGTCAACCCTAGTGGCTAAGTTGATCCAAGTCAACTCTAGCCCCAAAGTGCTCAAAGTTCCCTTACTAAGGGTCATGTGAGCTCCAAAGTGCCAAGTCAACCCTACCCATCCCTAACTAGACCCTAGGGGAGGCCAATAGGTCACCAAGGACCCATTGATGGTGACATAAAGGGTCAAAAGGACCAAGGTCAACCTTAATCCAATTTAGGTTAACTCAACCCAAATGGGCTGACCCAAGCTCAAGCCCCCTCTCATTTGGGCTAACCAACTCTTAATCATATGATGATATGAATTAGTGGAATACAAATAGCTTAAAGGGGTTGACCAGGTCAGCCCTGATGACTAGGAGAGATGAAACTTCACTTTCTCCCTTTAATGGAGGAGAGAGAAAATGAAGGGCGGGGCTATTCATGGATAGGGAGGCCAAAAGCCCTCTCCACTTGCTGTAACCATCTCCCCTGGTCAGTTAAGAGGAGGCCAAGGGTTTTCCCCGCCATGACAGAGGCTAGGGGAGGAGAACCACCATGGCCGAGCCAAGCTTTCAATGGCCATTAATGGCCATTGATGACTTGGCCTCTCCCCTCCCTAACTGAGGCTTTAAACACCATCAGTGGCTAGAGAGGAGTTTTCCCCACCGTTTACCTGAAGATTTCAAGCCCTTCCACTGTATAGTTGCAGAAACCCGAGCGACACCACCACCACCAATGGCATCCCGACGATCGACGCATCTCCAGGCTGCAAGCAAGGTCCTCCCCTCCTCCTCTCTCTATGGGTAGATCGTAGCAATCACTGTGGATAAAAATCGGGCTCAATTGAGCCTGATCGGGAAAGGAGTTTTCCTGGTTTTTCATGAAAAATCGAACTATCGGCATCGTCGAAATGCACCCCTCCTGCGGCTGTGCCGCTGCCTGGCGATAGCCATCACCTCCACAGAGGTGGTGGTGGCGGTGGCCGACCGAGGAGGTGGCTGGGTGGCCGGCGGCAGCGCTTGGAAGTTGCTCCAAGAAGATGCAATCGGGGTCGTCAGCTAGAGGTAGAAGATGACCCAGCGCCGTCCGATCCTGCGCCAAGATTCGTGCGGGATTTAATTAAATCAAACTATAACAATTGTATTTTTCTGTCACACTATTTGTATTTAATGTTTTTAATTATTAAAAATACTTAGAGGCTAAGTCAGAGAAAGTGGTCAACATATAATTTGTAGCCTATGGGTCTAATTTAATTTTAATTTGGTTTGAACCAATGTGGGTGCCTGGTTTGACCAGAGCACTCATTTTGGTGGGGTCTATACTTAGGGCTAGACAGAAGTTAAAATGGGTGCCCCCACTTCATCCCTTGTCCAAATGACCTGAAATTTGGACAGGAAGTCACCCTAATCTGTACCTAGGTCCTGCCCAAAAATGAGAATTTTTGGGGACAATGTTTCTATAGTTTTTGAAATCATTTAAATATCCTAGAGTAAATTAATTTAGGGACCTAAAGACCTCCAAACCCTCCCAAATTTTGGTGAGTGGTCCTTAGGGTCATCAGGAGATTCTGTATAAATTTTTACCTCATTTTGAGTTGATTTAGTTGACAATTGGGCAAACCCTAGCCTAGCCCTAATAAGGGGTATTTAGGTCAAAAATGCACTTTGAGGTTTAAGTGGTCGGATCACCTCAACAGAGGCTGAGACTTTGTCCATTGGTTTGTCATGGCTTTCTAAACCCTCATATGAGTTATGGGGTGGTCTGGGGTAGGATTGCCCTAGGACCCAAGTTCAAACCCTGAGTTTGAACCTTGGGGGTTTGAGAAGGGCATGGAGTCAAATGACCTTCTATGGATTTGAAATTTGGTAGATAGGAATCTAGGGTATCTAAAGTCCTCTGGTAAAAATATTAGAGGATTTGAAGATGGTTAAACTCCTCAAAATCTTAACCCTAGTTTTGGTCACAATCATTAAATTTGAAGGGTAGGTAATTAGAGCTCTATGGAAACTTGTGAAATTTGGGTAGTTTATTCATAATGTCATTATAAGCCTTGGATAATTTTTTTTGGAATTTGAGATTAATAATTTTAGTATCACCTTTGTAATACCAGTATTAACACTAATTAATTATGTTTTTATTTTGATCTTAATATTCATTAGATGGTTATGAAATTGGGGCATAGTGAGGTTAAAACCATTATGAGCATACATGAATTTTGTTGTAATTTTTAGATGAAAATTTCCAGTACTTACTTCACAAGTGTAAAAATACAAGAATATGATCAATAATAGATTTAAAGCTCCTTTTTTTTTGAAAAATTACGAGACTTGGTTAGTAGTGATTCTAGGTCAATATGCTCATATGAGAGTTTTATTACAATTTTTAAATTAATAATTATTGTACTTAGTTCATTAACCTATTAACTTGGATTATTATGAGAAAATCAATTATAGAATTCATTATATACTGATAAATTGTGAAACTTGACCTGAAGTGTTTATATTTCTTTATATTCATCTTTGAATTTTCTCAGAATTTTTAGAAGTATATTGACAGTACTTGTCTCTTTAACTTGGTTAATGTAGGTTATGTTCAAAAATTATGTTTAGAGGTTTAAGTCTTAATGAAAAATTTGGAGACCTTGAATTTACTGATAAATAGTTGTTTTTTAGTTATCATAATTTTGTGGAACATTTTGCATGTCAAAAATAGTACTTCATGCTCAAACTAAGGCATTTGGATCTCTTTGGAAATTAAATAAATTATCAAGTTAATTAGGAAAATTATAAACTTCTGGATTTAGGCTAATCATGGCATGATAGACCTCCAATAAATATTATAGGGATTTTGGATGATAATTTGGAGTACCTCCCATTGTATACATCATATAGCTTAGGATGGTCTGCGTTTAGTAAAATCTACAGAAATCATAATGTGGTGCAAATGGACTTAGGGAGTTGGGATAATAGTGTATTGATCTGGTATGTGAAATGAGATTATCATCGGGAGTCGTGATGAGGATTGTGAGGTTTGACAAGTGTTAAGAGGTGCTCGGGGTCAACGAAACATTGTCTTCCCCGTGGGGAGAGAAAGAGTCAAAATACGCTAGAGTTAGATCTAGTACAATATTAAAGGGATTGGGAGTCGGGTAACAACCAATAATAGTATGTGCCATGCGAGAGGGGAGCTTTGGGCTTCAGCCCATCATAGTTCCTAGTGCCCTCGAGAGCCCTTCACGGGGAATACCTTGGGCAGTCTTGGGCTAACCTAAACAGTAGGAATAATAAACTACAAGAGCAACTAGTATAACTAAGGTTTCACATTCACACACCCCGGTAGCTCGAGAGGTTGGTTAGGTTAGTTTGGTTTGCCATCTAGACGGTAGGTTCAGAAGGTAGATGTAACAGACGGGATAGTCCGGGGAGCCGGTGGCTCAAAAGGTTTTGAATACAAATAAGTTGGTGGGTCTTCGGTATTGGACGGTCGTTCACACCGACATCGATACGTTGACTCGACGGGTGTGGGACACTTAGTCAAAGAAAGTTTGGTGGATATGGCCAGCATTAGTACGCAGAGACTCTAAGTTGTGTCCTACTAGAGGCGTACGTAAGGGCTAGACCTGGTAATGTGGATACCCTCCTAGGAGTGGGGGCCCGACCCACTGTCTCCATTTGCCACTACGGAGGTTCCTGGGAGTGAAGCTAGCTGCCCAAATAGGGGGAACTAAAGGTCTGTGCGCATAGAGTCGTGTGCTTGAGTTCCTCTTGCATGAATCACGACAAGCATATCACTACACTCATACTTGCATACAACCGACACCCCAACATATAAATTGGTATAAGACTCTTTATACGATGGGAGCCTTGTAGAAGACCCCTTAACTTATAAGTTTGTGTGAGCATTCATATAAGTTAAGGTTACTTACATCTTATCTTGTCTTTCTTACATATGCTGCTTATTCTACATGTTTACCTTACTGCTTACTATTGTAGAACATATAATTTGTACCTTTCATCCTTAGCTGTTTATACAATATAAATTAACTGCTAGATTAGTTCCACCATCACCTGCTTTGCTTACTCTCCACATTTGTAGCTTCCCTTTTCTCCTCACGGCTCAGTGCCTAGGAGCCATAGGGGAGGGGTAGGGGATGATAGGACTTAGTCTTTATGACTAATGATTTTCGGACCACAACATTACAGGGGCTCCGGATGGGAGACAGGGACCAGTAGCTCAGGGACCAGCATCAGCGGAGTACGGTGCTCATGAAGGTGGGCCAGTCTAGTACCGGAGCACCGGTGACCAGCTCCGTGAGTGATTAATCTTTCTTATAGCTTCCGCGAGAGATTTTAGTGAGGATCTGATGTACCGAGCTTAAGCCCGTTTATTTTTCATCTGTACTACTCTTTTGCAGTACTCTCTCTTTTCTTTATGGACTTGTTGTGGTTTCTCATTATATATGATGTTTGTGGACTCAATTATATTTCATTTATAATTATTGCTCTCTTTGATGATCAAAAAGGCCGACAGAATCGACGTTTTGTAGTGGTGGTCTTCCCGAGTGTCGGTGCCACCGCAAAACGGCGATTCTGGGTATAAGACCCTCGGGTTTGAAAAAGGAAAAAAATGGGGTCTTACACACGGTCTTTTTTTCTCCCTTTTCTCTTTGCTCCTTTTTTGGTGGCCGGTTCTCTTTCTGCGATCTGTTATTTTCCGGCTTCTTACTCAACCATGCAGTTTGAGTCTCTCTGTCGTCCTTCTTTTCTTGTTCGCGTTCTTTCTGCGAACTGTTAGCCGATCGGTTAATCGATCTGTTCTTTCTGCGATCTGTTATTTTTTGGCTTGTTCTCTTCTTGGTCACGCGGTTTATTCTGTTAAACTATGAGGTTTGCTATTGTTTTTTATGACCACTCCATCTCCTTCTTCTTCTCTTGCTACTTTTGGTGCTGCTCAGTTGGCTACTACAGGAAGGTGGCTCATTGATTCTGGTGCTACTAATCATATGACGGGGAATTCTCGTCTTTTCTCTTCTCTTGACGAGAGTAACTGGTTGCCTCTTATTCTCATTGCAGATGGTTCTCTATCTCTGGTTTGTAGGTCTGGCACGGTGCATGTTACTTATTCTCTTGAGCTTCAGGACACTCTATATGTCCCAAATTTTCCGTGCAACCTTCTTTCTGTCACTGCTATTTGCAAACAGTTGAACTGTGAAGTTATTTTTACTGCGTCTACTTGTGCTTTTCAGATTCATCACTCCAATGAGTTGATTGCTACTGGGACTAAAAGTGGTGGCTTGTTATACCTTGATACTGCTTCTATTTTTTATGTCTCCTTTTCTTTACTTTAGTGGCATCTTTGAATTGGGCATTCTCCTCCCTGGATTCTTTATCAGCTTCTTCCCGATTTACCTCACAGAGATTCTTCTCTTAATTGTGAGGCTTGTCAGTTTGGCAATCATCACCGATCCACTTTTCCCGCTAAGCATAAACGCAGTTATTCTTGTCTTTTTGACCTTATTCATTCAGATGTTTGGGGTCCTGCTCTCCTTCCAATTGTTGGTAGGGGTAGCTTGTATTTTGTTACCTTTATTGATGATTTCTCTCGGTGTATGTGATTGTATTTGTTACACGAACGCTTTAAATTTTTTTCTATTTTTACAACATTTTATAATGAGATTCGTACACAATTTGATACCACATATTAAAATTCTTCGTACTGATAATGCTAAGGAGTATCTTAGTCATCAGTTCACATCCTTTTGTTTGAATCATGATATTGTTCATCAGACTACTTGTCCTTATACTTCTCAACAGAATGACGTTGCTGAACGTAAGAATCGCCATCTTCTGGAAGTGGCTCATACCTTTCTCCCTCATATGCATGTTCCCAAGTCTTATTGGGGTCATGCCGTTCTCTCTTGTTTTCTCAATAATCGAGTTCCCTCTTCGGTCCTCAATGACATGACAACATTTTCTGTCTTGTAACCTAATGCGACTCTGTTTCATTTATCTCCTCGTGTCTTTAGATGTACAACGTTTGTCCACTCTCATTCTTCTAGTCATGACAAACTCTCTCCTCATTCTGTTAAGTGCATTTTTCTGGGTTATTGACCGATACAGAAAGGATATATGTGTTATGATCCTGTTCTCCGGAGACAGTATGTTTCTGCAGATGTCAATTTCTTTGAGAATGATCCGTTCTTTTCTCCTCCCTCCGTTCTCCCTTCTTCTAATGACTTATCTTCTTTTCCTCTTGTGTGTGCACCTCTTCCAGAGCATGCACTTCCTTCTTCTCCTATTCCTGATTCTCCTACTGTCTCTGATTCTTCTACTAAGCCGCTGCCAACAGCTCCTGTTCCAGTAGTCTCTCCTTTGGATGGAACTGATACGGTAGACAAGACAAACCTTAATCTTCCAATTGCTCTTCGAAATGGTGTTCATTCATGCACACAACATCCTATTTGGGATATGGTCACTTATGCACACCTGTCTCCTCTATCTAAGAGCTTTGCTCTTACTCTCTATCGGTGAATGTTCTTCCCACCTCCTATAGTGATGCTCTGGTTATTCCTCATTGGAAATCTGCTATGGATGAAGAGATGAAAACTCTTACTGAACGAGGTACTTGGACTCTTGTTCCTACCCATCTTGGAGCTGATGTGGTTGGATGTCGCTGGATCTTTGTCATTAAAATTCTCCCTAATGGTACTATTGATCGATACAAAGCTCGGATTGTTGCCAAAGGGTTTACGCAAACCTATGGTGTGGATTTCTTTGACACATTCTCTCATATTACTCAGATTACTACCATCTGTGTCCTTTTCTCTGTGGTAGTAAACAAGGGCTGAGAGATGTCTCAGTTGGATGTAAAGAATGCTTTCTTTATGATGATTTGCATGAGGCAGTCTATATGGAGAAACCTTCTGGGTATGTTTCTCAGGGGGAGTCTCAAGTGTGTAAATTGAGGAAGACTATCTATAGTCTTAAGAAAAGCCCGAGGGTCTGGTTTGACAAATTCAACAAAGTTATTTCTGTTATTGGATTTGTTCGGAGTGCTGCGGATCACTCTTTATTCATTCGTAAAATCTCGGCTGACCTTGTTGTTCTTGCAGTTTATGTTGTTCTTACAGGGGATGATAGAAAAGGCATTGACATGACAAAAAAACAACTTCTTCAACATTTTGTTACCAAGGATATGAGGTCTCCTAAATACTTTCTGGGGATTGAGATATCTCAGTAACGTGGTTCTATTGTTCTTTCACAGCGGAAGTATGTCTTGGATCTCTTGAAAGAGACAGTTCTTCTTAGGGCTAAACCTGCTTGATCTCCTATGGCTGTTGGAGATGACAAATGCTAGAGTGAGACTTCTCCTCTTCTTGAAGATGTCACCAGATACAGACGACTTGTCGGTAAACTCATTTATCTGACAGTCATAAAACTAGATATTTGTTATGTAGTAGGGAGAGTGAGTCAATTTATGCAAGCGCCCAGAGAGTGTCATCTGCATTCAACTCTAAAGATCCTAGAGTATATAATAGGTGCACTAGGAAAAGGGCTCTTGTTTTAGAGAAGAGGACATTTGAAGGTTGAGGCTTATTTTGATGCTAGCTACGTAGATGATAAGAAAGATAGGAATTATACATTTGGTTTATGTACCTTTGTTGGAGGTAATCTGGTCAGTTGGAAGAGTAAGAAACAAGCTGTAGTTGTCAGGTCAAGTGCAGAGGCTGAATATAGAAGCATGGATCTGACTGCTTGCGAGCTGAAGTGGCTACGAGCACTCTTGCTGGATCTGGGAGAGGTCTATGATCATACCCTACTAATGTTCTGTGACAATAAGACGGCTATATATATTTCGAGAAATCCAGTCTTTCATGAGAGAACAAAGCATATTGAAGTGGATTGTCATTTTATCAAAGGAGAGATATTGAAGAATCAAATCTGTATTCCGTTTGTTACATCTGATAAAGAGCTAGCTGGTTTCTTCATAAAGCCAGTTATCTCATTCTTGGAAGTTTGTAGCAAGCTGGACATGGTTGACATATATGCTCTAGCTTGAGGTGGAGTGTTGAAACCTGAGACCGGGCGGTTAGCCTTTCTAGCTGCAGCGGTCTGATTGTTCAGTAGTCTGGCGGTTTGGACTAGCGGTCTGTCTGGTAGCTATCCTAGCAGTTTGGTAAGAGTCTGCAGCAGCATCTTGGTGGCTATCCGCACTGTGGTCTGGTGGCTATCCACAGTGGCGGCCTAGTGGTTATCCGCAACATCATCCTGATGGCTATTCGCAACAGTGGCCTGGAGGTTAGTCGCAGCTGCGGTGTGGTGGTTAGCCGCAATAGCGGTCTAGAGGTTAGCCGTAGCAGTGGTCTGGTCGTTGGCCGCAACAGCGGTCTGGTGGTTACCCGCGTTAATGGTCTGAAGGTTAGCCGCAGCAACAGTCTGAAGGTTAGCCACAATAGCGGTCTGGAGGTTAACCGTAGCAGCGATCTGATGGTTAGCCGCAACAACGGTCAGGAGGTTAGCCACAACATGTGTTCAGAGGCTTTCCAGGAGATTGTATTTATTGGATAGTCTAGCGGTTTGACAAAGTCAAACCGCTCAGCCCACGCGGCTTGTATTTAGTCCCACATTGCTTGTTATATTCACTCATATTCTCGTTCTTCTATAAATAAGGGGTCATACCTATGTATTGTTCATTTTTTTGGAGCAATAAAATTTGCCTTTATTTAACTCTTTTTTACCCTCATTTTTACTTATCATTAAAAATCAATCTAGAGCAATCAAATAGAAACCGGTTAATCTCTACGTAATCCCTTAACAAACATGCAGACCGCAAAGCAAAAAATTCATAAGCCAGTGTCATCCATGTATCCCAACAAAATCCAACAGCCAGTCACAAGAATGACATTAGGGCAAAACAAAAATTCATAAGCCAAAATAATCTACATCCATGTACACAGAGAATTAAGCATTGATTTAAAAGCCAGTGATACAGATGCAACCTAACTGAAACAACTTCAACTGACCTTGCTAGTTAAATTACAATGGTTTGTTTGGCCTGCCACAATTAAACATTATTATCTTCAATAAAATATGTATTATATATATTTATATTAAGCAATTTCAGCGAAGGTCTGCAGTTGCCGCTCCCTCCTCCCCGGACGGTCTCTCGTTGTCGGGGCCTCATCGCCGGCCACCAATGACAGCCGACCCTTCTCCACTGTTGGATCGCCACCATGGAATCTCCATTGTCCGATCGTTTTGTAACCACCTCCCGTAACCACCCTCCATAGTTGGTGCACATAGCTTAATTAAATATTCGGTCTGCGCATAACAAATCCGTAAAAAAATACACGACATAACTAAAAGAAAGTGGTCTGTGAATGGCACATAAATTGGTTATGGTCTACAAATAGCAGTGTAACCACCATAATCACCCCTGAAGCATATAAATAAGACCACAGGGTCTCCTTCATTTCGATCATATTCTCTTTCGTATCCTTCTCCTATGTGTGTGCGAGCTCCACTGGAAATCTCCTTCGTCTTCGAAGACTCCTTTAAAGATCATTGAGCGCCTTGAAGATCTTGTTGGTATTTCTATGGTGATATGGAAGAAGTTCAAACAATTAGTCTCACTGCCAACGCGATTTGAGCATATAGGGTCGCACATAAGAGTGTTTGAAGAAGTTGAAGAAATGATTGTGTTGGCCTCACTAATATGGGATATGAGTTGTGAACAACTCCTATGAAATTAATGTCACTGACGGGTTGCGTCGAGTGTGTATCGACACAACTTGAGTGCGTATTGACACAACCAAGCTCGATGTGTCTACGACCTCTAGTTGACGCTACATCAAGTTGATATCGACGTTACATTGACTTCTATTCAACGCAAGTGCATCGACTGCCAGTCGACACAAGTTGCATCGAGTGCTGTCGAGTGCTTATCGACGTTGCGTCGAGTTCTTATCGACGCACGTCGACTGCAAGTCGACACATACCCACAAAAGTCGAGTTTTGGCAGACTTCTAAGAGGGTTTCTGTTTGTTTGATATACTTGGGTATAAATTGACTAAGAAAAGAGTTTTCCTCTGTGTGACAAATTGAAGTTTATGCTTTTGAAGCCGTCTCTTGCCCTAGATCCAGCTGTGACTCCTTATCAATGCCTCTCCTGGAAACGAATCTAACAATTTTTGGAGATGCAGAGAGAAGTCTTTCTCCAACCCAGTTCTTGTGAGACAAGTCCTTGGGGTTCTCCACTGCTCGTGTGGATACCTATAGAGTCGTATATATACTTCTGCGAGGACTCACCCGCCTACTTTCTGGACTGGTTCATTGGAGCATCTTGGTTGAGTAAATCCTCAATCTCTCTAAGGTACAATGTCTTGTTGTATACTTTATTTCTTGATTCAGGGAGATCACACGATCCTTTACTCTTTTGGGTTGTTCTTGTATGTTTATTTCGCTGCACATAGGTGATGTGTTGTTCCACCTCTTGTATAGAAACCCAACAGATTGTTTGAAGACCTTCATCCACCTTCAAGCGAGCGCCCTGTGCACCGCAGCAAGCATCCCACACGCAGTGCGTTCAACACTCACAACGCCCTCAACACCGAGCCTTCAATTCAATGGCGAGTCAACCACTCTAGATCGCTCTACGCGCAGTAGAAGTCAAGCCGTAAACATCAAGATGCACCTCGTGCATCCCTTTGGCTTCCAAGCACCCTCAATGAACTTTGCGACATCCAAAGTGCAGTGCTCGCCACTATAACAAGCAAAATATTTGGCTCCGCGAGCGGTGACATTTCACTCTTCGAGCACCTCTCCATCCCCCCAACAACTGTAACGAGGAGCGGCATGTTTCCCTTGATTTCTCATAAAAGCATTGTACACTACCAACAAATAGTGAAGTTCGGTCGGTACAACCCCGACCATGTGGTTTTTCACTTCTTTCCGAGGTTTACCACATAAATTGTTTTTCTTGCAAACCGTCTTAATCTCTGTGACTGTTTGTGCGCTTGTACACTCCAGGGCTAAGACGGTACAATTTAGCCCAATCTCAATCTCTGTGACAGTTTGACGCTATCTGTGGGAACAACGTTCCCCTAAGTTTTAAAGATTCGGAAGATAGTATCCACTGCACAGCGATATTCGAGACCGACGACAATGGAAAAAATTAAGCCAGTGGCACAAAGCGTATGGACCAACACCGAGGCCCCCAAACTTGTAGCCGAAATACACTCCGTCGGGAGGCCCAAAAGAGGGCACAATGGTAAAAGGCTCAAGAAGTAAGCGACCATCACCTTCAGAGGGGGAGAACTCAAAGGAGTGCAGATACCGCACCAAGACCCCCTGGTGATAAGCGCAAGGATCAGAGATCCTTACTACCACGTAGAGAGGATCCTGATGGATAGCTGGAGTTCATTCAATGTCAAGTTTTTCTTCGCTCTTAGGGGCATCAAGCTCACCGAAGGACATCTCAATCCTGTGGCTGAGCCGGTTTACGACCTTGAAAACAGCCCCATTCCGATCTAGGGATTAGTCTCTCTTCTGGTCACAATGCGAAACCCCCCAAAGTAAGTGGCACACCGCATCCAATTTGTGGTTGTAGACTCCAGCTCAGACTACAATGTTGTGTTCGACAGACCCATCCAATCAGTCTTTGGAGTGATTCCTTGCATTCCTCACCTGGCCTTGAAGTTCCCAACCGTAGGCGGAATCAGGATTGTTCGGGGTAGCCAAGAGGCAGCTAGGGCATGCTACCTGAAGCAGGCTTGGTCAACAAAGGCCTACCTCTCGACATTAACAACTTTGATCTACGAGATGAGGCCTCACTACAACGAGGGGCTCACGTTGAAGAACTAGTGGAAGTCGCCCTTTCTCCATAAGACCCATCACGGCCAGTAAAGGTTGGACCCCTCCTGTCTCCAGAAGAAAGGGAGCGGTACACGACTCTACTTCACGCAAATGAGGATATCTTTGCTTGATGACCAGGGGATATGCCTGGAGTAGACCCGAAAGTGATTCTGCATTTCCTAAATATTAACCCCTTATGTCGGTTGGTCATCTAGAAGGAGAGAAATTTTGCAATCCATCAAAGAATAGGTAACAAAGCTTATAGAAGCAAAAGTCATTCGTGAAGCTGAGTACCCAACATGGCTAGCAAACAAGTCTCGGGGAAGTGGAGAATGTGTGTTGACTTCAACAACCTGAACTAGATCCTCTTGTAGACGCGATAGCCGGGCACGAGCTCCTCAGCTTCATGGACGCCTACTTAGGATACAACCAAATTCAGATAAATCCAGCGGATGAAGAACATACATCTTTCCAAACAGATAAAGATGTCTGCTGCTACAAGGTGATGCCCTTCGACCTCAAGAATGTCGGAGCAACGTACCAGAGGTTGATGATCAAGGTGTTCAAGGACCTCATTAGAAAATCGATGGAGGTTTATGTCGATGATATGTTGGTGAAGAGCGTTCGTCAACGTAACCACTTGGATGACCTAGAGAAATGTTGTTAACTTCTCTGCTACTTCAAAATGCAGCTCAACCCTAGTAAGTGTGTGTTAGGTGTTACAGCAGGAAAGGTCATGGGTTTTATGGTAACCCACCGAGGTATTGAGACAAATCTCGAGAAGATCAAGGCACTAAAATACATGACGCCCCCTCGCTCTATCAAGGAAGTGCAATAGTTGAATGGAAGGATCACCACACTCATGGTTCTTAGCATAAACGGGGGTAAAATATCTCCTCTTCATCAAGATTCTCCGAGGGGAGCGCCACACAGGGTTCTAGTGGACGAACAAATGTCAGGTAACATTTTAGCACCTTAAGCAGTACTTGGCTTCACCTTCGCACCTATCAAAACCCATCCTCAGAAAAGACTTGTCCTTGTACTTGGCGGTATCCCCTACGACCCTCAGCTCGGTGCTCATGATGGATGAATGAGGGGTTCAATGACCATTCTATTACCTCAACAAAGTTCTCGCAAACATCGAGACCAGATACCCGACAACGAATAAAACAACTTTGGCCCCTGTCTTCTCCAGAAGAAAGCTCGGACCCTATTTCCAAGCCCATACAATAAAAGTATTAACACAGTTGATGATGCAGACTATACTCCAAAAGTCAGAGGTCTCCGGAAGACTAGTCAAGTGGGAAATCGAGCTCGGCGAGTTTGATATCCAATTCCTTCCCTGGCCAGATATCAAATCATAGGTATTCACTGACTTTATCGTAGAGTGCACCATTCCTCTAGAGCCAGTTCTTGCAGAAGGTTCCTCCATCTCCTGCTGCAAGTGGACATCATATTTGGAGTGGATGGTTTCGGGGCAGGCCTACTTCTATTAAGTTCTGAAGAAATCACCATGGAGTACAACCTCCAGCTAAAGTTCCCATCCACCAACAATGTTGCAGAATACAAGACCCAGATTGCCGGCTTCCAGCTCGTCATTGACTGCAAGGTAGAAAACCTAACGGTCTACATCGATTCTCAGTTGGTGGTTTTGCAAGTCCAAAGTGAGTACAAAGCAAGAAATGACCAGCTAACGCAGTACCACACGCTTGTTAAGTCTCCACTGTAGAAGATACCCTCGCATCAGGTCCTCTACATCCATCGGGAACAAAGCACCAGAGTCGATGCCCTCTCCAATCTTGCCTCCTTACCGGCCGACTATAAGTCTCAAAGATGATGGGTCGAGGTCGTCATGGTCCAGAGCATTCAAAGACCATGGGAGATCGCCACAATCACCAATGACGAGTAATCCTTGATGGCTCCCCTACGGGTCTACCTCGAGCACAAGGAACTATCTGAAAATCACATGGAAGCACGACGACTCCATGTACGAGCGATAACTTTCGCTATCATCGACAAAGAGCTATATAAGCAGGCTTTTTCTATACCCTATCTAAAGTGCTTACCAGTAACCGAAGCAGAGTACACCTTATGTGAGGGGCATGGAGGAATCCGCGGGGAACATCTAGGCAGAAAAGCCTTGGCCTAGAAAATATTCTACCAAGAATTCTATTAGCCAATAATGAAGAAGGATGCAACAGAGTTTGTCAAGAAATGCAAAATCTGTCAGCTTGATGCAAATACGCCGCATTAGTCATCGATCACCCTCATCGCACTCCAACGTACTTAGCCATTCACACGGTCGGGAAATGACCTCCCAGGACCTCTCCCCATGGCATCAGGGTAATGAAAGTTCATATTCATGTTCATCGACTACTTCACCAAATCAGTGGAAGCTGAACCAATCACAAAAAATAACCAAAGAAAACGCCAAGCGATTTGTTTGGAAAAACATTGTATGTTGTTTTGACACCCCAATGGTCATCATCGCGGACAACGACACCCAATTCACCAGGAAGTCGTTCACCAAGATGTGTGAAGACATGAAGATTAGCCTCCGCCACACCGCTGTAGTTCACCCACAAGCCAATAGATAGATAAAGGTGACGAATCACACTATCCTCAAAGTGTTGATGGAGCGCCTCCAAGAGGCATAGGGTAATGGGTATACGCGCTCCCAAATGTGATATTGGCATACCTGACCATGTAAAGAACTATAACCGGAGAAACTCCACACAATATGTGCCGCGGAACAGAAGTCGTCATCCCCGTTCACATCGACATTGCAAGTGCCCGAGTCTAGGCCTTCGACCCAGAAAGGAATGACGAACTGCTCTAAGGAAACCTCGACCTGGTCTCAGAGGTCAAGGAAGCAACAACCCAACACGCAGCTTAGCAGAGATGTGTGCCCCGCCTTTATGACAAAATGGTAAGCCAAGGCCGATCAACATCCGAGATCTCGTCCTGCGCAATGTAGAAGCAATCGACAAAGGCCCGCAAAAAGACAAACTCTTGCCAGCATGGGAGGGACCGTTCGTCGTCACGACAATCGTCAAGCCCAGAACATTCAAGCTCAGAACGACAAAAGGTAAGACCCTCACTAGAACCTAGAATACACAAAACTTGCCCCGATTTTATCAGTGACTTCTCCTACTTCATTCTGTTTGTACTGAAAACAATCGTTACACTAAAAGTCACAAGTCTACACTAGCGCACGTACTATCACTTATTTTCAATTAAATATGGTTTGTTTGCTCCTAACTTTATTATCGTAGGAACACCCCGGGGCTAGTCCCCTGGACCGCACACTACCCCGACTTGAAGGTCCACCCTTTTCCTCCAATGGTTCGAAGCGCTTGCCCTTCACCGGAACATTGGAGCAAGCCTCCCGGCCTTGTACTACCCCGGCTCGAAGGTCTGCCCTTTACCAGCATAGTAGGCCAATGGTTTGAAGTGCATGCCCTTCACCGGAACCTCAGGGCCCGTCCCACAGCTACCTCCAACTATCATGACTTGATGGTCCGCCCTTCGCCCCGCAGTAGGTTGCGGCGCCGCTAGGCCATACCCCCTCGCGGTCGCCAGTGGTTTGAAGCGTCCGCTCTTCATTTTCTCTTAAGGGTCAGTCCTCAGTGACCTCCCACTACCATGGTTTGAAGGTCCGCCTTTCACCCCTGCAGTAGGTCACGACACTGGCAGGGCCTTCCCCCTTCATGATTCCCTAGGTTCGAAGGTCCTCCCTTCACCGCAACATCCAAGGACAACCCGCAACACAGCGGCCTTTACCTCTCACTACCCGGGCTCAAAGCGTCCACCCTTTGCCCATGTAGTAGGTTACGAAATCGTCAGGGTCTCGTCCCTAAGCCTTACTATCGCGGATCGAAGGTCCGCCCTTTGCCCCCTCGGTAGGTCCCGCCACAACTAAGGATAGCATGCACCATGGTTGCGTCGACCTCTCACTACCACAGCTCGAAGGTCCGCCCTTCGCCCTTATAGTAGGTTGTCGCCCCGTCAAGCGCTCATCCTCACGCTGCTGGCATCTAAAAACAAACTCAAAACCCAAAATCAAGTAGTGCATAAAATAACAATGCCGACACAAGTACAAATTTTTACTCATGTAATGTCACAAGCTATGCAATCAACAAAAAAGGTGTCTAAGCACTAAAACAGCAACGTGCAATGTCAATATAAGTACAAAGGTACAAACACAAATACAAATACACCATAAAAGGGAAAAAGTACAAGATACAAAGATCCAAGGCTACTGCTCTCCATCGACAGTAATGTCAGCACACTCATCTTCAGAGAGATCATCGAAACCAACGTTGGACACATCGCACCCGCGCTTCCACACTATCATCCGGAGGGTCTTCCACATTCCCCGCTTCAGTGCCGTCTCCCACTCGTCCATCATCTGAGGTTACATCTCCTTGATCTAGACCTCCTCACAGATATCCTCTTAGAGTAGGTAATGGTCCTGCATAAAATCGATGGACTCCTTATACTCGACAACTCTCGCAGCCTTCAGCTCCTCAGCACTCTGCTCCTGGGAGGCAAGCCTCTCCACCTCATCCCTCAGGGATCCCAGCTTAGTATCCTGGCGAGCCACCTCTCCCTACACATCCTCTAGCATACGAATCGTCTTCCCTACGAGCGCCTTCTCCGACTAAAGCTCTACTTGAAACTGCTCTAGCTCCGCCCGAAGCTCAAACTCGATCTGCCAAAAGCGAGAAACATTGCGATCCGGTCTACGCCTTGAGTAAAACAACGAGCACTTCACTGCTCAAATCTCCTCCTGTAGCGCAAGGAACTTGCCCTTCAAGCTCACGTAATGATTGTTTCACGTAAGTGCGATGCTGACCTGAACCCCGATTTACAACAAGAAAGAAGACGTAAGCTTACATACAAGTCAATAAACAAACAAGAACAAAAATATTGTACTCCTCGTATTATTCATCGCCTCAATAAAAGAATACATGCGTCTTGAAATAGTAGACAGTGGCGCAGAAGCCGCCTCGGGGGGAGCCTGGGGGCAGCCGAATCTTGGACCTCAACGTCAAGATCAGCGGGTGCAATGTTCGCACTGGAGCTACAAGGTGCCGTCTCACCGGAGCATTCCCTCGACCGAGAAGAAGCAAGAGACGCAAGCTCCGCACCGCCACACTTGAACACCAGCTATCTCTTCCTCTCACGATCTAGCGGCACAACAACAGAACATTCGAGATCGGTAGAAACTACGCACAACAACGAACGCTTCTTCTCAACGAATAGGGAAATCTGGAACAAGGGATTCACCAACGCGTAAGGCTCAATGAACCCCAAAACCGACTTGAAATCCTGCTTGCGTTCCTTCACACACCGCCAATGTTCAGGAAGTGACTTCCATAGGTCTGGAAGGCCCCAAGAATTCTTCACATACCCATACACAGTATTTCCATGACGACAGTCCACCTGCTCCTCACACTCGAGCCAATGCTTGTTGTTATACACCTCGAGGCAGCCAACTCCATCAACGCGCACCTCGTACTAGTCCTTGAAGAGATATAAAGAGAACTTGGAATCGTGCACCCAAAAGAAAACGATTAGACCCCTAATACGCATCATACCGATAGGGGCATACTGAGATACTGACATGCTACAATGCCTGGAAGTTTTAATTGCCTCCTTGCACGATGGACGACGGAACCTGGACCTTAGAGACGACTTGCACAACGTCATAAAACCCGTCGAAGTAATTTGCACTTGCTCCTCGATATGCAGAATATTAAACTCCAGACTTGCAGGTATCCCATATCGCCTTCTCCAGACATCAACTAGCTCGGCAGTGAGCGAAGAATGCAGTCGCACCTGCCTATCTTGCGAGCAACACCTTGGCACTTGAAAGGAAAAAAATATGTATAAGTATTTGCAAAACCAAAATCACAAACACGTCGTCATGCACAAGTGGTAAGAACAGGTGCACATAAGACGCACATGCACTCTCGCGCGCTCAAAACATGAAGTTGCATCCCACAAGTGCACGCCCCGCACTCACAAGGCGCAAGTACACACACCCCTGCGTGTTCCACATGCATGAAAGGCGCGCGGGTGCGCATCCGGCACGCATCCAGTGCTCGGGCGCACCGGTGCCCTGCACGCGGGTTCGCCCCAAGCGCGCCCTGCTTTCGCGCACCTCCTTCTGCGCCTCTCCATTTGCCTCTGCCATGGTCGCCGTGAGCCGTTCACGCACAGAAATTCCCCGCTCCCCTCTCGTTCCGTCTTCAGGCTCCTGGGACTTTGGAGGGCAAATGATTGGATCCTCCCCCATTTATAGGAATTTTGGGCTACTAATAGCCGAAATTCTCGTATTCCATACTAACTGGTGGAGGTAATGGAGAAAACCGCCATTAATCACTGCACGACCGATTCGCCTCCCGGCGGGCCGCCATCGCGTCGTGTGGCCGCCCGCAAGTGGCCGCAAGGCCCGCAACCCTCCTCTCGGTCGGCCTCCGCCGCGCCGTGCAGCTGCGATGCCCATAGTCGTCCTCGCGGCAAGCTGACGCCGCTCGCGAGTGACTGCGAGGACAACAGTTTGCCTCTCGGTCGGCCGTCGTCGCGCTGTGCGGCCGTCCGCAAAGCCCGAGGCCTGCCGCCGCCGCGCAAGGCCCACAGCCTGCCGCCGCCGCGCAAGGCCCACAGTCGGCCGCCGCCGCGCCGTACGGCCTCTGCAAGGTCCACGGTCGGCCGCCTCCGCGCCTTGCGGTTGCACTCCCACGACCATGAAGGCCCACGACCGTCCCCCGGTCGGCCACTGCTCCCTCCTCCCCAGACGGTCTCTTGTTGTCGTGGCCTCATCACCGACCACCACCGCCGACTGACTCTCCTCCACCGTCAGATCTCCATCATGCGATCTCCATTGTCTGATCGCCGTGTAACCACCTCCCGTAACCACCCGTCATATGTGCAAATAGCCAAATTAAATATTTGGTCTGCGCATAATAAATCAGTACAAACATAAACTATAAGAAAGTGATCTGTGAATAACGCATAAAGTGGCTACGGTCTACGAATAGTCGCGTAACCACCACAACCACCCATAGAGCATATAAATAGGACCCTAGGGTCTCCTTCAGTTTGAACATATTCTCCTCCAGCTCCATCTCCTACGTGCGTGAGAGCTCCACCGGAAAATCCCCTTCTCCTTTGAAGGCGCGCTTAAAGATCTTTGAGCAGCGAGCCTTCAAGTTGACATTGAATCAACCGCTCTAGACTCCTCTGCGCGCATCAAGAGTAAAGCCATAAACATCAAGACGCGCCCGTGCGCCCCTTTGGCTTCCAAGAACCCGCAAAGAACTTCGAGGCATCCAGAGCGCAGTACTCCCCACTGTAACAAGCAATATACTTAGATACACGAGAGGTCACCCTCCGAGCACCTCTTTCTTTCCCCCAGCAACTATAACGATGAGCGGTATGTCACCCTGAATTTCTCATAAAGGCATTGTACACTACTAGCAAATAGTGAAGTTTGGTCGGCACAACCCCGAGCGCGTGGTTTTTCACCTCTTTCTGAGGTTTTTTACGTAAAAAAACTTTCATGCCAGCCATCTCAATCTCTGTGATTGTTTGCGTGCTCGTCCACCATCAGACTAAGACGATCCAATCTAGATCGGCCTACAGGCCCTTCAAATTGGACGCAACATTCATAAACAGTACATTCATGATAGCCTTAGCCACACCAAACAGAGCCTTAAATTAACTTTTCTAACTCGAGTTCACTGCCTACATGCCACATTTGAAAATTTTAGATTCCTAGAGGAAAGTGCACTTGAAATGCTATTTATCTATACTATATTAAAATAGAAAAAATATCTTTTGGTTGAAAATTCAACTTTTCTATTCTATCCTACTTTATTACAAAATTGTTAATCTCATTAATTTGTGTTTTTTTTTCTAATTTTAAAATTTGAGCTCTTATACACGCAAAATCACTTAAAATAAAAAATTTGTTCCTACCGTTGCGCGCAAACCCCATGCACAAGAGAAAAAACGAGCGACGGGCGGAGTTTAGCATTCGGGGGTTTGCGAGCGGTGGGAGCGCCGTCATGCTGGGGCAATGAAGTGATCGGAGTACTATCGCGTGGGACATTGGGAGCCTGCCCCATGCACTAACACAATCGGAGTACTAGTGCAGTTGACTCCGCCCCGTGACTGTCACTCGTAGTATTCAATGCAACTTTTTTGTTTGCCCAATGCCCGCCCTATCAACCATTCGATGGATTGCATAATTAACTTTAAGGTGTGGCTTACCCGTTTATTATAACACTTCTTTTTTAAATTTGGATCGTCAACTTCACCCCGTTGCTTAAGGGTCAGTTTGTTTCGGCGGTGGCGGTGACAAAAGGAGTTGTATGAATGGAGCTGTGGGAATGGAGCTGTGAGAATGAAACTGTTCAGAATGGAGAAACAGTTTGGCAAAATAGCGGTGACAGAGCTGTTCACAACGAAGAAACAGTTTGGTAAAACAGCGGTGACGTTTCTGTTTCATTTTATTATAAAAATAAATTCTAATTATTTTAATTAAAATGAATTATAATTAATATTATGAATCATAAAAAATAATACTAATCCTAATTATAATTATACTAATTCTAATCTTATTATACTAATTATAATTATACTAATTCTAATCTTATTAGTTTATTATTATATTATTATTATTATTATAATAAAATCAACATCACATTTAGGTCACTGGAGGAGGAGCGGCTCGGGTGTCCATGGCGGAGGAGGAGGTGCCTGACAATGCTCCACCGTTTCTCGCCGGAGCAAGGCTCCACCGTTCCTCGCCGGAGCAAGGATCCCCCTTTCCTTGCCGGCTCTGCTGTCTCCCTCCCTCGCCGGCAACCAATGGTGGCAGTGCTTCAAGGCGTCTCCTGCCCTCGCGTCCATCGCCGGAGCACACCACGGAGCCGTTGAAAGAGAGAAATGGAAGCGCAGTTCTCTCCGTCCATCGCCGGAGCACACCTCCGCTGGATCACCGGGCAAGGCTCCGTGCGGGCGTTGGAAAGCTCCGTTGAAAAGGAGCTCTCAGGAGCTGCGGCAAAGCTCCGTTGAGAACGGAAAATTGCTCCTCCGATGCCACCGCAACGCCAAAACAAACTGTCAAAATTTTTTTTTTCCATTCCGATATCAACGCAATGGAGGGTTAACGTGGAGCCAAACGGACCCTAAGAAAATCTTGCATGAGTTTTCATTAATTTATCACATTGAAACAATGAGAGGAAATCACGTACTTTTGATCTTCCTCTTGAAAGTAGATGATTGTGTTGGAGCTCCTTCATTTTGGTACATTCGTCCATGGGAGGCAAGGTTCAACAAGCCACGTTGGAGCATCGAGCTCGATTGTGAGCCTTTACGATTGAAAGCATGACTTGTCGAACAAAATTCATGCAATAAGTGATGAATGTAAGGAGAAATTAGAGTGCGAGGCCGAGCGAGGAAGGAGGGAGACATTTATTTAGACAACAATTATTCGGAGCATCCTGTATTTTTGGATTCTTCAGTTTCTGCTTAGGTTTCGCTATGTCGTACTTCACATCCTCTTTAGCGCTGAGATCTTCTTCCATCGTTCCCTCGCAATTCCATTTCCAGCATTTCATTGCCATTAACTATGACTGCCTTGTTTGGGTGCATGCTTGATGTTTAGCTTAACACTTGAGCGGTGGTAGCGTGAAACTATGATAGTAAACATGACATCAACAATTTACCTGTGTTTTGCGACCTATGTGATGCCTAAACACAAATTTTTAAGGCCTGGAAACATCGATGACTGTAACCGTATCTTAAGCAAATGAGGTCCACTTTTTCGCCTTTACATTCACTGCCATACCACAGCTCTCCCACAATACTTCCAAATAAGGGCGCAAATCTATAATGTACTACAACTCTAGGTTGGCTAGGTAGGATTTACAATATTCAGCAGAAATACTGGAATCAAGAATTAGGTGAAGACATGAGAAGGAGATATCAAGAGTAGTTTAGTTGTATATAAGGAAAGGCTTTCTAGGGTTTAAATGACGACTTCTGCGCGCCTTGTTTTCGCGGACCAGAAACTGAAAGGCTTTGTTTGCCCGGGCTCCTTCGAGGAAGCAGCAATATCTCCGCAAAATGTAATCGAGTTTGAAAACTCCACTTTTTGTTCGAATGCAACTGCTTACAGAAGATCATGTATGCTTCGGGCCTTCATCGCTACCATTACGGCGATGTCTTCAACCAAAAACAATTTCCAAGAGTCCGTCGAATCCCAACCCTTTGATCAAATGTTGAATAGATCAAGCTATTTTGTTAGGTTCATATCAACAAGTCTATAATAATACATTTACTCAAGCACTTCAGCAAACATTTGAACTCATATGAATAGCAGAACACTGGCATATAAGACCTTATTTGGCTACATGTATGTTTAAAAGAAATATTTCCCAACTGTAGGAAATTATTGAGTTCAAAAATAATATAATTTTCAAAAATTGAAGTACTTATTATGCAAAATTAACAAATTTACGCACAATTTTATGTTTGCGTAAATTTGTGTGTAAATGTGTTCCAGTAACAAATAAAACATTTAAAAAGAAATGAATAGATGAGAGGCTGCGGTCGTGCGGCAGTGGAATCACACATCTGTACCGAAGTATCGATCTCCGAACTCTCCGAGACCAGGGATTACTCTGAACTCTTCGTTTAATGCGGCATCAATCTCTGAAGTCACCACCTTGAGCAAAGGGAATCGTTTGCAGACACAATGGATTCCTTCGGGTGCCTGAAGAAGATACAATATGTCAAAATGCAAAGAATTTTCTGGACCGTGTGGGTAATAGAGTGGCAATTATAATGGTTTAGTGGCGCCGACCGAGATCAAGTTAAGGAAGATGATGCGGTTCTCTGGTACGCCTTTGCGGATGAGGAGTTCGATGGCTTGGTTCGCCGAGTTACCTTGTGGAAGAAAGAGTTCATATTTGACGTCAGTATGACAGCTTGAAAAAGAAAAAAAGAGTTAAATGTTACGCGAGAGTGCGGGTTAGTCCCACATGGGATGGGGGGAAAATGTGTTGGTGTAGAAATAACATGCGGTTTGGTTTTCAGTAACAGAATTATGTTTTTGGGTAGAAGACGAGTTTAAACTATTGATGTATTATGACCCAACTTCGTTCCCTAACAAGTCATATCGGGATGACGGTTTGATTGAGATTGAGTATGTTCATGCGGGGTTTGTTGTTCTCATGGAACTTGGCCACTGCAAGCATGGTTGAGCAAAATTACAGTGGGTGACTCCCACAAGGGGTCACATGGTTGAGTGTGATATTGGCGCATGATATTTGATGATATTAAAGAAATATTTCCTATAACAGGGAGTGATGGTGGATGTGGTGAGCATGCACGTAGGTCTGTAAACGGTTTGGTTCGGTTTTTATGCAAAACTAAAACCGAACCGAATGATCTCGGTTTTTACACACCTCAAACTGAAACCGAACTGAAACTGATGGGTTTGGTATCCCGCATACTAAATTACAAATGCAAGCAAAACTTACAACTATTATGTGCACTTGTGTGATACATGATTTTTTTCCCTTCAATTATTTGAGCATTACTTTTATCCAACACTGTCAGTATATCAAATTTTGACATCTATCTTGTAATAAAGATTAAAAAAAGACCAAATGTTTTGCATGCATATTGTTCTTGCATTGCAACACATGTATAAAAACATTTGAAACATGGTTCGTCAGTTCGGTTTCATCGGTTTACTGAATGTGTAAACCGAAACCCGAACCGAAGAGGTTCGGTTTTCATCCCCCCGGAATCAAAACCGGAACCGGTCGGTTCGGTCAGAAATTCGGTTCGATTGGCTCGGTTCAATTTGATCGGTTTCGGTTTTCTGTGCACACCCCTACATGCACATGCACGTGAGTGATAGATTGTTAAGGCACACAAGAGTATCTCTTTAATCTCACATCAGATAGATAAAAATATATTGATGTAGAAATAAAATGTGCTTGACACACAACCAATAGCTTAAGCATTTGGGAAAAAAATGAACTGTGTACTTAGCATAAGTCTGATCCTCCGTGTTAATCACTCCATAAGATAAGAGTAGAGCTTAACTAACAAATCTAGTTTATTTGGCTAAAAATCCATTTTAGATATGGTTGTTCAATGAGAATTGAGAATTTGATAAGGATGATTGTTCGTGAAGAGGCATGTCTGGATCAGGGCAATTTTCAAACAGACAGAATCCCAATGCACTGCGGCTAGACATAGCTCAATGATCATCCAGTCACACGAGAATTCTCCAGCGGCCCTCCAGGTAGCTTTCAATATCTATAGGCGCAATCCATTAGGGAGACGCCAGCCAAGACCCCTCTCACCATATGAGTTAACGCTAGGACTTGCAAGGAAATGTGTAACTCTGGGAGCAACCATGGTAGTGTAAAGAATCCGTATTTGGATCTCATGAGGCAAATTTGAATTGGAATATAGTTGGAGAGCTTATCAGGGGAACATTAGAGTATTATTAGGTGTCAGTAGTAGGAAAATTATTATATAATATTTGTTATCATTTTTTTAATCAACTAAGGAGAAATCTTTCCTTAATTAGCATGTCCTAGGAGTCTATATAAGAGAGACGGAGAGTCATGCATGAATTAGGCATTTTTGGGATCACTAGTCAACTTGGGTTCTCTACCATCAGAGATAAATCAATCTAAGGTCGGGCGGAGGTTCACACAGTTTATACGTATGTTTCCATTTCAGCACATTTTTTGCCTTCACTGTTCATCTTCTTTTTTTTCCCTCCCCACACCTCTCTGCTTCATAAGACGATCTTCCTCAAAACATTGTGATTACATACTCAATCTCACTGGGATTTTGTCAAAGCCATAAAGCAGTACAACAATGGAGGGCATCATAGGAGTTGGCAATAGGCGTCCCACATACGTGGACTTCACTCCCATTTACACACCACCGACTCGCACGCAATTTTCTCTCAGTGGTGCATAATCTATTGGTATATATAAGAGAAGCCCCATCTTTAACCTAAAATTTAGGATTCCCTTTTTACCAACTATTCATCATATCTTTACACTTATTAATGAAATATAAATTGTTAACAAATAAAATGAAAGATTTGGGCACAGAGAGAAATTGGACAAGAATTTAGGCGATTGTAGGTAGTTCCGCTGTCGAATACTGGGCATCTGAAGCACCTGCGATGTCCAACATTCTGTCATCGCGACCAAATACTAAGCAGGGGGACTCGGTGCCCATTCCCGCTGTGTCTCTATGAGTTCTATATCTGCATCAGTAGGTAGTTTCCTAGTCCAAATTACTGAATTCGTAAATCCATATGCGTGAAACTTGGACAAGAATTCAAAATCAAGACTCACGGTCACAAATAGTCTGAAAACAACTTTTAAAGAAGGCCCAGGCCAGATCAGGACTAGTGTAGCTCAAGCTCACCTCAAGAACATTGTCCGTTCAGTAGTCCCCTAGGGGAATACACAAAATTCACTAATGCAACTACAACCATCATAGAACGACCATTGCCAGTTACCACCTCTACTTGGGATGACATGGCTCTACCCATCTCATGATATGGGCTAGCCGTATCAAGATCTAAAAAGAAGAATGCGAACTTGTACTGGACGAAATAAATGATACAATTGAACGACAAACTCTTACTAAGCACTCGGAGGCTGGGCCCTCCAAAGTACTCTCCTCTCTAAAGAGAGACTCAAGACTACACTCCAAAGATAATCCTTCACAACCTAAGGGGCTCCATATATAGATGGAGACCCCACTGCATGACGAAATACATAAATACACGTGTAACAATACACCCATCCTGAAAAGTGACCTTGTCCCCAAGGTCAAGCCAGGAAGGGTCCCATGACCGCGTCGACAATACTCGAGTGTCTTCTCTGGTGAACGGATCAGGTTTTCTCTGAAGATTAGAGGCATTGTGGCGGACTGGTTGCTGCAGAGTTGTGATACAGGTGACTGAAACAGACGTAGAACTCGGCATGGGACTGCAGACGTAGAACTCGACATGGGACTGCTCGAGAGGTGAAGCAATGTCATGCCCGCAAAGTATCTCATCATCAAGGACGAGCAAGGTGCGGACCAGTTGGGCCAGGGCCACGGTCGGAAACCGAATGCTATGAAGTTTGATGGAGGAAACCCATCCAGATCTTGAATGAGGGTCGTGTGGCCGGACATTAGGTTGGCGGGGAGTAGGTAGTGATGCTTTGGAAGAAAATTTGATGGGAAGTCTGGTCGAAGTGGGAGAGTGACAAGATGTGAGGATAGGGTAACAATGGGCTCGATAGATGTTGGAAAAGAGGAGATGAGAGATAAGAAAGATAACAGGCGGGCGGGTGTCTCCACAAAACGTCGGGGAGCTGAAAAAAACATGTGGCGTTGTGTGAAAGATGCATACTAAAATTAGTTTTGAGATTTTAAAAAGGCTTGTGATCTCTTTTCAATTTATGCGGCACAAGAGAGACTTTAACGAACAGTAATATGTGATAATCGCCCATCGGTTCACGAACACTCGAACACTCGTAAACATCTAACAATTGAACATTAGATTTAACATGGCAAAACATTCCACAAGCATTAATACAAAAGACAAACACGAAGATTTTAAATTAACGACAAATAGGCAAGATAAAATTAGGGCATTCTCTGGTTTTTAAGGTCATGAATATATAAACCCAAGATTAATGCCAACAAGAATTAAGCAAGTAGATAGGAAGGGGTATACCAGAAGAGGACAAAGCTTGTCATCGGGCAGTGGCTGGGGGAGAAGTCATTGAGGGCCTGGCGAACTCGTGCGGTGAAGGCCAAGGAGAGCCCGACAACATACAAGAACCATCGGGAAGAGGTGGGGATGATCTTCAATGGTGGATGGAAGAAGATCGAACCCAGGGCAGGATTTATGCTCTCACGGGTTCGATAAATCGACCAATAGAGGTCGTCGATGAAAGGGAATGGTTCGCCGGAGCTAATAGAGGCCGGCGGAGGCGTCATAGAGGTGAGGCGAATTGTAGGCAGCGGCTAGAGGCTTGAACGGGAGAGTTCGGGCCGGTACTACCTTCTGAAGGCAGAAATTGTCTCGTATTCAAAAGGAATCTATCTAGGCTGCTTTTCAATGATCTTGTACGCATGACGATGTTCATCAAATTCGACAAGGGCAGTTCAATGAAGACGATGAGTGTTCTTGCAGTAGTGAAGACTAAAAAAATAACAAGTCTTAGAAGGCTTTCTAGGATGCTATACATCAAAGTAAAAGAATGAAAATTGAAATTTGAGGAAAAAGTATTGAGCTCAAGTATTAGATTAGACCTCAAATATCAGAAATGCCTTTCAGATAAAGTGGTGAAAATCTGTTAGGAACTCCATAATTAAGTGAGATCTAAGTGGGAGTAATTTTAGGACGAGTAACCTCCTGAAAAGTTGATACGTCGTAATTGTATCAAGAGTGTGAATAAGAAACTTGCATTGCATTAAACAAACATAAAGATAGAATCACGAGGCAAGCTCTCGCCAAGCATTCGGAGGTTGGATCCTCCTTGACACTCCACTCTCCAAGAGAGGCCTAACACTAAGAATCCAAATATGAGCAAGACTCTACCGTTATGGCTTCTTATATAGATGGAGTCAGTTACTACAAGAAAAAACACTTAAATAATACAATAAAAAAACAAGTCGTTGAGTGACTTCCCCAAGGTGAGATCGAACGTCCGAGCGTATGGGTGATACGTGTTTCCTAGTGCAAATATGTATCAACACCCCTGACTTGAAAATTGACCTTATCCTCAAGGTCAAGACGGTAAGAATCTCATGAGTGCGATGTGGAGACTCAGGGGGGATCCTTTGTTGGACGGTACTGGCGAAACATCAGAAGCCGAGAGGCGTCATGGTAGGCTGGTTGTTGCAGAGCTGACATGGGACTGTCCGAGAGTCGAAGCAATGACATGCCGACAAAATATCTCATCCTTACGGTCGAGCAAGGTGCACACCAGTTGGACCAGGGCCTCGGTCGGAGGCCGGATGCTATGAAGACGAACGACGGAGCCCCATCAAGATCTGGAACGATGACTGTGGGGCTGGAGATTATATCGAGGAGTGGGTAGTGATGAGTGGGAAGGAACCCCAATGAGAAGTCTGGTCGAAGTGGGAGAGTGACCAAATGTCAGGGTAGGAAAACAGTGAGCTCGAGAGATGCTGGAAGCGAGGAGTCGAGCGAAAAGAGGGTTGACATGCAAGTAGGGGCCTCCAACAAACGACGATGAACAAATAAAGAATGTGGCGATGTGTGAAAAAAGGTCAAGGCGCCAGGTGGAGCCTACGGATATGTCGAAAGACAAACTGGTTGGAATTGAAGGGTGGGGAAAATTATGGGGCTATGCGTCGCGGTCGGGAGCGGGAGAACGAAGGGGGTGTCAAAAAAGGAAGAAGTGGCGGAGATTCTAATGGTCAAAAACCTATTGAGGGGTGGTGGTGAGATGGATGGAGGAGGCTCGTCGGGAAGTAAAGTCGCAGGTTGGAGATGAAAGGGGACATATGGACGAAGACAATGAAGAATCTCAAGGTCATGGCAAGGAGAGTATCCAGGGCAATTTCAACTCGATGGCAACAAGCATGCATTAAGTCTGGAAGGGGAGGCATGTTGAAAATGGGGGGAGGACCGCCAGAAAGTGGCAAGAGGTTCAGAAGGGTTGTCGGAATGTTGCAGGGGACGCCAGAGGGCTGCTGGATTGTTGCAGGAGTCGCAGGAGGACTGCCAGAATGCTGCATGAGCAGCAAGAGCGCTTCCTGACTGCGGTCGAAACCGTAGGAGGGTAGTGAGGGTGATGAGCGATCGTTGGAAAACTGCAAGAGTGCTGGCGGGTCGCTGGGGTACTGTCGGGCATGGCTGGAGAGGAAAAAAAAGCTAGCTGGAGGCATCGAGAACCGAAGACGCACTCGAATCTTGCGCTGGAAGAGGGAGCGAGTGTAGGGAGGTCGGTCGAAGCGGGAATCGGGAGCTAGAGTTAGCAAGACGACAATGTTGTCGGAGGAAGCCGTCGAAGGCGTCGTCGCATGCGAAATCCCGTGAGGCGTCATCGAGCTGCAGATGGACGGACGTGGCGAGTGAATTCCTTGAAGCACCATCAAGCTGCGGATGGGAGAGCTCGGTTGCAGGAACAATGCAGAAGATGAGTGTCGTGGACATCGACGAAGTCGGAGCAACTGAGCGTGCAGGATCGTGGAAGCAGACAAGGCAACGAAAATAGAGATCCAACTAGGGTTCGGTAGAAATCCTAAACGACGTTAGGTCGGACCAGTTTATACGTCGTACTCGTATCAATAGCGCGAAAAAGAAACTTCCATTGCATTAAATACAATCGAGAAGCAAGCTATCTTCAGGCATCCGGAGGCCGAGTCCTCCTTGACACTCCACTCTCCAAGAGAGGTCAAACACTATGACTCCAAAGATGAGCAAGACACTAACACTAGGGATCTTTATATAGATGGAGCCCCTTACAATAAGACAAAACATTTGAATATTACAATAAAGAAACAAGTCGTTGAGTGACTCACACAAGGTGAGGCTGAACGTCGAAGTGTATGTGTGAGATGTGTTCCCCAATGAAACTACGTAACAAAAGTACTTGTAGACTACCTTGAGAAAATGATGAGTGGTGGGCTTATAAAATCCTGAATACAATCAAGAGAGTTGGATGAAGGTGATGGTTGTCTTTGAAATAATGAAGCCAAAACAAAGATCAGCGTTTGACCGACTTCCGGGTGAAAAGATGGAAATGAATGAATTAAATCATTTATCGAAATTAGAGAAAATTAGCAGGCTATGAAGCACGGATACTTCCCTGAAGGCAGCGTACCCGTACCGGATACGTATCTGGTACCAGTACGTACCCGATACTCGACGGATACACCTATGTGGACACACTTGGACTTAACACATCATTCTGCATATTGTGATATGAGTCTATTTTTTCTAGAGTAAACAAAAGTTGGCTCTGTGCTAAGAAGCGTTGGTATGCCCAATTAAGTTGTGTATTTGTACCAAGTATGTTTTTGGTATCGGTACGTTTTTGTTACAAGTACGTGTATCAACAATGAAATTGATCTCCAACAATGAAGAAGAAGAGAAAAAAAAGACTGATAAGCAGACTTAAGTTTATTTTTATCTCTTTTGGTTAAACATATAAAATGTTAAATTTTGTAATATTTACGAATGCTTAATATTTGAAAACTTCATGTTATGTTACATTGATTTGTGAACTTGTATTTCAAGTTATGATTTATGCTTGATGTTTTGATGTTTTGAAAACTATTTATTGCACTTGTGATATATAAATATATATTATATTTGTTATAACGTATCATGATGTACCCGTACCCTTGTTTTTAAATTTTGTCGTACCGCCGTACCGGGTACGTATCGTATCTGGTACCCGTACCAGTACCGGTGCTTCCTAGTTAGCAGGCTTAATAAATATATTACACCCAAAATATCATAAGTCTTTCGGAGCAAGCGGTGCATTTATTTTAAGAACTCCACAATTCAGTGAGCACTAGGTGAGTAATTTTAAGATGGGTTACCTCCGAAGAAAAACGTGTAGACCACCTGACGCAGGGGCAGGCTAGGGTATTGGGACCTAAACGCACTACGGGTTTTAGGATGCGGCAAATCCTACATGACACGAGCTTCACGAATTCCAAGCGATTATTAGAGTGAATTAAATGGGTATTTTAAACCTATGCAGAATTCCGCAAGCGATTTAGAGCAAAAAGAAAAACACGCGGGTATGATTACGACTCGGGAGCGTGAAGATTTAAATGAAAAGCGGGTGTGCCCTGCAGATTAGTACAAAATCAAGTAATCCAAATACCAATTAATCGATAAGCAAAGCAAATGGAAATCTAAGCAAAGCAAGCCATGTTTAAACTCAAAACCACATTACAACTTACAGCCAGATGAAGAACCCATCGAGCGGGGGTGACACCGAATGCGGAGAGGACTGGATCCGGGTTTTTGGTAGCCAACGGCGGTGGACTATTGAGGCTGGGTGGAGGGAATAGGTGTCCCTCAAGCAGCCAAAGGACTGGACGAGGGGTGTTGGCGGGAGTGATGGAGGGTTAGAGGGGGGGTGTCGGGCCGAGAGAAACTGGGAATGCTCCGGGGTTTTGCGGACGGGTTGGTGGTGGTCGACGGGGTTGAAGGGGGATGGGAGAGGCTCGGTGAGGCGGAGGAAGGCTGGAGGTGGGTGTCGGGATGGATGGAAGGCTGGTGGATGGCCGCCGGTGCAGCGGGAGGGGGGAAGGTAGGTCGACGGGGCTAGGAGCGGGTCGGGGGAGGCTTACCGGGGGTTTGGAGTGGCCGGAGGTGACCCGTCGACGGTGAAGGAGGGCCGGCGGAGGAGTGGAAGGGGAGGGCGGCAACGGAATCGGGAGGATTACCCAAGCGTCGCACCTGGGGTGTTGGCGTCGCACCAACGGACCGGCTGTAGAATCACTCAAGCAATCGGTGCCAAAACCCTTCTCATGGTTCCTATAAATAGAACATAACAGCTAGGGCATCCGGAGCAAGGGCTCAGATTGTCCGATCTTCAGGGTGCCAAAATAACGTCAATACATGTCCAAATAAAATAAAACGAAATATGAAAAATACTCTCGTCGACCTTCCGGACGCATTCGTGAGCTCTGATCGTCCGGAAGGACCCTCAAGGTACGGGATCAGAACAACACGTCCGCTTTCGGCGGGAATAAACGTGCGTGGGTCATCGCCGTCGTTGATCTCCATCAACTCCCCCCGGCTTAGAAGCATTCATCTCCGAGGAATGGAGACGATCATACTCCCGTCGTAGCTTGGGGGCGAGTCTCTCTAGCTCTCCCGGGGCGATCCAAGTGTCATCAAAACTGGGACGGCCCCTCCAATGGACCAAGTATCTCAATGTGCTCAGGTCGGCAGTCGTCATGTAATCATGGGCTAAGATTCCCTCAATGGTCTCCAGGCCCGTAGCCGTCGCTACAGGTGGTGGGTCATTCTCTAATGAACTCTCTGGTGGCATAGCCGGTGGTACAGCCAAGTCCCCAGGTTGGTACGGAGAGGGTAAAGGGGACAGCTGGGAGAGTGGTGGCTCAAGTGGTGGCTCCGTGGGAAGGGGTTCAAAAGGATCTTCATAAGTTTGCTCCTAGTAGTAGGGAGTCAAGTCTTCCACATTGAATACTCTGCTGATCCCCATGTGCTTTGGGATATCAATCTCATAAGCATTGGGCCCTATCTTTTGTACCACCGTATAAGGGCCCACCCGCCGGGCATTTAGTTTCTTTGCGGTTCCGGAGGGGAACCGCTCCGCACGAAGACGAACCAAAACCTGCGTGCCAATCTCAAAGCTCCTCTCCCGCCTGTGTACATCCGCAAAGGCTTTATAATTATCATTACTTGTTGCGATTTTCTTTCGGATGGATTCATGAAGCTCATGCATATGTTGGATAAAGGACTCGGCCGACTCACTAGGGCGGGACTCGAGTGGGAGGGGAATTAGGTCAACCGGCTTCTGGGGTTCGTAACCTAACAGGATGTGGAATGGGCTAAGGCCAGTAGTACGATTCACTGAGCTGTTATACGCGAACTCTGCGAGGGGCAACACGGAATCCCAAGTACACATATGTTCACCGACAAGGCAACGTAGGAGGGAACCCAAGCTCCTATTGACCACCTCAGTTTGTCCATCCGTCTGTGGGTGGTAGGCGGTGGAAAACTTCAGAGTGGTGTCAGTCTTCATCCATAGTGTCTTCCAGAAATAGCTCATGAACCGGACATCACGATCAGACACTATAGATGAAGGTAATCCGTGATATCTAAAGACTTCCTTAAAGAATAGGGCGGCAACCCAGGAGGCATCGACCGTCTTGCGGCATGGGATAAAGTGGTCCATCTTCGAGAAGCGATCCACGACAACATAAATGGAATCATGTTTCTGGGGCGTACGGGGCAGCCCAAGAACAAAGTCCATGCTAATGTCAACACAGGGTCTGTGAGGAATAGGTAAAGGAGAATACAGGCCACTGGGTTGGTGTGAACCCTTTGCCATCGGGCACGTCCTACAATGCCTCGTCACACGTGCTACGTCCCCCTTCAGTGAAGGCCAATAAAAACAATCGTCAACTAAGGCGATAGTCTTGTCTCGCCCAAAGTGTCCCGCGGCACCTCCCGCATGCATCTCCCAGATCAGAAAGTCACGGAGAGAAGTCGAGGGGATGCAGAGTCGGGTGCCGTAGAACAGGTATCCCTCGGAAACCGTAAACCCCTCAATAGTGTCTGGCGTGTCCCGGGTGAGGGACCTATAGATATCCCCAAAATCCGAACACTCGGCATACTCTACAACGAGACGCTCGAAACCAGTGACACGTGTGCTCATCGCCTGCAGGAGGTTAATCCGACGACTCAAGGCATCAGTCGGCTTGTTTTCAACACCCGCGCGGTGTTTGATAACGTAGTGATAGCTATGCAGGAACTCTACCCACTTAGCGTACCTATGACTAAGCTTTGACTGGGACTCAAGATATCGTATGGCCTGATGGTCAGAGTACATCACGAACTCCTTGTGCAGGAGATAATGCCGCCAATGACGCAAGGTTTGGACGATCGCATAAAACTCACGGTCATACGTGGAATACCGCTGGCGGGCCTCGTTCAGCTTCTCGCTGAAATATGCAATCGGGTGGCTCTCCTGGCTAAGTACTCCTCCGATCCCTTGTCCTGAAGCATCACACGCAACCTCAAAGGCTAGGCTAAAATCTGGCAATCGAAGAACAGGAGCAGAAGCTAAACGATCCTTGACCTCCTCGAAGGCCTTAGTGGCGGCCGTGGTCCACACGAAGTCTCCCTTACGAAGGCAGTTCGTAAAGGGGGCCATAAGCGTGCTAAAACCTCGGACAAACCTCCTGTAGAAAGTGGCAAGTCCATGGAAACTCCTGGCCTCGTGGATGGTCGTGGGGACGGGCCACTCACGGATCGCTCTCACCTTGTCGGGCATCTCCGTTATAGCCAAGAAAGTGGACCGACTCAGCCAGAAAATCACACTTCTTCATATTAATAAACAAATGCTCCTTCCTGAGGGTGTCGAACACCAATCGGACGTGGTGTAGATGGCCAGTACGCTCCTGCCTGTAGATAAGAATGTTATCGAAGTACACAACTAGAAACTTGCCCCTGTAGGGCCGCAAGATCTGGGTCATCACCCGCATGAACGTACTGGGGGCATTCGACAACCCGAAGGGCATCACCAACCACTCAAATAGGCCATCCTTCGTCTTGAAGGCCGTCTTCCATTCATCTCCCTCTCGCTCTCTAATCTGATGATACCTGCTCCGAAGGTCGATTTTCGTGAAAATACGAGCACCGGCCATAGCGTCAAGCAAGTCGTCGAGACGGGGAATCGGGAAACGGTACTTCACCGTGATCTTATTGATAGCTCTACTGTCAACACACATGCGCCAACTCCCATCCTTCTTCGGGGTGAGAAGGGCGGGGACCGCGCACGGACTCAAGCTCTCGCGTACAAAATCCTTCCTAAGTAAATCATCAACCTGCCGTTTCAGCTCGGTATGCTCGGTCGGGCTCATACGGTAGTGTGGGAGGTTGGGCAAAGATGCCCCCGGCACAAGGTCGATCGCGTGTTGGATATCCCTCAGAGGGGGAAGCTCATCGGGAAGCTCCTCGGGCGTGGTGTCCGTAAAGTCCCCCAATAGTCGTTGTAGATCAGGGTCAGCAGGAACGACACCTCCACTAGGAGTGTCAGGGGCCAAGGTAGCCGCTACAATAAATACGATCCCCGAGTCTAGGCTCTCTCTCATGAAATTATGCATCCTCAGAAGGTGCAGGGGCCTGGAGGACCCGACACTGATGGGGGAATCGACCTTGCCCTTGGATGAGTCCTTGGGCTGGGTCGGGGTCAAGGTGATCTTTCGGCCCCGGTCATAAAATACGCATGTGTTCGATCGCCCGAAACACGTCACGTCGCGATCAAACAGCCAGGGTCAACCTAAGAGGACATGGGCTACGTCCATCGGGATGACGTCACACCAGACCTTGTCCTCGAAGGACGCTAGTCGCAGGGGCACAAGACACCGCTGGGTGACCTGGATAGCAGACTTGTCTACCCATAGGACACGATAGGGCTGGGGGTGCGGCTCGGGGGTGATCTGCATCCGCTCCAGCGCCTTCTTGGCGACAATATTCCCACAGCTCCCCCCATCGATTGTAAGCTTGCAAGCCTGCACTCTGGAAATAAGTATAGAAGATGGTGGTACGTCGCCAATCATCCTCCGAACGAGGGGTATGCAAAAGGCGGCGTATAACTCCTAGCTCTAGAGATCTCTCAGCGTCACTCTCCCAGTCTTCCTCAACAGTGGCTACTACATCGCCCTCAGTCTCTCTCACTAGGTCTACACTTTCGTCTTCCTCCTCAATCAACAAGTTCCGCATGGGACATTGTGCGGCATAATGACCTCGTCTAGAACATCTATAGCACTGAGGACCACTAGGCCTAGGAGGCCCAGTCATCACAGCCTTCCCCTTCACATCTTTAGGGATGTGGGGAGGAACGGGGGCTTGGAGGTGAGGAGGGGTGGTCCTCTTGAATGCGGGACCATCAGCCTTAGGGACCTGCTGGCGGGGCCCGGTGGTCCGGAGGTAGAGCTCATACTCCAAGGTCAACTCATAAATCTGCTCGACTGTCTCTCGTCGGTGGGGAATCAGTTCCCTTCTAATCTCGGGCTGTAGGCCGTATCGAAACCGGGATGCAGCAACACTGCTCTCCTCTAGAAGATCATTCCTCACCATCAAGTCATCAAACTTGGTCATATATTCAGCTACTGACATCGTGCCCTGTTGAAGCGCATAGACCTGATCTAACAATAGATCACGATATGACGCGGGGAGGTATTTCTCCTTCAAACGTCTCTTCATATCCTCCCACCTAATAATGGGCCGATAGCCATCCCGCTCTAAGGCTCGCTCTACACTAGTCCAGTAATTCATCGCAGATCCCACTAACTTCATACGCGCAAATCTCACTCTGCGCTCATCACTCATATCGTACCAGTCAAAATAGTGTTCCATCTCCCGAAGCCAGTCACTGAATGCTCCAGGATCTTGATGGCCGTCAAATGTCGGAACATCGATACGAATACGGCGAATGATGTCATCCTCTCGTGGCGGTGTTCCTCCACGGTGTTCGGGGTAGCCGTCAAGGCGGTCACGGCGGGCATAGTCGTATCGGGGATGCCCAGGGCGTCGTGGGGGATCATGATCATAACTAGGGGGATCTGGGTACCCTCGGGGGACGGCATGGTCACCCTGGCCTTCGTATGCATTCTGGCGCGCACGAAGTTCATTAATTTGAACGCCCAATTGATCAAAGCGGTCCAACATCACGCGCTGAAATTAGGCGGGGGACAATTCTGAATTGGAGTTGGAATTGCCGGCCCGTTCATCAGTGAGGTTCGGATCAGACATGTCTCGTCTAAATGTCCTACCACTACGTAACATGCGACGTGCGCGAACCTAGCGCTTTGATACCAATCTGACGCAGGGGCAGGCTAGGGTATTGGGACCTAAACGCACTACGGGTTTTAGGATGCGGCAAATCCTACATGGCAGGAGCTTCACGAATTCCAAGCGATTATTAGAGTGAATTAAATGAGTATTTTAAACCTATGCAGAATTCCGCAAGCGATTTAGAGCAAAAAGAAAAAAGCACGCGGGTATGATTACGACTCGGGAGCGTGAAGATTTAAATGAAAAGCGGGTGTGCCCTGCAGATTAGTACAAAATCAAGTAATCCAAATACCAATTAATCGATAAGCAAAGCAAATGGAAATCTAAGCAAAGCAAGCCATGTTTAAACTCAAAACCACATTACAACTTACAGCCAGATGAAGAACCCATCGAGCGGGGGTGACACCGAATGCGGAGAGGACTGGATCCGGGTTTTTGGTAGCCAACGGCGGTGGACTATTGAGGCTGGGTGGAGGGAATAGGTGTCCCTCAAGCAGCCAGAGGACTGGACGGGGGGTGTTGGCGGGAGTGATGGAGGGTTAGAGGGGGGGTGTCGGGCCGAGAGAAACTGGGAATGCTCCGGGGTTTTGCGGACGGGTTGGTGGTGGTCGACGGGGTTGAAGGGGGCTGGGAGAGGCTCGGTGAGGCGGAGGAAGGCTGGAGGTGGGCGTCGGGATGGATGGAAGGTTGGTGGATGGCCGCCGGTGCAGCGGGAGGGAGGAAGGTAGGTCGACGGGGCTAGGAGCGGGTCGGGGGAGGCTTACCGGGGGTTTGGAGTGGCCGGAGGTGACCCGTCGACGGTGAAGGAGGGCCGGCGGAGGCGTGGAAGGGGAGGGCGGCAGCGGAATCGGGAGGATTACCCAAGCGTCGCACCTGGGGTGTTGGCGTCGCACCAACGGACCGACTGTAGAATCACTCAAGCAATCGGTGCCAAAACCCTTCTCATGGTTCCTATAAATAGAACATAACAGCTAGGGCATCCGGAATCAAGGGCTCAGATTGTCCGATCTTCCGGGTGCCAAAATAACGTCAATACATGTCCGAATAAAATAAAACGAAATACGAAAAATACTCTCGTCGACCTTCCGGACGCATCCGTGAGCTCGGATCGTCCGGAAGGGCCCTCAAGGTACGGGATCAGAACATCACGTCCGCTTTCGGCGGGAATAAACGTGCGTGGGCCATCGTCGTCGTTGATCTCCATCACCACCTTAGAAAAAAAGATAAAACCATGAGTATGTGCATTCAACTTACTATTGACTGGATTGCCAAATGGACAATACCTCTAATATTGTGGTTGGGTCGTCACAGAATAGTAGCCGACCAATAATGCTTCAGATCTAGAAGGGACGATCTATTTTGTATGCATTGAACTAGTGGTGGCGCTTGATGAATAACTAATTGCCACAAGTTTTTTGGATCCAATTGGAATACCTTGGTCAAGGAAGTGCAGTCTCATGCGATTGGCCTCAATGTACTTAACCCTTAATACTAAGTTGAACCCGCCGAAGGAAATGACATCAATCCCAAGAAAAGGACCTCAGTTCAACTGCAATTGAACACCTCACAGATTACAAGATTGCGAACGATTTCCCTATTTTTTCTGCGCAACATGCCTCCCAATCTGGGACGAGCTAGGAGCTCAAGATGTGAAGCTGTGTGCTCACAACTGAATAGATAAAAAAAAATGATAGCCGCATATCATTGCTTGGATCTGCATGGTTTGGGAATACCGCATACATGTAATGACATGCATAAAGATGATCATCTAATTCTTTCTTCTCGTCCTCATTCACATCGTCGTATGAGCTAAAATAATTTTTATGATGATGTTCTGGTAAGCTGGGGTCATTGCAATCGATATAAAAGCCTCTGCAGAGTCGATCGACCGTGTCTGGGCATGGGATGCAACCAATGTTGTCAAGATCGAGATCTTACCTAAGATCGGTCGACAGTGGTAAGATCGTAAAAAGTGGGATCGACACGAAACGGTAAGATCTTACTTATTATACAAAATTTAAAAAAATCTAATTTATATATAAAAATATCTAATAAATCAATAATCATAAAACTATATATATATATATATATATATATATATATATATATATATATATATATATATATATATATATATATATATATATATATATATATATATATCTATATATATATATATATAGTTCAAATGCATAGTAGATAATAATAGTACATTTAACTCATTCAAAATAAGTCATCTAAGTTAAAGTCCAAATTGCCTAATGAAGCATCTTCGTCGCCTTCATCTATCCCAAGATCTTATTCTCCTCCTCCTATGTGAGCAGCTACATTTTCAACTTCCGGAGGCTCTATCTCAAGATCTTCTTCATCATCTTCATCGACAACAATCCACTCATTATCGGATGGAATATCATCAAAATTATGTTTTTGAGTTTTCTTCAACTTGTTATTGGTCAAACGAGAATTCACCATCACAAAGACAACAACATTCATTGTCTTTTGCTTCAAACGATTTCTTCTTTTTGTGTGTACCTAGAAAAGAATTAATTAGTATACAATAATTTTGGTGATTAAAGATATTTAATAAATTGTAATTTTACCCTTTTAAATGCACTCCAGTTTCGCTCACAACCAGAAGAACTTTATGTCAAGTTCAATACACGTTTTACAAAATTTTGTAGTTCTAAATGTTCTTCTCCATAAGAATCTCACCATCCCGCCAGAGTTTTGATATTAATACCAGTTTTGGCTACTATAGAACCAAATTTTTTTTTCTGATTCTTAAAATCCTCCAATTGGCCATCAATCTTTGAAATTTTATCAATATCTCCCCCGATCATTCTTTCTAAACAGTCATATAGTCCTCGCTTCACCATATAATCAGTTTTAAATGACAGACTATAGTGAAATTGAGGGTTTAGATAAAAGCCTGCAGTATGTAATAGTCTGTGCAATTGTTTGTCCCATCGAGCATCAATCACATCCCAAACTGGTTGATAAGTAATCATCACAAATAATAGAATTAGTATATAAGGAAAAAATCACATATATATAATACTTAAAAAAAAGAAACTAGTTGACTTACAATTTTGGCACACCATTAATGGCATGAGCAATGCGTTCTTTTGCTCGATCCATTTCCTCATATATATATATATATCCCATAGCAGGCTTCTCATCAGAATCAACAAAACGAAGCACCTTCATTAGGGGATAAGCACCCTTCAAGCAAATGATAATATTCTTCCAAAATCTTTATTCATCACCACCTCCTCAATTAGTTTTCCTTCACTTGAACATGCAGATCAGCCAGTTTTCCATTCATCTGAATTGAACATTCTTACCAAAGCAAGTTTGTTCTCATTAAGGCATCCCAAAGTTAAGTATGAAGTGGCGAAATGTGTCATTGTTGGTCTCACCAAATCCCTATCTTTGGCGAAGGCTTTCAATAAAGATAGAAGAGATGTTCTGAAATAAATATATGTCGTGATC
Source organism: Platanthera guangdongensis (assembly GCA_039583875.1). Classification (NCBI taxonomy): domain Eukaryota; kingdom Viridiplantae; phylum Streptophyta; class Magnoliopsida; order Asparagales; family Orchidaceae; genus Platanthera; species Platanthera guangdongensis. Next base: position 120,156,159 of record CM077154.1, on the reverse strand, counting down.
CTCTTTGCTTTGGAATTGTATTATGATGCACTTGTATCTTCTTCTCAAAATTCTCTAGCATCAAATCAATACAATAAGCAGCATATGGAGTCCAATATAATCTTTTCATCTTTAACATTAACATTTCTCCAGTGGCTTTGTAATTTACAGCGTTGTCCGTCACCACCTGGACAACATTCTCTTCACCTACCTCATCAACAATATCATCAATCATCTTGAAGACATTTTCTGTTGTTTTGGATATATGAGATGCATCAATAGACTTTATAAATATAGTTCTCATTGAACTATTTAGTAAGAAACTGATCAATATTCTCCTTCTTTTATCAGTCCATCCATCTGTCATTATAGTGCATCCCATTTTCTTCCAATGAGCTCTATGTTCTGAAATATTCTCCATAGTTTGTTGATATTGTTGCTTCAGATATTTCACTCTGATATCATGATATGATGAAGTCTTAAAACACAAGCCATGCCTTGGTATAGATTCACACATCTTATGAAATTCTTCACTTTTTACCACATTGAATGATAAATCATTGTTGCAGATGAATGATGTTATATCATTGCATGCTTCTTCATGCAATCCCTTCTTGAAAATTAAATTGATGGTAGTTTGAGTTGTACTCGCTCCACTTCTCTTAAAAAGTCCAGTTGAGCTTCTATCTTCCCTTTTCCTGTTCAAATCTCCAACATCCTCTTCTTCCGGGGATTGTTTTTTTCAATAACTTTTCTTGTAACCCAACAACAATCTCTCATATCTCTTTCTTCACTTCCTCAGGAACAACTCTACATGCTCCAACGTCTTTTTGAGTACCCGCCAAATAATGCTTCAATCTATAAATTCCCATGGTCACTGTTTTCTCACAAAATTTGCACTTTATTTTTCTCGCATCTTCTTCAACTGGGATGTCATACTTCCATCCAATATCCCTTTTAAATTCAGAAGCATTTTTATCCATTTTAGACCCTTTGCTAGCGGTGGCAGGAGCATTGCTACTCCCAACTGCACTACTTGGAGCACCACTTGAAGTCATTTTTTAACTACCTACTCAATACAATTCAAACCATAAGCACATGAAACAAAAAAATATTTAAGCATATACTAACTTGCATTTTTAAACTTTATTTAAACATTGAATGATTACAATTTACAACAATCCATGCTAAAGAAAAACAAAATTTTAGATGTTTAGCACTAAGGTTTAGCAGTTGCAATGTAACCTAAGTTTAGCAGTTTACAACAATCCATACTAACTGTCAAATATTTCTTTATGGTGATTTGCACTAAGGTTTAACAATTGCAATGTAACCTAAGCTTTCCTTGAACAAAACTATGAATGAGACAACAATCATGATAGGAAGGAACAAAACTATGTCTCAGATAAAACTGCAGATATCAGATGTGGTGCCGTATGATACCTTACCGGAAGTAGGAGGTATCGACGAGTCTCTCTAATGTTTGCGTTGGTGGCCTGGTGGGAGACTGAATGAGATCAGTTGGGTTGCAGCATTGTGAGATATAGAGAGAGAGAGACAAAGAGAGAGACGCACAAAAATATAGTAGAGAAAAAGACGGGCGGCGTCGACCCCTTCAGCAGCCGGCGGCGGCTTCCAAATTTGCTCTCTCTGTCGGCGTCGACCCCTTCAGCAACCGGGGGCGCGAGCAAAATGACTGATCGAGAGCAGCGAGACGACGAATGGAGGAGCGGAACGGGCTGCTGCGAGGATTTTTCTGCAATTAGGGTTTGTGTTTGGGATTTGCGAGTTATTATAAGGCTCTTCCGTGGAAACGGTAGGATCGGTTGTGATCGTAGGATCGTACGATCATAAACGGCGATCCTACCGTTTCTACGGAACGTGCGATCCAAGTTCGCCCGAGGATTGTTTCTCCCGTAAAAAACGTAAGATCGTACGATCTTACGTGCAAAATCACGATCTTGACATCATTGGATGCAACTTTGTTGGCTGATGTCCTATTATTTGGGTTGAGACCGCGATATAGTGGCGGCACCCTTATGCTTTTCCATGACATCTGCCCTCTATCACCTCATCCATTTGCAAAGGTTGATCACAAATCGGTACCAAGCTCATTGCAATAATCAAGTTTGAAAGATTTTTCAAACTCAGCATCAAGCCTGAATCATTCTTGGAGCTAGGTAGTAAAGAAAGGAATCTGTTGGTCGGGTGAGACTCAAGTAGCATGTGCTACCCTTGAAATTTGCCCTAAGTGCTTGTTGATTGACCCAAGTTTCTTTAATAATATCAATTCCCAAAGCAGGTTGCTTCTAAGTGGGGATCCAAATCTTATGTTGCAGAAAATTTTAAAATTTTTCCAGCCATTTTGAGTGCTCCCACTCGAGTCGCACAAACCATAGTTGTCTTGTGTAGTGCCCATTATATGGAATGATGTGAGCCATATCCAATCCCTTTATGGTTAGCGTTGATCGATAAAGAATTGTTCGCAAGCCATCTCAATGGGACCTCTTTGCCATCAAAGAATGGGATACCTAAATTCATATTGGATTTTTTTACAACTCTAATCAAACTTGTACAGCTCATCGAATGTCGAGAGCCACATTAAACTTCATGTTAAATACAATTGTTGTTAAATCTTTGTTGTTCTGAGCTTGCCTCAAGCAACGATTGTTGTCCCCCATGGTTTAGATTGTGTCCTAGTCTGTGCGGACCAATCACATATGATCAAAGAGGTGGTAAAACTGCAGCCGATGGTCACATGCTAGCAAACCAATTAAAATGGGTATGAATAGTCTAGAAAGTGACTTGATTAGTCATAATAGCGAATGTTTATCAAGCTTCGATCAACACCAAATCCGCTAGAACCTTATGTAGCATCTTGTGAATGTTCCCAAGTTATGGTCAGCATTCTCCAAACCGGTGGATGACGCTTATAACAATTTGTCATGTTCCTTTGCCAAAGTAAATTGAACTAAAACAAAAGGATGTAACATAAAACATAAGCCTAAAAATTGAAAAGAAGATGTGGATTGGTTCCTCCAGTTGAACTCAAGCTGGGTTGCTTCTTTCACTCGTATGATCACCTCCGTATGTGCACAATATCAGGTTGCTAGTTCCAAATCTTAGCAATTAGCCTCGGGAACAAAAACGTGCTTTGAAAAGCATTAATTAGATGCATTTAGGTTGCATAAATAACTAGCAGATGAAATTATATGAACATGCATCTGAAAAATTTCAACACTACTAGTATAGAGATGAAATGCATAAATAAATCTCAGAAAATTTAACTACCTGTAGCCAGGACAGGATCAAGTAGTAAAACATGTCTTTCGGAAATATCATTAGGAAGCTTCTGATATATGAGCTGATGGGAAACATCAGAAAATATTAATGTCATATCAAAGGTGTTTAAGAAACACAATAAATGTCTCAAAAAATACCCACCTGTTTGCCCTTATCACCTTCACGATGAATAAGAATTTTTCCAATTTTTATTCCTTTGCAACATGCCCGCAAGGCATTCTCCATGCTTTCTCCACTGCATAAAATCAAATGGGATTCTGTTATGCCCGGACAATTAGGAATGATTTCTACTACGCATGTTTTGTCATATATTCCATAACGTATTAAACAGATGAGAGTATTATTCGCAGATGGAGTTGCAACATTCAACTAATATCATGGTTAACTTTGAGACTGCAAAGGGGTGCAAATAAAATTTTGGAAATATCCATATATTATCACCTTGAAGTAAATGAGGTAATTTGACAATCTGCGCTTGAATATGTCCAGAATAATTAAAAATGAAATTAGCTATTGTTAAAGCACATTCATAATGCCTATGTTTTGTATTTTACTAATTATGTTTAGTCACACAACTCTTGTGGACATCAGTTGTAACCTCTCCATATTAAACATACAGGGGAGTTGTAATGTATTGTAATTATGTTCTGTAATTAAGGTTACCTATATTTAGCTGGTATTTTACTTTCACTATAAAAAGGCTTTTGGATCTTTATGCCCCCAAAATGTAAGTGTGTATATATTCCTTACTTTGTTTAATGAGAACCAGACCGGTCATCGAACCGGTGAAGCGAAAGATTCAAGACTCAACCGGTTCAACCGGGGTCAAACCGTTATATATAAATATATATATTATTATAAATATATTTTTAAGTATGAATATGTATTTTATATATTTGAAGAGTATAATGTATATATAATTTTATATGATACTAGCATCTTCGAACGGGCTCCGCCCGTTCTCGATGCGTCGCTGCGGGCTTCGCCCGCAATCAAGCGGGCTTCGCCCGCTTGACCCCCCGGCGGGCTTCGCCCGCTCCCCGCATCTTCGAACGGGCTCCGCCCGTTCTCGATGCCTCGCTGCGGGCTACGCCCGCAATCAAGCCCGCCCGCTTGGCATTAAAGCGGGCTTCGCCCGCCCCCCTCCCGGCGGGCTTCGCCCGCCCCCCCAGCTTTTAATAAAAATTTTTATATAAATTTTAATAAAATTTTTAATAAAAATATAATAATTTTATAAAAAATACTTATTATAATTTCAAAATAATTAATTAATTAATTATATAATTAATAAAAAAAATGAAAAAAAAAACGGAAATCCCCCTCCCCCGCCTCGGCCCGCCCCATCACGGTCTCACCCCCGCCGCCGGCGGCTCCGCCGCCGGCGGCCTGCCCTGCGCCCCCCGGCGAGTTCGCCGGCCTCCGGCGAACCCGCCGGGGGTTGTCCGGCGGCGAGCGGGCAGGGCCACCGCCGGCGGTGGCCCTGCCCGCTCGCCGCCGGACAACCCCCGGCGGGTTCGCCGGAGGCCGGCGAACTCGCCGGGGGGCGCCGGGCAGCCAGCCGGCGGCGGAGCCGCCGGCGGCGGGGGTGAGACCGTGATGGGGCGGGAATTGAAAATCGGTATCGGGAATTTCAGGCCTGTGAACAGTGCAGGAACAAGTGTTTTGGTTATTGGCAGGCCTTGTGCTTTGAATCCAACGGCCCGTATTTGATGTAGCTTGATCGGACGGTCCAGATGAGTTTCATGGTGTGATCCAAATATGCATATTGTATTATATAATAAAGATATATATATTCATTATTGCATATATTTTTAAATATATTTGAATAATATATATTACACATTTACTCATATATTTTAAATTTACAAATATATTTTCAATGCATCATAAAATTATTTTTTAAATTTATCATAAAATTGCAAATATATTTAAACTTATCATAAAATTACTTTTAAATGGTAATTTAATATATTAATTGTCAAAAATATTTAATTTTATATTAGCATGTATATTTAAATAATATATTCCGAAATATTTCATCAAAGATCAATTGCTCTAGAGGTTTTCAACCTTGTTTGAGCTGGAGGTGGTCCGGGTTCAAATCCCGGCCAAATCATTTTTACATGCATTAATAATTGGGCTTGTGGCCCGCCCGGTTCCACAAACTCGTGCCCGGTTTCCGGTTAGCCGGTCTGCCCGCCCGGTTTACCGGTTCTTGGGCGGTCCGCTGCCATAGCGGATTTTCATCCTTGACCGGACCGGTTGGGGGTCCGATCGGCGGTCCGACCGGTTGAACCGGCCGGTTCGGTCCGGGTTTTAAAAGCTTGGAATTAAGCACTTCATATTTCGTACATGGTATCCAAGCATTCGTAGGAATCTCGTGCCCTAGCTTTTACCTTCATTAGAGTCACACACTTTCGATCTCTATGATCGTCCCTGAAAGTCCTTGTTTTCAAGGATAGCTAAATCACCTAGAGGGGGGGGGGTGAATAGATTTCTTAATTACTTGTGACTATCTTTGATTTTCCTTTCTTTGAGGTACTTTGTTAGTTAGTAGTTAAGCTTTCAAGACACACACCTGCAACAAAGAAAACAACACAAAGAAGCACATACAAAATATATAGTGGTTCCCCAGATTATGGGTAATTCCACTTTCCCTCTCAACTTTCTAACTTATAGTTAGACAAGACACTTCTCCAATCTCGACTCCTAAGAGCTTACAACACAATCCCGCAGGACCACTCGGTCTCCTCCAAAACCTACAGCTTAGACACAAGGACCTACAACTCAGTGATCCAAAGATCACCTACCTCAGGCCCAAAGACCCTACAACTCAGGCTGGAAGGACAGCCCTACCTCAGATCCACAAGGAATCCTACCTCAGAGAGAATGACTCTCCTACAGCTCAGGCACAAAGACCCTACCTCAGATCCAAAGGATCCTACAACTCAGACATAAGTGCCCTACACTCAGAGAGAATGACTCTCCTATCTCAGACCCAAAGGTCCTACCTCAAATCCAAACTGGATCCTACTCTCAGTGATCAAATGATCACCTACCTCAGATTCTCAACAGAATCCTACCTCGGGCTAAACAACCCTACAACTCAGATCCACTCTAGAATCTACCTCAGAGCAAATTTGCTCCTACCACTCAGATCCACAAAGAATCCTGCAAGGTGGAAGTGGGTTGATGAGTTTTGACACGAAAGATTTTTCTCTGTGCCAACCCTTCTGGACTGAGATAAACTAAGCCCAACTTTGACTCTAGGGAAATAATCTCAGAGCCTACTGCAACCTGAAATGAGATATACTCAGCCCTATCTAATTCTTCTCAGCACCATAAAGTGTTCCTGCTGGATCTGAGAAGTAACTGCAGCTAGTTGCTGCTACCTGAGCTGAGAGAATCCCAGTTCTAACTTCTTCACCGCAACAAGAGTCTTGAGCTGGAAGCAACTTTGCAGATCTGCTGCTCTGCACCTTGCTGAACTGAAACAAAAGCTCAACTCTCTCTTCTACACAGCTCCAAAAATTTATCTTTAGAAAATGTTCTGCTGGATCTGTGAAGTAACCTGTAGCAGGGGTTGGCCCTATGCTGCAACCTGAGCTGAGTTAAACTCAGCTCTAACTTCTTCTGAGAAATCTGAGACCTTGCTGGTGCAGATGAAAATGACACCAGCTATCTTGGATCGGCTTCAGATCACTTGCAGCTAGGTAGGACCTGCTGCTCCTTCTTCCTCATAAAGAAAATTTTATGAACTTGCTGGTGCAGGTGTGTGACGCACATCTTTTTGGTATGTCATCGTCTGTTATGTTGTAGTACTTAATTACTTCTATGATTCTGCGTAACGAAAATTAATGCATTACAGGTAACGTCCCCGATGAGGAAAAAAGAGGAAAGCAATATTGAATCGGCGTCGCCATGAGCTATGAATCGGCGTCGCCCTGAGCTATGATTCGGCGTCGTGCGAGTTCTTCTTTTGCATGTGCTATGCTATGTTATGTATGGAACGTTCTTTATATTTTGTTTTGTTGTTTTGTTTTTATGAAGACGGCACAGATCAATGTCGCAGGAATTATGTAGTTGTGTATATATGTTGTAAATTAACAAGTGGGCTTGATTTGCTAGTGCTGCGGGTGTATTTTATGGGGTAATGTTGTATTGGTAATATTGGTGAACTTTGTTGGCTGGTTTGGTTGGCGCTGTTTGTTGGAGGGGTTGGAGGTATGGCTGGGTTCACCGGTTCAGTTTGCATCCGGTTCGGGCTTGGCAGATGCGGCTGCAGCGGTGGGTTTTATTTCTTATAACAGCGATTTCTGCCCTGAACTGGCATTCGCGCATTGTCTCCGCATCGGCGAAACCCGATAGCTAGGGTTTGGGTGATTTCTCCTTCTCGTCGCCTGGTATGGTGAAATCCTCTGTTTCTTCCTTCGTTTCTACGTGTCTATGTTCTAATCGCCTATTCCTTAGCCGACGATTGGACTGTTGGAGCTTTCTTGGCTTTGGTGGGAGCACTCTCACGTTTCTTTGGACTCGGTATTTGCTTCCTTTCATATTTTTGTGTACTTGAGGCTGGATTTATGTCTTGTAGTTGGTTTCGTGGATGGTCGGTTATCCTCTTGTGGGCTGCTGCTTAGGAGATGTGCCCTAGTTTCGGTTGTTTTGGTTTTGGCCGGCTGGTAGTTTGGTTCTATGTTTATTTTGGTTTTGTGGCTGCTGTGTGAGGATAGCAGCTGGGCTGGTTTTGGGACTGTCTGTGTTAGGGGCTAGTTATGGGCTGTTTGGCCTATGTCTTTGTGGGCTGGTTTTAGCTGGCTGTGGACAGCATATGTGGGCTGGTTTTCGCTGGCTGTGGACAACATTTGTGGGCTGGTTTTAGCTGGCTGTGGACAGCATATGTGGGCTGGTTTTGGCTGGCAGTGGACAGCATTTGTGGGCTGGTTTTGTGTAGGCTTGAATGCGTTGGGTCGCTGTGTAGACTTGAAATTGTTGCCTTATAAATGTACAGATATTGTGAAGGATGACATCTCCGAGTCGACGCGACGTCTATTCGAGACGGGGCAAAGAAAAGGAACGGGCCACGGTGAGAATTTCTCTTTTTAATGTATGCTTTACCAAAATATGTAACTATTTCATGAAACTGCTTTATACCATCACTCTACATGTTGTAAATGCTATGAATGGCCTCACTTTGAGGCAATCAAGCAAGTAAATGTTCTGAGGGGACTAATTAACATAAATAACTCATCATGCATAATATAATGTGTCGACACATGGAACTATTAAGGGTAATATAAAATGAAGAATACTGATGTTGTGTACTGAAGTACCAGGCCAGTCGAGCCGAAAGGCATAAACGCGTGTTGTACGTACTGGTCTGGAGACTGATGACCCCAAAAGGGGTCGGGCCCAAAGACTGAAATAGGGAATACTGAGACTGATATAGAATTTATTGAATTACCCTTAATAGTGCCTATATATAAAAAGAAATGCAAACGTAAAGAACATTGTCTTATAGCTTAACAATAACAGACGTTCATTGTTTCTTATTGATGATGGGTTTAAGCCTTACCGAAACACTATTGGTAATTATTGCTCTTGCAAGACAATTCACGATGAAAGGAACTGTGCTATATTAATTTATTAACTTACTTTTTATTCGAAACTTTTTACTGTACAGCAGATTAAAAAGGTAAATTTTCACTTAGTCTTATACAAGACTAACGGTTGTACTCTCTAAATTTTTAGGAACCGGAAAGACAGCGACCGGTCGTCATTAGAGCTCAGGTAGCATTTACTGCTTTATTTTTCTTTTTGTATTGGTATGTAATTGATTTCTAATACTTACTCGTTATGAAATGCATATGTACCTTTTCCGCTGTACAAGATTATGAAATACATATGTTTAGGATATTGTTAATTGTGGCGGACAATAGGGCCGTTACAATTTAATGGTATCAGAGCCAGGTTTCCACTTGCCCCTGGCCATAACGAGTATGTATGGATATTATTAATTGTGATGTCGATGGATGCGCAGGTAGAGCAAGAGGTCATGTCTGAGGGAAGTGCATCAGGGCAGGCCCAGCAAGAGCTGCCGCAAATGCTACCCTCACAGGCACCACCGCAATTAATGGATCTGACACGGATGCTGGCAGAGGCTATTAAAATGGTTAGAGATGTGCCCCCTACACCAGCACCGGAAGTGGCAGGACCGTCACAGCAGAGACAATTGGATGTCGATTTAAAGCAATTCCTGGAATTGAAGCCACCAGTGTTTCGGGGAGGGTTATCGCCCTTGGAAACAGAGGATTGGATCTCACGCATTGAGACGATACTGGAAGTCATGCTTTGCCCAGACGAACGAAAGGTGGGTTTGGTTACGTTTTTATTAGAAGGAGAAGCAAAGCGGTGGTGGCAAAGTGTGCGGGGCAGGTTGGCGGGCCGCACACAAGCAAGTATTCCGTGGGCCACTTTTATCCAAGCGTTTACTAACTGGTTTGTTCCGGAATCAGAAAAGAAGTTGTTACAGGATAAGTTTTTGCGTTTGGTGCAGGGTCCTCGATCAGTCCTGGACTACGAAACAGAATTCGCCAATTTAGCATTTTATGCAGAGGCCTTTGTGCCTAATGAGAAAGAGAGATGTCGACGCTTCCAGGAAGGGCTGCGGGATAGTATTCGTTCGATTCTGATACCGATGGAGATCATAGACTATGGGGCTTTGGTGAAGAAAGCCCGTTTGATGGAAATCGATGCGGAGAAAACCCAAAAGCGAAGAGACTTTGCAAAGAAGCGCTCGACATGGTCGTCTTCGGAGTCCTCGAGCAAGGCGAGCACCTCAGGGAAGTCCAGTGATTCAGGAAAGCGGTCTCGTCCCATTGAAAGCCGTGGCAGTGCACCGACAGTTGAGCAACGATGTGACAAGTGTGGCAAAAGCCACAAGGGGCAGTGTTTAGTGGGAAGCAATGTCTGCTATTTGTGCCGTCAGCCTGGGCATCGCCAGAGGGAGTGCCCTCGGAATCGAGAAGGACAAAGAGGAAGACAGCAGTTTCCAGTGCCACAGGGCCAGAGATTGTATCAGATGGGTCGTACTACGGGAGGTGAGTACGCAGCCTCAGCTTCTACGTCAGTGCCAGCAGGAGCATATAACGAAGAATGTCAAGGACAAGAACGCCGAGTGCAGCCGCGGGTATTCAATCTGAATCAGCAAGAGGCAAAGGCGGATGACACCGTTGTGACAGGTATTATCCCTATCGGTAACTTTTTAGTTAAAGTGTTATTTGATACGGGAGCAAGCCATTCCTTTATTTCTACCACAATAGTGAATGCACTAGCGGCAAAACCCTATCGGGTCCAAGAGGTTTTGCAAGTTACATTACCAAATAACCAGATACTTACTGCACAACAACGAGTAATCATTACGTTTGCCTTGAACGATAAGTCATTTACAATGGACTTAGTGGTTCTTCCCTTGTCCGAGTTCGATATTATTCTGGGTATGGACTGGTTAACCCAACAGGAGGCAGTGATTGACTGTAAGACGAAAGAAGTATCGGTCAAGTGTGCAGATCAAAGTCGAATTACGTATCGCGGATTAGGTGAAGTGTCGAAAATGGTAATTTCTGCAATGAAAGCGCTTTCACATATCCGGAAAGGCGGTCAAGCTATTCTGGTAATGGTGAAAGGACCTCCAGAAGAAAAGAAGGACATTACGACAATTCCAGTCGTATGTGACTTTCAAGAGTTATTTCCGGAAGAGTTAGTTGGACTCCCGCCAAAAAGAGAAATTGAATTTGAAATTAACCTCGAGCAAGGGGCGAGACCGGTGGCAAAGTCACCATATCGTATGGCACCAAAGGAATTGGCAGAATTGAAAGTGCAGCTACAAGATTTGATTGATAAAAATTTCATTCGCCCAAGTTCCTCTCCGTGGGGTGCCCCCGTATTGTTTGTAAAGAAAAAAGAAGGAACGTTACGCTTGTGCGTGGATTATCGTGAACTCAATAAGTTGACTGTGAAGAATAAATATCCTCTTCCTCGTATCGAGGATTTATTTGACCAACTTGTCAATGCTAGAGTATTCTTTAAGTTGGATTTGCGATCTGGTTACCACCAACTAAGGATAAAAGAAGAAGATATTTTCAAAACTGCTTTCAGTACCAGATATGGTCATTATGAGTTTATGGTCATGCCGTTTGGGCTAACCAATGCACCAGCAGCATTTATGGATCTGATGAACCGGGTCTTTAAAGATTATCTGGACCAATTCGTGATTGTGTTTATTGACGATATCCTGATTTATTCCCCGTCAGACGAAGCCCATGCTTGGCAGTTACGATTGGCCTTGCAGACATTGAAAGAACATCAACTGTATGCCAAATTTTCAAAATGTGAATTCTGGTTGCGAGAAGTGTCCTTTCTTGGACACGTGATAACGGAACAGGGTTTGGCAGTAGACCCCGCAAAGATTGAATCTATCCTCAGTTGGCCGCAACCAACAACAGTGACGGAAGTACGGAGTTTCCTGGGTTTGGCAGGCTACTATCGACGTTTTGTAAAGAACTTTTCACGACTTTCTTTACCGTTGACCCAGCTCACCAGGAAGAATGTGTTGTTTTATTGGTCAAAGGACTGTCAGATGGCATTTGACATTTTAAAAGAAAAACTGACTACAGCGCCGATTTTGACTATGCCGTCAGGTACGGAAGGGTTTCAGATTTTTAGTGATGCGTCGTACAAGGGCTTGGGTTGTGTATTGATGCAGCACGGAAAAGTAATTGCATATGCTTCCCGACAGTTGAAAGATGCTGAGAAAAATTACCCAGTTCATGATTTAGAACTGGCTGCCGTAATTTTTGCCCTAAAGATTTGGCGACATTATTTGTATGGCGTACGCTGCGAAGTTTTTACGGATCACAAAAATCTCAAATATATATATTCGCAGAAGGATTTGAACCTTCGACAGCGTCGTTGGTTAGAATTTATCAAAGACTACGATGTTGATCTGCAGTACCACCCAGACAAAGCAAATGTAGTTGCGGATGCCTTAAGCCGCAAGAACACAGTTGGCTTATCTGTTCTGTCTGGTTATGAAACACAATTGGTGTATGAGTTGGAAAAGATGCACATCACTCCGCTCGTTACACCGGAAAGCAAGCGAGCCCAGTTGTCGCAATTACAAATCAGATATACATTGAAAGATAGGATTAAAGCGGCTTTGCCAAAGGATCCGTTTCTCGCTGAATTGCAAAAGAAAGTAAAGAAAGGAGAGACGGGTGAGTTTGCCGAACAGAATGGACTATTGCTTATGAACGGGCGCTTGTGTGTCCCGAATGTGAACAACATACGAAAAGATATTCTATATGAGGCACATAACACACCGTATTCCATTCACCCAGGACGAACAAAGATGCATCAGGATCTAAAGGAGGATTTCTGGTGGCCTGGTATGAAAAGGGACGTCATAGCGTATATTGCGTCGTGCCACACGTGTCAACTGGTGAAAGCAGAACACCAGAAACCTGGAGGATATTTGCATTCCCTACCCATACCAGAATGGAAGTGGGAAGACATTGCGATGGATTTTGTTTTCGGTCTTCCTCGCAGCAAATTGGGACATGATGGTATTTGGGTCATTATTGATCGTCTAACGAAGAGCGCACATTTTATTCCCGTGCGACAGGAAGGACCACCTGAAAAGTTAAATGATCTGTATATAGATGTTATTGTCAAATTGCATGGAATTCCACGCTCCATTGTTTCTGACCGTGATGGTCGATTCACGTCGGGAAACTGGAGATATATTCATAAACGTTTGGGAACAAAGTTATTATTCAGCACAGCATTCCATCCCCAAACAGATGGACAGTCAGAACGAACAATACAGTTCTTAGAAGATTTACTGCGTATGGTGGTCTTGGATTTAAAAGGCTCCTGGGAAAAGTATCTGACCTTGGTAGAGTTTGCGTATAATAACAGCTATCAATCGTCTATTCAGATGGCACCCTTTGAAGCATTGTATGGCCGACGTTGTCGAACACCATTAAGTTGGGCTGACGAGGGGGAACGAACACTGTATAATCGGGAGAAAATTGATAAATGGCATGAAAAAGTAAAGTTGATCCAACAACGAATGAAGGTAGCGCAAGATCGCCAACAAAAATACTATAATGCCCGTCATCGTCTTGTGCAATTTCAAGTCGGTGACCAGGTATGTTTGAAAATCAGACCGTTCAAAGGAGTTACACGTTTCCGACGACTTGGGAAATTGAGTCCGCGTTATGTCGGACCTTTTTCCGTCGTTGAGCGGGTCGGTGACGTAGCCTACCGCTTGGAGCTACCAACAGAGTTGCAAAGGTTGCATCATGTATTTCATGTGTCAGCATTACGGAAGTATGTTCATGACCCTGAAACAATTGTTGCAACCACAGATATACAAATTGAACCAGACCTCTCTAGCCCGACGGAACCATATCAGATTATCGATCGGCAAAGCAAACAGTTAAGAAATCGAGACGTGCCGTTTGTGCTAGTGTGGTGGAAGGGTCACCCGAGGCACGAGGCGACGTGGGAACGTGAAGAGGCAATGCGAAATCTTTTTCCTGTACTGTTTAATAATATGGAAGAATGATTTTCGGGGACGAAAATTTTTTAAGGAGGGGAGAATTGTGACGCACATCTTTTTGGTATGTCATCGTCTGTTATGTTGTAGTACTTAATTACTTCTATGATTCTGCGTAACGAAAATTAATGCATTACAGGTAACGTCCCCGATGAGGAAAAAAGAGGAAAGCAATATTGAATCGGCGTCGCCATGAGCTATGAATCGGCGTCGCCCTGAGCTATGATTCGGCGTCGTGCGAGTTCTTCTTTTGCATGTGCTATGCTATGTTATGTATGGAACGTTCTTTATATTTTGTTTTGTTGTTTTGTTTTTATGAAGACGGCACAGATCAATGTCGCAGGAATTATGTAGTTGTGTATATATGTTGTAAATTAACAAGTGGGCTTGATTTGCTAGTGCTGCGGGTGTATTTTATGGGGTAATGTTGTATTGGTAATATTGGTGAACTTTGTTGGCTGGTTTGGTTGGCTGGTTTGGTTGGCGCTGTTTGTTGGAGGGGTTGGAGGTATGGCTGGGTTCACCGGTTCAGTTTGCATCCGGTTCGGGCTTGGCAGATGCGGCTGCAGCGGTGGGTTTTATTTCTTATAACAGCGATTCCTGCCCTGAACTGGCATTCGCGCATTGTCTCCGCATCGGCGAAACCCGATAGCTAGGGTTTGGGTGATTTCTCCTTCTCGTCGCCTGGTATGGTGAAATCCTCTGTTTCTTCCTTCGTTTCTACGTGTCTATGTTCTAATCGCCTATTCCTTAGCCGACGATTGGACTGTTGGAGCTTTCTTGGCTTTGGTGGGAGCACTCTCACGTTTCTTTGGACTCGGTATTTGCTTCCTTTCATATTTTTGTGTACTTGAGGCTGGATTTATGTCTTGTAGTTGGTTTCGTGGATGGTCGGTTATCCTCTTGTGGGCTGCTGCTTAGGAGATGTGCCCTAGTTTCGGTTGTTTTGGTTTTGGCCGGCTGGTAGTTTGGTTCTATGTTTATTTTGGTTTTGTGGCTGCTGTGTGAGGATAGCAGCTGGGCTGGTTTTGGGACTGTCTGTGTTAGGGGCTAGTTATGGGCTGTTTGGCCTATGTCTTTGTGGGCTGGTTTTAGCTGGCTGTGGACAGCATATGTGGGCTGGTTTTCGCTGGCTGTGGACAGCATTTGTGGGCTGGTTTTAGCTGGCTGTGGACAGCATATGTGGGCTGGTTTTGGCTGGCAGTGGACAGCATTTGTGGGCTGGTTTTGTGTAGGCTTGAATGCGTTGGGTCGCTGTGTGGGATGCAACCTCATGACTTGAAATTGTTGCCTTATAAATGTACAGATATTGTGAAGGATGGCATCTCCGAGTCGACGCGACGTCTATTCGAGACGGGGCAAAGAAAAGGAACGGGCCACGGTGAGAATTTCTCTTTTTAATGTATGCTTTACCAAAATATGTAACTATTTCATGAAACTGCTTTATACCATCACTCTACATGTTGTAAATGCTATGAATGGCCTCACTTTGAGGCAATCAAGCAAGTAAATGTTCTGAGGGGACTAATTAACATAAATAACTCATCATGCATAATATAATGTGTCGACACATGGAACTATTAAGGGTAATATAAAATGAAGAATACTGATGTTGTGTACTGAAGTACCAGGCCAGTCGAGCCGAAAGGCATAAACGCGTGTTGTACGTACTGGTCTGGAGACTGATGACCCCAAAAGGGGTCGGGCCCAAAGACTGAAATAGGGAATACTGAGACTGATATAGAATTTATTGAATTACCCTTAATAGTGCCTATATATAAAAAGAAATGCAAACGTAAAGAACATTGTCTTATAGCTTAACAATAACAGACGTTCATTGTTTCTTATTGATGATGGGTTTAAGCCTTACCGAAACACTATTGGTAATTATTGCTCTTGCAAGACAATTCACGATGAAAGGAACTGTGCTATATTAATTTATTAACTTACTTTTTATTCGAAACTTTTTACTGTACAGCAGATTAAAAAGGTAAATTTTCACTTAGTCTTATACAAGACTAACGGTTGTACTCTCTAAATTTTTAGGAACCGGAAAGACAGCGACCGGTCGTCATTAGAGCTCAGGTAGCATTTACTGCTTTATTTTTCTTTCTTGTATTGGTATGTAATTGATTTCTAATACTTACTCGTTATGAAATGCATATGTACCTTTTCCGCTGTACAAGATTATGAAATACATATGTTTAGGATATTGTTAATTGTGGCGGACAATAGGGCCGTTACAATTTAATGGTATCAGAGCCAGGTTTCCACTTGCCCCTGGCCATAACGAGTATGTATGGATATTATTAATTGTGATGTCGATGGATGCGCAGGTAGAGCAAGAGGTCATGTCTGAGGGAAGTGCATCAGGGCAGGCCCAGCAAGAGCTGCCGCAAATGCTACCCTCACAGGCACCACCGCAATTAATGGATCTGACACGGATGCTGGCAGAGGCTATTAAAATGGTTAGAGATGTGCCCCCTACACCAGCACCGGAAGTGGCAGGACCGTCACAGCAGAGACAATTGGATGTCGATTTAAAGCAATTCCTGGAATTGAAGCCACCAGTGTTTCGGGGAGGGTTATCGCCCTTGGAAACAGAGGATTGGATCTCACGCATTGAGACGATACTGGAAGTCATGCTTTGCCCAGACGAACGAAAGGTGGGTTTGGTTACGTTTTTATTAGAAGGAGAAGCAAAGCGGTGGTGGCAAAGTGTGCGGGGCAGGTTGGCGGGCCGCACACAAGCAAGTATTCCGTGGGCCACTTTTATCCAAGCGTTTACTAACTGGTTTGTTCCGGAATCAGAAAAGAAGTTGTTACAGGATAAGTTTTTGCGTTTGGTGCAGGGTCCTCGATCAGTCCTGGACTACGAAACAGAATTCGCCAATTTAGCATTTTATGCAGAGGCCTTTGTGCCTAATGAGAAAGAGAGATGTCGACGCTTCCAGGAAGGGCTGCGGGATAGTATTCGTTCGATTCTGATACCGATGGAGATCATAGACTATGGGGCTTTGGTGAAGAAAGCCCGTTTGATGGAAATCGATGCGGAGAAAACCCAAAAGCGAAGAGACTTTGCAAAGAAGCGCTCGACATGGTCGTCTTCGGAGTCCTCGAGCAAGGCGAGCACCTCAGGGAAGTCCAGTGATTCAGGAAAGCGGTCTCGTCCCATTGAAAGCCGTGGCAGTGCACCGACAGTTGAGCAACGATGTGACAAGTGTGGCAAAAGCCACAAGGGGCAGTGTTTAGTGGGAAGCAATGTCTGCTATTTGTGCCGTCAGCCTGGGCATCGCCAGAGGGAGTGCCCTCGGAATCGAGAAGGACAAAGAGGAAGACAGCAGTTTCCAGTGCCACAGGGCCAGAGATTGTATCAGATGGGTCGTACTACGGGAGGTGAGTACGCAGCCTCAGCTTCTACGTCAGTGCCAGCAGGAGCATATAACGAAGAACGTCAAGGACAAGAACGCCGAGTGCAGCCGCGGGTATTCAATCTGAATCAGCAAGAGGCAAAGGCGGATGACACCGTTGTGACAGGTATTATCCCTATCGGTAACTTTTTAGTTAAAGTGTTATTTGATACGGGAGCAAGCCATTCCTTTATTTCTACCACAATAGTGAATGCACTAGCGGCAAAACCCTATCGGGTCCAAGAGGTTTTGCAAGTTACATTACCAAATAACCAGATACTTACTGCACAACAACGAGTAATCATTACGTTTGCCTTGAACGATAAGTCATTTACAATGGACTTAGTGGTTCTTCCCTTGTCCGAGTTCGATATTATTCTGGGTATGGACTGGTTAACCCAACAGGAGGCAGTGATTGACTGTAAGACGAAAGAAGTATCGGTCAAGTGTGCAGATCAAAGTCGAATTACGTATCGCGGATTAGGTGAAGTGTCGAAAATGGTAATTTCTGCAATGAAAGCGCTTTCACATATCCGGAAAGGCGGTCAAGCTATTCTGGTAATGGTGAAAGGACCTCCAGAAGAAAAGAAGGACATTACGACAATTCCAGTCGTATGTGACTTTCAAGAGTTATTTCCGGAAGAGTTAGTTGGACTCCCGCCAAAAAGAGAAATTGAATTTGAAATTAACCTCGAGCAAGGGGCGAGACCGGTGGCAAAGTCACCATATCGTATGGCGCCAAAGGAATTGGCAGAATTGAAAGTGCAGCTACAAGATTTGATTGATAAAAATTTCATTCGCCCAAGTTCCTCTCCGTGGGGTGCCCCCGTATTGTTTGTAAAGAAAAAAGAAGGAACGTTACGCTTGTGCGTGGATTATCGTGAACTCAATAAGTTGACTGTGAAGAATAAATATCCTCTTCCTCGTATCGAGGATTTATTTGACCAACTTGTCAATGCTAGAGTATTCTTAAGTTGGATTTGCGATCTGGTTACCACCAACTAAGGATAAAAGAAGAAGATATTTTCAAAACTGCTTTCAGTACCAGATATGGTCATTATGAGTTTATGGTCATGCCGTTTGGGCTAACCAATGCACCAGCAGCATTTATGGATCTGATGAACCGGGTCTTTAAAGATTATCTGGACCAATTCGTGATTGTGTTTATTGACGATATCCTGATTTATTCCCCGTCAGACGAAGCCCATGCTTGGCAGTTACGATTGGCCTTGCAGACATTGAAAGAACATCAACTGTATGCCAAATTTTCAAAATGTGAATTCTGGTTGCGAGAAGTGTCCTTTCTTGGACACGTGATAACGGAACAGGGTTTGGCAGTAGACCCCGCAAAGATTGAATCTATCCTCAGTTGGCCGCAACCAACAACAGTGACGGAAGTACGGAGTTTCCTGGGTTTGGCAGGCTACTATCGACGTTTTGTAAAGAACTTTTCACGACTTTCTTTACCGTTGACCCAGCTCACCAGGAAGAATGTGTTGTTTTATTGGTCAAAGGACTGTCAGATGGCATTTGACATTTTAAAAGAAAAACTGACTACAGCGCCGATTTTGACTATGCCGTCAGGTACGGAAGGGTTTCAGATTTTTAGTGATGCGTCGTACAAGGGCTTGGGTTGTGTATTGATGCAGCACGGAAAAGTAATTGCATATGCTTCCCGACAGTTGAAAGATGCTGAGAAAAATTACCCAGTTCATGATTTAGAACTGGCTGCCGTAATTTTTGCCCTAAAGATTTGGCGACATTATTTGTATGGCGTACGCTGCGAAGTTTTTACGGATCACAAAAATCTCAAATATATATATTCGCAGAAGGATTTGAACCTTCGACAGCGTCGTTGGTTAGAATTTATCAAAGACTACGATGTTGATCTGCAGTACCACCCAGGCAAAGCAAATGTAGTTGCGGATGCCTTAAGCCGCAAGAACACAGTTGGCTTATCTGTTTTGTCTGGTTATGAAACACAATTGGTGTATGAGTTGGAAAAGATGCACATCACTCCGCTCGTTACACCGGAAAGCAAGCGAGCCCAGTTGTCGCAATTACAAATCAGATATACATTGAAAGATAGGATTAAAGCGGCTTTGCCAAAGGATCCGTTTCTCGCTGAATTGCAAAAGAAAGTAAAGAAAGGAGAGACGGGTGAGTTTGCCGAACAGAATGGACTATTGCTTATGAACGGGCGCTTGTGTGTCCCGAATGTGAACAACATACGAAAAGATATTCTATATGAGGCACATAACACACCGTATTCCATTCACCCAGGACGAACAAAGATGCATCAGGATCTAAAGGAGGATTTCTGGTGGCCTGGTATGAAAAGGGACGTCATAGCGTATATTGCGTCGTGCCACACGTGTCAACTGGTGAAAGCAGAACACCAGAAACCTGGAGGATATTTGCATTCCCTACCCATACCAGAATGGAAGTGGGAAGACATTGCGATGGATTTTGTTTTCGGTCTTCCTCGCAGCAAATTGGGACATGATGGTATTTGGGTCATTATTGATCGTCTAACGAAGAGCGCACATTTTATTCCCGTGCGACAGGAAGGACCACCTGAAAAGTTAAATGATCTGTATATAGATGTTATTGTCAAATTGCATGGAATTCCACGCTCCATTGTTTCTGACCGTGATGGTCGATTCACGTCGGGAAACTGGAGATATATTCATAAACGTTTGGGAACAAAGTTATTATTCAGCACAGCATTCCATCCCCAAACAGATGGACAGTCAGAACGAACAATACAGTTCTTAGAAGATTTACTGCGTATGGTGGTCTTGGATTTAAAAGGCTCCTGGGAAAAGTATCTGACCTTGGTAGAGTTTGCGTATAATAACAGCTATCAATCGTCTATTCAGATGGCACCCTTTGAAGCATTGTATGGCCGACGTTGTCGAACACCATTAAGTTGGGCTGACGAGGGGGAACGAACACTGTATAATCGGGAGAAAATTGATAAATGGCATGAAAAAGTAAAGTTGATCCAACAACGAATGAAGGTAGCGCAAGATCGCCAACAAAAATACTATAATGCCCGTCATCGTCTTGTGCAATTTCAAGTCGGTGACCAGGTATGTTTGAAAATCAGACCGTTCAAAGGAGTTACACGTTTCCGACGACTTGGGAAATTGAGTCCGCGTTATGTCGGACCTTTTTCCGTCGTTGAGCGGGTCGGTGACGTAGCCTACCGCTTGGAGCTACCAACAGAGTTGCAAAGGTTGCATCATGTATTTCATGTGTCAGCATTACGGAAGTATGTTCATGACCCTGAAACAATTGTTGCAACCACAGATATACAAATTGAACCAGACCTCTCTAGCCCGACGGAACCATATCAGATTATCGATCGGCAAAGCAAACAGTTAAGAAATCGAGACGTGCCGTTTGTGCTAGTGTGGTGGAAGGGTCACCCGAGGCACGAGGCGACGTGGGAACGTGAAGAGGCAATGCGAAATCTTTTTCCTGTACTGTTTAATAATATGGAAGAATGATTTTCGGGGACGAAAATTTTTTAAGGAGGGGAGAATTGTGACGCACATCTTTTTGGTATGTCATCGTCTGTTATGTTGTAGTACTTAATTACTTCTATGATTCTGCGTAACGAAAATTAATGCATTACAGGTAACGTCCCCGATGAGGAAAAAAGAGGAAAGCAATATTGAATCGGCGTCGCCATGAGCTATGAATCGGCGTCGCCCTGAGCTATGATTCGGCGTCGTGCGAGTTCTTCTTTTGCATGTGCTATGCTATGTTATGTATGGAACGTTCGTTATATTTTGTTTTGTTGTTTTTTTTTAATGAAGACGGCACAGATCAATGTCGCAGGAATTATGTAGTTGTGTATATATGTTGTAAATTAACAAGTGGGCTTGATTTGCTAGTGCTGCGGGTGTATTTTATGGGGTAATGTTGTATTGGTAATATTGGTGAACTTTGTTGGCTGGTTTGGTTGGCTGGTTTGGTTGGCGCTGTTTGTTGGAGGGGTTGGAGGTATGGCTGGGTTCACCGGTTCAGTTTGCATCCGGTTCGGGCTTGGCAGATGCGGCTGCAGCGGTGGGTTTTATTTCTTATAACAGCGATTCCTGCCCTGAACTGGCATTCGCGCATTGTCTCCGCATCGGCGAAACCCGATAGCTAGGGTTTGGGTGATTTCTCCTTCTCGTCGCCTGGTATGGTGAAATCCTCTGTTTCTTCCTTCGTTTCTACGTGTCTATGTTCTAATCGCCTATTCCTTAGCCGACGATTGGACTGTTGGAGCTTTCTTGGCTTTGGTGGGAGCACTCTCACGTTTCTTTGGACTCGGTATTTGCTTCCTTTCATATTTTTGTGTACTTGAGGCTGGATTTATGTCTTGTAGTTGGTTTCGTGGATGGTCGGTTATCCTCTTGTGGGCTGCTGCTTAGGAGATGTGCCCTAGTTTCGGTTGTTTTGGTTTTGGCCGGCTGGTAGTTTGGTTCTATGTTTATTTTGGTTTTGTGGCTGCTGTGTGAGGATAGCAGCTGGGCTGGTTTTGGGACTGTCTGTGTTAGGGGCTAGTTATGGGCTGTTTGGCCTATGTCTTTGTGGGCTGGTTTTAGCTGGCTGTGGACAGCATATGTGGGCTGGTTTTCGCTGGTTGTGGACAACATTTGTGGGCTGGTTTTAGCTGGCTGTGGACAGCATATGTGGGCTGGTTTTGGCTGGCAGTGGACAGCATTTGTGGGCTGGTTTTGTGTAGGCTTGAATGCGTTGGGTCGCTGTGTGGGATGCAACCTCATGACTTGAAATTGTTGCCTTATAAATGTACAGATATTGTGAAGGATGGCATCTCCGAGTCGACGCGACGTCTATTCGAGACGGGGCAAAGAAAAGGAACGGGCCACGGTGAGAATTTCTCTTTTTAATGTATGCTTTACCAAAATATGTAACTATTTCATGAAACTGCTTTATACCATCACTCTACATGTTGTAAATGCTATGAATGGCCTCACTTTGAGGCAATCAAGCAAGTAAATGTTCTGAGGGGACTAATTAACATAAATAACTCATCATGCATAATATAATGTGTCGACACATGGAACTATTAAGGGTAATATAAAATGAAGAATACTGATGTTGTGTACTGAAGTACCAGGCCAGTCGAGCCGAAAGGCATAAACGCGTGTTGTACGTACTGGTCTGGAGACTGATGACCCCAAAAGGGGTCGGGCCCAAAGACTGAAATAGGGAATACTGAGACTGATATAGAATTTATTGAATTACCCTTAATAGTGCCTATATATAAAAAGAAATGCAAACGTAAAGAACATTGTCTTATAGCTTAACAATAACAGACGTTCATTGTTTCTTATTGATGATGGGTTTAAGCCTTACCGAAACACTATTGGTAATTATTGCTCTTGCAAGACAATTCACGATGAAAGGAACTGTGCTATATTAATTTATTAACTTACTTTTTATTCGAAACTTTTTACTGTACAGCAGATTAAAAAGGTAAATTTTCACTTAGTCTTATACAAGACTAACGGTTGTACTCTCTAAATTTTTAGGAACCGGAAAGACAGCGACCGGTCGTCATTAGAGCTCAGGTAGCATTTACTGCTTTATTTTTCTTTCTGTATTGGTATGTAATTGATTTCTAATACTTACTCGTTATGAAATGCATATGTACCTTTTCCGCTGTACAAGATTATGAAATACATATGTTTAGGATATTGTTAATTGTGGCGGACAATAGGGCCGTTACAAGGCGAATAGTTGGAGCAGCTGCCTGACTTCAGATGATACTTGAATCTCCCCAACAAGCTCTAGCGAGTCTGCCCTAGGCTACGCAAAGAGTATGACCATCTTCGTTCACCGGAGATGAATAGTTTCAAGTCGGGGGAGTTGATGGAGGCTGACAACCCGTACGTGTTTATTCCCGCAAAAAGCGACGATCTGTTGCCCGTCCTGACGATCTGAGTCTGCATGTGTCCGGATGGTCGTTCCGAGTCAGTTTCATATATTTATTTTTATTTTTAGTATTTGACCTCGATCGGTTCTAACATTATAAGCCGTCCGATCTGGGTTCCCTAGCAGTTACCTTCTTTTATAGTGTGCAGACAACAGTTTGAGGATTGATGTTTTTAGTTCAAAATGTGAAACCGTCGGTCTCTCCCGCAAATCCGAGAGGCTTCCCTGGGTGCGAATCATAGGGTTCACGTTCTCCAACATCACTCTCACCTGCTGCCTCATCCGACACCGCATCCAACTACTTCCCCCTCCTACCAGTCACTCGACGGTCGACGCCTATGCTACAGCCCACAAAACCACCCTTCGTCACAAGCCGACCCCTAGCCACAATTCACCCCATCCCGCCACCGATTATCTCCCCACTGGCCTACTCCTCAAGTTGACTTCCCCTCCACATTTTGCAACCCCTTTGCAGTCACAGAGCCACCTCCTTCACCCCATCCCCCCGACCACTCCACCACCTTCTCCCCTCAATCCCTACTGCCCACCGCAATCTGCAAACCCCACGATGTCTTCCAACCCCACTCGAGCCCCTTTGGCCCTCTACTCAGCAACACCCACCTCCAATTGGGACCAACAGCACATGGATCTCCATAGTGCCACGTTCCGCGCCGCCTGTACGTGTAAGTCGTATTTTGGTTCCCAATTGTTTTCTATTATTATATGCTCGTACCATATTCCGTTGGATGCAATTACTATGTGTAATTTCAGTGAAATAGCTTTGACTAGTAGGATTGTAAGGTGTTTTCTACATAAAGTATTGTAGCGATTGTGCATTAACATGAAAAATTGAAATTAATTGAATTTTCAATTACTAATAAATTACTGATAAGAAAATGGGATTCATATAAGGATGATAAATGTGAATCACTAA
Organism: Platanthera guangdongensis; assembly: GCA_039583875.1. NCBI lineage: Eukaryota > Viridiplantae > Streptophyta > Magnoliopsida > Asparagales > Orchidaceae > Platanthera > Platanthera guangdongensis. Next base: position 120,131,960 of record CM077154.1, on the reverse strand, counting down.
TAAGAAAAATAAGTTTCACAAAAAAAGATGCAAAATTTTAAGTAGCGAGAATCAAATGATGAAATTGTTCTGAGGGGAATTGTAATTTGTAAATGAAGAACCATTCAATGTAAATACGAGTATTGAAAAGAAATAGATGTACATAAAGTCATAAAGAAGAACTTAAGAAGAAAGAAAAGACAAACGATGAATAAAAGATTGTGCATAGAAAAATGATAAGAACCCAATGTTATGGGGGGTGTGAATACTCATGGCAGAATACTTCTGAGATTTATTTGCGGCCGTTGAAAACCAGAAACCGTTGAAGGCTCAGAGGTCGTTGAAGACCAAGATGCATTTCAACATACCCTTATGATTTCCTACATAAATAAAAGTATAAATGAGAAATATGAACCAGATGATTGAATATGAAGAAAGATTCTGATGATTGAAAATGAATCACATGAGCTAAGAATGAAGAATAAATATGAATATATGAACAAATAAAAATTGCATATAGAAGATGATTAAATATGAATGACAATTCTGATATTGAAAATGAGTGAAATAAGTTATGAATAGACTGAATATAAAGATGAATGACAAGAACACAAATGCAAAGAATATGAATAAAGAATGAACAAAAAGAATACGAATAAAGAATGAACATGATTAAAGAAGGAACATGAATAAAGAAGTGAAATGTCATTGAAGAACTTTAGAATTAACAAAAAAATATAACAATGTTGCATTTCCTTATTGCACGGTTATATACCCAAAATGGAATATGTATACATATTGTTACTGATGTATATTTTTTGCTTGCATAGCAATTAGAGAGGTATGTTCCTCACTTAGTCATATTTTTATGACTAAGTCCGTCGTCTATTTTGTTTATGTAAATGAAGTGACCTTAAATGCACAAAGAAATGCTAAGAATGAAAAAGATCGCAGAAGAAGACCCAAGTATGAGTTGAGTTTTTATTGTGTTTTATTTTGTACTCACTGTCCTTCATCCTGGGGAGAATAATTTGAAATTAAGCTTAGATACAAAAATCTTGTGGGATCTGAACTGGGGCCTCACAGATGAGACAGTGGTTTTGGGTGTTCCGGCTTTGGTCAGATGATGATACACACTAACATGCAGAGTAGAGGGACAAACTAACATTTCAGTCTTTGTTGTACAGACATTTGGATCAAGGTCATTCAGTAGCCAAAGTAATACAAGGTGCACACGTTGAGTTTGGTGCTCCTTCCTGATATAAGGGATCACTAAAAGATACAAGAATTCCTCAACAAGAATCTTCCATTCGGCGAAGTACTCGGTGATTGAATGCATCTCGTGTCTCAGTTCAGGCGTCTTGAGAAAGAGATTACCAAGACAACTGAGGCTGTTCGTCTGGGAGAACATCATATGTAAAGTATCTCATAGGTCTGTAGTGTTATCACAGTTCTTGCACATTTGTTGAACCGAAGGGTCCATGGAGCTCAACAGGAGAGCAAAGATTCAACAACCATCACTGTGACAATCCTCGTACTCGAGACTGCCCGTAACATGTGTTGGGAGTCTATTATGGTGGTGCATATGTTGTATGACTGATAGGGACATAATGATCCTCTTTTTCCACAATTGGAAGTTGAAAGAGGCTAGGATAGTAGTAGCAAGCTTCACATTATGAAGAAATGTATTGTTGAAATCCCCTGGGGGTACGGTCGTCAGAGTGGTGCTCGTAACTGAGGAAGTCATGACCTAGTTGTGAAGTACGGAGACGACAAAAGTAAGTTGTTGCAGGTTGTCAGACAACAGATGCATCAAATTGCAGATCAGTTGCAAACATGCATACATGAAGCAAATCGACAGATATTTGTGATCACACGAAGCAGATCGGTGGTTGTTACAAGAAGCAGATCGGCGGTTGATACAGGAAGCAGCTCGACGGTTGATACAGGAAGCAGCTCGACGGCTGTTACAGGAAGCAGATCGGCATAGGAAATAATATGTGGATCAAGAAAGTAGCGGTGTCACGGGAAGAAGATCGGCGGTAGTTGCGGGCATCTTGATTCGTCGGAGGAATAAGGCATCTTGATTGACAATAGTCCCGATAACAGAACCCGGCATCGAGAGGCAGCAGTGTTCAGAAAAGAAGATTGATGACAGGTTGTATCACCGCATGGAGTCGTGACACACCCCCATTTAGGTCACCGACGTCTTCAAGTTGAGGAGGGGGCGTCTTCGATAACTTCAAGAGCGATGTGTTCATCGACTTCAATCAGTGATGCCTTCGTTGTCTTCAGGAAGCGACATGATGTTCCCTCGCCAATTGGACCAAAAGCACTTGTTTTCAAGATAGGACAGCCACCCATCAAACCCTAAATGACTCCTTGACCTAATTAGGTCAAGTGGAGCCCGTCAAGGACATCTTGAAGTGTTTGACCTTAATTAAAACATCAACTTATGTGTCTTTAAAATATTGCCGATGTAGGACATGGCTTCACGAGGTGGTGGAAGGCAAGGCGACGATGGTGGTCGAAGGGATAAAGGAAAAGGGGTTGACAAAGTGAATTCTCACCCTTTTGTAATCACTTAATTTCATGTTTATTCTTCATGCTTATGTTTTATGAAAAGAGCAATTGAAAGTAAACATACAGTGAATTAAATAAAGTAAATGAAGTAAAGGAAGAAGTAGAGAAATAAAGTAATGAAATGGGCTAAGTTAAGGATCAAGCCAATAGTGGAGGTGGGGTGAATGTCCTCCCAATGATGATGTAATGAAAGTAACGTGCGAATATGAAAAGGCACGTTAAGAAATGTGCGCGAATATGAAAAGACACGCAAGCGCGCTATATAAATGATACAACAGGTTAATATTCCCTTAACACTGTCCGATAACAATAGGAAAAGTATAAGAGATAAGACTAAAAAAATTCAACCCCACATGAAAAGATATATAGGAAAAATGATGAGTAAAAGATGAACAAAAGAAGAAAAAGGTCAATAAGAAGAAGATGATGAAAACGGATTAATATGATATAACGAGAGAGAACGTAATCAAGAGAATAAAGTATGAAATCCGTAAAATGCAATTAAGACATCATAGTAAAAAAGGAACAATGAGAATTCATTTAGTCTTTGACTAATAGAAAATGTAACTAAACAGGTAAAGACGGAGGCTACTCCTGCTAGCTCTAGCAGGCCCCCTACATGCAAGGAAAAGATGTACAAGATTTGGGTTGACGTTATCACACCCGTCTTCGAAGTCATGGATGCCCACAAGGCATCTTGTCGCGACCCCGACTGTCCTCATGACGAGTTTCAGATCTATTTCAAGTAGTCTGCTCATGGTTTTGTAGTATGTTACAGTATAGTTTTTGTTCTGAGTTACAGACGTAGTTTTGAGATGATATGGTAGTATACTTGTAACTATAGCTCAGATCTTGTGGTGACTCCTTTTGTGTATATATATCAAGTCATCTGCTAGCATGTACTATACTGTATCTAGTGTAAGATAACTAAAAATGTGTTTTACTTCTCTGCATTTTTTTACTCTGTCATTATACTTGTTTATGTATAATCATTGATGATCATATACTTGCCGCTCTCTGAATTCAATAAAGAAAAAGGAGATAAATGAAAATTGCGACGGTAGCCTAGTAAGTGGGGCCGTTACATCATCAATCCAAGGAAGAGGAAGTGGAGGCATAGCTGGAACAGAAGAAACGAACGGGCTCTGTAAGATTCAACAAACAAAGAGAAACAAACATTTACGTTCACTCTCAATAATGGCCCCTATTTTTCTGATTTTGAGGCTTTTATAACCAAATTACATTCCCCAATATCTTTATTTGATATAAGATTTTTCCTAAGCATAGTTTTTGTTTCCTTACACAAATAATGCACATTGATGAGACACTTCCTCCTTTATACTTTCTCATATAAAATATTTTTACGTAAATATATAGAGTTTGTCTTTCTCTCCCTAATTATGCTAAATTAATGAACATTTTTATTCATGGTATTTATTGGTCGGTCAATCCAGTAAGCCATCTTCAAAGATAAAACATATGTTTGCGTAAAATAACAACGTAGATAGTTATATAATGCGAAAAATAACTAACAAAAATAAAGAGTCATACTAACACGATGTAAGTTGCCTCAGATAGGATCTTTGAGTTCCTTTGAGGTTTGAACTCTGAGAATGATCCCATCCACATTTAGGTTCTAGGGAAGGAACGACTTCTAACCCTATTTGAAGTATTTTGTACTGTTTGAGGTGAAGAGAATCGAAGGGGTGTTATGATGGATGACAAGCCCAACGGCATGCTTAACAATATATCCAATAACATCATTCCATATCATTATACCTTGACTAATGGGGACAACCGTTGGTGCACCAACTGCAAAAAATATGGACACATTAAGAAGAATTTCTTTAAACATGGGAAGAGCAAGTTATTGGTCATACAGGAGGCTTTAAGGGATCCAACAAAATCAGACCAACTAGCTACATTTGTGACCACAAAAGAACTGCATCACGAAGTCAAAAGTGGAGTTATTGATCATATCCCTTAATAAGCCATCTGGTACTTGCACTCATGCTATGTTTGGTAAGAACCTAAGTTCAAAATCATTAAACGCTTGAAGTACTAGTGTTCGTCCTTCATGACTCAGGAGCTACCGATCACATGGTTTCCTGTAAAACTTATTACTCATCGCTTTACCTACTTCTCACCACAATTCTATAACTGTTGTCGACGGATCAAAAATATTAATTACTGGTAAGGGAAAATTGAGCTATCTACATCCCTTCACCGAAGTAATATCCTTCATGCTCCTACATTATCTACCAATCTTATTTTTGTCCACAAATTAATTATCAAGCTAAATTGCATTGTAACCTTTTGCGTTTCTCATTGTGTGTTTTAGAATCTTGCCACGGGGAGGACGATTGGAACTGCGAGCAGAATATCACTTCCTTCAGAAGTCTGATGAAACTTATCATTTTATTCATACCACCAGTTTAAGGGCACTTCAGACAATCGGGACATCCTCCATTCTCCTTCTTAAAACTAAATTTCATGTTTTTCTTAAAAAGACGGTTAAGTTATTTCATTACGAAACATGTGAACTGGCTAAACACACGGTTGCATATGTCAAATGTTAGGTTCATTCCTCTATGAATTCACGTGTGTTGATACTCCAATGAACTTATTTTGTGATAATAAACCGGTTATAAGCATTGCTCATAATCATGTTCAACACGATATGACGAAGCACATCAAAATTTAGTCACTTCATCAAAGAAAACTTGGCAGTGGGTTGATCATTATTTCTTATGTACCTTCTAAACTATATATCACTGATGTCTTTAAAAAGGAGCTATCCGCCGAGAGATTTCATAATCTCATTTACAAGTTGGAAATGATGGATATCCACTCCCCAAACTTGGGGGAGAGTGTTGTAATCTATGAAGAACCGGTACAGGTACGATACGTATCCGATACGTTGGTGTGTGGAGATCAAAAAATTAAGGATACCGGTACTTCAAGGCATGATGTTAATGAAATTGATTTATATATATACATACATACACATATATATATGTACATGTATATATGCCACATTTTTTAAAAGAGGGAGAATACAAAAAACAGAAAATTCATATTAAGCAAGTAGAAAAAATATAATCCTCAAATACATAGTAAATTAACAAAATAATCAAATTTAAATTAAATTCTTCGTAGTTCTAACGAAAAAAAGAAACTTAAGTCAACATCATTTTGTTACTACTGTAAAAAAACACCGCTAGTTGCATTTATGATCATTTTTTTCTTTTTTAAAATACATGGAGAAGTTTTTTGTTTTCATTAAAAAAACATAGTCATATCACAAAATGCAGAACAATCTATCAAATCCAAGCTTATCCTTATACTAGAATAACAGTTGTATTTGTCGAGTATCAGGTACATACCGGTACCAAAAATGTGATCGGTACAGGTACGCGGCCCTCGGGAAAGTAATTGTGCTTCATAGGTTGTAATTATGTTATGTAATTAAGCTTTTGTATATTTAGCTTGTATTTTACTTCCTTTATAAAGTGGTTTTCGGACCTTTATGCCCCCTCCCAATGTAAGTGTATATATATTCCTAATTTTGTTTAATGAGAATTAAGTATCTCATTTTTCCTAATAATGTATATATAGCTCTGCATCAACTCTTGGATTTTTTTTAACTAAAGGCAGTTAAGTGCAACATCAAATATGGCATGGATTTAGTCTGACTGACAGCTCCTGCTCACATATTGAGGTCTCGCCTGACAGCTCCTGCTCATATATTGAGGTCTCGCCTGACAGCTCCCGATGTCAGCAAATTCTCACGCACAACCGTCATCTCAAACTTGCGCACGACCTCCAACTATGTTTGCGCACATATCCTCTCGTTCTCACTAGGTCTCGCCAGCATGAGGTCTTGCCAGCTTGAGCTCTTGATGTGCCTCCTCTATTCTCACTTTGGTTCTCCGGGCATAAATTAACGAGTCCTAAATTCATGCATTGAAGCTCTCTCACGTCTCAACCTTGTCAGACGCTTCTCCTATTTAATGTTTTGCATGATGTGAGAACGCTTAGATAATTTTCTTTTGGCTAGCATTCTGGTTAATTTCTGGTATTGTTGTATTTCTTCGGTGAGTGGAGTGCTCGTGTTATCATGGAAACATTGAGCCCACTTCACGGTGGCTTCAAAAATATTGGAAGGATGTATAAATTAACTGGCCCTAACAACGTTGATGGGACAATCTCCTCCTTCCATGTGAGATCGCAACAGAAGTGACACCACCCCATCAATCTTCCGTTTGGCACATCTCCCACTTACGTGGTTTAGGATGCAAATGATGTCTTAGTTAGCACTTGGTTTGCGTACAACTTATCATATGAATGTCTGTCAATCATTTGACATGATGACACATCAAAAGTTTTTAGGGGGCTAAAGCATCTACAATATGCAATCTCTACTCAGACTTGTTTGCTTGACTTGCACTCTATCCTGATATTGCCCATCAGGAAGTGCAGTTCCTGGGCATAAAACTATTTCACATTGTCCTTTCTCTACTAATATTGATATACAGTAATGGCCTAGAAGACCCCATAGTGTATCTGAGGAAGCACTTTGTGAAGAGAGATATGGGAATATTTCGATACTTTCTTAATTGAGATTGTCAGAAGTAACAAAAGAGTTGTGTTATTCACAAAGAAATAAGTTTTGGATACTTGAAGAGATAGGCTTATTATGAGTAAACCTACTCCCTCTTCTATGTATATGGGGATTGACAGTCTGCGGGACGGACGGTCACCATTACTACAAGATGTTACCCGATATTAATGGTTTGTTAGGAAGCTAATATGTCTCATTGTTACAAGACATGGTGATTGTTAGAGAAAGGTAGTCAGTTCATGCATATTCTTAGAGGATGTTGTTACCCGCAGTGATATTGCTAGGGTTTGAGAGAGAAACTGAATGACATTGTTCACAAACGACATGATGGGAGAGATGAGAGCAAACTCAAGATACATACATTAAATTATCGAAAATACAAGATATAATTTGAAGAAAACCTCTGACCCAGCTCTTGAAGGCTGGGTCATCCAAAGAATTCTACTCTCTAACCAGAGCCCACAACACTACTAATCCTAATGATACCCAAATACTATTATCCCTCCCCCTTATATAGATGCAAGAGGACAAGCCTAAAATAAACCTCAACATATTAATACAAGAGGGTATGCTTCTAGAACCATCGCGTGTCTGGCCACTACCTACGACGACGCATTTGTTAGTTAAGAGTCGAGGAGGGTGTCTTGTATCATGGACTGAGGTTGTTGCGGCACGTCGTTCATGTCAGCAACTAGGCTAGAGGGCTCGACAATGAAGCCTTGGGGGATGACGAAAGGTGCGGTAGTGGTGGAAACTGTTGATGCAACAGGCAGCAAACTAATATGAGGCAACATCGTTGTAATTTGAGCGAGCTCATTGCATCGATCAAGTTTGGCTCGGAGATCGGCGAGGGTGGACATGATTTGTTTGCATACTGTGAAGGGCTTGATCTTTCAGTTGGTCCTCGACGGTTGCATAGGCACGTGGCAAGCGGCAGGTCGAACCATTGTTACACGCGGTGAGATTTCTAGGGTTTGGGAGAGAAACATAGTAACATTTCTCTCAAATCACATGGAGGGAGAGATGAGAGAACACTCCGACCAAACTCTCACAGGTTGGATTCTCCAAAGAACTCTACTCTCAAATGAGGGACCATAACACAACTAATCCAAAAGATCCCCCAATACTCCAACCCCACCCCTTTATATAGATGCGGGAGGGAAGGCCTAACAGAAACCTCAGCATATTAATTAATATAATTAATATTAATTAATATTAACTACTTAATTAAAAATAATTAATTGCTAAATTATATATTATCATATCAACATTCAGGGTGGTTTCCAAATGCATGGTGATTCCTCGAGAGTGTCCTTAGTTGTAGACTCTCTATTCTGTTTGTTTTGTTGTTGTAGAGAGGGAAAAATACCACCTTGTATATATGTTCACTTATGTCAAATACAAAGAATGAGTACAAATATATAGATGAGAGAAGAAGAGAAGAAGGTCCTATACAAGATGTGGGACTAAAGAGAGGAGAGAAAAACAATAAATGTCAATAAATGTTACATATTGGGCCTAGACTAAATGAGCTTTTCCAACACTCCCCCGCAAGCTGGAGCGTATAGGTCATATGCACCCAGCTTGGACAAACACTGGTAGAATATGGTACTAGATAAGGCCTTTGTGAGAATGTCAGCAACTTGATCAGTGCCCGGAACATGCTTTAACTCAAATTTCTTCAATTGAACTTTCTCTCGAATAAAGTGACAGTCGACTTCGATATGTTTTGTGCGCTCATGAAACACCGGATTCTTTGCTATGTGTATGGCGGCTTGACTATCACAGAATAGAACAACAGATGAGGGGAGTTTTACTCCCAGGTCAGTAAGGAGACTTTCAAGCCATGTGAGTTCTGAGACAACCGAGGCCATCGATCGGTATTCAGCTCCTGCAGAGGAGCGGGCGACCACAGCTTGTTTCTTACTTTTCCAAGTAATGAGATGACCACCAAAATAAGTACAGAACCCACTTGTTGACCTCCGATCGTCCAGAGAACCGACATAATCCGCATCAGAATAAGCGACCAATGCAGGAGCCGAGTCGGAGGTTTTGTAAACCAGCCCTTGACCCGGAGCTCCCTTAAGGTATCGGAGAATCCGTTCAACCGCCTGGAGATGAGAAACCCGGGGGACGTGCATGAACCGACTGACAACCCCAACAGCAAACGATATATCTGGCCTCGTGACCGTTAGATAGATCAACTTTCCCACAAGTCGTCGATAGTATTCTGGGTTCTGAAGAAGCAAATCGTCATCAGAAGCATGAGCACACAGTTTGTGATTTACCTCCATCGGGGTACAAGCTGGTTTGCAACCGGACTGACCAGCGTCTTTGAGAAGATCGAGACAGTACTTCCGTTGGGAGAGGACCAGCCCGTCTGGTCGTCGTGCGATTTCGAGACCAAGGAAGTAGCGAAGATGCCCCAGGTCTTTATTCTGAAATACAGTGCTCAGATGCTGTTTGACCTCTTGAATCCCCTTTGAATCATCCCCAGTGAGTAGTATGTCATCAACATAAACCAACAGAAGGACGGTTCCAGTGGCCCGGTGTCGGGTGAATAGGGAGAAATCTGCAGAACTCCGAGTGAACCCCATGTCCCGAACCACCTTGTTGAACTTGTCAAACCACGCCCGAGGGGACTGTTTGAGACCATAAATGGATTTCTTGAGAAGACACACCCGAGACTCCACCGTGGTCTCAAACCCGGGCGGTTGGCGCATGTAGACGGTTTCCTGAAGGTCGCCATTCAAAAAGGCATTCTTGATATCGAGCTGATGAAGGGGCCAGTGGCGGTGCACCGCCACGGAGAGAAGAACACGGACGGTGTTGAGCTTAGCCACCGGAGAGAAGGTCTCCTCATAGTCAAGGCCCTCCTGTTGCGTGAAGCCACGGGCCGCAAGACGAGCCTTCAGGCGGGCAATAGTGTCATCTGGAGCGTGCTTGATGACGAAAACCCACTTACACCCAACAGGGTGCTGACCTGGAGGTAAGGGAACCAAGTCCCAGGTCTTGTTGTCCCAAAGGGCCGTCATTTCTTCGTCCATGGCAGCCCGTCAGCTGGGATGTTGAAGCGCCTCCTGCAAAGAGTTAGAGACAGAAATAGAGGATAATGAGGTGGCAAAGTGAAGAAGAGGTGGAGAAAGGCGGTGGAGAGAGACGTAATTCGCCATCGGATGAGCGGTGGAAGCGGGAGCCGGAGCAGCAGGTAGCGGAGCACCAGAGGTCGAGGCCGACTGCAGAGGGGCAACGGGAGGAGGAGAGCGACGAGAGTAGACCCGGATAACTGGTGGTGGTGGACGGACCGGAGGTAGGGCAGGAGGAGGAGAGGAGCGGGGAGCAGGGATGACAGGACGAACGACGGGGTCTGGACTAGTAGTGATATCCAGATCAGAAAAGAAGGGAAGATCTTCACGGAAAGTGACATCCGCAGAGACCGTAACTTTGCGGGTAGCAGGCGAATAACACACATAACCCTTTTGAGTGCGCGAGTAACCCACAAAGATATGTTGGGCGGCACGGGGATCCAACTTGTCGATGGAGGGACCAAGTTGGTGGACGTAGTAGGTACACCCAAAGACCCGAGGAGGAACGGGAAAAGGCGGAGTGGAGGGAAAGAGGAGGCTGAAGGGAGTAGCATACTGGAGGACGGAAGAAGGGAGGCGGTTGATGAGAAAACAAGCCGTGGAGAGCGCGAAGTTCCAGTACGATTTGGGAACCCGCATTTGGAGCATAAAGGAACATGCGACATCAAGAAGGTGACGATTCTTGCGCTCGGCGACACCATTCTGTTGTGGAGTATAAGGACACGAGGTTTGGTGAAGATTGCCGAACTCAAAGCAGAGAGTCGCGAAGGTATGACTGGTGTACTCACGCGCATTGTCAGTACGAAGAGTACGAATGGATGCAGAGCATTGAGTGCGAGTCTCAAGTATGAAGGCCCGGAACACGCGGGGAAGCTCAGAGCGATCCCGGAGGAGATACAACCACGTCATGCGAGAGTAATCATCAATAAAAGTAAGAAAATACCGGTAGCCAGAAATACTAGTGAATTTGTACGGACCCCATATATCGGAGTGTACCAAAATAAAAGGAGCGGAGCTCCGAGTACAGTGAGAAGGAAAAGATGAACGAGACTGTTTGCCCAAAATACATGTGTCACACTGAAATGCGGGAAGAGAAATATCTGGAAGAGCCTTCCGGAGGACTGGCAGAGGAACATGACACAAAAGGCGATGCCAAGCCGAAGAGGAGATAGATGCGAGGATAGTGGGAGAGTCGTCAAGGAGATAGAGCCCATTCTGCAGCCGCCCTCTACCAATGATAGTCCGCGTCTGTTGATCCTGTATGAGAAAAGAATAGGAAGTAAATGTCACGGAGTAATTAGAATCAGTAGTGAGGCGACCAACAGAAAGTAAATTGAAAGGAGAGCCCGGAACGTGAAGAGCCGAGCGCAGAAGGAGAGAAGAGGTCAAGGGAATATCAGCACATCCAGAGACAGGAACAGATGCCCCATTGGCCACAGTAATGTACTTCGGGTGAGGTGAAGACAAGTACTGAGGTGGCCGAACAAAGGTGATGTGATGAGTGACACAAGAATCGAGGATCCATCGCGGTCCAGAGGAGAGGCAGGCAATACCTTCATTGGATATGGAGGCAGCGGAGGCAACCGAGGCAGGAGGGCGGCTAAGCAGTCCATGAAGATGTTGGAGCTGAAGACGAACCTCGTCGAGGTCAGGACGAGTGGAAGAGGAGTCAGTCGTAGCAACAGCGGCCTGCGGACGAGGAGGGAGGCCATGTTTGCGGTAGCACGTGGCTTCAAGATGCTCATCTTTGCCGCAGAACGAGTACTTAGGCCGAGGCCGGCCACCCCGGCCCCGCCCGCGAGAGTCAGAGCGGCCACCACGAGCAGAAGATGGAAGAGGCAATATGGGAGCAGGGGCCTGCTGAACAAGGGCCGGAGAAGGTGGCCCGGGCACATCTGGAGGCGGGGAGACCTTGAGAAGCATAGAGCACACATCGGAGAAAGATGGGGTAACAGTAGAGGAGAGGATGTGAGCCCGTACACTATGAAGATGAGGCGGGACCCGGGTCATCATCATGGCTATACCCACATCTTCCTTTTGGGCACGTTGGGCAGCAAGATCCAGAGTAGGAGGCTGATGGTGGATCCAAGCCTCGACCAGAGACCGAGCCTGAGCAACAAAGGATGTCAGATCGGTCGCGCCATTGCTATCAAGGGCCTGGAGAGCAATGATAATGTCGTACATACTGTCCTTGCTAGAGTAGAGGGTGTGTAGCTCGTCCCACATGCCTTTGGCCGTCTCATGGTACATGGCCAGGCGATAAGATTCGTCATCAAGAGAATTAAGAAGTCAAGTCTGCACCCGACCATCATTGCGTAACCAATCATCCGTAGGAGTACCGATAACGACTTGAGTCAAGTGATGAAGGAACCCCTTGGATTGCAGGACACGGCGAACAGAGTGTGCCCATTCTACAAAATTTTTCGTGCCGGTCAGAGAAATGGTAGTAATACGGAGCTCATCGCGGACTTCCGGGAGAGAGGCCGGGCGGTCAGCATGAGGAACCGCCGTGCCAACGGAATCAGCAGAGGAGGCCATGGAGAAGAGAGGCGGCTAGGAGAACATACCGGGCAACAAAGAAGACCGCGCGACCTGAGCAGAGACCGCCCGGGCACCAAACAGCGAAAGGAGTCCGTGACCAAAGGCGGAGGCCGGGAGAGAGATCAGGTCGCAGCGGACAGAGAGAGGCCGCAAAGAAAGGAAACGGAGAAGACCGCGACCAAAATGCGGGAAGGCAGGAGTCCGCACGGTCTGGCTGAGCACATCAACGGTCTAAGAAACAGGAGGCTGGTGGCGGTGAGAGAGAAGAGACCGCGAGTGGGGAAGACTCGAGTGGAAAGAGAGAAGAGACCACAACGCCCGGGACCAACCCGCAGGAGAGGCAGGCCGCAGAAGAGACAGGCCGCAGAAGAGGCAGGCCGCAGGAGAGGCAGGCCGCAGAAGAGGCAGGCCGCAGAAGAGGCAGGTCACTTGCGGGCTGGAGCAGGCCGCAAGAGAGGTAGTCCGCAGCGAGGAGGAACAGGCCGCGACGAGCTAGGTCAAGCCGCAACGAGCCGAAGCAGGTCGGGAGAGAGGCAGGCCGCAGCGAGGTATAGGAAGCCGCAGCGAACCGGAGCGAACCAAAGCAGGTCGCGAGAGAGGCAGATCAGCAGGCCGCAGGCCGCAGCGAGCTGTACCAGGCCGGAGGAGAGACAGGCCGCAGAGAGAGAGAGAACAGGCCGCAAGAGACAGCGGTCTGGAGGAGAGAGAGGGAAGGTGGACCCGTCGAGAAAGAAAGAAGGGGAAGGCTATAAAATGCCGGATGGGAGGCGTGGAACCACGGAGAAGAAGCGGAAGCAGAAGAAGAGGAGCGGAGCGGACAGGAAGGCAGGCCGCAAGAAGCCGGGCGGGTAGCGGACAGAAGACAGACCGCGCGGTTAAGAAAGGGGAAGCCGCTCAAGGAGAAAACCTGCCTCTGATACCATGTAGAGAGGGAAAAATACCAACTTGTATATATGTTCACTTATGTCAAATACAAAGAATGAGTACAAATATATAGATGAGAGAAGGAGAGAAGAAGGTCTTATACAAGATGTGGGACTAAAGAGAGGAGAGAAAAACAAGAAATGTCAATAAATGTTACATATTGGGCCAAGACTAAATGGGCTTTTCCAACAGTTGTCAATGCGAGGGAGCCGCTCAAGTATGTGCATACTAAATGTCACCTTACTGCAGGCATAAAAATTTTAGAGTACATCAAAGGATCTTCCAGCAAAGGGTCGCTGTTTTTTGAGCAAAATGATCATTTACATGTTGAAGCATACTCTGACGCCAACTACACTAACAACAAGACGGAAAGAAAGTCTAACGCTGGTTATTGTATATTCCTTGGAGGAAACCTAGGCTCTGTTTGGGATGGTTGTGGAGGAAGAAAAAGCAATGGTAGGAAATCAATGGTGAGATCAAAGTTGTTAGCAAACGTAGTATGGGAGAATGGAAATGTAGAGTTATATAAGCATGGAAACACGAAAAGTTCCTTTTAGATTTTCTATAAGTAGGAGAGTTCACTGTTTTCCAAAGACTTAAAACGCTTTTTGACACAAACAATTTTCCCACTGCCGATAAATCAAATGTCTGCAAAACCACGGTGATGGTGGGAATATAAATTTTTCCATCGCCACCACCGTCCCAAGCATAGTCCTAGTAACATGTCAAAGCAACAAACAAACTATTGTCTCTAGATCCAATGCAAAAGCAAAGTATTGTGGAATGATATAGACAGGTTGTGAATTGAAGTGGGAACAAGGCAGCCATCTATAAATATCAAAAAATCACGTGCTTCACGAAAGAACAAAGCACATATAAGTGGATTGTCATTTCATCGGAGGGGAGATCATCAATGAGCATATATGTACCTTGTTTTCTACATCAGACAATGAATGGCCGGCATATTCACCAAAACTCTCGTTTATCATTTTATGATATATGTATCAAGCTAGGCATGATTATATATATACTCCAGCTAGAGGGGAGTGTTAAAACTCATTCATAAAGCCCATGTACATTACCCATTTGTATTTTCCTCTATCATGTTTAGTCACATATCTCCTGTGAACATTAGTAATAATTCCTCCAAATCATATACATATACACATATATATACATATATATATATAAACATATATATATACATATATATACATATATATATATGGGAGCTGTGATATGTTAGATGTATAACAAGTATCAAATGACTGCCTTTCTTTCAGGTTAAAAGCTAGAATAATCTTTAGTTTGCATATTTTCTACTTCTAAAAATTTAAAATCTTTTCAGTACATGTATGAACATAAGGATGAGCACGGGTTGTTGAGAATAGTCCTGTATTGGGAAACGGATAACTTCGAGGATGAGCATAAGCTGTTGAGATAGTCACACATTGGGAAACCGATATAGCCTTGTGTAAAATGCGATTGAAAAAAAATTCTTTCAAAACTACTGGATGAACTTGTTCTGCAAATACTAAATAACATTATTTTTGGCAGCCCTTTCCCAACCTTCATAAAATCAAGAAACACAGCCACATCCGTCAAAGAACAAAAATTGCATTTAGAATGTAAATGTCTTAATCAACGTAAAAAATCCTAATTCTAGGAAACCACCTTTGGTGAACCCGCTATCAAAACCAAAAATCCAATCAACGAATGAAGCATCGGAAATAGAATTGTGGCAAAAGAAGGGTTGCGGTCTACCATAAACTTCCAAAGGGATGATCCTCTTTGGGGTTCCAAATGCGAAATATTTTCTAATATGGGTGTTACTCTCGTAGATCTCTCCCTGAAATCGCCAACTGTGTTGCTATTGTACATCGGCAATTGTGACCTACTGGTGGTGAAAGTAAATGTTAAAGTGTTCAAAACATTCTACTTATTAACATTATGGTGCTACTATTACACAATTACGCCATACATAAGTATTTTGTTTTACAATAGCATAGATTTAGAAGTACCTAGAGGATCGAAGTAGTTAGAGATGTCGAGGTTGAGCAGTGTGCAACAGGAGATCATCCCATGGGATGATGGCTACAGATCAAATCAACCCTACCCACAGGAAACAAGGAGATAATAACTCAGAGTAAGGAAAGATGTGCTCACATCACCGGTGACTCTAATGAATATTCCAACATGAAAATTCAAATCATTACTATAGATAATGTTCTTTTAAGCAGATTTGGATGGGTTTCAAATAAAATATGCAAATAATAGCACAAGAGAAAGATAAATTGGTATTAGGCTCACCTTCGTATAATGGACACTCCACAAAGTTTCTTACAAAAGTCAACTCCAGTATATACAGATCCTGCACAGAAAAAAGGTCAACTCATGTAAAAAATTCATTTAATAGGTTACAATATCAAAAGATTTATTGAAGAAATTTTAATCAAAAGGGAGTATAGATTTACAATTCCAACAAAGAAATGTCACTATTGGTTACAATATTAGCTGCTGTCCACTGCAGTCTGCAGCACCTATAAGTGTATTATTATCACCAAGAAGTGCTTTTTGTGCAAAAAGAAAACACCGCTCACAATAAATTTCATTAGGATACTGGTCAATAATACAATATCAAATTGACAAAAAAGGATTGCTCGTCTTAAATTCAACCGAAAAATTAGTATAATGTCAAAAGTTTAGCAAATAAATAAAAATGATATGGTTATGCGAAAAGCTGTTACAGGCCTACTTCCATAACAGTGGTAACTCGTCAGAACGGTGGCCGGAGGTGGAGATGACGATGGCGGAGATACCGTGGAGCCGGAACCGCGGCTGCCTAGGCGGGGTTGCTCGTTAGAGGAAAGAGCTACCAAGATCTCACACTCAAAGACGGGAATTAGATTCTTTCATTACTTGACTTATCCTTACAAGACTAAGGGTCTATTTATAGGACCCCGGGTGGCACACCCGTAATTACATGTAAACATTAAAATATTAAAACACTACTTGACTTGACTCGATGCAACATGACACGACATATAGGTTGACTTGAATGCATATAATAATAAAATAGATAACCGGTGGGTTGAGTTGTAACCGATCTGTAACATCTCATCCGCCCTTGAAATCGAGCTTGCCCTCAAGCTCGAACTCCACGTGGTGACCGAATCATCTGGCAGCTTGATCTCCCGTCAGAACAATGCATGATATCGTGTAGTGACGGCGGCGGTGAGTGGCGGCGGTGAGTGGCGGCGGCGCTGTTGGAAAGACGAGCGACGTAATTACTGACTTTGACAAGGGCGATAGAGCGGTGAGGAGCAGCAGTATCAAGTAGGTCGGGGAAGTGACGGTCGGCAGAAGGAACAGATCTGTAAGAGATGAGGTGATCGTAGGGGTCGGCGGAGCGGGGGTCGGCAGAGCAAGTGCTGACGGAAAGGCGGTCATGATGTCTGACGAAGGTGACCCATGGTGGGGCGGTACCGCCACGACAGGTGATGGCGGAAGGGCACTTACCGCTAAGAGCGGTGGCACGTCAGCGGGCGGCGCAGATGGCGACTGCATGAAGAGAGGCGGCGGTGGAAGCGGCAGGGACACGGGCTGCGGAAAAAAGGCGGTTGTCAGATTCTTAATGTGGTGGAGGAGTGCGTCGGCATTCCGAAGGCGTACATCCATGAAGCTCATCATTTCTTGTAGCGTCGATTGGATGACGACGGCATCCGCGACAGCCAACTTGGTGGTCGTCATGATAACACTTGATTACTTAATTAATTCTTTGAAAGGGGCGGCAACCCATTTAATAGGGAGTGGAGTAAACAAAAGGAAGAATAAATGAGGTGTGGGTTGTTGGGGCCGGCTTGCAGGTTGGTGCATGTTAAAGAGGAAAGAGGATTGGAGGAGGGTTTTAAATTAAATAAACAAATAAAGCTGGCAGCTGTGGTAATGAAGAAAAATAATACTTGACGTGGGCACATTGGAGTAGCAATAGGTGTAATAAAATTAAAAAAAAAATTGTGGGGCATGAGGGATGAAAAGGAGAGCAGGAGCTGAGGCATGCGGGGCTCGAAATGAGCAGAGGCGGGGCGGCGTGCGGGAAGATGGAGTATACTATCACTAGCGCAGGGCTCGAGACACGGGGAAAGGGCTCGATGAAGCGCGACTGTGCGGGGGTCGATGAAGCCGCGTACTGCGACGACGATGCAAGGGAGGGGGCTCGAAACTGTTGTGGTGTTTGGCTTGGGAAGGGAGAAGGCGGAGGAAGGCGACGCCTTGCTGTTCCCGACTGCGCAGTACTGCGGGAGATTTCTGCGCAGGATTGTTGTTCTCTCGACAGAGGAGGCGTCCCGTAGGGGCTTGTCGTCGGGGATGGAGGATGTCGTGAAAGCCAGAGGGAGGAGCAGCTGTGGTGTTGGCGGCACACGTCTTTGGCGACGCAGAGAGGATCGGTTGGAGTTGAGGAAGATGGGGCGCCGAGGAAGGTGGGAGACGCGGAGGTTGAAGGATGTTGGCGTCGGATCTGCTGCGGCCGGCAGAGGAGGGGTTTCGAGGGAGGTGGAATGTTATGCGCCCGCGGAAAGGACCGAGGCTCTGATACCAAGTTGTTACGGGCCTACTTCCGTAACAGTGGTAACTCGTCGGAATGGTGGCCGAAGGTGGAGATGACGATGGCGGAGATACAATGGAGCTGGAACCGCGGCTGCCTAGGCGGGGTTGCTCGTTAGAGGAGAGAGCAACCAAGATCTCACACTCAAAGACGGGAATTAGATTCTTTCATTACTTGACTTCTCCTTCCAAGACTAAGGGTCTATTTATAGGACCCCGGGTGGCACACCCGTAATTACATGGAAACATTGAAATATTAAAACACTACTTGACTTGACTCGATGCAACATGACACGACATATAAGTTGACTTGAATGCATATAATAATAAAATAGATAACCAGTGGGTTGAGTTGTAACCAATCTGTAACAAAAGCACACAAATGCAACTCTTAGGGTCCGTTTGGCACAACCTTTTTTCTCCGGTGAGTTTGGACGAAAACACCACAATTATAGAATGTATGTTTGGCATGACAATGGTTATGACCGCCACAAAAAAAACTAGTTTTGAACATAAAAGTGGATGAAGTTCCTTAGGTGAGGCCGAACGTTCACGAACGACGGTTCATAACCACGGAGTTCACAGTCGTCACTGTTGTGCCAAACGGACCCTTAATAAATTGTCTACATAGAGAGATAAATGGTTTGTTAATTACACTCACATAAAGTTAAAAAAATATTAACACTAACAAACAAAATGGGGGTACTTTCAAGGGATTTGTATTCAAATTATATATTTATATATATTAAAGCAACGATTTTGATCCATTACAATTCATCATATATTCATTTGGTTTGTCCAATGGTTAAATTTTCATAAAAGATAATGAAATTAGATAAATGTAATGAGCAATGGATTCATAGTTCAATTGAACTGATTCATGGTTCTATTTAAGGAGGACCAAACCTCTCAATGAAACTCAAGAGAGTGAACACAAGGTATTCCTCTTTTCAAAATAGTATAGAGTGAGGTTCATCGAGTTGATGAGCTCCAGCGCGAGGGACCACGAGTGGCGTCTTCAATTCTTGATCAATACTCTTTGGCGACTCGTTCCAACACAAGATGTTTGTGAGCAATCGATTGTTCCAGCGTCGATCAATCCCTAGATCGATAGGATTGATTCTTCCATTGCACATTGCCTGTGCACCATCGATTTGTTCCAGCACTTTTCAATCCCTAAATAGATTGTTCCAGCGTCAGTGCACCCCATCGAAGCGCATGATCAATCCTCATGCCAAAGGCTCCTATGTGATCGATCGTTCTTGCGCCGACCAATCCTTCATCGACAATTCAGCCAACGACCACCCCCCCTAAGTCGATAAACGCCTTTTGCAATCAACTTCTCCTTTAGCATCTTCATCTTCTTGTTCTAGTGAGCATCTTGCTCCCTCCCTCCAGCAGGTGACTTCGCCACTCCTTCGAGCAACACTCAGATGCTTCTTGTTTGATCTGTTTACCACCGAGTGATAGATGGCTGGATTTCAAGGCTCCTCTTCTGAAATCGCAACTGGCGGCGCACTTCCCAAGCAGGTCACTTGTGTGGAACATCATTCCCATCATATCATTATTACTACCATACCTCGATGATACCAACTACCATGCTTGGTCGCATCCATCAAAACTACATACTTCTGGATACTGCAGTTGATATTTAGAATCACATAAAAGTTACAAACACAACACATGAAAACAATGGACAGGTCTACCTACTTTGATCTCAGCTTCTTCGCCTCGCACAGGTGATCTTTCGGTGGGAAAAAAATATTCTTATTTTAAGAAGTTACACCGGAAGCTTGATATCCTTGATCTCATTCAACTGTGTTACGCAGACAACTGATCTTGGTTCGTGAGTGAGATGATCGAAACAACGTTTTTTCCTGATTCCAAGGCTTGAATCTTGACTTTGATCATATTCGGGTTCAAATCCTCGTACTACAACGCATGTCATCTCTTGTCGAGACCTTCAACTTAATGCAGCAAGAATTTAATTGACGTCAGTCTCAGACCCAAAAAATTAGGCAAGAGCACTCCTCCCTAGCCGCAAGTGATACTTGTGGTTCCCATGTGGCCACTTGTCCTCATTAGATGACTGAGTTGTTTTGCGATTATCATCACAAGCCCCGACGCACATGGGAGACTTGCTACAAATTGCACAGTCAGCACTGTCGCATTGGCCATGCCAATGATGGTCAGGGACATGCCTGCAGTGGACGATCGACTGGACATCATGCAACACACCTTATTGGTATAGCAGCCTTATGGAGTCTCCCCCCAGACCCTTCCTATGAACAATTTATCTGGAAAGGAACTTTAGGGTATGCATCATTTCTTACAATGGATCAATACATGGACAAATACACCCAACGAACAGGCCACCACATATTTTACCCATGCCACTGTCTTCCTACAGCATACAGCTCTCTCGCCAATAACCTATTGAGTAGATTATTGACTCAGGGGTCACTGATCACATGATATATTCATCTCATAGTTTCACCTCCTATTCTTCTTTCTTGGAAATATAAAAGTAAGTCATGTGGATAGCACTAATACATTCATCTCTGACAAAATGAAGTATTACTTGCAACCTTGCTCTTATCTTGTGATCTATTCTTTGTTCTTGTCTTTCCTAAGAATCTCTTTTTTATTAGTACCCTTATTCTATAGCCTCCTTCTCTGCTGTTTTTAGAATCTGAGAATGAAGCTGGCCTTTGCCTATAGTAGGATGCAGAATGGCCATATGTTTTTTGATTTGTGCTCCCACTTGTGCTCTTACTTCCCCCAGTTCTGTGAATTTCATGTGTTGGCACTTGGCATTGTCGGATAGGGCATCCATCCATTGAATCTATGCAGCGTTTTTTTTTTACTTCTTTTTATGTTGACATGTCCTAAAATTTTGAATGTGATGTTTGTGAAATTGCTAAATATAATGTGTTTTCATTTAGGCTTCATTTGGTTTGGCGGTGGCGGATCGATCCGGTGGGTGGAAACGGAGTGTTCGAATCGGAGGGGGGAGGTGGCTCCTCCAAACGGAGCTTTTTGGGGCATTTCTCAAGGCGGGCGGGTGGAAACGGAGCAAACGCCGCCGGAGGTTCATTTATTTACCCGCCTTCCGACGGCGTTTGCCCCAAACGGAGCGGCAAAACGCCGAACCAAATAGAGCCTTAATCATGTATTGTTACCTAATGCTGGACCTTTATCCATACTGATGTTTGGTCGCATTGTCTTACCTTATCTTTGTCTAGTCATCGTTGGTTTTTTACTTCCATAGACTGTCACTCTCATATCATGAGTTTATTTGATGCGTACTAAGAATGGAGTTTTTCTTATTTCAAATTATTTCATACTATAATTGTTACCCAATATCATGCCACCGTTAAGATTTTACGAAGGAGAATGGTGCTGAGTATACTGAGAACCTATTCAATTCGTGTTTAGTCTCTCATGGCATTGTTCAACAAATTAGTGTAGTTAGTCCCATTCAGAATGAGGTTATTAAGCGAAGGAATAGACATCTTCTTGAGGTTGCATGGTGATAGGAAGAAGAGAGGGGAGAGAGAACTAAGAGAAGACTAAGGAGAATTAGGGTTAGAGAGGAGGAGAAAGAGAAATACCTTGATAATGATGTGCATAATCCCAAGAGAGAGGGCCCCATGTATAATTATGCCCGGGCCCAAGAGGGGGGCCGGCCGGCCCCCCAATGGGGCTGAACCGGTTTGGTTCAGCCCCCACCGCCGCCTTTTAGATGAAGGGGGATGCAACGGATGGTTCAGGCCCGTTGCCGCTCGCCGTCTTCTCCGCCTACGAGCATAAGTACGCCCAAAGAACTGTGCCATGTTCAGGGGCGTAACACTTCCCTCCCCATCAAGAACCAACTGGTCCCCAAGGTGGTAGTCCGGGTAGAGCTCCCGAAATTCCAACAGATCAACCCAAGAATTGTGTGCCTCGGACAAGTGCTTCCATTTGACAAGGAGTTCGGGGCGGTACTCGGTGCCCCGTCGTTTCCACTTGAGCATCAGGATATTCTTGGGAAGTGGCCGCAGTTTGCCCGCAACCGTGGCCTCGGGAAGAAGGGTGCTTGCTGCAACATTGTCGCTGATCTTCTGCTTCAATACGGACACATGGAAAGTCGGATGAATGCGTGACCCCGGGGGAAGGTCCAAAGTATAGGCCACCGGCCCCACCCGGCGTAGAATTCAAAAAGGCCCGTAGTAGCGAGGGGATAGTTTCTGGTTCGACAGGATGTCCACTGACACTTGTCGGTAGGGGCGGAGCTTGAGGAAGACGTCATCGCCTACAGCAAACTCCCGGTCCTTGCGATGCTTATCGGCCTGGACCTTCATGCAATCATGTGCGGTACGGAGATTTTCTCGGAGAAGGACGAGTGTGGTCCCTATAGCGGAGAGCCCGGTCTACTGCTGGTAAAGCTGTGCTGCCTGGTTCGTAGCTGCTCAAAGAAGGTGGGGGGCGACCATATACGACCTCAAATGGGGTCATTTTGCTGGCGGAGTGATGATATGTGTTGTAACAGTATTTTGCCCAATGGAGCCAGCTGGCCCAGGTCCGCGACTCGTCCATCACAAAATAACAAAGGTATATTTCCAGCCCCCGATTGAGAACCTCTGTCTGGCCATCCGTCTGAGGGTGATTCGCCGTGCTGAAGCGGAGGCAAGTGCCCTGTAAGCGAAAGAGCTTCCACCAAAAGTTTCCCACGAAGAGCGGGTCCCGGTCGGAAATGATGGCACTGGGGACGCCGTGAAGACGGACAATATCGCGGACGAAAAGATCGGCGACAGACTCGCCAGTGTACGGATGGCTAAGAGACAAGAAGTGGCCATATTTGGAAAGCTTGTCAACGACCACCAGGATGATTGTCTTGCCCCGGGACTTGGGCAGCCCGTCGATGAAATCCATGGACACGGTCTCCCAAATATGTTGCGGAATCTCCAAAGATGTGAGGAGGCCGGCGGGTGAGGTCGTCTCGTGCTTCTGACGTTGGCATATCTCACACTGTTGCACAAACCGCTGGATGTCGCGTCGTAAGTCTGCCAAAAAACATCCACATGTGCACGCTGGAGTGTTCGGAGTATGCCCGCATGGCCGTCGGTCGGGGCGGAGTGAAACTCATGCATCATAACTGTCTTCCAAGCGGAGTGTGGCGGAATGACCACCCGGTTCTGATAGTAGAGTCGGTCGTTTAACAGTTGGTAGCCTGGTGTAGTAGGCTGGCCCTGACAGAGAGCCTCCACTATGGCCCGGAGTGTAGGATCCCGCAAGACCTCCTCATTAATATCATCCAGAGAGTCGAGCAGAGGCCCGAAAATGTGGGCGCAGGTGCCTTCTGGTAGACGGGATAGAGCATCGGCCACCACATTCTCCCTCCCATGTCTGTAGAGAATCTCATAATCGTAGCCCAAAAGTTTTGTCACCCATTTTTGTTGTAGCGGGGAAGAGACTCGTTGATCCAAAAAGTGCTTCAAGTTTTGATGATTGGTGCGGATCTTGAAATGTCATACCAACAAGTAAGGCCGCCACATGGCGACTGCATGAATAATTGTCAACATCTCCTTCTCATACATAGAAAGCCCCAACGTGCGGGGTGCTAATGCCTTGCTGTAGAAGGCGAGTGGTCGGCCAACTTGAATCAGCATTGTGCCAATCCCAACGTCGGACGCGTCGGTTTCCAATACGAACTCCTTGGTGAAATTCGGGAGGGCGAGGACCGGGGTAGTCGTCATGGCCCCCTTAAGAGCCAGGAATGCCGCTTCCGCCTCAGCCGACAACTGGAAGGCGTCTCTTTGCAACAGTTGCGTCAGTGGTCGAGTAATTTTGCCATAATCCTTGACAAAGCGTTTGTAGTACCCCGTGAGGCCCAGGAACCCCCGTAATGCTCGGAACGTTTGAGGACGAGGCCAGGATAACATGTTTCTATCTTGTTGGGGTCCGCCTTGACCCCGAAAACGGACACCACAGCCAGATGCACTTCCCAACTGGTGTTGTAGACGAGGATATCATCAAAAAAGATCAAAACTGATTTGCGTAGATGAGGCCGAAAGAACTGCTTGGAACGTAGACGGGGCGTTGGTGAGCCCGAAGGGCATCACCAAGAACTCATAGTGGCCATCGTGCGTACGTAAGGCAGTCTTGTGAATGTCCTCCTCGCGCATCTGAATTTGATGGTAGCCCGATCTGAGGTCGAGCTTGGTGAAGAGGCGAGCGCCGTGTAGCTCGTCTAATAATTCTACGATCAGCGGAATATGGAACTTGTCTTTGATAGTGGATGCGTTCAGACCGCGATAATCCACGCAAAAGCGCCATGTGCGCTCCTTTTTCACTAAAATGATAGGGGAGGAGAAGGAGCTGGTGTTGGGGTGGATAATCCCTGCGGTAAGCATTTCCTGAACACTGCGCTCAATCTCAGCCTTCTGCACGTACGAGTAGCGGTATGGTCGGATGTTGGTAGGCTCGACGCCTGGCTTAAGCTCGATCTGGTGATTTTTGAATCGTGGAGGGGGAAGTGAGCGGGGTGCTTGAAAGATATCGGACTACTGAGCCAACAATGCCTGTATCTGAGCGGGTGCAACTGGGAGTTCCGGGGGTACCTGCACGACTCCCATAACTAGTGCCATTAGGCTTCCTTGACCCTCCAGTTGTTCCAAGCTGTGAAGGGATATTTCCTTCATCGGAGATGATTTAAGGCCGTCCAGACAATACTGTCGTCCGTGCTGTAAGAACTCCATCGTCATCTGATCTTAATCAAAAGTAACACGTCGTAGCTGCTGCAACCACTGAACCTCAAGCACCATGTCGGACCCCTGAATGGGTAGAAGATAGACATCCGTACGCCCTGTGTACCCCTATAACCGCATCTTAACCCCTCTCATGATGCCTTCACACTGTAGCTTGCTTCCATCGGCCACCACAACATCGAAGGAGGCCCTCTTATCAATCGCGTGTCTCACCTTTTCCGCCACCTTGGGATGCATGAAGTTGTGGGTGCTCCCGCTATCCACCAGAATCATCACCTTCGCCTGGCTAATCTTTCCCGCAAACTGCATCGTGAGGGGGGATTGCATCCCTCCATGGCGTGTATGGACACCCCGAGCTCGGTCAGGTCCAAATCCTCCTCCAACTCAATCTCGGAGGCTATCTCGGCGGACACATCCTCATGGAGCATGAACACCTGTATCTTCTGACATTTGTGTCCGGGCGCAAACTTTTCATCACAATTGAAACATAGGCCCTTCTCTTTTCGTGCTCGCAATTCGGCCCACGATAGACGCATCACGGTCGGCTTGACGGCCGCCTGTGGCTCCCTGCGAGCGGTCGTAGGTACAGTACTCGTCCTCCTCGTGGTGCAGAGACATTGTCGGTTGAATCGCTCTTCCTGAATACGGGCTAGACTGATGACATGATTCAGACTGCGGGGCATGAATGCTCGAACTACATCCCATAGATGCTCCTCAGCCCAGAGACAAAACAGCTGAGCAACGTTTTTTTCTTCCCAGTGCACCCGATTGACTAATTTCTCAAACTCGGTCTGGTACTCTGTCACTGTTCCTGTCTGGTGTAACTTGTGCAAAAGAGCTTCAAAGTCCTCATACTCCGGTGGACCGAACCGTGCGGTGAAACCGTCCACAAAATCAGCCCAGGGCACATAGTTTCTGCCCCTTAGAAACCACTGCGTCCACTAAAATGCGTCTTCCTCCAAGTGGAAAGAAGCCAGCTGCACCCATTGGGCCTCCGGAACTTCTTGGTAACTAAAAAAAAGCTCGGTCTTCTGCACCCACTCCAAGGCGTCCCCGCCTTTGAACTTTAGAAAATTCATGTGCGTGAGCTTCGGAGGCATGTA
The DNA here is from genome assembly GCA_039583875.1 of Platanthera guangdongensis. NCBI lineage: Eukaryota > Viridiplantae > Streptophyta > Magnoliopsida > Asparagales > Orchidaceae > Platanthera > Platanthera guangdongensis. The sequence continues at coordinate 120,105,766 of CM077154.1, read as the reverse complement.
AGCCTGCGGAGCGACTTGCCCTTGCCCGTCCCATGTCGGTCGCCTCTGCTCCATAGGGCCAGCGTATGCACCCGGGTAGCCATGGTGGGGTGGCCCCGGATACCCCTAATGAGGTTGGCCGCCCCATGGAGCCCCGGTTCCGATTCCCCCGGGACAACCGACACCATTGGGCGGGGGGTAAAATCCCCCTCGCTCCTCCATCCCCCGCGCCCGGCGGCTGTTCTGCCCCCCTCCCCCCTGCTCGTCGCTGATCCGCCACCACGGCGGTGGTGCCCCGGTGTCGTCCGGTGCCCCGTAAGGGGCGGATCCCCCCACTAGAGGAGCCCTGCACCCCCCCCCCCCCCCAAGGCCGCTGCTACCCCGCTGCCGCCGGATCCGACGAATCCGGAGCCCGCGCGACCCGCGCCAGTCCCCACGCGGAACGGATCGGCCGACCCGACCGTTTCCGCAGCCTCTTCATGCGTCGGTGATTTCCCCTTGAGTAGGGTTTTGAGTTCTTCCATACGGACATCGATCCGCTCTTCCAACTGTTGTGTGGTTGCCCTCATCTCTTCTTCGATGGCGGCCACCGAATCCGTCAATCCGATGTAGTTTTCCTCTTGGGTTTCCAAACGATTGATTTCTTCTTGCGAGCGTGTGTTCGCCATGATGGGAGGACGAATCCTCTGATACCAAATGATAGGAAGAAGAGGGGGGAGAGAGAACTAAGAGAAGACTAAGGAGAATTAGGGTCAGAGAAGAGGAGAAAGAGAAATACCCTAATAATGATGTGCATAATCCCAAGAGAGGGGGCCCCGAGTATAAATATACTCGGGCCCAAGAGGGGGGCCGGCCGGCCCCCCGATGGGGCTGAACCGGATCGATTCAGCCCCCACCGCCGCCTTTTAGATGGAGGGGGCTGAACCGGATGGTTCAGCCCCGTTGCCGCTCGCCGTCTTCTTCCGCCTACGAGCGTAAGTACGCCCAAAGAACTGTGCCATGTTCGGGAGCGTAACACATGGTCTCTTCTTTTTTACTATGCATCTTCCTGATCATTATTAGGGTGAAGCTATTCTCACTGCGACTCAACTCATTGATCATCTTCCTTCCAGTGTCACTTGTTTCACTTCACATGCCTTTACACTTGGGTTTCACCTCCTCATCTTCACACTTGTGTGTTTAGTTGTGCAGCATTTGTCCATTCACAAATCAAGTCACGGGAAGCCTGAGCCCCGTGCATTGTGATGTGCCTTTATTAGTTGTGGCTTCAGTCATAAAGGGACTAAATGTTACCATCCTCTTGCGTGCAAGACATGTATCTATGTATGTAATTTTATGTAAATCTGAACTATACTTCTCGCCTCACTTTAGAGGGAAAGAGTGACTGAAGTGATTTTGTTTGGTGAAAAAAGTGATGAGCAGCCTCGCCTCATTCATACTACTCAGATTTTACCTACTACCGACTCGACACCTAACACCAAGATATTACTCAAGGAATATATCTATGGATGTAATTTTATGTAAATATAAACCATACTTCTTGCCTTGCTTAAGGTGGAGAGAGTGAATGAAGTGATTCTCTCTGGTGAGGAAAGCGATAATCAGCCTCACCTCATTCCTAATACTCAGATATTACCTACTACCAACTGGACCCTTACCACTTAGATATTACCTAGTGATTCCATTTTCACCACTCGTTGCATGCCTTCTACAGATCTAGTACATATACTCTGCAAGACAAGAGTATGGGGCATGTCTTACCAGACCTCTATCATATACTTGATTTAGCCTCAACTCTTGATGATCGCTTGATCTCCATAAAGGTGTCCATACTTGCATTCAACATCCTCTATCTCAATTTACTTCCTATATTTCTCCCTAATCATCCCACCAACGTTTATAGCTTTTCTTACCTCTATTTCTATACCAACTCATTGGCAAGACACTCTAAAGAATCTCAAGTGTAAAATGATATGATTAAGAAAATTAATGATCCGGAGAAAAATCACACTTAGGAAATCGTTACTCTACCTAACGAGAAAAAGGCAGTTGGGTGTTGAGTGTTGCTTACTATTAAGCCTCTGTTTGGCGCGGCATTTTGAGAGCTGCACACCGCAGATTTTCAATCAGCCCTGCCAAACAAAAAATGAACTCCAGCAGTGCCATTCGTTGCCGCAATGAAATCGCGAAATACTTGCGATTTGGAGTCGTGATTTTTGTTCACGACTCGTGAATCGCGGACACGATTCCTCCTCGCCGTCTCTCCTTCTCGCCATCAAGCCCTAGAAACTCCTTTGTGAGAGCATCCCGATAGCCACTGTTTCTGATCTCCTCTATTCCAGTTCCGCCGGAGGAGCCCTCGACAGACCTTCGTCTATCGTTCTCCGTCGTTTCAGCTTTGTCGGAGGTGCCCTTGACCATCGATCTTCGTCGGTAATTCCTTCTAGATTTCCAGTTCTTGATCATTCGCTTCACGCCGGTGATTTTCAAAATGCAACAGCAACTCCAGCCGACGCCCTTGCCCTTTTCTACCTTGCGAGTCAAGGGGATGATATTTTTCTCCATGTCCTGACCTTATACTAGATTTTCAGTACGCGACTTTTTCTCATACTCATCAACTGCCGCTCTGTTCAAAACTGTAAGATGAATCAGTTAGATCATCTTTACTCCTCATCCCTAACAAAATTCAAAAACCAAAATCGAGTCAAAAAAACACGCTAATATGTGACAAAAACAATGTAAAAATATGAATTATGGACTTGATAAATGATTCACAAATAGACAATTCAGTACAAACAACTTGGAAAAAAAATTAGGAGAAGAATGAGGCAAGCAGATTTTTGAAACAGCACTGAAAACGCTGTTCTTCCAAATAATTTTACAGATTTTGCAACCACTCTGCAAAATAGCTGATTATTCCACCAATGCTTCTCCAGTCTCTGCGGTTGAGCCAAACAGAGCCCAAGTAAAACTCTAAAGGGGTAATGGAGCAATACAAAGCTACACTTGTGGCAGAGGATACACTCAGACAACATGAGTTGATTTCTCAGAGACCATTGCAAATATAGCGAAGATGAACATCGTTTGAGTACTTCTTTCTTGTACAAATACTATGGGATGTAAGTTGCATCAACTTAAAGTGAACAACGATTTCCTCTATGTTGAGGATATGGTTATTATAGGGAATGATGCGAAGGAGATAAAATGCCCTCTATGTTGAGATAAAATATCTGAAAGCACAGTTAACAAATTAATTCTGGGTAAATGGCATTGACTTACCACGATATTTTCTTAGGATCGAGATTATCAATATTAATTAAAGAATATTCATCTCTCGGGGAAAATATGTCCTAGATTGGTTTGAAGAAACGAGGATGTTGGGATGTCAACTAAGAGAATATTCATCGCTAAGAGCACTTATTGAAATAAAACATTACTTAGGAAAAGAAGATGAAGAGCATGTAAAAAAAATTTCCACCTCTCAACGTCTAACGGGAAAACTACTTTATCTCTCTCACAGAAGACCGGGCATTTCGTACGTCGTTGAAATTCTCTGTCAAGGTATTTGTGAGGGCCTGTTGCTAAGAGCACTGATAAGAGATCTTAAACTTTAAGCAAAAAGACCAATTAACACATATTGTGGTAAAAAGACAACCATCAACATTGTCCACAATCTGGTTCAACATGATCGTACAAATCATATTGAAATTGAAAGAAACATCATCAAAGAGAAGATTGAAATAGGAACTATATGTAACCCTTTTGTTCAGTTAAAAGGTCAACTCGCAGATGTCATCACCAAAGGGGTCAACAAGGCTTGCTTCCATCTTAACATTGGCAAGCCACGTGTTTAACCCTCATGATCAACTTATGGAGGAGTGTAAAGAAAAAACAGATACAAGTTAAACCGATTCATGATTCTATTTAAGGAGGACCAAGCCTCATAACAAAACTCAAGAGAGTGAACATAAGGTAATATATCTTCAACTATAACTAATTGTTTTTGGTTTCTAGAACATAAATATCTTCAAATTAGCATTTGAAAGCGGTAGCATAAAGATATTTAATCACATGGAGAATGAAACTTGTCCACAGAAACATATATTAATCTCTCAATATATATGATGGGGTCACGATTCGCGAGAGAATGAACATTTATCGGATTCCGCATGTATATATATACGCAGACAAAGTTAGGGTCGTCATATAGACAATTTGAGCATGTAGTCGGAGTAACAATGAGATAGTTTGTCTTTCTGAATTATTATTTCATGTATTACTATGGCTTGATGACCTAGAACGTCCACAACAGTCACAAAATCTATAAATATGGTTCAAGAGATTTATTTCAAATATTGTTGAATCAGGACAGACTTTTCGATTCTTGCGAACGCTCCATGGTGCCGATTGGACTCTAGGTGTCAGAGCCTAGATTTCTCTCCATCCTTCATTTGGTCAACAACCTTCCCTCCACCACCTCCAACCTCCAACCGCCAACCTCCTCCAATATAGCCATTGGCTAACTCCACCTTCCTTCAACCGCCCCTCAACTCCATATAACCACCCTAACCACTACTATAAACGACCCCATCACACAACTACCTCATAACCATCAATTACCAATTACCCATCACCAATAACCGTCACACAACTTCCTCCCGCCCCACTAACTCCTGATGGAAATCCGTCCAGAGCCTAACTGAGAATCTCATTCCATATTTCTGCATCATTCAGTCTCCCATAATAGCTGACTCCACCTTACCGCCAGTTGACTGGCCTCCCCAATCCAGCAACCCCGAGTTTCCAGTTCCTTATCCTTAAATCCATTCTCAGCTGACCATCCAGATGGCCCAAGCCTTCTTTCTAAGGCCAACTCTACAGTAAAACAGCCTTGTGGACCCCTTTTTCCTCTAGAATTTCTGTTCCAGTACATATTTTGGCCAGTAACAGTCCAGCTGAACCTTCTTAATTCCTCCCTACAATTCACATACACACTAAAACTCCCCCCCCCCCCCCCACCCCCCAGGCTCAATAACCAGGCCTTAACAGTCCCTGGGCCAAGTCAAAACAATCCAGTCTATGCAAGCATGGGCCTGCTGGGCTTTATTTGCACAACTAGCTAGGAGAACAATCAAAGATATTGTAGAAATCAATGGCACTTTCTCCCCTTGCTAAACGCATCAGCGATGACTAACTTTTATAACCAAGCCTACGCCAACTCTTATTGTAACCGTGCCTACTCTTAGTACAACAGCTTAATTATGCATAATGATATTGTTACCATTATTATATATCAAATTAGCCATCAAGAGATCAATAATTTGTCCTTCCAATTGATCGGAACAGAGTAACCTTCAGTCCTCAAAATTTGATCATAGTAAAGTTTATCACCCATGTTGAGTCTCGAGGTATATTCCACAAATATGTTCTTAATAACATATTGTTAACTTCATTTGTGCCCGATTAACTAAAATTTAAATAATGCAAATTGATTGCATTTGATTCTTAAGAAACTTCAAACATATTTTCTAGGGCAATGATTAGAGGAAAATGCTCTAAGATGTTACTCAGCTTAAGGTGAGGTTGTTCATGAGTTGCGATGAGAATTGTCAGTAACGCGTATATATTGACAGCTCTTCTCAAACCCATGTCACCTCTCCCGTTCCCTTTTTAATCACCTCCTTTCAGAATACTAGAACTTTAGACTGAAATATATTCATGCTGATCAGTGATAACATACTTGAAACAGCTAATTCGAATATTGTCAGGAGGGAAAATATGACAGTTTCAAAAAATTGCTAGGTGAAACCAATCCCCGCATATTGAAAAGGGAATGGTTAGAGCAATTTTTAATCATGGTGGTACAAAAATCATAACTATTATGCTATAAATTATTTTAACTTTAGCAAATATAATATAGAGGAAAAGGTAAATGCCTCTTGAGACAAAACTACAATATTTACACTAAAGAGCAAGGGAATTAATCTAGTCAACCTTCTAACATACAAATGTACTGTAACAGAGTAAAATCAAGGTCATGTTTAAAGGCTGGATAGTGAAGCTGACAGCCAGGGTTATTCAAAGGTGACAGTACCTATATAAGTAAGGTGACATCAAGCATTGTTAAAGAAGTTTGGCATATTGCACAATAGTACGTCTCCTGGTGGCATCTGTTACGGCACTCGACGCACCAGATCCATATTGGGGCTGCACTTATCGGCGTCGTCGACTGGCCGAAACCGCATGATTTTCATCTTATGTTATCGTATCGCTCTTCGTATTTTTATTTAGTTTTTTTATTTCACTTGTAGTAAGCCCAGGTGAGGGGCGCGAACAATTAAAATTTGGGCTTGATGTTTGGGACCGATATGACCCGATTGGTTGTGTGGACCTATATGGTCCGGTTGGTTGTGATGAATGGAGGCAAACAAGTATTTTCCCCCAAATCCTTTTCTCTCTCTATTCCCTCCCTCTCACTCAACTCTCCCGTGCGGAACCCTAGCAGCGCCGCAAAAATCCCGATCCCGGGATTTCCTCCGTCATCGGGCCGAGCGCCTCTCCCCGTCTCCTATTTTATTCTCCTCTCTCTCGATCTCTTCTTCTCTCCCTCTTCTCCTCTTCCTTCTTCCTCATCACAGGTATCTGAAGCTTCCCACCATAGCATCGTCGGGCAAAGGTTCGCCCCCCCCCCTCCGAGGATCTCTTCCTTAGCCGGCCCCATCACAAGATCCAGATCGGGAGGCTATAACAACTTGGTATCAGAGCCAAACGTCGGAATCGCCCTACCCGACACCTATCGCGCCGCCCTCTCCGGGTTTCGTCGACCGGTTGCACCTCTTCCTCCCTCCAGAGAGCCCGCCGAACAACTGCCGTCTCTGGCACTCACTCCTATTCCCATGCCCGATGGTGGTCCTTCTATCGGCCAACTCATGAAGAAGTTTCAGTCGATGTTCGCCACGAAAAATGCCAAGATGGACGCCCTAAATGCGCGCTTAGACTCCATCCATGACGCTTCTCTGCCACCACTGCAACCCGCAACATCTTTGTCTGCGAGTCGGGTGGACTTGGCTCTTCCTCCTCGTGGCGAACCTACTCCGGCAACCGTTTCGTCCGTATGAATTTTCCCCTATATGAGGGCCGCAAAGACCACTTACCATGGCTAACGCACATCGACTTTTTCTTTGCTAACCAACACACTTCGAACGCCAATGCGATCTCCTCCAACAGGGTCTCATTTGGCGCAACATTTCACCTTTCCCTTCTCCGGTACTGTTGGTGTACAAGGACAGCACGTGGCACATGTGTGTGGACTACCGTTCCCTCAACGCAATTACCGTCAAAGACAAATTCCCTATTCTGGTAGTCGAGGAGCTTTTGGACAAACTACATGGAGCATGCTTCTTCTCCAGCTTGACTTGTTTTTCGGGTACCATCAAGTCCGCATGGTGGATAAGTACGTGGAGAAAACGGCCTTTCGGACGCGTCACGGCCACTTCGAGTTTCTGGCTATGTCGTTCGGCCTAACCGACGCGCCTTCTACTTTTCAAGCATTGATGAATGGGGTATTCCAACCCTTCCTCCGCAAGTTCGTTCTGATTTTTTGACGATATTTTGGTGTATAGAAAATCATGGGAGGAGCACCTACGTCATCTTTGGGCCGTCCTCGGTCTGGTGCACACGCATCAATTGGTTCTCAAGCCTTCTAAGTGCTCATTTGGGCGACGCACAATCACTGATTTGGGCCATGTGGTGGACAAGTCAGGGGTCTCGGCCGACCCGACCAAGCTCAAGGGAGTGGCGTCGTGGCCACTGCCGCAAAACATCACCGACCTTCGGGGCTTTCTCGGCCTTACGGGCTATTACCGCTGCTTCATCCGCGACTACGACAACATCGCCACCCCCCTGATCAGCTTGGTGCGGAAGAATGCATTTGTATGGACTGACACGGCGACAAAGGCGTTCCATTCTCTTCAAGCGGTCTTGTTGTCCGCTATGGTTCTCCGCCTTCCGGAATTCACTGAGTCGTTTCTCGTCGAGTGTGACGCGTCAGGTACAGGCTATGGTGTCGTGCTGCATCAGGAGGGCCACCTCATCACCTATATCAGTGGTCAAACAGCCATCCATCACCGGAAGTTACCAGCATACGAGCAAGAGCTCATCGGTCTCGCCATGGCAATTCAGCATTGGCGGACTTACTTATGGGGTCGTTCCTTTATCATTCGAACAGATCACGACAACCTCAAATACCTCCTAAAGCAGTGTCTCACTACCGTGCCACAGCAGCGGTGGGTCAACAAGTTACTCGACTTCGATTTTCAGGTGGAGCATAAGGCCGGGTCACTTAACCGCGCCGCTGACACGCTATCCCACTGGAACACTCCTATAGAAGCCGCCATCTGTGACATCTCCTTCCCAATGGCCGACCTCATCGCCTTGCTTCATCAGGTGATCCATGCTTCCCCCAGTCTGTCCGAGCTATTACACCGGGCGGAGAAGGGCCTCACAGATACGCAGTGGACAGCCCGTCAGGGGCTAATCTATTACCGTGATAGGTTGTACGTCGATCCGGCCTCACCCCTCATCCTCACCATTTTGGACGGCGTCCACTCCCGTAGCCACGAGGGTGTTCACCGTACTCTCCAGCGCCTTCACACAGAGTTCTATTGGAAGGGCATGCGTCGACACGCCCACGAATTCGAATATCTCTGCATGTGTCGTATGCCAACAAAACAAGGTGGATCACCTCCTTCCGGTCGGCTTACTACAGCCCCTACCGGTCCCTACACAGATTTGGGTGGATCTTTCTATGTATTTTGTTGAAGGACTGCCCTCGGTTCGCAGCAAATGCGTTTTGATGGTGGCGGTGGATGGATTCTCAAAGGGGGCCCATTTCAATCCCTTGGCACGACCGCTTGTCGCCGAGCACGTGGCACATGTGTTCTTTCAGGAGAGTTTTCGACTACATGGCATGTCAGAGACGCTTGTCTCGGATCGGGACAAAGTCTTCACAAGTACCATTTGGAGAGAGCTTTTCCCACTTAGTGGCAGCAAGTTGGATTTTTCCTCAGCATACCACCCTCAATCTAATGGCCAGACCGAGGTGGTCAACCGCACTCTCGAGATGTACTTGCGGTGCCTGACCGGGGACCGTCCGCGGGATTGGCCGCGTTGGTTACCTTGGGTTGAATACTGTTACAACACGATGTACCACACGACTCTGCAGACCACACCGTTTTACCTCATCTACGGTCGCGGCCCCCTGCCTTGTCATATACGGGTGGCTCGACGCGTCTGACGGCCATCGATCGAGAGCTGGAGGACCGTGATAATATTTTACAGATCGCCTGGGCTCGTCTCCTGCAGGCCCAACAGCGGATGAAGTTGGCATACAACCCGGGGCATAAAGATTTCACCTTCGCTGTGGGCAATTGGGTGTGGGTGCGGTGGCGCCCCTTTCGTCAAGTCACCGCGGTTCGACCCTCGAACAAGTTGGGCACCAAGTTCTTTGGGCCTTTTCCCATCATCGAGCGCATTGGCGACGTGGCTTACCGCCTCGGCCTTCCTCTGGAGGCCCAGATTCATGATGTCTTCCACATTTCCCAGCTGAAGTTGTTCGTGGGACCTCCATCGCCAGCCCCCTTGGTTAGCATCCCACCGCAGCTTGAGGATAAGCTGTCTTCTGACGAGGGCGGTGATATTACGGCACTCGACGCACCAGATCCATATTGGGGCCGCACTTATTGGTGTCGTCGACTGGCCGAAATCGCATGATTTTCATCCTATGTTATCGTATCGCTCTTCGTATTTTTATTTAGTTTTTTATCTCACTTGTAGTAAGCCCAGGTGAGGGGGTAAACAATTAAAATTTGGGCTTGGTGTTTGGGACCGATATGGCCCGATTGGTTGTGTGGACCTATATGGTCCGGTTGGTTGTGATGAATGGAGGCAAGCAAGTATTTTCCCCCAAATCCTTTTCTCTCTCTATTCTCTCCATCTTTCTCTTAACTCTCCCGTGCGCAACCCTAGCAGCGCCGCAAAAATCCCGATCCCGGGATTTCCTTCGTCATCGGGTCGAGCGTCTCTCCCCGTCTCCTATTTTCTTCTCCTCTCTCTCGATCTCTTTTTTTCTCCCTCTTCCTTCTTCCTCCTCACAGGTATCTGAAGCTTCCCACCATAGCATCGTCGGGCGAGGGTTCGTCCCCTCCTCCGGGTATCTCTTCCTTAGCCGGCCCCATCACAAGATCCAGATCGGAAGTCCATAACAGCATCCTCATGAAAGATAGGACATTGAGTGACAAACGGGAGTACAAAGGTCACAACACTATGCATGGAGATGTGACCAGCAAACATACTCGTGCGGGAATTTGGGGTCCCTCAATGTCAGGCTGTTTGTGACAGTGTAACTTAAAATTATAAAAATTGCGTTTCTTGAAGGGCTTTGATTTTTATTTTTATTTTGTTTAGTAAAAGCCAAATACTAATATGAGTTGAAGTTTTTTTAATGTATTATTTATTTATCTTTTAGATTAGGATGTAACCCTTGACTTAAATTTCTCTTTTTTTCTTTTTTCTTGAATGAATGACGTAAATTTAAACTATTTGGCATAGATTAGTGTTGAAAGAGGAGAAATGGAAAATAGAAGTGCATTTATATTCATCCTCAAAGGGGCTATTTATAGCATTACGACAAGACACTTAAACCGAACTCACGATATGAGACTAAACTCCTAAAGACTCTAATAAAGTAATGTAATAATAAACTCATAATTTCAACACTCCCCCTGAAGCTGAAGGGGCGACCATTCAGCTTGGACACATCAAATAACGACAATGGAGGTAGACGATGTGAGACAAAACATCAGACGACCAACCGGGGAATCAAGACGGGGGCATAGCTAAGGAAACCGGCCAACCAACATCACTTACACACAGAACATACGAAAGAGAACGAAAGTTGTGGAGCAAATCATCAACCGAGCAACCGGGAATAATTTGTCAGGGATAATACGCACAAAGGGCGGTCCCTCACAACACGGTCTCGAAATGACACGGTCTCATGCGACACAACCTGTTGAGATTGGAACAACCAACACAATTACGTCCCAACACATGACCAATCAAAAGACAAATTGGGGAGACGCTAACAACAAAAGCCTAGAGGCCGTGTGGAATGAAGGAGAAAGGTCGGGAAAGATCATCTGAGTCACCTTCATCCCAAACACTCCCCCTCACGTGGAACACACGTGCATATAAGCATAACAACAACATAAAGCAAATACAAATAACAGAGAATTGCAGCCCACATAAAACGACCAAGAAAACAACACAAAAATAGCAACTACAGCGCGAGATCAAAACCCCCGAAGGGCATACGGTTGCAGGAATCCACTGAAATCTTTAGAAGAATGAGGTAGAGGAATCAGGAGCAGCTGCATGAGGCGACTTGAGCATAGCATCGTCCACGAGATCGCCGGAGGATAGCATCGTCGTTGACAAGGAGCGGACAAAATAGAGTTCGATGGACAACAGCAGAGAGACAAGCGGACGAAGCTCCAGGCAGGTCCGGCGCGGGCAAAGCCCAATGCCCCAATCACCGGATGGCTCGGTCGACGCCAGATCAGCGGAAGAGCAGTAAGATCGTCGTCGAAGTAATGGTTAGGAGCGCCGAGAAAGGTTTCGAAGGAAGAAGCCGGCTAGACGATGCACGGGATCTGCGGACGGGATCGAAGACGAGACTCCAAAGGAGAATCAGTGTCGGGCCCGTCGATGGAAGCGATGTCGGAAGTCATCATCGATGAGGGGATCAAATTCCTGCTCCCTCTATCGTGGGGAATGAAGACCGCTCCCATCGATGGAATCAAACGATGATTCTGTCGACGGGAGCAGGAACAGAGCAGCTGGATGGGGTTTTCAGCGCAAGGGACGGGATTGAATCGACAGGAAAAAGGAAGAAATCGGAGAGACGGCTGAGAAGTTTACGTCCCAACAAATTAGGGCGACGAAAATATTCTCAGAGTCGACTTCTGCTCTGATACCATGTTGAAAGAGGAAAAATGAAAAATAGAAGTGCATTTGTATTCATTCTCAAAAGGGTTATTTAAAGCAATACAACAAGACAGTTAAACCGGACTCACGATGTGAGACTAAACTCATAAAGACTCTAATAGACTAATATAATAATAAACTCATAATTCCAATAGTTAGGATTAAACAATGAGGTACATTTTTATTAATAAAATTGGGGTGAGCTGGCATTAGAAGGGTAGTGAGGTAAATTTTGGTTGCACGCATTTTTGTCCACGTGTGCCCAACTCCTTTATTATATAGTATAGGCATTAGCAAATGTGTCTTTGAATTTAGAAGATACAAGAGTTACAGAGAATTCACTAAGAAACTCCGTAATTATAATAGCTATCAACCAAATCCAAATGACACTTTGAGTTTGAACATAATAGAATGGTTTCCAAATAACTTATTGTCTTTAAGAAATACCGCAGTCTAATTTTTGCTTTACCTGTGGGAGTGACCACCTGCTTCTCAGCAAAAGGTAAATGGCCAAGGCCATGTTCTACAACCTGGAGAGAAACCATTTTTTTATCAACAATGTATACCACCAATAGGCAACAATTGTCGCCAGAATCATGTTCAATGTGCTTTAAATTTAATTTTCAATGAATACATTACCAGCCGAATAAGTCGATCAGAATAAAAGACGAAGTCAGGGGTTGCTATGTCCCTGTCACGAATAAGTGTCTGCATTCCTCTTATCTTTTCCACAAGACATCAGAATAAGAGTTAGCATTGAGTAAAATGTTGATCACGAACTAGCACACATAATGGTAAAGTTCAACTATCAAAAATATTCACCAACAATAAAAATGAACAAGCACATATAAAGGTAAAGTTCAACTATCAAAGATATTCACCAACAATAAAAATGATACCTGGAATGTCGAGTGAATCACATACACATTAGGGTAGATTTTGCACACATCATGTTGACCAAGTTTTGTTCTAATATGTTGTACTATCAAGTCAACTGCAACATGGTTGTCGCCTCCTCTTGGAATTATTACATCGGCGTATTTTTTTGAAGGTAACACGAAATCATCAAAAGCAGGCTTCACAAATTTTCCATACTATACAAGCAAAAGAGCAATGAGGATTTAACTAAAAAATAAAAAGGTCGCATGGATGATAACTATTAATGTGTTTTTTATTATTGTGAGAAAGAATAAAACAGAAACTTAATGCTAAAAATTTAAATAAAAGGATAACTTGCTCAAACAAGCCCTATTTTACATTACATATAATGAAAAAACAATTGTTGATCTGGAGTAAAGAATAGCTTTTCAATCGAAAAAAAGGTAACTGAAAACTCCATCTATTTCATAATGCATCTAAAGGGTTAGCAGAGAATACTATAAAATATTTTATCAACCTGCTTAATTGAATAGTGAATTTGCTGGGTTGGAGGATCACGGGATACAATCTTCATGCCTCTGAAATAATTTTTAAAATAACTCTCTCTCTCTCTCTCACAGGTTTATACTAGATAGCAGAATTAAGATTGTGAATTGCTTTGTCATTTGGTAGTTTTTAATCTAGAATGTTATGAAATATTTTATCAACATGTTTAATTGAATAATGAAATTCTCATTGAAGTTTCATCTGAAAATTTTTGGACACAATATAAAATTGTTGGCTTTTTGTTGGAACTCTATTTCTAGCCAACTGGATCTAGATGAGCACATTTATTAATAGTTTTATTTTATTAATGTGGTTGCGATGTCTCCTATTGAGATGAACACTCGATCTGCAATCATTCCGTAAACTTCTGATTAACTATTCCAGTATTTCTGCCAGGTATAATTACTGTACAAATTGCAACTGCATTATTAACTTTGCATCATTGAATCCTCATTTGTTATTGTTAAAGAAGAATATGGAAAAAGGCCCATTGTTGAGGCCCAAATAGGAGCCCACTTGTAATCTAATTTAGTTCCACATCTTAGGATTGGGAATCCTCTCCTCTCTCTCTCTCTCTCTCTCTTCCTATATATATGTGTACACATACATGTATTAAAAGTGGTGAACATTTTGAGAAAATTAATAAAGTCCTTTTATTTTTCTCTCTTGAGAATTTCTACAAGATATCAGACCCAAAGATCCGCAATCTCTACGGCGTGCTCTCCCTTGCTCCCTGGGCGGTTAGAATCTTCTAATCACACTTCTAGTTTTTTGCGGCTAGGTTTTGTCAAACCGCAGGCCTCCTGTTTTGTTGCTTCCACCCTCCCCTCATCTCTTCTTTCTCCCTTTTATAGATTTTGTCCCTTGTCAGTGTTGAGCCCCACCTCTGTCGTGTTCCGCGACTTCTTCCCCTTGTCGCGGTTTGTGCGGCTTCTGAATTTGCTTCCCTGCTAGCGTGGTCCTGAGTTGTTGGTCTTCTTGGAGTTGCCCATCTGCCAGCGCACAATGCTCGCCTTGACACCGGTCTCCAGTCCGCCAAGGTTCTTCTTCAGGCTGCAGTTTCTCTTCTCCAAGCCAGAGTTATCCAGTCCACAACTCTCCAGGCCGCCGCTTCTTGTCCGCAGCTTCTCCAGGCCGCCGCTTCTTGTCCGCAGCTTCTCCAGGCCGTAGTTTCTATTCTCCCTTGCTCTCTAGGCAGATAGACATCTGTTAACTGCAAGTTCCCCCTGGTCTAGCTGCTTCTCTCTTCTTAGCCGCGCTTTTCAGGCCGCGCGTCTCAGGTCGTTGAATCCTCTTCGCTTGCTTATCGCAATTGGCCTAGCCGCAAATTGTGCCTTTGTCGTTGGCCACGCCTCTTGCTGCCCTTCTTGCCGCTTGCATAGCCGCTTTCTTAGCTGCTTTCCGCTTGCTTAGCCGCTTGTCGCTTGCTACTTCACCTCTCCTCTCCTCTGGCCGCGCTTCTTGTCGTTTTCCAGTCGCACCTGTTAGCCGCTTGCTGCTTTCTTAGTCGCGCTTCTTGTCGCTTGCCTCTGCTCGTCGCATCTTACGTTTGCTGGTCGTGCTTCTTTCCTCTCAGGTCGCACCTTGCATTTGTTGTCAATGCTTTTCTTCCTCTCAGGTCGCACCTTGAACCCGTAGGAGCTGCTCCCTTGCCGCAGCAGCTTGTTTTGCTATCTTCCCACACTCTCCTTGCTGCTACTATTGGTTTCATGGATTCGACCGCTGCTTCCTCACTTCCTGCCCATGTTGTTGCTCCTCTTCCTGAAATTCGTGATGAGCTTCGGATCACCACCATCTCTCTCAGTGGAAAGCAGAACTTTGTTGAGTGGGTGCACTCAATTCGTCGTGTTCTACAGACCGAAGGTCTCATTCATCATCTGACAAGGGCACCTCCTACCACACCCACGGAGGAGTGGATCTGTAATGACGGTCGTGTCCAATCATGGATCCTCAATTCCATGAACACCGAACTATATCAGATGGACATGTATCATGAAACGGCCAAAGCTATATGAGAGGAACTTCACTCCCTCTATTCTAGCAAGGACAGCCTTCAGCACTTGTTCGATATCATCACTGATCTTCAAACACTTGAACCCGGGGCAACATGTGGCTTGATCTCCATTATTGCAAAAGCCAAGACTCTTGTTGATGCATGAATACAACATCAGTCTCCCACGACGGATCTGGTTGCACAACGGGCCTAGAAAAAAGCAGTTGGGATTGCCATGATTATGGCCCATGTTCTACCTCATCTTCATAGTATCCGGGCTCAAATTATTTCTTCATCTACAACTCCCACTTTATCGGATGTTTGCTCTATGCACTTAAAGGTTACACCGCCACTGAATGCTCCTGGGAATCTATCTTCGACCCTCCTCCAGCAGCCCCTATTTGCTCCTTCTGCTCCTTCGATTCGTGGTCCTTCGACTCGTGGAGGTCGCACCACTTCTCAAAGACGGGGACGTGTTGGAAGACCTCCTATTAAATGTACTCATTGCGGCCGGGATGGTCATCTTGAGGACACCTGCTATCACAAACATGGTCTGCCTCCACATCTCACAGCTTCTACTACGGCTGATCCTTCCGCCACCCATAACGATATCGAGGCTTTGCGCACCAAACTCCAACATCTCCAAGGGGTGATTAGTCGTTCATCTGGCTCCATTGTGTCGATCTCCAATGAAGGTATATCATGTCTCTCTCACTCCCACTGAATTGTGGACTCGGGGGCCACACACCATATTACTCCGCAGAAACTGCCTCAATACTTGCAATCTGCTTATCCCAAGTTCATCACTGTGGCCAATGGCAACATCACCCCAGTTTCTAGTGTTGTTGTTGTACCTCTCACTCCAACCCTCTCTCTATCATCGGTCTTTCATGTTCTGGGATCTCGTTTTAACCTGCTTTCTGTTAGCCGCATCACTCAGGAACTTGACTGTTGTGTCACCTTCTCACCTTCCTCCTTTGTTGTGCAGGATCGACAAACGCAGAATATCATTGGTAAGGGGCGACTGTTTAATGAGCTATATCTCTTGGATGTTCCAACTACTGTTCTCTCTGCGGTCTCTTTTGCTGATTGGGATTGACGTCTTGGGCATGCTCCTGATGAGTCCAAGTTATATACATATTTTTGGACTCATATGGACCAGTTTTCTCGTTAATGCACTACACTTGAGAGTCATAATTGTTCATATTCATTCCTCTGTCTATTTCATGTTAAGTGCACTTTAGGCCCGTTTTCAATGTAATTTCATAGTTTTTGTACTTTTGTCATACTTGGTGTTTTCTGTGTCTGGAGAATGTGGTGTGCCCTTTCTGGTGGCTTTTTTGTTTCTACTGCAGGTCCAGGGGTCGTGTGCGTGTTCCGGGATTATTCGGGAAATCTCAAACGGTACAGGAACACTGCGCACGATCAGTGAATCTATTGCGCACGACCACTGGTCGTGCGCCACTGATCGTGCACACTATATTATCTATTTTCCAAGTTCTGTCTGGGCAACCACACGACCATTGGACATAGTGTGCACGACCGCTGGTCGTGTGCCACTGCTCATGCGCGTTATTTCATTTTTTCTGAAGTTTTGGCATTGTCAAACGCACGATCATGGATCCAGTGTGCACGACCTCCGGTCGTGCGCCACTGATCGTGCACATATATATTAATTTTTCTGTACAGCTGCAAGTTTATCTGGAGCAGAGCGCACGATCATCAACCGTCAGTGCAAACGACCATTGATCGTGCGCTCTGATTATTCTGCTTCCGTATTTAAGCCCCTGCTCTGCGAATTAGGATACGCTTTTCATTTCCGCCCCGCTGCTGCGCGCGAAGCGTCGTCCTTCGCCCCCACAGGTCCTCCACTCATCTCTCTCCTCCTTGGAGAGTTGATCCGACCACCATTCTCCCTCCAAAAGCTTGCAATAGCTTCATCTCCGACCACCATTTACTTCTCCAAACTCCAAGCTCCGTTTCAAGCTCATAAGGTGCTGCATCCGTGGAGTTCTCCGGATAAATTTAGCCCAACAACTATTCACGAAGAAGACGGGTTATTGGAAGGAGGTGACAGCCCTTCTAGACCCCGGACGTTATTCGTAGACCGAGCTCGGACAAGGCCCGACAACCCTTGGCTCCAGCCGCGAATCTCGGAAAGCCTTCGTGCGTTTGGTTGTATTTCTCCCCCTTCTCTTGCAGTTACTTTGTTCTGAACTTGTGGTTGTTTGATTGTTGCTTAAGAACACTGTTTAGTTTAAGTATTTCAGCATGTCTATGTGTTATTATATCTTAGATCATGATTGTGTTGCTGAGCTTCAGTTTTTCATGTTCTTGTTGAGATAGTGTCGTTCTAGCGATTGCTAGAAGCGTGTGTGGCGAAGATGTGATTGCGACCCTCATTGGCTCATTCATCTTTCATATTACTCTCTTGAGTAATCCACCAAAGAGACGCAGTGACGGCGACCCGCAATAGGTTTATTAATGTTAAACTTAGAAAACTCCAAACCAAAACCCCATTTGTTTACGTTAACACTTGCAATCACTTTTTCAATAGCGAAATCACACTCCCTACTTGCACTACTCGAGAGATCGATATCTGGGGATTCAACTCCTCAACTTTATTACTTGACTAGGATCGGTATACTTGCCGACGCATGAAGTTTTTGGCGCCGTTGCCGGTGAGTGCAATCATTGCGTGTATTTTTCTTTTAAAAAAGTTTGTAAGTATTTTTGGTATTTTTGAAAGGATTTTTTGTGTTGTATGACAGATCCCAACTCCAGTGATAGGGTTGAAGATCTTGTGTGTGAGCTTGAAACCGCACGTGCGAGGCGAGCTCGCCTGCGTGCTGCTGCTGCTGAAGAGACGATGGAGGATCTTGGCCAAGGAGGAAATGGCCACGGTGAACGGTTTGTTGAGGGCCAAGAGGTGGTTCAACCACGCATTAGGACAATGCGTGATTTCACAACCCCTACTGCGGGAAGTGTTTAACCTGGCTTCAGACCGTCCATCGTAAACAACCTCTTCGAGATTAAACCCACCATCCTGAATATGATCCGAAATAATACTCAGTTCTCGGGCTTCCCGAGTGAGGATCCGCAGCTCCATCTAGCGGAATTCTCGGAGATTTGCGGCACATTCCGCTATGCCGGTATTTCTGATGACGTAGTAAAGCTGAGGCTGTTCTCGTTTTCGCTGAGGGACAAGGCCAAAACCTGGCTCCATACTATTGTTCCTGGGACCGCTACTACAAAGGAGGCCCTGTCCTCTATGTTTTTGGCTAAGTTCCACCCGGTGGATAAGATTGTGAATGCCCGTAGGGATATTGCAACCTTTCGGCAGCTAGACCAAGAAACGTTGTCTGAGGCGCAGGAGAGATTCGTTGACCTGCAACGTCGATGCCCCCAGCATGGCTGTGAGCCGTGGAATTTAGTTGAAATATTCTACTTTGCAATTAAGCCTAATTTCAGGGCTATGATCGACGCAGCAGCTGGAGGCACAATAATGAACATATCTCCTGACGAGGCATTGAGGCTACTTCGCGACACTGCCTCCCATAGCACATACTGGACCGCCGGAAGAAATACCCGTAGAGGGGCGAGAAATCTGTTTGAAGAGAATTCTGTGGTGCAACATGCTGAGGGGAGCTATCCTACGATGGATGGAAGGACGATGCTGACTAGATCGACCCCTCCTCCAGCTCGGGTTATGGACATTTCTTGTCAGGGTTGTGGAAACCCCGACCATCATGCTTATGAGTGCCCTGCTGGAGAACCATTTGCTGATCCGTCAGGTATAACTTCTGACGAGAGCGTTAATTTTATAAACAATCAGAACCGCTCGGCTCCCTATAATAATGCGTATAATCCCAACGTGAGAAATCATCCTAATTTCTCGTGGAATAAAAATGCTCTCGGTCAAAGGTGGGAGGGAGGCCAGCATCAATTTGATGCTCAAGCCTCTAGCAGCCAGCTGCGACCGCCGCATCTGGGTTATAATCAGAACACGCAAGGGATGCATAAGAGTGCGTTGGAGGAAATGATGGAAAAATTTGTGGATATGGCTCAATCTAATATGGCCACTCAAACAGCTTCCATGAGGAACTTGGAGACTCAGCTGGGGCAACTGGCCCAGGTGCTCTCCGAGCGTACTCGCGGCACCCTCCCAAGCGACACGGAGAAAAATCACCGTGAGCAAGGGAAGAGTGTTGGAGAGGCAGATGAGTGCGATATAAATGAAGTGGCCGTGAGCTGTGAGATTAATGTCGTGGAGACGGTAGCTTTATGTGATTCCGGATCGTCGTGCAACATTCTTGTTTTGCAAGATGTTGAGAAACTGAATTTAAACATCGAATCAAATGTCTGAAAGTCACTAGTTCTTGCTGATGGGTCGTAGTAAAGACCGACGGAGAAATCAAGGAGGTGGAAGTGAAACTGAATGGGGTTATTGTAGTCACTGACTTCCAGGTGTTGGGACCCTTGGGAAATGTATCGAAACCCATCTTGGGGGTCCCATTCCTAAAAGCTAGTGAGGCTACATTGCAGTTTAATGCGAGCGGCATCACCTTGGCTCCCAAGGTTGATTTGCCTTCATCGCCGTCCCTTCCCCCTATTCATCCGATTGAACCCAGAAAAATGCAGGAGTTGAATGTTTTGTTATCTGATGATTTATCTAGTGCTGCTGAGACAGGTGTTCTCCTGATTGAGGAAGATCAAGTTAAGAAAGTGGCAGAGCTGCGGATGTTAGCTGATGGAGATACGAAGATGGAATTGCTTGAAATGAAACAAGACTCGGATAAGAAGGAATGTGAGCTGAGCACGGCTGTAGAGAGCGTGCAGAACATGGAATTAAAAACTTCTATTGATCTGAACAAATTCTGTAAGACTATAAAACAGGTCACTTGGGTTGATCTATCACCCGCCGCGGGTGAGGAAAGGATGCCCGCGGATGGAAAGCCTAGACCTGTTGTTGATTCGCATGGAGTGGTTATACATCCATGACGATCCCCATCTGTGGATTTGAAAAGAAAAGAACTGCTCATGCGCAAGGCGCAGAATTTTGCTCGCCGGCGCGAGAAGGAAGAGGTTAAGGGCAGGGGAGATTCGTCTTCCCTGGGCCCTAAAGCTTTTGCCTCTCACTCATCTCGCGTGACTGGGGGGATCTATCACAAGTCAGCATTCAGCTGAGAAGTGAAGGATCTCCGGGGCCCCTTTTTTGTCTTCTCTGGTTTTATTTTTTGCTTAATGATGTGTGTAACTCTAGACCTTTTCGTTGCGTATTAAACTTATGCTCTGAACATTATATATTATGCTTAATACAAGTACTTGGTCCACCTTAAGGACGGTAAAAAAAAGTGGCTTATGGGAGACAACCCAATTTCTCTGCTTTCAATTAAGTTTTTTTGTGATTTTATGTTTATAGTTTTTGTGCTTGGAGATGTTCTCTTTTGCAGGTGGTGTTTGCTTGGGCCGTGAACTTTCTGCTGAATTTAACGTCAATCTTCTGGTATGCTCATTTGTTGAGCATGGGTAACCTCTCTCCCTACTCTTATTTATTTGATTTTATTGCAAATCTTGGTTAGGTTGCTTAGTTTAAGTCTGTGGGGAGAGCATATCTGTGGTCACTACACAGCACATTTTATTGCATACAAATCTGTTATTTATTTATTTCATGATCACTATAGCACACACTGAATCACCCACTTGAGCGCGATCTTAACCATGCGCGCAGCTCGAGTCAAATGTATTATTTTTTGTGTAAACTTTAAAATAGTGGTGCTGGCTTAGGATTTTAGGATAGAGTAGTTCGAAACTCGTGCAGTGCTCCTAATCGAGTACTCATGGTCTGCGTAGAAATAGTATAGATTTAATTTTTCTCTATGCGCGTAGATTTATATTTTTCTGCAGATGTAAATATTGTTTGTACTACTCAAAAATGTGAATCTGTAGTAATCGAACAGTAGTGTAGGAATGTGTGTAGCCATCACTAGACCCGTATTGCTCGAGTTGGGAGGAATGATCATCTTTCTCGGTCGCTAAGAACTTTCCCCAAGCTACTCTCGAAATATTGGTGCATGGTTAGTCAGGCATGAGCGTGACGTAGGCCATCATTTTGACTAGTTTGAGCTTTGTTTACCATGTCCTAGCCGCTAACCATTGCATGTCAAGTTTGTACCTATCCCTCCTTTGATTCAGCTTCACATTCATTCACCAAAGCCTAAAGTCAATCCTACTATTGCAACCAAATCCATGGGCTTGATTGAATTTAATATTTTGACGAGGTGTGATATGTGGAATTCAAGTGATGTGGTGATGAATACAAAAAAGTTTTTACTTGCTAAAATTGGGGATTGCAAAAAGAAAAAAAAAGAAAAAAGAAGAAAATTGAAAACGAAAATCTAAAAGAATTACAATGAGAATTGGGATCTCCATCATGTTTATCTTGAATTTGGTCGGGTTAGGTCGTGTACACACCGGGTTTTCAAGCTAAGTCTGGGGGTGTGTCACACGTGCATTTCTGAGTGGATGTTTGGGTTTAGCTTGTTGTTCGCTAGTTTTGGTTGCGTGTAGCCCTCATGTTTATCTTTAACTATCAAGCCTTAGCCTAAGCCACATTCGATCCTACAAGTCCTACCGATTCTTGGCATGAGTCTAGCTAGCTATTTTCTAGTACACGGAGTGATGATTTGCTCGGGACGCGCAAATGGGTAAGTCTGGTGGTGCGATGAGTCCAAGTTATATACATATTTTTGGACTCATCTGGGCCAGTTTTCTCGTTAATGCACTACACTTGAGAGCCATAATTGTTCATATTTGTTTCTCTGTCTATTTCATGTTAAGTGCACTTTAGGTCCGTTTTCAGTGTGATTTCATAGTTTTTGTACTTTTGTCATACTTGGTGTTTTCTGTGTCTGGAGAATGTGGTGTGCCCTTTCTGGTGGCTTTTATGTTTCTACTGTAGGTCCATGAGTCGTGTGCGTGTTCCAGGATTGTTCGGGAAATCCAAAACAGTATAAGAACACTGTGCACGATCAGTGGATCTATTGTGCACGACCACTGGTCGTGCGCACTATATTCTCCATTTTTCAAGTTCTGTCGGGGCAACCGCACGACCATTGGACATAGTGCGCACGACCGCTGGTCGTGCGCCACTGCTCGTGCGCGTTATTTCATTTTTCCTGAAGTTCTGTCATTGTCAAACGCACGATCATGGGATCCAGTGTGCACGACCTCCGGCCGTGCGCTACTGATCGTGCGCATATATATTAATTTCTCTGCCCAGCTACAGGTTTCTCTGGAGCAGAGCGCACGATCATCAACCGTCAATGCGCACGACCACTGGTCGTGCGCCACTGATCGTGCGCTCTGATTATTCTGCTTCCGTATTTAAGTCTCTGCTCCGCGAATTAGGATACGCTTTTCATTTCCGCCCCGCTGCTGCGCGCGAAGCGCCGTCCTTCGCCCCCACAGGTCCTCCACTCATCTCTCTCCTCCTTGGAGAGTTGATCCGGCCACCATTCTCCCTCCAAAAGCTTGCAATAGCTTCATCTCCAGCCACCATTTTCTTCTCCAAACTCCAAGCTCCGTTTCAAGCTCATCAGGTACTGCATCTATGGAGTTCTCCGGATAGATTTAGCCCAACGACTATTCACAAAGAAGACGGGTTATTGGAAGGAGGTGACAGCCCTTCTGTATCCCGGACGTCATCCGTAGACCGAGTTCGGACAAGGCCTGACAACCCTTGGCTCCGGCCGTGAATCTTGGAAATCCTTTGTGCGTTTGGTTGCATTTCTCCCCCTCCTCTTGTAGTTACTTTGTTCTGAACATGTGGTTGTTTGATTGTTGCTTAAGAACACTGTTTAGTTTAAGTATTTCAGCATGTGTATGTGTTGTAATATCTTAGATCATGATTGTGTTGCTGAGCTTCAATTTGTCGTGTTCTTGTTGAGATAGTGTCGTTCTAGCGATTGCTAGAAGCGTGTGTGGCGAAAAGGTGATTGCGACCATCATTGGCTCATCCATCTTCCATATTACTCTCTTGAGTAATCCACCAAAGAGACGCGGTGACGGCGACCTGCAATAGGTTTATTAGTGTTAAACTTAGGAAACTTCAAACCAAAACCCCCTTTGTTTACATTAACACTTGCAATCACTTTTTCAATAGCGAAATCACACTCCCTACTTGCACTGCTCGAGAGATCGATATCTGGGGATTCAACTTCTCAACTTTATTACTTGACTACGATCGGTACACTTGCCGACGCATCTGTTGATTGGGATCGACGTCTTGGGCATGCTCCCCTCCAGATTCTCCAGAAAGCTCTTCTTGATGTCTCCTTTCATGAGTTTACGTGTGAATATTGTATCTTTAGCAAACAACATAGTGTATCTTTTAATCCTACTTGTACTCGGTGTGATGCTCCTTTTATTTAGTGCATTTTGATATTTGAGGTCTGTATAAAACTCCTAATGTTTATGGTTATCGTTACTTTGTTACTTTTATTGATGATTACTCGTACATCAACTGGTTGTATTTATTTCGCGAACGTGCTGAAATTACCTCCATCTTTTGTGTCTTTATTATTGAGGCTCGAACTCAGTTTTCCACTACCTTAAAAGTTCATCGCATAGACAATGCACGCAAATATACCAGTCGTACCTTCTCAAATATGTGTGTCGAGTTTGGGATTCTTCATCAAACATCGTGCGCTTATACTCCTCAACAAAATAGTGTGGTTGAGCGGAAAAATCATTATATTCTTGATGTCGCCCAGTCACTCATGTTTCAAATGCAAGTACCCATATTATACTGAAACTTCGTTGTTACTGATGCATGTTATCTCATAAACCGCATGCCCTCTTCTATGTTCAACTTTGCAACTCCGTTCAGTCTTCTTTTTCCATCAAAGCATCAGTTTTCCCTCACGCCTCAGGTTTTTGCATGTACATGTTATGTCCATAATCTTGGTTCGTCTACTGACAAGTTTGCTCTTCGTGCTACCAAATTTATGTTCGTTGGATACTCTCACACTCAGAAGGGTTATGCGTGTTACTCTCCAGTCGGGAGCAAAATAGTCGTTTTGGCAAATGTAACCTTTCTCGAGGACTAATTGTTTCACTCCTCTCCTTCAACTCCTCTTCTACCTCCTCCTCTACTTTGTCCTACCGTCCCTATCACGTCTCCTCTTCCACCACTTCTTCTCACAACAACTCCGCCAACATTACAACCCAAACCACCTCTTCGTGTGTACACTCGTCGTCCTCACAAATCTGATGCCCTACAATAGTTGTCCTCTACCAGCGCTATCTCGTAGCCTGTTGATTCGACATCAATCTCTACGGCATACCCCTTGGCAAATTATGTATACTTACATCGCCTCTCCTCACCTTCCCTCAAATTCGCGTAATCTATACCCTCAATTTCTATACCTAACTCTTTGCAGGAGGCTATCCAGCATCCGGGGTGGCGTGCGGTCATGGATGAGGAAATGACAGCCCTTTGGACTAACCAGACTTAGGATCTTGTCCCTCTTCCTCCAGGTCAGCCTTGTGTTGGTTGTAAGTGGGTCTTTGCAATTAAACATGCTCCAGATAGGACAGTTAAACACCTAAAAGCTCAGCTTGTGGCTCAGAGATTCACTCAACAACAAGGCCTTGACTATAGTGAAACATTCTCCCCAGTTGCCAAGTTAAATATTGTCCGGGTCCTGACCTCTTTAACTGTTCATCGACAATGACCCTTATATAAGTTGGATATCAAAAATATTTTTTTCAATGAGTACCTTCTTGAAACTGTCTACATGCACCACCCTCCTGAATTTGAGACCACGGGGGAGTCTCGTGTTTGACATCTCAAAAAAAAGATTTATGGTCTCAAACAGTTGCCTCGAGCTTGGTTTAACAAGTTTAGTAAGGTTGTTCGCGAAGTTGGATTCACGCGAAGCTCAACTAACTTCTCTTTCTTTACCCGTCATCAACCAACTGGCACAGTTGTTCTCCTAGTGTATGTTGATGATATTCTGATTACGGGTAATGACTTCATGGGGATACAACTAATTAAGTAATACTTAAACTCTGACTTTCAAACTAAAGATCTGGGAAATTTTCGGTACTTTCTTGAACTTAAGGTAGCAAGACGACCTAATGACCTTGTTCTATCACAACGAGAAGTATTTTCTTGATCTTCTTCAGGATGTTGGCTATTCAGAATGCAAATCTGCTGACACTCCAATGTATATCAGCCACAAGCTTTGTGCTAATGAATCAGACTCTGATTCACTACTTACAAATCTAGAATATTATCGAAATCTTGTAGGAAAGTTGATATATCCAACGGTTACAAGACCTGATATCCCGTTTGTTGTTGGAGTTGTTAGTCAGTTCATGTATACTCTATGGACCTCTCATCTCCGGGTGATCGAGTGCATCCTTAGGTACTTGAAGACTGCTCCTAAACAAGGGCTTGTGTACTAACCATCCGCATCTCTATCTCTGATTACATATTCTAATGTTGGATATGCGGGTTCTCTTGATAAACGACGCTCCACAACTGATTTTTGTACGTACTTTGGTAGAAACCTTATTACCTGGCGTAGTAAGAAGAAATTTGTTGTTGTTCGCTCATCTGCTGAGGCCGAGTATCGTGCGATGACGGTTGTTGTGTCTGAGCTCACCTAGCTAGAAAGTCTCCTTAATGATTTAGGAGTCAAACTTTCCTCACCAGCAACGTTATTTTGTGACAGTCAAGCTGCTATACATATTGTCAAAAATCTCATACTCCGTGAGCGAATCAAACACATTGAAGTTGACAGTCACTTTATTCGAGAGAAGGTTCAATTAAAGAAGTTGGAATTATAGCATGTTCCTGCTACCGGACAAGTTGCTGACATTCTCACCAAGGCCTTACCACGACCGCTATATCATTAGTTTTTATCCAAGTTTGATGCTTACGATTTGTATGCACTAGCTTGTGGGGGAATGTTAAAGAAGAATATGGGAAAAAATGTCCATTGTTGAGGCTCAAATAGGAGCCCACTTGTAATCTAGTTTAGTCCCACATCTTAGGATTGGAATTATATTTGTACACATACAAGTATTAAAAGGGGTAAACATTTTGAGAAAATTAATAATCCTTTTATTTTTCTCTCTCCTATGGATTTCTACAGTTATAATTAATTTTGTTTACAGCAATGAAATATGCTGGATAGAAACTGTAATATTAAATCTTAATGTTAAGATTGTCATATAAATTAAATATATTGATAAGATAGGCAGCTTTAGAACTACTCACTTATTCAGTAGAAGTAAGCTGAGATTATTACTCCGAATCTCTGAATTAAGCTTGATGAGCAAATGACTTAATGGTTGGTACAGATAGAATATAAATCGATTGTTTGAGTTGTCTGAGAAGGTAAAAGGCATGGTTTAGAAATAAATTACTTATAATTTTAAAATTTTATGTTAATATCTTTGTTCGTTCTTTTTGACTTGGTAGTTCCTTTTACACGGTGTAGAGAAGGATTTATAGTTTTTTTTGTTTTCCTCCATCTGCGGTTCTCATGCCATTTGTTCTCTCTCTTCTCAACTCCCAATTTCTCTCTAAATCTCGGGCATTTCCATTCTTCTGTAAATTCAAGATCTGGTTCTATTCCTCCACAATTGCAGGTGTAGAATTCTGAACACAATTGCATATATGAAATCAACATCTATTTTGACGTTACCTATATTGAGCTTTTGCAAGTTTAAATCTATAAAATTATATGTGAAGTGCATGGAAGTCATCTTACTTGACAAAATAAACTCCAATACGAAATTTGTAGTAACATGTTTAGGCACTACCAAACAAAATGGCATTGTTGAACGCAAGAATTGACACTTGTTTGAGGTCACCCCCTCTCTTATGATTCAAATAAATGTTCCCAAACAATATTGGAATTTTGCGGTCTCTACCGCCTGCACTCTTATTAACCGCATGTCTTCCTTCATTCTCAATTTTGTGGTTCCCTTCAATCTTCTTTTTCCCTTCAAACCTCCTTTCTCCATCACTCATCTCGTGTTTGGTTGTGTGTGCTTTGTTCATCATCTTGGCCCGTCCACTAACAAACTTGCTCCTCGTGCCACTAAATATATGTTTGGGGGCTATTCTCGGACTCAGAAGGGCTACGTTTGTCTTTCTCTCAAAAATCGCAAGGTGGTTACTTCTGTTGATGTCACCTTCCTCGAAGAGCAGTCATATTACTCTCAACCAGCTGATTTTCCTCTTCCACCACCTCTCCCGCGGTCTGTTATCCTTGTTCATTCAAACCTTCCACCTTTTCTTCCCACACCAATCCCACCTAAACCACCTACACCACCTGTCATTCGTGTGTACACTCGATGTTCCTCTTCGTCTAATGTCTTACGGGAGCTGTCATGCTTTAATGATGTTTTGCAGCCTGCGGATCCGACAACCGCTTCCACTGCCAACCCGCTGGCCAACTATGTCTCTTTTCACCGCCTCTCTCCGGAACTCCGGCGGAGTGCTCTTTCTTTCTCCTCTATCTCCACCTCTAATTCTGTACAGGAGGCTCTCAAGCATCCCGGGTGGCGGTCGGCTATGGATGAGGAAATGTCTTCTCTTTGGGAAAACCACACTTGGGATTTGGTCCCGCTTCCTCCTCGACAATCTTGTGTGCGATGTAAGTGGGTGTTTACCGTCAAACAGGGTCCGGATGGGACAGTTCACCGGTTGAAAGCTCGTCTTGTTGCTCGCGGCTTCACTCAACAACAAGGATTGCATTATGATGAGACCTTTTCTCCAGACGCTAAACTCAATATTGTTCGTGTGTTGATCTCCCTCGCTGTTCACTGTTGCTGGCCCTTGCACCAACTGGATGTCAAAAATGCTTTTCTTAATGGCGATTTACAGGAGATCGTTTATATGCAGCAATCTCCCGGGTTTGAGACCACGGGGGAGTCACTTGTCTGTTGTCTGAAGAAGTCTCTTTACGGTCTCAAACAGTCTCTTCGAGCATGGTTTGACAAATTTAGCAAGATCATTAGTGTTGTTGGGTTCAATCAGAGTTCGGTCGACTTCTCTCTGTTTACTCGTCATCGTCCAACGGGCACAGTAATTCTGTTGATTTATGTGGATGATATTCTGATTATAGGAGATGATCTTTCAGGAATACAGATGATCAAACATCATCTAGCAACTGTGTTTCAAACAAAGGACTTGGGAAGCCTTCGATATTTTCTTGGTCCCGAAGTGGCTCGGAGACCTAATGGGCTAGTGTTATCTCAGAGAAAGTACTGTCTTGACCTACTTCATGATGCGGGTTATTATGGATGCAAGCCTGCTGACACTCTCATGGATATCAATCACAAGCTTTGTGCTCATGCCTCGGACTCCGACTTGCTCTTTCCGAATCCAGAGTATTATCGTCGCCTTATGGGAAAGCTGATATACCTCACTGTTACTAGATCTGATATATCATTTGTTATTGGAATTGTCAGTCGATTCATGCATGAGCCATGTATCTCTCATCTTCAGGCTGTCGAACGTATTCTTCGTTACTTGAAGACTGCTCCTGGACAAGGGCTTGTATACAAGCCCTCTTCATCTCTCTTATCTCTGGTTGCATATTCTGATGCTGATTATGCTGGCTCTTTGGATGACCGTCGTTCCACAAGTGGATACTGCACTTACTTTGGAGGACATCTTATTGCATGGCGCAGCAAGAAACTATTTGTGGTTGCTCGCTCATCTGCTGAGGTTGAGTATCGATCTATGGCAGTTGTTGTGTCTGAGCTCACGTGGCTTGAGGGCCTTCTTGATGATCTAGGAGTCAAGCTCTCCTCACCCGCAACTTTATTGTGCGACAGTCAAGCTGCTATACACATTGCCAAGAATCCGGTCTTCCATGAACGGACAAAACATATTGAAGTTGACTGTCACTTCATTCGGGAGAAAGTTCAGTTGAAGAAGATAGAGTTAACACATTTTCCTGCTGCTCATCAAGTTGTTGATATCCTCACCAAGGCCTTACCACGGTGTCTCTACTATCAGTTCTTGTCCAAGCTTGGTACCTACGATTTGTACGCTCCAGCTTGCGGGGGAGTGTTAGAAATGTTAGATATTGTGTATTTGTATATGGGCTTATTTGTTTGTTCGGTCTTGTATATATTACCCCAAGAGGGGTCATTATTCAATAGCAATATACCTTTTTCTAAGATGGTATCAGAGCCAAGTTCGATCCTGGAACCTGTGGGTTATAGATATTGTGTATTTGTATATGGGCTTATTTGTTTGTTCGGTCTTGTATATATTACCCCAAGAGGGGTCATTATTCAATAGTAATATACCTTTTTTCTAAGAAGAAAATACTAGGAAAAATGATGTATTGGCCCATGTAGGAGTTAGTGTTTAGTCTCACATTGTTTGTATAGGTAGATCGTACTCTCTTCTCTCCTATATATTTGTACTCGTACTTGTTTTTTTGTATTCAAGAAGTATATACAAGGTTTGGAACTTTCTCTACAATAGTCATTGTGCTCATGACTTCCATGGAGATCCTAGTGTTTTCCTTCCTATTGATAATGCAACATTGGTGATGATCCAGTATTACCAGGCTAATTTAAATCTTACCAACAAGAAAGAGCAATTGGATACTAAGTTGCACAAACAAAAATAATTTCAATGGAAGATTTTGAACATCATTTGATGAAAAGCATAAAATTAGAGATTGAATATTCCAAACCATCACTAACCAAGGCTTCATTTGTTTAAGCTTTTCACGAGAGTGTTTGGAGCAAACGCTGCCGGACAGCAGAAAAACAAACAATCCACTGGCGGCGTTTGCTTTGTTTGCTCCCGCGACAAGGAGGAAAAGTCATCCGCCTGCTCCATTTCCAGCCTTGCCTCCTCCCCTCCAGTCTCAATCCCCCGTTTCCATCCGCCGGCTCCTCCCGCCGCCGCCTAACCAAATAAAGCCCAAGTTTAGAACTCGAACATAATTCAGTTCATTTGAAGTACCCTTGGGATCAAACATTGACTCATTCAGTCTACCTCTTGTTTTCATTGATAGTGGCATCATGTGATCCCAGTTGTTATCATTAACTATGAGCCTAGGGATGCCACTAGCTAGCTCTCGTTGACTGTATTATTCAATATTTCCAATTGGTATCATTGTTCTCATTTAATGTCACTGTATGTTATCCGACACATCCAAGCCATCAACTATTATCACTTCCTATGCCAGAGCATCATCACCATTTTTCCCATTGACTACAGCAAGCGGTGTCGGCCGCCTCCTCAAAGCCATTGAGTCTTTCTTTCAATCTAGTACAGCTATTTCTATTGATCAGAAGCTGTCACCAGCAGTAAAACCCCACAATACAAAGGATCCTTGACATGCCGGCCCCCTCCTTCTCCAACTAAACAGATGGGATGACCATTTGGCCTCCCATATAGAAAGTTACATCACGTGGATTTGCCTAAGGGTTATCCTCCAGGATTTTTTTCATGATTGTCTACAATGATGTACCATAAATTCTGAAAGTATTCTCCAGATTCACAAGAATTCTTTTGGCATGCAATAATCCTTAATACCACCAACTATCCTGAAATACCACCTTTAGCACAGGATTATATAGGAAAAGGATTCAAAATCTTTCTCATCATATTGGATGATAGACCGATGAAGCAGATTTGAAAATGATTAGCTACTGAAGTCTTTACATATATTTTCCCAAAAAAACTTTACATTGAATGAATCATTTCTTAGTTGAGGACTAGCTGTGGGAAAAGTTCTGAAGTTTATGACTGCACTACAAAATTAAAATTCAGTTTAAATGTTCATGAACTAACATCAGGATTACAAAATTTAAAGGCTCGGCTTATTGAACCAAATTCCTGTTAGTGCAGTAGAACCAACTATACAAAAGGCCACATACCCGTTCAAGCACTGAAGTCACATCTCCGCCTCTTACAACTGTATCACGTATTATTCTTCGAGCAAGCCTACTATCAGCATCTATTAAAAAAATAAAAATTAGAAAGGAGGAACATTATTGATGGATATAAAAGCGCACAATAATAGAAGACACATTTAGAAGTCGATAGACTTCATAGATTTCTCAACAATGCAATCAGGATAGTCTTAAGCTGTACAAAATAATCACTACCAGAGAAAGAATCCAACATGATGTCTGGCAAAATAGGTCAAGCTCATGTGATTTAGATGTAGATTTAAAGTCAAATAAAAGATGTCGCCACAAAAATAAGGCCGCAATAAAAGATATGACAAAATAAGTGTAATGATACCAGCAGGGTACAAGGAACCTTTTGGAGCCCTAGTGTTGTGATTGTGCATGTTGACGAGACACGCACACGCCGACGAGACGCCGTTGCGAGTCCACACGCGGAGGAAAACGATGACGGGCCCGTCTGGAGGAGAGACTGAAGACGCGCCGCCGACATGATTATTTTATTTGCATTCTGTTAAGTTATATTATATTTTGTTATGTGTGTGCTTTATTCTTCGCACTGCTTTTTCGTTATCCGCACCTCGCGCTTACAAGGGGTTGTGTTGTACTCTTTTTTATTATGCTTGGACGTATGAAATTTAGGGTTGCTCCCCAACTTTTCCTTTTGTTTCCTATTCCTTTTTCTCCCTCGCCACAGCCGGCCCTCCCCCTTGTCGGATTCCTCTTTGGGATCATATCAATTTGGTCTGACCTTCCTCACCGCCGGTCAACTAGTCGTCGATCCACGCGTTCCCAGTTTTCATTCCACTATGGTGCCAATTCGATCTTCCCCGATCGAACGGGTGCCGATTCTGCCGATTTTGCACAGATCCCACAAAGATCGCGTCGTTTTCCCCAGATTCCGCACAGGTCCCGGCTGCTTCACCGACTGGAACCCAAGGTCGTCATTCCATCGATCCCATCGAGTTCCTCCAAGCACAGATCCGCATTTGATCCCATATTCAGTCGATTCCGCACAGATCCCCCCCCCCACCGTTCCGCTGATTTCGCGGCTACTTTGACCGACGGGAATCCAAGGCCGCCAGATATGACGATCCCAGCGACTGCGTCTCCTCCAGGAACCAATCCATTGTAGCAAGGATGCGGCCCTCTAGGCCACCGCCCCTGTTCTGATGCGTCTGCGGCTCTCCGCCGCCCTCGCGTGCAGGCCTCCATCCGCATGGCTCCCAACACCCGCTCTGTCGGTGACCCTCCTTCCAATATCTCCACCGACACCTTGAACCGTCGTGTGGAGACTTCAAGGATAACTTGTCGCCTCAATGCACGCATCCCTCCTCGCCCTCCACTCGAAGATTGACTCCTTCCAGGCGTCTGCCACCACAGTTTCACCCATGTCCGACTCTGGCTCACCTGCAACCGGCGGCTCTCTCCTTGGCACCGAGCCGTCACCCATTCCCCCGAGACCACTCCTCTGCCCATTTTGGGTTGGTCCGCCCTCTCCCTCGACATTCCCTTTTTTATCGATGTTGACCGAATGGGTTGGATCGCAAAGCGGAGCACTATTTTGACCTCAACTACATACCGGAGCACGACAAGGTGTATACGGCTGTGGTTGGCATGGACGGCTCGACCCTCCACTGGGCTCGGTGGCTCCTCCAATCCAACTCGTGCCTCTCCTGGCCCAAGCTTAAGTAGGAGATGATCCGACGATATGACACCCGCTACTCCGGCTCCACCGTTATCGAGCGTTTTTGCGGCGTCCGCTAGATAGCCGACCTGGAAGACTATGTTGATGAGTTCATCGCTTTGGTCTCCCACGTCCTCGGGCTACCACCCGATCATTACACGGGCTTCTTCATGCAGGGTCTACTGCCACATATCCGCTCTCGTCTCGACACGCATCACCCCCACATAGTCACCGATGTTATGGACTTGGTGCGTCTGGTGGAAGCCTACCTCTCCCAACGGCCACCTGCTCCTACGCCCGACCACCACCAGCCTCGGCCGCCTTGGCAACCACCAGCCACGACACCTCCAACGCGACCGCCGCCTTGAGGAAACCGGTCGGGCCACCAACCGGCCCCTCAGCGCCTCTCGAACAGTGATTACAATGAACTTAGCAGCAAGGGTCTCTGTTTTCGGTGCCGCCAACCCTTTTCCTCCTACCATGAGTGCTCGTAAAGGAGTTCCACGCCATCATCGGCGACGTTGACCCTGAGGTTACCCTAGTCGACTTTGAGGCCTGGGAACTCTCAAAGGGGGATACACCTCTCGACCCCACTGCAGCTATGTTCCACCGCCTGGAATTATTTTGTGCCTCGACGGACGGGACCTCCGGCCAGCAGACCATGCAGCTCTCGGGCACGCTGCGGAATCGTCTGATCATCATCATGGTGGACAGCGGCGCAAGCCACAACCTCAATCTCTGAGCGCTTGATGCATCAACTTCGTCTTGCCTCGGTTTCCTCTCTGGATGTTGTGATCTGCTTGGGCGATGGGCGCCGCCAACCGACTCAGGGTTGTTGCAATGTTGTGTCTCTCTTTATGGGGTCCTGTTCAATGATCGCGGACTTCTACGCATTCATCATGGGCGGTATTGACGCCATTTGGGGGGTGGTTTGGCTCTGCACGCTCGGAGATGTACGTGTCAATTGGGCGACTATGACCATGCAGTTCCTCCACGGGATCCAGCCATGTCACCTCATCGGTGACTCCGCTCTCCTTTGCTCTTTGATCTCCCTCTGCACGACCCAGCGGACCACGGACGTCTGCCTCTCCGCAAGGTTGTGGGCTCCCTCAAGCCCATCTGTTGTGTCTTTCCCTTCCCTGATGGACCAGCAAGAACTTTCTACTGCACTCGTTGATGTCATCCAACCTCCGGTAGGATTTCCACCAGCTTGGCCGACCGACTGCGCCAATTTCCTCCAGCCTAGGACCACGGCAGCATCATCACAGTTGCTCTGTTCTAATCATGGGCAGAAGGATGAGCTCGAGCCTCTGATGTAGGGGATGCTGATGGGGTGGGGGGGCTTACCCGTTCTGGTGCAAGCCTATTTTCTAGCCCGATTATTCTGGTCCGGAAAAAAGACGGCAATTGGCGTCGTATTACCCAGCCAGGCTACTTGCTCGTTGCTACCACCTTCAGGGGGAATATGGCTCGTAGGAGGTCCATGTTGCTAGGTCTTACCGTATGGAGTCCGAAACTATGTGGTTTCCCTAAGATCACTTTTGTCGCCAGTCCACCGATTACTGCCTTGGGGATAAGGCATACTTTTCAGACGGCAGCATTGTTATGGTTGTGCAGGCCGACGAGACACGCACGCGCCGATGAGAAGTTGTGCCGAGTCCATACACAGCGGAAGATGATGAAAGGTTCATCTGGATGAGGAGAGACTGAAGACGCGCCGCTGGCATGATTATCTTATTTGCATTATGTTATGTTAGATTCTGTTATGTGCACGCTATATTTTTCGCACTACATTTTTGTTATCCGCACCATGCGCTTATAAGGGTTGTGTTGTACTCTTTTTTATTATGATTGGATGTGTGAAATTTAGGGTAACTCCCTAGTTTTTCGTCTCATTCCCTTCTTCCTCTCCCTCACCACCGTCGGCCCTCCCTCTTGCCGGATTCCTCTTCGGGATCGTATCACCTAGGTTCCAACTTTCACATACCAAGTATAAAAAGTCCTTACAATACACATAAGTACTTGATGCAACAAGCTGCACATCATTTTTTTTTATTTTCACCTTTATATTTGTATCGTATTTTATGTAGCGTGCCATATTTTATGTCAGTGCATGTTATTTACCCTCAGGTGCGTTTTATAGCACATGCCACCCACACACTCTTACGGCTTATTGGTGTGACCGACTAATAAGACACTAAATGAAAAGGTCCGTTAATTTGAGTATAGTGAAAATTTGGTCAAGCAAAGAAAAAAAATTAAAATTAGTTTTCTCCCTTTAGTTGTTCACTGAGTCAACGAGCACTACAAATTTAATTTTGGTGGTAAAATAATTTCATATCAAAATTGTTAGAAAAGCTCATTTAATCTAGGCCAATTTTGTATCATTTATTATTTTCTCTCCCCTCTTTAGTCCCACATCATGTATAGGACATTCTTCTCTCTCTCTCTCTCATCTATATATTTGTACTCATTTTTTGTATTTTATACAAGTGAACATATATACAAGGTTGACTTTTTCCCTTCTCTACATGGTATCAGAGCCACCGATTCTACTTGAGCGACTTCCCCTTTCTTAACCCGCGCGGTCTGTCTTCTGTCCGCTGCCTGCTCGGCCTCCTACGGCCTGACTTCCTGTCCGCTCCGCTCCTCTTCTTCCGCTCCTTCATCTTCTCCGTGGTTCCACCCCTCCCCTCAGGCATTTTATAGCCTTCCCCCCTCTCTCTCTCTCTCGTCGGGTCCACCTTCCCTCTCTCTCCTCTAGACCGCTCTCTCTCTTGCGATCTGTTCTCTCACTCTGCGACCTGACTCTCTCACGGCCTGTTACAGCTCGCTGCGGCCTGCTTCTCTAACTGTCAGATCTTGCTCGCTGTGGCCTGCCTCTCTCGCGGCCTGCTCCGGTTCGTTGCGGTCTGATCTACCTTGTTGCGGCCTGCCTCTCTCAAGGCCTGCTCCAGCTCGCTGCGGCTTGATCTAGCTCGTTGCGGTCTGATCCTCCTCGCTGTGGCCTGCCTCTCTCAAGGCCTGCTCCAACTCACTGCGGCTTGCTCTAGCTCGTTGCGGCCTGATCCTTCTCGCTGTGGCCTGCCTCTCTTGCGGCCTGCTCCAGCTCGCAGCGGCCTGCCTCTTCTGCGGCCTGCCTCTCCTGCGGCCTGACTCTCCTGGTCGTTGCGGTCTCTTCTCTCTGCCCGCCGCTGGCCTCCTGTTTCTTGGACCGCTGTTGTGCTCAGCCAGACCGTGCGGACTCTTGCCTTCCCGCATTTTGGTCGCGGTCTTCTCCTCTTTCCTTTCCTCGCAGCTTCTATCTGTCCACTGCGGTCTGCTCTCTCTCTCGGCCTCCGCCTTTGGTCGCGGACTCCTCCCGCAGTTGGTGTCTTCCCATCGTAACTGAGCGGTCTCTGCTCTGGTCGCGCGGTCTCCTTTGTTGACTGGTCTGTTCTCCTAGCCGCCTCTCTTCTCCATGGCCTCCTCTGCTGATTCAGTTGGCACGGCGGTTCCTCCTACTGACCGCCCGGCCTCTCTCCCGGAAGTCCGCGATGAGCTTCGTATTACTACAATCTCTCTGACCGGCAAGAAGAATTTTGTGGAATGGGCGTACTCTGTTCGTCATGTCCTGCAATCCAAGGGGTTCCTTCATCACTTGACTCAGGCCGTTACAGGTACTACGACTGATGATTGGTTACGCAATTATGGTCAGGTGCAGACTTGGCTTCTTAATTCTCTTGATGGCGAATCTTATCGCCTGACCATGTACCATGAGACGGCCAAAGGCATGTGGGACGAGCTTCATACCCTTTCCTCTGGCAAGGATAGTCTCCACCATCTATATGACATTATCACTGCTCTCCAGGCCCTTGATAGCAGTGGCGCGACCGATCTGACGTCCTTTGTTGCTCAGGCTCGGTCTCTGGTCGAGGCTTGGATCCACCATCAGCCTCCTACTCTGGATCTTGCTGCCCAACGTGCCCAAAAGGAAGTTGTGGGTATAGCCATGATGATGGCTCGGGTCCCGCATCATCTTCACATTGTACGGGCTCACATCCTCTCCTCTATTGTTACCCCGTCTTTCTCTGATGTGTGCTCGATGCTTCTCAAAGTATCCCCGCCTCCGGATGTGCCCGGGCCCCCTTCTCCGGCCCTTGTTCAGCAGGCCCCTGCTCCCTTATTGTCTCTACCACCTTCCGCTCGTGGAGGCCGCTCTGATTCTCGAGGACGGGGTCGGGGTGGACGGCCTCGGCCTAAGTGCTCGTTCTGCGACAAAGACGGGCATCTTGAAGCCACGTGTTATCGCAAACATGGTCGCCCTCCTCGTCTGCAGGCCTCTGTTGCTGCCACCGACTCCTCTTCCACTCGTACTGACCTCGACGAGGTTCGTCTTCAGCTCCAGCATCTTCATGGACTGCTCAGCCGCCCGCCTGCCTCGGTTGTCTCCGCTGCCTCCATCTCCAATGAAGGTATCGCATGCCTCTCCTCTGGCCAGCGATGGATCCTCGATTCTGGTGCCACTCATCACATCACCTCTGTTCGGTCGCCTCAATACTTTTCTTCACCTCACCCAAAGTACATTACTGTGGCCAATGGGGCATCTGTTCCTGTCTCTGGATGTGCTGATATTCCTCTCACCTCTTCTCTCCTCCTACGCTCGGCTCTTCACGTTTCGGGCTCTCCTTTCAATTTACTTTTTGTTGGTCGCCTTACTACTGATTCTAATTACTCCGTGACATTTACTTCCTCTTCTTTTCTGATATAGGATCAGCAGACGCGGACTATCATTGGTAAGGGGCGGCTGCAGAATGGGCTCTACCTTCTTGACGACTCTCATACTATCCTCGCATCTATCTCCTCTTCGGATTGGCATCGCCGTCTTGGTCATGCTCCTCTTCCAGTCCTCCGGAAGGCTCTCCCGGATGTCTCTCTTCCTGCATTTCAGTGTGACACATGTATTTTGGGCAAACAGCCACGTTCATCTTTTCCTTCTCATTGTACTCGGATTATTTTGGTACACTCTGATATATGAGATCCGTACAAAATCACTAGTATTTCTGGCTAACGGTATTTTCTCACTTTTATTGATGATTACTCTTGCATGACGTGGTTGTATCTCCTTCGGGATCGCTCTAAGCTTCCCCGCGTCTTCCGGGCCTTCATTCTTGAGACTCGCACTCAATTCTCTGCACCCATTCGTACTATTCGTACTGACAATACGCGTGAGTACACTAGTCATACCTTTGCGACTCTCTGCTCTGAGTTCGACATTTTTCACCAAACCTCGTGTCCGTATACTCCACAACAGAATGGTGTCGCCGAGCGCAAGAATCGCCACCTTCTTGATGTCGCCCGTTCCCTTATGCTTCAAATGCGGGTTCCCAAACCGTACTGGAACTTCACGCTCTCCATGACTTGTTTTCTCATCAACCGTCTACCTTCTTCCATCCTCCAGTATACTACTCCCTCCGGCCTCCTCTTTCCCTCCACTTAGCCTTTTTCTATTCCTCCACGGATTTTTGGTTGTACCTGCTACGTTCACCAGCTTGGTCCCTCCACCGACAAGTTTGGTCCCTCCACGGATTTTTGATATGAGCAAAAACATGATCTTAGACGCACCTGAGGCTCCCCCTAGGCTCACTTGGGCGCTCAATTCGCTGAAATTGCGCGAATTGGGCGCCCAATTCGCTGAAATTCCGCGAATTGGTCGTCCAATTCGCTAAAATTCCGCGAATTTGCTCAATTTCAGCGAATTGGGCGCCCAATTCGCGCAATTTCAGCGAATTGGGCGCCTGGAGCTAGAGTCCGCACTCTGTACCGCCTACAGAGTCGCATACTTTGCAGGAACTAGGCTCTCTTTCAGCCCGCACCTGCAAGATGATCTCCAAATCGCCAAGCGCAAGTGGCGACCTGCCCCAGGCCGCCAGCCGGCTGCCTTCGTCTCCACCTCGCCAACATACGCGGTCTGCCTCGTCAAGCTTGGCAGGTCGCTCAGCACTTGCCACCAGCAGCATGGGCAGCCGACTCCTCCAGTCCGCCTACAGAGTGCGGACTCTAGCTCCGGCTACCCGCCAATTCGCGCAATTTCAGCGAATTGAGCGCCCAATTCGCGCAATTTCAGCGATTTGGGCGCCCAAATTTCAGCGAATTGGACGCCCAATTCGCGGAATTTCAGCGATTTGGGCGCCCAAATTTCAGCGAATTGGGCGCCCAATTCGCGCAATTTCAGCGATTTGGGCGCCCAATTCGCTCAATTTCTTTTTTCTCACATTTTTGCGCCTCACGTGCCTCAGGCGCGCGCCTGCGCCTTGCGCCTAGGCTCCAGAGGCCCTTTGCGCCTCGGTGCGCCTTGCGCCTTTGATAACTTAGTCTACATCGTCTTTCTCCACCTCTTCTTCACTTTGCCACATCATTATCCTCTGTTTCTGTCCCTAACTCTCTGCAGGAGGCACTTCAACATCCAGGCTGGCGGGCTGTCATGGACGAATAAATGACGGCTCTTTGGGCCAACCAAACCTAGGTCCTGGTTCCCTTACCTCCCGGTCAGCACCCTGTTGGGTGTAAATGGGTTTTCGTCATCAAGCATGCTCTGGATGACACTATTGTCCGACTGAAGGCCCGCCTTGTGGCCCGTGGCTTCACTCAACAGGTGGGCCTCGATTATGAGGAAACCTTCTCTCCGGTGGCTAAGCTCAACACCGTCCGTGTTCTTCTTTTCGTGGCGGTGCATCGTTACTGCCCCTTCATCAGCTAGATATCAAGAATGCCTTTTTGAATGACGATCTTCAGGAAACCGTCTACATGCGCCAACTGGCCGTGTTTGAGACCACGGGGGAGTCTCGTGTGTGTCTTAAGAAATCCATCTATGGTCTCAAACAGTCCCCTCGGGCGTGTTTTGACAAGTTCAGCAAGGTGGTTCAGGACATGGGGTTCACTCGGAGTTCTGCAAATTTCTCCCTATTCACCCGACACCGGGCCACTGAAACTGTCCTTTTGTTGGTTTATGTTGATGATATACTACTCACTGGGGATGACTCAAAGGGGATTCAAGAGGTTAAACAGCATCTGAGCACTGTGTTTCAGACCAAAGACCTGGGGCATCTTTGCTACTTAATTGGTATCGAGATCGCACGACGGCCGGACGGGCTTGTCCTCTCCCAACGGAAGTACTGTCTCGATCTTCTCAAAGACGCTGGTCAGTCTGGTTGCAAGACAGCTTGTACCCCGATGGAGGCAAATCACAAACTATGTGCTCATGCCTCGGATGATGATTTGCTTCTTCAGAACCCGGAATACTATCGACGCCTTGTGGGAAAGTTGATCTATCTAACGGTCACGAGGCCTGATATATCGTTTGCAGTTGGGGTTGTCAGTCGGTTCATGCATGCCCCCCGGGTTGCTCATCTCCAGGCGGTTGAACGGATTCTCCGGTACCTTAAGGGAGCACCGGGTCAAGGGCTGGTTTACAAAACCTCCGACTCGGCTCCCGCATTGCTCGCTTATTCTGATGCCAATTATGTCGGTTCCCTGGACGATCGGAGGTCAACAAGTGGGTTCTGTACTTATTTTGGTGGTCATCTCATTACATGGAAAAGTAAGAAACAAGTCGTGGTCGCTCGTTCCTCCGCGGAAGCTGAATACCGATCGATGGTCTCGGTTGTCTCAGAACTCACGTGACTTGAAAGTTTCCTTACAGACCTGGGAGTAAAACTTCGTTCATCTGATGTTCTATTCTGTGATAGTCAAGCCGCCATACACATAGCAAAGAATTCGGTGTTTCACGAGCGCACAAAACATATCGAAGTCGACTGTCACTTTATTCGAGAGAGTTCAATTGAAGAAACTTGAATTAAAGCATGTTACGGGCACTGATCAAGTTGTTGACATTCTCACAAAGGCTTTATCAAGTACCTTGTTCTACCAGTGTTTGTCCAAGCTGGGTGCATATGACCTATACGCTCCAGCTTGCGGAGGAGTGTTAGAAAAGCCCATTTAATCTAGGCCCATTTTATATCATTTATTGTTTTTCTCTCCCCTCTTTACTCCCACATCATGTATAGGACCTTCTTCTCTCTCCCTCTCTCATCTATATATTTGTACTCATTCTTTGTATTTTATACAAGTGAACATATATACAAGGTTGGTTTTTTTCCTTCTCTACAAAAATTTAAGTTCAAAATATAAACAGTTAAACATATGTGTATTACAAAAACAAAAATCATTTATATATATAGAACAACTATTATTCTCAATAACAAATTAAAATATTTTCAAGTACAAACATAAAATAGAAATAATGTTTCTAATAATAGCAGGTACATGATAGAATTTTTTTAACTCTATTTCAAACCCAATTGGCAGAGTGCAAAGTTCCTACACCTATGACAGTAGCCCTTTCTCCATTTCCAACTCGTAAGTCTACAATGCATATAATATATAAAATTAAGGCAAAAGAAAAAACTACATAGAATGTTAGCGAACCAGTAAAGAAACATAAATCTACTAAGCACGATCAGGTAATCAACCAGCGAGGCAGAGAAATGTATCTTAATAATTCATCTAGCATTAGATTGATGCAATGCTCCTTATTTAGAGCAGCAATCGGTACGAGAGGTAGAGCGGAAGTTACTACATAATTCGGGCAAATGGAAAAAGAAGCTACATAGAATGTCTGCAAACCTGCAGTCTCGCTACCTCCTGAACTATTTGCTTGTTGAGAGTGGAAGAGAACCAAAACAGTAAATTTGAAGAACCGGAGAGGTGGAGTGGAAGATAGGAAGATGCCCGAGAATTTGGGTAAAGGAAAAAAACGGCATAAAATGTTTGTGAAACAGTAAAGTCGTAGAAACCGCCAAAAATCTAAAAAACTCACAATGTAGAGAAGATGAGTTGCAGAGGAAAGAATACTAATTGAGAAACATAGAAGCCACGGAAAGCTAGAAACCACCAAAAATCTTAAGAATATCATAGTGCGAAGAAGATGCAGGACCACGGAGTCACAGAACAACACAGTGTATAACCAGAGAAACCACTGAAGCTTCAGGATAGAGAAGCAAAGAACGGGAGCACAAATGAGAGCATAACAGAGAAACATAGCCCATAAATGAGAAACACCAGAGAGACAGCAGAAGAAAGGAGGGAGTCGAGAACGACAGCTAAAGAGATTAGAGCGGGCAAATGAAATGAGGCATGTTAGGGAATTAAAATAGCGGCATTAAAAAGAGCTCATTTTTATATAATCGTGAGCATTATATTGCACGTTGTTATCGAGCTATATATGGGGCAAAACCAATAAATTGCTCGATATATTTGAAAAAGCTATTTTCATTCAAACTGGGAAAAACATTATATAACGTGATATATAGTGGGAGTTATATAGTACGCTGTTATTACAGATTGCTGAGTTATGATTGAGTAGCTTCAGATAAGGAACACAAATTGCTTATTCTGTTTACTTTAGCTTGTCAATATTTTATACTTTTAATCTTTGTGGTTCTGGTTTTTCCTTAAGGACCTATAAATCTTGTAATTGGTCGTTTTCATATACATTACTATTATTATGGGGCCTCTACGACACCATTAATCAGGATCTAATATATTTTATTTTTTAATTCATCATCTTTAAAGGTTGCAATACAATACAGTACATGAAGTAAATAACATAAAATATATATATAAAGAAGAGAGAAAAATAAATTAGTTAAATTAAGTTAGAAATGTATGCATACAACAAAAACAAAAGTATTGGCTGATAAGAAAATATGTGTTGACTAAACATACTATGGTCGTCAAATACTGTGCACAAGGAACACTTAAGAGAACAATACTGCCATCGCCGATCAAAGGTGCATGACTGCATGAGGGATATATATATATATATATATAAACAAAAGTATTGGCTGATAAGAAAATATGTGTTGACTAAACATACTGGTCGTCAAATACTGTGCACAAGGAACACTTAAGAGAACAATACTGCCATCGCCGATCAAAGTTGCATGATTGCATGAGGGATATATATATATATATATATATATATATATATATATATATATATATATACAAAATCTTTCCAATTTGACCTCTTTTTTATTACATCTTTTATAATTTTTCATAGTTGGATTTCATTTGTGTATATTTAATTTTATTTTAAAAAAAAGTGGTCATCACTTCAATTTTTATTAAGTTTTTATTTGACAAGAAAATAAACGTTACATGAATGACGAATGACAAGTGTACTGTCATGCCAGGGCACGGGGGAACCCAATGCACAATTGTTATATAATAGATATATATATATAAGTGTCTGACACGGGGCTCCATCCCTACTGCCAATCGCGACAGTACCCGGCACGCCCCTACGGCCCCGCATGACTGTACCCGGCATGCCACTATGGCTCCGCGCGATTGCACCCAGCCAGCCCCCGGCGGGCTCCGCCCACGACGATAATTTTAGAA
Source organism: Platanthera guangdongensis (assembly GCA_039583875.1). Taxonomy (NCBI): domain Eukaryota; kingdom Viridiplantae; phylum Streptophyta; class Magnoliopsida; order Asparagales; family Orchidaceae; genus Platanthera; species Platanthera guangdongensis. The sequence goes on along the minus strand of CM077154.1, from coordinate 120,062,228 downwards.
AAAGATAAAATATAATTTGATAAATAACAAAAGTTAAAATTATAATTATAAATGTATATATAATGAATAATATATATAATTAGTATAATATATAGTATACTTATACGTAATAATTAATTATATTATACATATATTTATATAATTTTTTATAAAAATACATAAAATATAACAATATAATACAAATTATTTGAAATGTTATCACAGTTGCCTCCTTGGCTCGTTGGGATGAGATGTTCCTCTTATCTTTGAGGTCCCGGGATCGAAACCGGACAGACGCATTTAAATTTTGAGTCGGGTGGGTTTCCAAAACCAGCTCCGTTTCGCCGGTCGACGGTCAGCTGCCCGATTTTTAAGAGTTATCGAGGCAAAATCATAATTTCACATAGGTTTAGAACACCCTAGTAGTAGGTTTAGGGGACTTACTAAAATGTGAAGAGAGAGAGAGCAATTTTATTGTGCTCAATCAGACAGTTGTTGAATTATGAAGTCATGATCCGACGGCTTATGAAATTTTGAACTCATGATACTCGCAGACCGCAGTATTTTTTTATATAAAATAGCTATATATATATATATATAAATGTGTGCGCGCACACATATATGTGTGCAATTTTTAAATGCCTATCTGACAAACTATAATTTACAAAAAAGAGCTTCTATAAGAACCTGTATCGACAAATATCTTCATGTCCATCAAGTCTCGAACACGTGAATCGTGGAAAACTAGAATCCCCTCCAAAATGACAACATCAGATGTATTCACCTGACAGTGATAGGAGATAAATTCAATTTCCAAGTACCCACAACTTCTTTTGAAAATGTTAGAAGCATCTAAAAGCAGATGGATACCATCAAAAAAGAGAGAGTAACGGGAAGAAATATTAGATATTATTACTGCTTATGAATTGATAGAATAAAAGAAAAAAATGATATTGGCGTGATCATTTATATGCTACTTGGACCTATAGCAGGAAGCCATGTGGGAGCTGATAAAGCCTTCCAAGAGAAATATTATTACAAGCATGGATTAAATGTTAAATACACAGCTAGTGGCTTGCATGGATTAAATGTTTTCAATGATAATGTTGAAAAAGAGCACAAACACTTGGGAAAATTGTGAACCTTTGCATATATTCCTTGTATATGTAAATACAAGTATGAATACATATATATATAAGGAGAGAAGAGAGAGAAGAGTCTCAATTTCAAGATATGGGACTATTCCAAGAAGAGAAAGAAGACCTATGATGGGTCATTATATGGGCCTTTACATTTTCTTTTTCTAACACTCTCCCGCAAGCTGGAGCGTACAAGTCGTAGGCACTCAGCTTGGACAAGAACTGATAAAATAGAGCACACGGCAAGGCCTTAGTGAAAAGATTGGCAACTTGGTCAGTAGTTGGAACATGTTTCAATTCCAGCTTCTTCATTCGAACATTTTCCCGAATGAAGTGACAGTCAACTTCAATGTGTTTTGTTCTTTTATGGAAGACAGGATTCTTAGATATGTGAATCGCAGCTTGACTGTCACAGAGTAAGGTGGCTGGTGAGGAAAATTTTACACTCATATCACTTAGGAGACTCTCAAGGCATGTGAGCTCAGATACAACAGACGTCATCGAACGGTACTCAGCTTCGGCCGAAGATCGAGCAACTACAGTTTGTTTCTCACTGCGTCAGGTAACAAGGTGACCTCCGAAGTAAGTACAGAATCCGTTGGTGCAACGCCGATCATCCAAGGAACTAGCGTAATCAACATCTGAATATGCAAGCAACGTTGGAGTAAAGGAGGAGAAAGTTATGTATAGCAGTCCTTGACCAAGAGCATTTTTTAGGTATCGCAGAAGACGTTCGACGGCCTGTAGATGTGACGCCCGAGGAGAATGCATAAACCGGATGACAACCCCAAAAGCAAGGAATATGTCAGATCTAGTGACTGTTAGATATATCGATTTTCCAATCAGACGTCGATAGTATTCTGGATTTGGAAGAAGAAGATCTTCATCAGAGACATGAGCACACAGCTTGTGACTGGCGTCCATAGGAGTGTTAATCGGCTTACATCCAGAATATCTAGCATCCTGAAGAAGGTCGAGACGGTACTTCCGTTGAGATAGGACAAGGCCAACAGAACGTCTTGCGATCTCAAGGCCAGGGAAGTATTGAAGATTCCCTACATCTTTTGTTTGAAAAACAGAACTAAGGTGTTATTTGACCACTTGGATTCCTTTTGAATCATTTCATGTGATTAGGATGTCATCGACATACATCAAAAGAAGAATCGCTCATGTTGTGCTATGTCGAGTGAACAGAGAAAAATCCGTCGAACTCCGAGTAAAGCCAGCCTCTCGAACAGCCCTGCTAAACTTATCAAACCATGCCCGAGGAGATTGTTTGAGACCATAAATCGACTTCTTAAGGAGACAAACTTGGGACTCCCACATGGTCTCAAACCCGGGAGGCTATCGCATGTAGACAGTCTCTTCGAGATTATCATTAAGAAAAGCATTCTTGATATCAAGTTGATGTAAGTGTCATTGATGATGCACAGCTACAGAGAGGACACAAACTGTGTTAAGTTTGGCCACTGGAGAGAATGTTTCCTCATAATCTAGACCATGTTGCTGAGTAAATCCACGCGCCACCGGACGGGCCATAAGTCGATCAATCGTCTCATCAGGAGCATGCTTGATGACAAAGACTCATTTTCATCCAACAGTAGTCTGTCCTGGAGGAAGAGAAGCTAGATCTCATGTCTGATTAGCCCAGAGGGCCGTCATTTCTTCGTCCATGGCCGTCCACCAGCCCGACAGAGTTAGGGACGGAAATAGAGGATAATGAGGTAGCAAATGTTTGAAGCATCGGGTTCAGGTGATGTAAAGATACATAATTTTCCGGAGGATGGGTTGTGGAGGGAGAAGACTGGTTGACAGGTCGCAGAGTGTCAGAGGTTGAAGATGACTGCAGCGGGGCGACAGAGCGGGGAGGTCGTCGAGTGTACACACGAAGAAGGGGGGTGGAGACCCGGAGCTGGAAAGGGGAGAGGAGATGGTGGAGGAGACGGAGCTGGTGGTGTTAGAGGAGACGTAACTGGGATGACAAGCCTTAGTAAGGGTGGTGGTGGTGGAGAGGACGGTGGAGTGAAGAAAAACGGTTGATCTTCCAAAAAAGTAACATCAGTCGAAACAGTCACCTTGCGGGCAGTGAGAGAGTAGCAAACATACTCTTTTTGAGTACGGGAATAACCAACGAACATATGTTTGGCCGCGCGGGAATTGAACTTGTCGGTGGTAGGACCAAGTAAATGAACATAGCAGGTACAACCAAATATTTGAGGTGTTAGAGGGAATGGAGGTGTGGAAGTAAAGAGGAGGCTGAACGGGGTGGCATTGTCAAGGAGGCAGGATGGAAAACGGTTAATGAGATAGCACACCATCGAAACCGCAAAGTGTCAATACGTCTTGAGAACGTGCATTTGAATCATGAGAGAGCAAATAACAACAAGAAGATATTTGTTTTTACGCTCAACCACACCGTTTTGTTGGGGAGTATATGCACATGACGTTTGATGAATAATCCCGAACTCAAAGCAGAGGTTATCGAACTCATGACTAGTGTATTCTCGAGCATTATCCGTCAGGATTTTTTGATTTTGACGGAGAATTGAGTACGAGTCTCAAGAACAAAAGTCTGAAATACACGCAGAAGCTCGGAGCGATCACGAAGTAAGTACAACCATGTCATTCGAGAATAATCATTAATAAAGGTAAGAAAATAACGATAACCAGAGATATTTGTTATTTTATACGGGCCCCAAATATCAGAATGTACTAACATAAAATGAGCAGAGCTCCGGGTACAATAATGAGGATAAGAGGAACAATGTTGTTTCCCCAAAATACAAGAATCACGAATAAAAGTAGGGAGATGAACATCACGAAGGGCCTTCTTGAGAACTTGAAGAGGAACATGTCCAAGACTCCGATGTCAGTCAATAGAGGAGACATAGGAGAGAACGGTGTGGGAGACATCAAGAAGGTAGAGTCCGTTGTGCAGTCGTCCTTTACCAATGATACTCTGTATCTGTAGATCCTGCATAAGAAACGAAGAAGATGTGAATGTGACAGAGCAATCCAAATCGGTAATGAGACGACTAACAGAAAGTAAATTAAACGGAGAGCCCTGTACATGGAGAGCCAAGCAAAGAGAAATACCCTTAGAGTAAATCAGCAGAGCCGGAGACAGGAGCGGTGTTGTCATTGGCTACATTGATAAACTTAGGATGCAGAGAATCCAAGTATTGAGGTGGCTTCAAGGAGGTGATATGATGAGTAACACCGGAGTCCACTATCCAGCGCGGACTAGCGGAGAGACAGGTGATACCTTCATGAGAGACAGAGGCAACGGAGGCAGGTGAGTTGTAGAGCAACCCCTGAAGTTGTTAGAGCTGAAGGCGGATTTTATCAAGATCAGCACGAGTGGCAGATGGGCTGAGGGCGGCAACAAAAGCATTGGGACGAGGAGGCAGACCATGTTTGTGATAGCAGGTCGCCTCCGGATGTCCATCCTTACCACAGAAAGAGTACTTAGGCCTCGGCCGGCCATTCAACCCCTCCCCCGAAAGTCAGTATGGCCCCAACCAGTAGAGGGAGGGAGAGGGAGTAATGCGTGGAAGATTGTTGGAGAATGGCCGCTGAAGGAGGGCAGATAGCCTAAGTTATTAAAGGCGCGCCTAAGGCTCCAGGCTCACTAGGCTCAGAGCTTTGCGCCTTATTTGCGCCTTTAGAATATAAAAAGCGCGTCTGAGTTAGATTTTTGTTGTAAATTTTTTTCAAAAATTAAGAAAAAATAATATAAGAACTCAATATTTTTGATTGATTTGGTATTTGTGAAAAATAATTATGCGTTGAGACTTAAATATGATGTAAGTGACCACATTAATTCTATTTTTTAAGAGATATAAACGATAATAATGAATGATTAATTAGTAGAATAGATGAAGAATTTGATCGAGAAGTTGAAATGATGTTTGATGTTGATTATTTAAAATAGATGTGATTGCGCCTTGTCTTCGTCAGGCGCGCGCCTGCGCCTTGAGCCTTGCGCACAGGCTCCAAGACCATTTTGCGCCTTGGTGCGCCTTGCGCCTTTAATAACTAAGTCGATAGCATCAGGAGGTGGTGAAACTTTTAACAGTATGGAGCACACATCAGAGAATGATGGAAAAGTAGCAGAGGAGAGGATTTGAGCCCGAACACTATGAAGATGAGGCGGAACACGATCCATCATCATGGCAATATCAACAGCTTCCTTTTGAGCACGTTGGGCAGCTAGATCTGTAGTCGGGGGCTAATGTTGAATCCAGGCCTCAACCAACGACTTGGACCGAGCAACCACACGCAACCAGTCATCAGTAGGTGCAGGAGTATCATTAGTTAGATGATGCAGAAGTCCCCTGGACTTAAGTACCCGGGGGACAGAATACACATATTCAACAAAGTTCTTCCCGGTAAGGGAGATGGTGGTGATTCTCAACTCGTCACGTAGCTCAGGAGTCGGGACCAAGCGGGCTGAAGGAGAAGAATCAGTAGAGGAATCCATGACAACACTGTTTGGCAGCTAGGAGAGGCGACTAACGGCAAGCCGGGTAATCTGCCAAGCAGGCAAAGCGGACAGACCACCGCGGACAGGAACAGAGGCAGTCGCAGAAGGGCTGGCAGACTAGCAATACACAGGCGGCACAAGCAACAGCGGCTAGGAAAAGAACACAGCGAGCAGTAGACAAGACCACTAGCGAGTAGATGCCAAGAAGCAGCGAGCAGGAGACGAAACTGCAGCGAGCGGATAAGACTTCAGCGCGGTTTGAAGCGGGCTAACAGGGAAGGCCGCAGCGGACTGAACAACGAACAGAGAAGAGACTGTGGCGGGCTGAGGAGCAGCGAGCTGAGAAGAGACCACGACGGACTGAGCACTGAATAGATAGGAGACCGCGGAGGGCTGAAGAGCAGCGAGCTGAGAAGAGACCGTGACAGGTTGAGGAGCAGCGAGCGGAGAAACGAACAAAGAGAGACTGCGGCGGGCTGAGGAGCAGCGAGCTGAGAAGAAACCGTGGCGGACTGAGCACCTAATAGAGAGGATATCACGGAGGGCTGAAGAGCAGCGAGCAGAGAAGAGACTGCGGCAGGCTGAGGAGCAGCGAGCTGAGAAGAGACCGTGATGATGAAAGGGACTAGAGACCGCGACAAGCACGGGAAGACCGTGGCGACTAGAGGCAAGAACAGACTTCAGCGGCTAAAGAGACAGACCGTGGAATCAAGAAAGCAGCGGACAGGATGAGATCGAACCGAGCAGACCGTGGCGAACACAGAACAGGCCGCACGGTGGGACCCAACAGCAAAGTCTATAAAAACGAGGAGATCCAAACCCAGAAGAGGAGGGAGCAGCACAAGGAGAACCTTGCGATCAAAATAATTATATCCGCCGAAGGTTGTGGATAGGAAACCACACAAAAGGTTGTGGTTAGAAACTTTCTATCCGCCAAGGATTGCGGGTAGAAAACCGCACAGAAGGTTGCGGTTAGAAAATCAGAGATCGCCCAGAGGGATCGATGGTTCTAATACCATGTAGAAAAAGAGCATAAACACTTGGAAAAATTGTGAACCTTTGCATATACTTCTTGTGTATGTAAATACAAGTATGAATACATATATATAGGGAGAGAAGAGAGAGAAGAGTCTCAATTTCAAGATGTGGGACTATTACAAAAGAGGAAGAAGGTTTATGATGGATCATTATATTGGCTTTTACATATTCTTTTTCTAACAGATACAAACGTATTTGAGAAGAACTGTTTAAAAATCGTAGAGGGCTGGTCCAATTGTAATAGCTGAATGATGGATTTAAACAATCAGTTTGAATATTTTATAAACCGATTCCGTGCACAATTACAAGATAGACCTTATATCGTTGGCTATAACTTGAGGTTCCATAAGATTACAGAAAATCATCAAACAACTAAATATGCAGTCTTTTCTACTTGTACATTAACATCTGCCACATGTAGCAATTGTAACATATGCTTGGAAATGTCTTTCATCATTAGAAAGTTTATCAAAGTATAATTGCATTTTAGTTATAAAATATTTGTATGGAAATAGTTACACTGTAAACAAACAATAAAAAAGAACAACACAAGATAATAGATCTTATGAGAGTCATTGAAACATGTGAGTTCAGTTGAAATATACCCTTCTGAAACCTTCTGAGGAGCGACCATGGTTCTTGAAATCATATTTTGGAATATTAACAGAACAGCCATTTTTAAGCTTTCTCATGCACTCGAGGAGCTGCTCCGTGTCAAAGGCATCTACATAAAAGAAAATAACCTGCTAAAGTGAACCACAATCAAGGCATTCAAAAGTTAGTTTTTGAGAGCCGTCTCTTATTAAGGGTATGGTAATCTAATTACCTACTGCCTTCTTAAAAAAGACAAGCATTATAGACAATCTTCAATTACCAGGATGATCGAAATTGTAGTCATTTGCATGTTCGGCTTCATCTGCAGTCAAATCTCGGTAAAAAGAATCCTGCATATTTAAAGTCAAGTTGAATGCAAGATATTTGGATTCATCCAAAAAACCGTATAAATGCTTGTAAATAGGGCTTAAAAGTTGTTTTTTTACAATCATGAAAAAATGACGTCAAAGAAAATCCATCAAACTAAAGAAAATGGAACACTAAAAAACACGGAAGTCTCACACATAAACAATAGCATTTATGTCATCACACTTTGATCCTTCAAGCTGATGGTTCCACTCTATAAATGTTTCCTTGTCCAAAAACATACAAGATCTACAATCAATGTTATAAATATCGAATGTCGGCGACATATCAGATTGAGTTTTTAAATGTTGGATGTCGGAAGTCGGAGACATGTCGTGGATATTTTAAAATATCATATTTTCATATTTTATAAATAAATTTTTTTATTTTTATGTATACTAACTATAATTATATATTATAAAAATAAAAATATATATATAATAAATAGATAAAAATGAGTCATTTATATTACGAAATAAAATTGAACAGTATCTAAGATAAAATATTATTAACAAATACAAAATGTTACATTGTAAAATATATAATAGTATACAATAATTTTATTTTGATAACAATAAGTTTATTGTAAATAAAGGTGATTTAAAAGTTAAAAATCCTTAATTGATTACGAGTATTTTCAAACTTATAAATTTATATTAAAAACATGTAAACAACCAACTAATAAATTTATTAAATATTTTCATATTTTTTTTAATATGAAATTAAAAAATTGTGAAATAAATATACAAAATTGGTTGTAAGAATAAAACGTTAAAAATTCGAAACAATAAATCTAATCAATTTAAACATACATAATATAATATATAAGTAATTTAAATATATGTTTTTAATCTGCTAATATAACATAAAATAAAATAGTGGGTGAGATATTTAAAAGTCGTGTCGCCCGATATATCGGAAAAAATCGGACATGTCGGCCTATATTTTACAAAAGTACATAATTTCTTTTTTTAGTAAAACACATCGTTTTGCCATAAAAATGACATGTCGGGAGATATGTCGGAGGACATTTAAAACAATGTCTACAATAGAACAAAATTGGATTAATTCTTCATTCTTCGTTGACGATCATAGCATAACCATTACCACCTTAAGAAGAATTAAATAGTAGTGTTGGTTCGAAAAGTAATCCAATAAACCATACCATAAATTGAGAGGTCAACCATCACCGCTTTTAAGGGATCATACTATGGGTCCAGCCATCAATTATCTAGTTAGATATTATTATATGTATTTATTGAGTCATACGAGTCGAGTCATAGATATGGTATTTTAGGTGTTTTAGTAATTTACGCATTTCTTTATATTTTTGTGTACTTTAGGGTTATGCCATTGAGGGTCATGTATAAGGACCCTTAGAGTCATGTAATGAAAGCAAGAAATGATTTAAAAGTATTTTCTTTCTCTATCTAATTTCATCTTTCTCTCTCTCTCTAAGACATCTTCCTCCTCTAGGGTTTCCCCGCCCTCTTCCCTCAATTTCTTCTCACCGCTCTAAGGTTTCTTGTATCCATGCTGCCTCTCTACTATCAATTCCTCGGACGAAAACCCCTAAGAAGCATATATCATATTTGGTATTAGAGGGTATTGATCCTCCTTTTGCGGTTTACAACATTAACTCCCTACAAGCAAGCCGACTGCACCTTTGATCCTCCGCTACTCCTTCCTCGCCCGCTAGGGAATACATCTTGATTTTGCGTTGCTAGGGAACCATTGGGTTCAGCATCCTCGTTTGCAGGCGGAGCACGTTGCGGTTGATGCGGTTTACGGCAAGTGTACTGGTCGCACAAATAATATAAAATGGATGAATTTTTCGAAGTATCGATCTCTCAAGGAACACAGTAAGGTGGAGTTAATTTTGAGGAGGGCTTGAGATTGAAGTCCTTAGGTCGGGTGTTTACGAAGGGGGTTTTGATTGTTTGTGGAAAAAGAAAGTAAAATACTAATAAACTACTCATATGCAATGTCGCTATGCAATGCTTCACCAGGCGGATGGAAAACTACACGGGCCGCTATCCACTGAATCGCTAGGCGGATGGACGAGTAGGCTTGCGGATGAGGTGGTGAGAACGGCGGAATGAGGGTCGTGAGCACCTCTTCGTTACGCACGCCACTAGCAATTGTTAGTGCGGCACTGTGTGGTGGAGGATGGATAATAGCGCACCTCAAACAAATAACGTGAATATAAAATCACATAAACACGATTGTAGACAAACGTATATCAAATTAAGCACACTTCATCAAATATATAGAGATCAAACTACATTATCAACAACAAAAGAAGAAGAGAGTGCAAAATCGACCGGATCCGAAGTCTTGCTGAGAATTCACGGAAGGAATCGTCGGGTTGTCAATCCGTGTCCTAGCTCGGTCCTCAACTGCGTCCGGGGTAGAGCAGGCTGTCACTAACTCTCAATGGACCTGTCTTCTTCGTGTCACGATCCGGTGGAGGATGACACAAACTCCTCCGAGCTTGATGATGAAAGTTAGGTCAAACCCTTCTTGAAGCTCAAGGATCAAGTAGGATGCCGAGAGAAAGCTCTGGCTTGAATTTGGCGTTGAAAGCTTGCCCGGAGCCCCTCCCTACGGTGGAGGAAGAAGGAGATCGGCGGAACCCTCAGAGACGAAAACGGCGGAGAAAAAGTCCAGAATGCGGAATTAGGGCGGAACCTGCGTATTTATAGATTGCAGAAATTATAATGCACACGATCAGTGGCGCACGACCAGTGATAGTGCGTATTGGCATGGCAGAACCTAGTAAAAATGGAATCAATGCACACGATCAGTGGCGCACGACCAGTGGTCGTGCGCTAAGGAATCCACTGAGCGTGCGCGTGTAAAAACGCACGATCAGAGGTCCTTAGGCATAAATGGGCCCCAAACCAACCCAGAGCACCCACACAACCCCTGTACCTGCAGGAAAAACTAACCACTGATATGTGCAGACATTCCAGGCGATCACAATAAGAAGTACAATCAATAAAAGTAACAAAAATACACAACCACGGACTTATAAGTGCACTTCCTATGAAAATAAAGATTAGATGAAATATATACGATAACGAACTAAAAGTGAAGTGGTAGTGAAAGAAAATTAGCTCATATGAGTCCGAAAATCAGTATATAAATAAGACTCATCACACCACAGACGTACCTGTTTGCGTGTCCCGAGCAAACAAAATCTATGCAGATATGGAAAATAAGCTAGCTAACATAGAAATTGAGATACGGAGTACCATGCGAAGTCGCATGCTCGCGCGCTTAAAAATATAATAGAGCAAATTTCTAAGTATACAAAACAGTTTATACTTTTTACAATGCGTATTAATATTTTATTACTACTCAAAAATGGAATCACGGTAAATCTTCCGATCACGCGTAGGGAGAAAGTAGACAGGCCACTCAAGTGAGCATTGCCAAAGACCGGGGCTCAGGATCACCTCCAAAAAAATCCATCAATGTCGGGGACCATACGCTTTCCCGTTCACACTCTCTCCACGGTACTAGTTCGACTCAAGCGTGAATCCGTAGGACTTTAGGATAATCATGGGGCTTGGGTGTATACATAGGTAAGGATGCACAAGGATAAAAAATGACGGCTAAGCACAACACAAATGAGCTAGCATAAAAAAAGAATCTATCTGCTAACCAAAATACATGCGGACACACCACACCCCCAGACTTAATTTTTAAAATATGAGTGTGTGCACCGCCTACTCCAAATACAATCTCATTTCAAATAAAATTTTCAATTATACTTTTTCTTTTCACTTTTCCTTTTCACAATTAATTTTTATATATTTTTTCAAATCATCTTTTTATTTTAACAATTTCAGCAAATATAAACTTTGGAGCACATCCACATATTCACAAGCAATATCACCACATCAACACCCCAAAATGAAAATATAAAATTTTAAAGCTCGACTTGGGTGTGCGACTAGGATCGGCTATGAGGCTTTGGTGAAATAATGGTGGAGCTGAATTAAAAGAAGGGGTAGGCACAACGAGGCTAGTGAGGATTAGACGTTAGGAACGGTACAAAACTCAACCGGGCCAAAATGATGGCCTACATTACGCTCATGCTTGACTAACCATGCACCAATGCTTCGAGAGTAGCTTGGGGCAAGTTCTGAGCCAACGAGAAAGATGATCCTTCCTCCCGACTCGAGCAAAACGAGTCTAGTGACGGCTACACACATCCTTACACTATCGTTCGATTCACACCGGATTCACCAATTTTTGAGTAAAATAAATAGTATTTACGCAATTAGAAAAATATAAAACTATAATCATACAGAAAAATTAAATCTACTCCAATTTCTACACGAGACGAGAGCACTCGACTAGGAGCACTGCAGGAGTCAGCATTTTACTCTGTCTCACAATCCTATGTCAACACAATAATTTTCTCAAATCATACAAAAGAAACGAGTTTAACTCGCAGCACACTAACAGCTAAGCACGCGCTCATGTGGGTGCAGTGGTGTGCGATGCAATGAACTAATCAAAATAAAACAATAAAAGTTTCTAGTATGCAAATGAAATGTGCGCGTGCAAAAGGTAATAAATACTGGCTCTCCCCCAGACTTAAACTAAGCTACAAAGCATATGATATTGAAATTAAAATCAGATAGAGACAAGAGGAGAGGTTACCCAATGCTCAGCTAGTGAGCATACCAGAAGACGCGTGAAAAAACAGAAGCAGGTCCGCCAAACGAAGAATCACAACCCCGTCATTACGAATTTGTCATGAATACCTACAGGAGTGAGCTCCACAAAAACAAAAGAAAAATAGACAAAATACAAAGAAATACTAAAACTAAGATAGACATGAAAAATAAAAATGCAGAAAATGTAAGATAACTACTGGGTTATTGTCCTCCCAACAAGACTTATTAAATTTTATACATTTCTAGCTAATGGGCCTATGAAAAGAAAAGTGCACAGGCAACTGTTTCATTATCAGTTTCGGTAACGGGTACCGATGCGGCGATAAAACAGTTACCGCTCTTCCCAAATAATCATACCTGCTCCTCACAGACAGAGGAAATAGGAAGTAAGAAGAGGAGGAGCGTTGGTCTTCACTCATCTCACCACAAAAAAAATTCTTGCCCAACAAGGTATCGTCTACAGGGAGACGGCAAGAGGAGAGAGCAATTAATGGAGCTTCCTCAACAAAGGAGGAATCAACCTCCTCGCGAAAGAGGATGTTATCATCCATGACTCGAGCTGAAAGCTCAAATTCCTCCGGAAGCACCTGCGAAGACTCAACTCGCAAAATAAATGAGATGAAAAACTAAAATAATCAAAAATAGGGGGAGTGGTCCCGGTCTCACTCCCAGCAGGATCCAAGCATAGATCATCGTCGTTGTCATATGAGTCATAGCGACGGGAATCCGAGAGCTTGAGGTCCTTGGTGGTGGTTTGGACCTCCTCATCCGACAAGGAAGTGAAAACTTCCTCGTCAGAAAGGATCTCCTCATCATCCCACCTCGGTGAATCATCATGTTTCAAGGTGTCACACTCTCCATTGGAGAGAATAACGTCCTCGTCCCACATTGGCGCAACCTCAGGCTCTGAATCACTATCCGGCATAACATCATCAACCGACTCACTAAAAATTGGGATAGATAATTCTTGCAAAGAAAGCGGAGGAACAACAACATCAGAGAAAATATGTGCCGGTTCCTCGGGGGGTGAATCCAAAAGAGGGGAAGAATGCATAGGGAGAGACGACACCACAATGTCGTCACACCAATCAGCCGAAAGTCTGATGGGTATATCCGCAGCAGTCCCCCATAGATAAGGTGGTACTGCGAATATATCATCAGAATCAGAAGGGGCAGCCAATTGAGAGGTGGATGGAACAAATCGGATACCCGGTTCATCATCATCCTCCAACTGGCGCTGAAATTCTGCGCAATCTTTCAACACGTGCTCGATGTTACGACAACACAAATACTGTTTTCCATTACTCCTCAGTCCTGGTGGGACCAGAGAGGAATAAGAAAAAGGTAAAGGCGTAGAAGATAAGTGACCATAAGACTTGGGTATGGTGTATGAAGTACCATAAGAGGACGGTGCTCCATACACTGAACCACGAGAATTATGTTCACTATCTTCAGTGGGGCACTCATCACTACCATGCCTATAATCCCCGCACCATCTGCAATAGATATTCATATAAGAAAACATGGTGCAACAAGAAGGAATTCACCAACAGAAATATTCTACGCAGAAAATTAACTACACACTATCAGATAAAAGAAAAGGAATGCCTGCAGGCGAAAAATTAAAACTAGGAACAAAGAAAAATAAGCAACAAATTCTAAAAACTAAAGCAAAAAAGAAACATGAAATGAACAAATGGAAAATGGTTTCTATCTCCTATCTCCCTCTCCAAAAACTCACACGACAGTGTTCCCGGACAACGCCGCCAAAAACTTGATGTCGTTTACGACAAGTGTACCGGTCGCACAAGTAATATAAAATGGACGAATTTTCTCAAGTATCAATCTCTCAAGAAACACTGTAAGGTGGAGTTAATTTTGAGGAGTACTTGAGATTGAAGTCCTTAGGTCGGTATTTACGAAGGGGGTTTTGATTGTTTGTGGAAAAAGAAAGTAAAACACAAATAAACTACTCCTATGCAATGCCGCTTTGCAATGCTTTGTCAGGCGGATGGAAAACTACACGGGCCGCTATGCACCGAATCGCTAGGCGGATGGACGAGTAGGCTTGCAGATCAGGTGGTGAGAACGGCAGAATGAGGGTCGTGAGCACCTCTTCGCTACGCACGCCACTAGCAATTGCTGGTGCGGCACTGTGTGGTGGAGGATGGATAAGGGCGCACCTCAAGAAAATAACGTGAATATAAAAACACATAGACATGATTGTAGACAAACATATATCAAATTAAGCACACTTCATCAAATACATAGAGATCAAACTACACTATCAACAACAAAAGAAGAAGAGAGTGCGAAATCGACCGGATCCGAAGTCTTGCTGAGGATTCACGGAAGAAATCGTCGGGTTGTCAATCCGCGTCCTAGCTCGGTCCTCAACTGCATCCGGGGTAGAGGAGGCTGTCACTAACTCTCAATGGACCCGTCTTCTTCGTGTCACGATCCGGTGGAGGATGACACAAACTCCTCCGAGCTTGATGATGAAAGCTAGGTCAAACCCTTCTTGAAGCTCAAGGATGAAGGAAGGGGCCGAGAGGAAGCTCTGGCTTGAATTTGGCGTTGAAAGCTTTGCCTGGAGCCCCTCCCTACGGTGGAGGAAGAAGGAGATCGGCGGAACCCTCCTCGGAGACGAAAACGGCGGAGAAAAAGTTCAAAATGCGGAATTAGGACGGAACCTGCGTATTTATAGATTGCAGAAATTATAATGCACACGATAAGTGGCGCACGACCAGTGGTCGTGCGCACTGTGTCCTGTGACAGTGCGTATTGGCATGGCAGAATCTGGTAAAAAATGGAATCAATGCACACGATCAGTGGCGCACGACCAGTGGTCCTGCGCTAAGGAATCCACTGAGCGTGCGCGTGTAAAAACGCACGATCAGTGGCCCTTAAGCATAAATGGGCCCCAAACCAACCCAGAGCACCCACACAACCCCTGTACCTGCAGGAAAAACTAACCACTGATATGTGCAGACATTCCAGACGATCACAATAAGAAGTACAATCAATAAAAGTAACAAAAATACACAACCACGGGTCTATAAGTGCACTTCCTATGGAAATAAAAATTAGATGAAATATATACGATAACGAACTAAAAGTGAAGTGGTAGTGAAAGAAAACTAGCACAGATGAGTCCGAAAATCAGTATATAAATAAGACTCATCAGCGTGCCCCAGCTTTTCCCCACTAACTTGAGTCGCAAGTGTCGTCGTCGATCTCCCTACAAACACTTCCTTTTGTTGACGACGGCCTCCTTCCTACGAGCCCCATCACCAACATGCAGTATCGTTCATCTGCATGCGCCTCTTTGACGTGTCTTCCCAATCGCTTGACGACCACACGACAACTGGCCATCGTCTGCAGAGGCAAACCGTGTCGCCCGCGACGCTCTTCCTGCCCACCCATCTACTGGCTTTTACTCTGTACAACCCATGATCGCCTACAGTTTTTCATGTAACCCAGCGCAGCCCCCTCAAGCATCCCACCCTTACCTCCTCAAGCCACAAACCGGAGCAACTAATTACAATGGACATTAAGCTTAGTGTCGTGGATGAGGCCACCCTCTGTTTGATATTAATGAAGATGTCGACGTCATTTCAGAACTCCATGTCTCTCTACAACACCAAAATTGACCAATTGGTGATGTCGAGACACTTCGAAGTTCTACCCCCACCTGCCCAGCTAACATTAGAGGTGCAAACGAGTCGAGCTTAGCAAAATTTCAAAACTCGAGCTCGAGCGGCTCACGGGCTTCCTAGCTCATTAGCCTTATCTTCTTTATATTTTTATTTTTTTAATGTAGAAATAAAGCTCGCGAGCCGGCTCACGAGCCGGCTCCCGAGCCGGCTCCCGAGCTCATGAACAACAAGATGTGAGCTCGAGCTCGACTCGCAATCGAGTTCGAGCTCCACAGGCTCGAACTCGAGTCAAGCTTTTTTGAGTTGGCCCATCAAACTTTCAAGTCGACTCGACTCAACTTGCATCCCCTAGTTGACATCCCCGTCAGTACATGTTGTTGCCCCTTCCATCGTAGCTTTGGACGGTTCAACCACCACCTCAGATTGCTCCATCAGGTCCGTCGATTGCGTTATGGCAGTGCTTACCACTACCAGACCCTGTCGGCCGCCTCCCACGCAGCTTTCACCAGTCACTGCGGTCATCACTTCGTTGGCTCTTTTACCGGCCACTACTTTGTCGGCCCCTCCGGATGCATTGTCGCCTCTTCTACGACCACCTACTTTGTGGGCCCCTCTAGATCCGTTACTCTAGCCGGCCATTGTTCCCCCAGATGCCTTACCGTCACTTTGTCGGTTTCTTTCCGTCGCTCATTTTTTTGTCGACGTAGCCGCTACTCACCACCGTTCTGATCACCGCGACGCGCTACCAGGAATTGTTTTGGCGCAAAATCAAAATGTCAGGCTATCAGATTATCAGAGACGGTTTGAGCTTGAGGACGAACTCGATTTCATGGACGGATGGCGTGTTATAGGTCCAGCCCTCAATTATCTAGTTAGATCTTATTATATGTATTTATGGAGTCGTATGAGTCGAGTCATAGTTATGATATTTTAGGTGTTTTAGCATTTTGTGCATTTCTTTAAATTGTGTAATTCGTGGTTATGTCATTGAGCGCCTTATATAAAGACTCTTAGAGTCACGTAATGAAAGCAAGCAATGAAATGAAAGTATTATCTTTCTCTCTCTAATTTCCATTTCTCCTTTCTCTAAGCCCTATTCCTCCTCTAGGGTTTCCTCTCCCTCTTCCCTCACTTCTTCTCCTTCTCCCCATTCTAGGATTTCATCCCCTTGCATCCATGATGCCTCTCCCTTGCTAACTCATCAAACGAAAACCCCCGAAAAGCACATAACATACCATGACACTCTTTGGCCTACATTGACTCAAACTGATTCATGTCAATCAATTTAGGTTTGTCTCTAACTCGATCAAACCTCGGTAAGGTCATTTAATCCTTAGTGTGCCCCACATAAACTTCGAAGACTATCAATTGTCTGATTTTGAAACCTAAAATCCAGAGCTTGCATGAGGCATATGTGCACGCTCGTAACGCAAAACCATATCAAACTTTTTTCCTTTGTTGCATGCTCGAATGTGACAAAGTGCATGAATAAAATTTGTCTCCTAAAATAACATTATTTTCCATTCATGTTTATCGCTTTTGGAACTTATAAAAATCTTCACTATTATTTTTTCATATTCAACTCAGTCTTTAATCAATTAATCTTTAGACAGTATTATTCTGAAGAAAAATTTACGTACGGACTTCACCTCGTAGCCTCAAAGAGTTAGGCTTCATTTGTTTCGGCGGTGGCGGGTCGATCCGGCGGATGGAAATGGAGTGTTCGAAACGGATGGGGGAGGTGGGTGCTCCAAACGTAGTTTTTTGGGGCGTTTCTCAAGACGGGCGGGTGGAAACGGAGCAAACGCCGCTGGAGGTTCATTTGTTTACCCGCCTTCCGGCATCGTTTGTCCAAAACGGAGCACCGAAACGCCCAAACAAATAGAGCCTTAATGATCAGTCGAGCAATAACTGGATTTACTTTAATGTATCAACTTCATAAACATTTTGATGCACAACTTAAAAGCAGCTGCAATCTGATGCGTCTATAAACAAAGGACAAGACATGATTGCATTAAACGGAAAACACGGATACAATCCGGAGAGAACTCCGGCAAAGATCAAGGAGGTTGGTTCCTCCTATGACCCCTCTCTCAAATGATAGTCAAAACCCTAAAACTCAAGATAATGAAACACTCACATTCCTCCTCCTTATATATCGAGGTGGGGGGCTCACATAACATTTACACATAAATAAAACTAATTAATATTAATTAATTAATATCAATTAATTAATACTAATTAAATACACAAATTAATTAAGTCGGTTTCCATATGTGCACTCTGATGGTCCCGGCAATGGTTAGCTCCTCCTGCAATTGTTGAGGGTAACATTCCATCGCACTTGAGAATCGACCTTGCCCGCAAGGTCGAGTATTAAATTTTTGTCGGGATCTTTAAGAGGCGAAGGAACATACAATTTATGGATGTGGTTATGGAGGCCCAGGAGTAGATATAAAGGGAAAAAGGGTGGGAAAATGGGTGTGAAAGCAGGTGTTGGTAATTGAAATTGGAAGAGAGGAGATAAGGTGACATCTAATGAGAGGGAGAGAGAGGGGGCACGGTGAGAGAAGAATATGGCTAAGTTGGCGCGTAGTGGGGGTGGCGGCAAAAGTCAGAAAAAATGGTGCGGGGCTCGAAATCACCGGGCGGATGGGCTTGCAAGGCAGCAGGTGGACGGCTTGCAAGGTAGTAGAGTTGCAGGGCTACAAATCGCGACATCGACGGGCGGGAGAAGCAGCGACTAGGTGGGATGTCGCAGCCGGCAGAAGGTGCGGTTGAGTGAGAACTCGCTGCAGGGGCGTTGTGAGGGATGAAGCTGGGCTGGGAATGTCGACGTCGGCCCGGATCTGAGTCGTTGTTGGGGGCGGTGGCGTCGGAGCATGGTTGAACACGTCGGGCTAAGCGAGAAGCGACTCGAAGTCGGGACAATTGATACGCCTCTGAACGAAGGACGAGACATGATTGCATTAAACGAAAAACAAGGATACAATCCGGAGCAAACTCCGGTCAAGATCAAGGAGGCTAGTTCCTCCTATGCCCCTCTCTCAAATGAGAGTCAAAACCCTAAAACTCAAGATAATGAAACGCTCACATACCTCCTCCTTATATATCGGGGGGGGGGGGGGGGGGGGGGGGTACATAACATAAATAAAACTAATTAATATCAATTAAATACACATTAATTAAGGTGGTTTTCATATGTGCGCTTTGGTGGTCCCGGCGAAGGTTGGCTCCTCCGGCAATTGTGCGAGGGTAGCACAATCACCTTATATGAACCATTTTCAAGTGATGGTTGAAAATGTGATCTACATTTTGATTTAGATACAAGAAAAATTCAGCTAAAACCCCTTCAAAAAAACTCCCTATGGTACTTGCAAAAAAAAATGAATTTTCATTTTTTGATGGAGATCCAATTCATTTTGCTGGTTGGATTTCATGGTAATTTTTTGCTATTGTAGGTTAAGTTAATCTAATTGTTAAGTTAATAGCATCTATTAGCATTTTTTAATAATATGCCAGTAGCTTTTTCACAAAATAAACAGCAATTTGTCATTTCTACCACGTACGAAAAGAAACAAAATCCTGAGTTATGCAATACATTTTAATGTAAAAATTATTATTTTGGAAGCAGACTACTCTCTTATTCATTAATTATGAGATTCTGATTAGGTGTGAGACATTTTCCTTTCTAGAGAAGTAGTTTCATTGTTCAGGTATGAAGCTTGTTTATCAAATTCTTAACATGTCAATTTTATTTAGATTTATTGATAGAGATCGACACCAGACTACGGTTCACCAGTTGACGGGGTCCACTTTCGTATAATCGCACAGGAGGCGATGATCAGATCGGCGATACGAGACCACGAGGATGTCCAGCTCGGTGCTCTGTTATTTTTACGTATTTTTTTGAGGGGGATTTGTCTTTGGTGCTTTAGGGTCCCAGGCGTATCGGTCAATCATAGTCATTCACGCTCGGTGCCCAACTGACCGCTCTTGTTATAAATAGGGTAGGATACTGCAGTTTATATTCATTGTTTGTATTGTGAGAGAATCCAGACCGACAATTTTCGTGGTGCGACGTTGCGAGACCCCGGAATGCGACGTCCCGGTTTATTTTCAGTTCTCTTTTTATTTATTTTCATTTTCAATTCACTGTTTCCAATTACTGTTGCGTGGAACCACCGATAACTCCCCCTCATTCCCATGATCCTTGTTATATGAAGGTGAAAACAGCTGAACACTGCTTCGTTCACCCTTCCCAGCGCCTGTAACCGCCACCCTGTACACTTCCTTCTTCCTCGACGAATTGAAACTCCTGTTGCGCATTCTTCATCTATAACCGCTCGACTTCGCCTCTCCCTTCGTCCATCAGTCGTGGATCCACCGCACATCCCCCGTAGATATACAGTTCTTCTTCCTCACCTCTCGTTTCTTTGTCGCAAAAACCTCAGCAAGCCGCAGACTGCTAAATCCCTATTCGTTTATGTCAATCTGAGTCGCCAACCCCCTGTCGTAACTCCACTCCATTGTCGATCGATCCCTATTTTCCTCCCCCTCCACCGATAGTCAGTTCCTCTTCCATCTCCCTGTTGCTTGACGTTTCCCCAACTGCATGTTACCCCTCCCGTCCAAGAGAATCCGCAAGCTTTAACTCCCTGTCTGCGACTTCCTTTCACATACTTCCTCCGTCGAACGTCGTTTATTTCCTGTCTCCTGTTACTGCACTTGTCCACCCCTGTACCACACATTGTTTCCAGCTATACATTTCAACCTTCTCCCGCGTTATTTTCTGCAACCGAATTTGCTTCACGCAGCAATAGCCCGCCATCAACTGCCTGTCACCGGATTTCGCATATTTGTGAGTATTATTATATTGTGTTTATTTCTTCATATATTGAATATTGAAAAACGTTTCATACTTGTTGGGATATTTTGACTCAAAGTTGTAATTGCACTTTATTTTATCTTGTTCTATAAAGTCTAATTGTGGATATTGTAGAAAAGCATTTTGGTCTGAAAGCTAGTGTGTCTTGTTGCATATCGGAAAATCATAATTCAACTTGTATCAATTTGCTTAGCTTAAAAAAATATCATTGCAAGTTTTTTAATTTCTGAATTAAATGAAAATTGCCCATGCATCATTTCAATTAAGTTGTTGAGTTCGTCTTGCATTTTTACGTAAGATTGCATTAGTGTTGACAGACCCTAGTTACATGGCCTACACTGCGTCAAATTTGGTATCAAAGCAAAGTTAGGGCACTTGCATGTTACGCAATGAAAGGTCTTACCGTCAAACCGTGTCTGACCTGAACCTTACCGTGGAGAGAGCCACCAACTCCAATTCGGAGATGACACTAGCGGAATTCTAATGATCGATGTTAGATTGATTTGATCAAATGACTGCACTATATGTCGATCTTCGCACCCGCATTGGCGCCCTTGAGAGTTAGCGAGAACAATCCACTTCCTAAAGCAGGGATAACTCACCAACTCCACCCGATGTTCCCTTTGAGGAAGGACGGGTTGCCCTCCCACCGCAAGACGTGCGTGTTAGAAATCGACCACCACGAGAGGCCACTCCACTTCGAGAGTCTGCTTCACACCAAAGGGGACCTCTCGATTACGTTCGAGCCCGTCAGCCTGCACCTTCTCCCCCATGACGTCCAGCTCCACGGAATAAAGCTCAGGACCGTTATGACTATGTATCAGATGATTACTTCGATGATTATCCTGAGCCACGCCAAGCACCACACGTTGAATACGATATTACCCATCGCATACGCATTAATGCCCCCACCTTCGATGGTCAGCTTGACCCGAAGACTTTAGCAACTGACTTCAGGAGATGGACCACTACTTTGAATAGAATGACATGAGTGACAAGCGCAGCGTTAGGATTGCAAAAATGAAGTTGGTCGATCCGGCCAAAATTTTCTAGATTAGCCTAGAGAGGTCTCTACAACGAGATGGGTACCGCCCTATTATCCATTGGGAAGACATGAAACGCCGATTGAAGGAGAAATACCTTCCCGCCTCCTATCGGGATCAGTTGTTAGATCAGTTTTGTGTGTTGCGCCGGGGCACGCAATCTGTAGCGGAGTACATGTCTTGATTTGGTGAGCTAGCAGTGATGAGTGATCTGCGAGAGGATACTAGTGACACCGCTTCCTGATTCTGTACTGTATTGAGATCGGAAATACGTATGGAGCTTATTCCCTACTGGTTGGAGACGGTAGAGCAAATTTATCAGATGACCCTCGAGTATGAGCAGTACCTGTGACTCGCTGATACCCATCAAACTTCTGCCAGATCAGACGGGTCCACATTTAGGAGGCCACCACCGGCCACTTTCACCCCTGCAGGGCCCTCTCGTGTTCCCACGGGCACGAAGGGCAAGGTTATCACCACTGGACCTTCCACGACCTCCAGGTCGGGGAACATCCAGTGCTATAGTTGCTCGGGTAGGGGTCATGTGGCAGCCCAATGCCCTACGAGAAATTTGTTAGTTGAAGAAGGTGAACCCAATGTTGATATTGAGGAGATCGTCGATGAGGAGGTTGTTGCCACCGTCGTGGAGGGTTGGGAGAGCAATGCTAAGCGCTCCCTAGAGTTATGTGGTATACGCCGTCTCCTCTACACCCCCGCATATTGATGAGGATTGGAGTCGTATGACGATTTTTTATAACTAGTTTTCTAGCGCAGGTGGTCCTTGCAAGCTTGTCACTGATAGCGGAAGTTTTGTGAACATTGTAGCCCAACGAGCATTAGAGCGGATGCAGGTGACTCCTGAGTCTCATCCACATCCTTGTCGAGTCGTTTGTGATGATAAGATGACTATTCAAGTCACCCAAAGGTGCCTAGTTACGATCACCCTCGCTTCATTTGAGGACCGTGTTTGATGTGACGTCATCCCTATGGATGTTGCCCACATTCTTTTAGGGAGGCCCTGGCTATACGACCGAGACTTCACGTGTTTCGGTCGCTCAAACACGTATGTATTCCACGACAAGGGTCATAAAATCACGTTGACACCGACTCAACCCAAGGAGAAATTCTCGGGAAAGGTCGTGCCCCCTACTAGTAAGAGCTCATCTAGGTCGTTGTACATCCTGCGTCGCAGCGAGCTTATAAGAGAGAGTGTCAGCGCCGGTATCTTTTACGTAGTGGCAGCCACCATGGCTTCTGAGAGCCTTACGGAGATTCCTGAGCCACCACCTGAGGTCCGGCGACTTCTGAATGATTATGGTGATCTTACCAGAGATAAGCTCCCTGATGAGTTACCTCAATTTCGAGACATTCAAGATGTCGTAGATTTGACACCGGAAGCTTCACTCCTGAACTTACCCACCGAATGAATGCAGATGAGCATGATGAGCTCAAGAGACAAGTTGACAAGTTGCTAAGGAAGCATTTCATATGGGAGAGTATGAGCCCTTGCACAGTCTCTACCCTTCTCACCCCGAAGAAGAACGAGAGTTGGCGAATGTGCATTGACAGTAGGGCTATCAACAAGATTACTGTTAAGTATAATTTTCTCATCCCCCGACTGGACAATTTGCTTGATACGATGGTTGGTGCCCAATTATTTTCGAAGATCGATCTTCACAGCGAGTACCTCCAGATTACAATACGCGGGGGAGATGATTGGAAGACAGCTTTTAAGACCAAAGATGGTCTGTATGAGTGGTTGGTCATGTCATTTGGGTTGTCCAACGCCCCCAGCACCTTTATGTGGGTCATGACTCAGACCTTTCAGCCTTTCATGGGCAAATTCTTGGTCATCTACTTTGACGATATTTTGACATATAACCACTCTTCTGATAACCACTCTTCTGATGACCATTTGAGCCATCTGAGACTCGTATTTGATATTCTTTGAAAGGAGAAGCTATATGTGAACTTGAAGAAGTGTTCATTCCTGATTGATTTCGTGCACTTCCTTGAGTTTATCATATTAGCGTCTGGCATGGGTGTTTACCCGAACAAGGTCTGATTTATTTGTGAGTGGCCTATTCCTTCCACTATCACTGAGGCCAATAACCAACATTTTAAATGTCGAATGTCAGGTACATATCAGATTGAATTTTTAAATGTCAGATGTTGGAGACATTTGAAAATATCGGGTTTTAAAACTATAATATGTAAATATTAATATTACAACACCAACAACACTCAAGCCTTTATCCCACTATAGTGGGGTCGGCTATATGGATCTTTTGTCGCCATTGTGCCCCATTTTAGTCATAATCTCACTAATGCCTAAGTATATCATGTCTTTCCTTATAGTTTCATTCCAAGTCTTTATTGGTCTACCCCTCCCTCATTTAAAATGCCTAGTGACTAGACTCCCACAATGTCTAACAGGTGCCTCTAATGGTCTCTTTTGTACGTGTCCAAACCATTTTAATCAAGCTTCTCGCATCTTCTCTGTAATTGGTGCTACTCTTGTCATATCCCCGATACATTCATTCCTAATTTTATTCAATCTCGTGTGTCCACACATCCACCGAAGCATTCTCATCTCCGCAACTCCCATTTTTTGCTCATGCACACAATTCACTGTCCAACACTCAGAACCATAGAGCATCGTCAGTTTAATTGCAGTACGATAAAACTTTCCTTTAATTTTAATGGTACTTTATGATTACATAAAATCTCTGACGCACCTCTCCACTTTAACCAACCCGCTTGGATTCTGTGTCATATCTTTATCAATACCTCCATCTTTTTGAACTATCGATCCAAGATATTTAAAACACTCACTACGGGAAATATCTTGATCATCAAGCTTAATAACGAAGTCATCTGTCCTTCTTGCACAGCTAAACTTAAGCTTCATATACTTCGTCTTTGCTCTGCTCAACCTAAAACCTTTCTTTAGTAAAGTGTCTCGTCAAGGCGTCAAAATTCAAGTTTTGCGTTTACACCCCCGCGCGTCTCATCGACCAAAACGATATCATCTGCAGACAATAAACTCCAAGGTATTGCCTAGTGGATATGACTGATGAGCTCATCTAAGATAAGGGTAAAGAGATAAGGGCTTAAAGCTGAACCTTGATGTAAGTCAATAGTGATAGTGAATTCTTGTGTTAATCCTCCAGATGTCCTCACCCTTCTCACTGAATTTGTAAACATATCTTTGATTATGTCAATGTATGATATATTTACACCTTTCTTTCTAAGACACTCCATAAGATTTCTCTTGAAATTCTATCATAAGACTTCTCAAGGTCGATAAACAACATAAACAAATCTTGTTTTTTTTGGTAGTTGTCAATAGGTCCGCTCAAGAGATGTATAGCTTCAATGGTCGACCGCCCTGGCATGAATACAAATTAATTCTCTGAGATGTTAGTCTCTCGTCTTACTCTTCTTTCTGTTACTCGTTCTCATAGTTTCATGGTAAGACTCATTAATTTAATACTTTTATAATTAACATAATTTTGTATATCTCCTTTGTTCTTATACAAAGGTACTAAAATACTCTCTTCATTGGCTTGACATCCTATTTGACTTCTGTATCTTATTGAAAAACATGTAAGCCAAAAAATTACTTCATTCTCTAGACATTTTCATATTTTGATAGGTATATCGTCTGGCCCAACCATCTTTCCACTTTTCATCTTCTTTAGAGCATCATTTATCTCCAAAACTTAAATTTTATGATAAAACGTTATGTTCTTATACTTATCTGATTTACTTAACTCTTTCAAGTTCAATTCATTGATTTTGTTTCATTATAGAATTGACGAAGTATCATTTATAAATATTGATATTATGTATGTAAAATATAAATATGCATTATATAACTCTAAAATACGCGCAAGATGATGGCACTTGCAATAATTATATAGTTTTATAAGCTCTTTATTATTATTTATATTGGTAAAAAATGACAAATACTTTAACATTTTTTGATTTGCAAGTTTGCACAAGCCATCAAATAAATATTTCAACAAAGATGTAAATGCGAGATACAACAACAAATGAATATTCATGCAGACTGAGTAAAACATTAAATAAAAGAATATCTTCCACTTATGCAAGATCTATTTAATGATATGTAGCCATCTGGGGACCTCAATAGTGCATAATTAAACATTTTTTAAATCCATCAAGAAATGCATGTAATACAAATATTATATAGTATCTGTTTTGATAAAAATATCTGATGCCATCTAAAAGTTAAAATCCAGAACATTTAGCAAGGCATAATCTTCCTTTGTTTTCATCCACTCTTCCATTCTTAGGTCACAGGAGGGGAAACAGAGCAGTAATGTACAAAAGCATGAAAAAGTAAAGAGTACTGAACCTTAAAAAATTACACAAATCCATCAAAAAATGCATGCAATGCTCTTCCATACAATTTAATTATGTTCCATACAATTAAGATAAGAAGAAATTGATGCATTCCTTCGGCCATACCTGAGACCCCAAGCCCCCAAGCCGCGGCCTATAAACGTTGCAACAACTCAGACCTAACGGTGAAGGTTGGTAGAAACAGCAGACGACGACTGGAAGTGACAGCGGACGACGACTGGCATTGACAGCAGACGGCGACGGGCAATGACAACAGACAACGACTAGCAGTGATAGTAGATGACGATGAGGGAGGAGGAAAAAAGCAGTGACGGCTGGCAGTGACAGCAGACGACGACGAGGGAGGAGGAAGAAGCAGTGACGGCTGGCAGAAACAACAAGGAAGCAGTGACGGCATACAAGGACAAGGGAAAAGGAAGAAGCAGACGATGACGAGGGCGGAGGAAGAAGCAGTGACGGCTCGCACCAGATGACTCCAATCGGCTGCGGAATAATTAGGATTTAGGGCAAACATGCAGTTTTTGAGCAAAACTGTTAAACCCGCGAAATTAAAATCGCGCCTGAATCACTTTTTTCACGGAACGGCCGATATCTCGAGTAATTCCCGACATATTGGCCGAATAAATTTAAAACGAATTATTTTTATAAATTTGTAAAAATAGATAGGGCACAATGGCCACAAAGGATCCATATAGCCGACCCCACTATAGTGGGATAAAGGCTTGAGTATTGTTGTTGTTGTTGTTTGTTGTAAAAATATATTGTTTTCCCCTCAAAACAGACACATCGGACGACATTTAAAACATTGCCCGTAGCTTCCACGGACTATCCACCTTCTATAGGAGATTTGTCCGGGGTTTTAGCACCGTTATGATCCCCTTCACGAGCTGCCTTCGGAAGGGAGATTTCTGTGGACGGGGTTGCCACCACTCGAGCCTTTACTGAGATCAAGGAAAAATTGACGACCGCACATGTGTTGAGATTGTCTAATTTCTCCAAGGTATTTGACAGATTGTTTATCAACACAACCACACACATTGTTACTTCATACCATGAAGCAGTAAGCACACAGATTCTGATATCATGATAGAATAAGGCGCTCAACGCTGATACCATGAAGCAGTAAGCATACAGGTTCAGGGTAGAATAGACAGCGATTTATATAAAAATCACTGTCTATTCGAGTATTGACACCGGTTTTTACATAAACCGCTGTCTATTCCCATATTTTTTAAAACAAATAAGGCTCTCAGGGCCTTGTTTACAATTGGGCGCCAGGACGACTAGGCGTCGCTTAGGCGATGCCATGACAAGAATGGCGCTAGCGCGACTAATTTTGATCGTTTATCTAGTGATTACCACGCTTGTCCTGATTTTGGTAAGATATAATTGGGGTTTTTGAGGAATCCTCATGAGCCCACTGATGGGTTTGATATTGTAGATGGATACTTATATCGTGCGTCGCATCTCTGCATCCCCGGGACATCCTTCAAGAACTTCTTGATTTGGGAAATGCGCGTTGGTGGCGCAGATGACCACTTTCGCAGAGATAAGACCATTGCTTTAGTTGAGGATCGCTTATATTGGCTCGCCATGAAAAGGGATGTTACAGGTGTCGTACGGCACTGCGGCACATGTCAGACCTCGAAGAGCTCAAAACAAAATACAGGACTCTATACTCCTCTTTCAGTCCACTCAAGCCATGGGTCGAAATTATTATGGAATTTGTATTAGGTCTTCCACGCACTCAAAGGATTTTGTATTGGGTTTTCATCGCACTCTGAGGAAGCACGATTCTGTTTTTGTAGTGGTAGACTAGTTTTCAAAGATGGCTCACTTCATTGCCTGTTGCAAGACCGTCGATGCGGCTCATGTGGCGGCCCTTTTCATGAGAAACATTTTTTGATTACAAGGATTACCTAAATCCATAGTGTCTAGTTGTGGCGTTCGATTTCTAAGCTACTTTTGAAGAACGTTATGGCATAAAACGGATACAACTTTGAAATTTTCTACTACTTATCAACCACAGGCAGACAGCCAGACTGAGGTCGTCAATAGAAGTATATGAAATTTATTACGGTGTCTAGTTAGCGAACACCCGTCGGTTTGGGATTTTGTATTACCCGTGGCAGAGTTTGCATATAATAGTTCTATCAATAGGTCTATTGGTACGAGTCCATTTCATATAGTGTCAAGTTATGAGCCTAGAAAACCTGTTGACCTTGCCCATGTTCCCTTAGAATCACGCCCTAGTGAGTTCGTCAAATCTTTCATTCATCACATACATGAACTGCATGAAATGATCCGGAAAAAAAATTGCTAGCAGTAATGAATTATATAAAGCACGGACAGATGAACACAAGCGAGAGCAACTTTTTCAGGTAGAAGAGCAATTCATGATCCGACTTCGCATAGAAACTCTCAAAAGGAGTTGCTAAGAAACTACAACCAAAGCAAATGGGCCCCTATAGGATTCTAAAGAAAATTGGAACAGATGTATTACCGTACAAGAAGGAGAGAAGAGCTTGACGGGAGGAGGGTCGATCAGAGGGTAAAGAGGAGTTAGGGTTGGGAGATGAAGCAAGAGTGTAACGGCCCAGGAAGGTAACCTGGCACCGCCGGCCCACCAGGCTGGCCCAGCTCAAGGAGGCTTATGGGACAACCGATGGTACAACCGTTTGTACAAGGCCTGCAGGCCGTACACCCCAACCCTTCTCCACGCATGTTTATCAGCGGCGGTAGGTTGTTGTCACGGGGCTTCGAACCCGAGACCTTGATAAGAGAGTCTTATTACCACCCCTCATCACCAACTGAGCTGCAGCTAGGATATATACCGCTTGTGAATATTAAATTGTATGAGCGTTTTAATATTTTCAAGTGTGCTGGCATTAGAGTCCTAATATGCATGACATGTTAAGTGATATGGGCCTTAACATGACATGTGTATCCATTCATTTGCATGCATATCATAAATCAGTGCACAAGTGTTAAGCCAAGAACAATAATAATGATTGTACACACATGAATTTACTATTTGCTGGACATCACACATATTTACATTATTGCACTTGCATGATTATTGTCTAAAGTTGTCCAATAAAAATGTTGTAATTATTATATAATGTATGTACTTGACAGTAAAAAATGTGTTAAAATCTCTAATTGCTAGTTCCCGATATTTGTAAATAGTTCTTGCTGTTTCGCGTGTCTGTCAATCTTGTCTGGTCATCCTGTATCTCCTTCTAGATAGCTTCTAAGTTTCAGTGATGCTCTGCTGAATTTCTCCAGCGTTATCTTGTGATTCTCCAACTCCAGTTTGACTCGCTCCTGTCGATACTCAATCATCCTCCAACTTCTTTTCCCCGTTGACGTTCTATATTTGCTCCGTGTAAGATCTTTTTGCTCTCGAATTCTCGAGTCTTAACTTTCAATTTTGAGCTAACTGAAGCAATTCTTGTGCTCCCTGAAGTCGATCTTTCGTTTCTGTCTGAACCCGCTAAGTCTAAAGAGTTCTCCTGTGAACTTGAATCTGATCTTAGTAAGTCTCCGCGCTTGTTCTCCTCTCTGTTTCTTTGTATTGATAGTTAACTTCTATGTCTTGATCTGCAGACATTGTTGGAATGAATATCGTCGGAATCTTCGCTATTTTTGACCTCATTCAAAGAATTCTCAGGAAAGTTTCGGGACGAAACTTCCTAAGTATGGGAGAATGTAACAACCTGATTTCTAGGTTTTACTCTTAATAATATAATAATTAATAAAAAACCCAATTTCTCCTCTTATTTTAAACCTACCCGAGCCCCCCCCCCCCCGTTCACTTATTCACGCAAAGTCGCAACCCGTCGGCTAGGTTTTCCAATCCCGCAAACCCCCGCTCCCGTGCGTTGCTTCCTTTCCCGTCGGCGCCTTCTCCGCCTGACCAAGCCGACGACATCTCCTCCGGCTCCTCCCTCCACGGCTGATGTCGCCTTCTGCTCCTTCCTCTCCAGATTTTCGCCTCCTCTCGTGCTCCATTTCTCTGGCCGACGACTCCAACCTCAAGCCGTCAGCAACTCCTCCCTCCAGCAGCCCCCTCTCTGTTTTCTTCTCCGTTTACGGAGGTCGACTGCTTCAGCTTCTCCTCTATAGGGTCGGCAGTCCCTTTCCCCCTCCCTCTTCTTCGTCGATTTGGCCGCGGATTTCCAGAAATGACTAAGGTTTGAGTTCCCCCTCTTCTTTGGGCCCGATTTTGATTCTGATTGGTAAGATTCCCCTCTTGTTCATCTCTATTCAGATTTTCATGAATTTTCTTGAAAAGTTTGCGCTCCGATTTCATATATTTTGTGATTCATGATTTTTGTCTCGATCGTAATCATCTAACCCTTGTGTGTTTGTATTTTCCGGCGCCGCTGCTCGATTTAGTTGGTGGGACTCATGTGAAGCCCTCTCCGATTTAGGGTTTTCGCAACCTATTCGCCGCCAAGTCTCCTTCACCACGCGGAATCTCTTCTCCCCTCACTTTTGAGGGAGGTAATTTCTAATCTCTCTTGTGCTTTAAATTTTTGTAAATTATACCATGTGATATTGTAGAATTTCCGTCATGTCAATATCAATTATGTTTATACTTGATCAGGTTTGAAATAGGATTTTGGGTTTTCGCTTGTGCTGCTCAGTCGTCTCCGTCAGATTCAGTTTAAGGCAAGTAGAGATCTTTCTCTCTTACAAACATTGAATTTATTTACTTTGTCTGATCTTGTATTTGTCTGAATTCGTCCTTGATTTCTTGTTTCGTCAAATAATTTAGATCTTGAATCCCTAAATAGACTTGTTATCCGTTTGAGGTTCCCGCGATAGGCATAACGCGGGTCGTGAGTGCAAATGATGATATTTGGAAAATTTGAAGATGAGTTAGTGAACGATGGTTAATTGGATATGTAAATTGATGGATTTTGTCTCTTTGAGAAATAATTTGAAGAATAGAAGAGCATTAATCACGAGCAACAGTGTCACGATAATAACTATAATGAATTCTAATTAGCAAGTATATGATTGATGTTTTGATGTATCGTGCTCGTAACGCACTTTTTACGTGGAAAATACTTGAGTTCAATGATGATTTAACCTAGATGATTACTTGGCTTTCTCGATCCAATACATGTCAGCGCGATTTTACTCGAAAAATCTTCTGGTTATCATGACCTTAATCCCCTCGAACCCGCAAGAGTCAAAACTCACTGTTTGATTCCTGCTGTGTTGTCGAATCTGGTTTCTGATGTCTGTCTGGTTTCTGATGTATGTCTGTTTTCTGATATCTGTCTGATTGTAAGACCCGAGTAAAACTTATTTCCAATCTGATCTTTCTCGTTGACGTGAATCTGTTTCTCGATCTGAAGTTTCCTCTCATAATGTTGTCATAAAATAATATGATAAATAATCTCGTATGAAACTCGAAAACAAATCCGTGGTTGTAAGCAAATCCTTGAACTGTAGCGTCTAACTGGGCATCTGTCTGTTGTCATGGTCACGACAAGCAGGATTACTTTTCCGATAAGACTTGCACTCAGATCTGATCGTGAGTCATGTGCGTCCGCTATAGCACCTACACACTTCATCGATCTCAGCTTACAACATATTACATGAATAATTTTAAGCTATTCTCCGGAGTAGTCTAATAAGCTAACTTGTTCTGTTTAGCTCTTTGTTTGTTTGTCCCGGATAACATTCTTGGTGATCATCCACAATTTCACAAAGCCAGAACTTCTCACCTCTTGTTCCGCTTTCCACGTCGACTACTGTATGACATAGTCAGCATCTGATCGGATAACATTCCATAGGATCGTAGGAGGAAAGCTTGTGATCTCAGATTCACTATGAGCATAACGTCAGTCAAGAAGGAAGGATTGTATGCCAAATAGAGCAGGAATCTACTCTTCATTCTTGAATCTACTCCTCTGATGAAATGTCTTCTCTCTCTCCGTGTTTGCCGCCGATGCACCATTTCCCTTACACCTGCTACATTCACCGCCATAAGATCGTCCCCCTCGGCCCTTACTCATGTTCCCCCGCCTGCAAATCCACATCCATCTGAGACTCCATCCTATTGACGCCTTGTTAACTCATCATACCCGAGCCCAATTTTCCTTTGTGGTTATTTTTTGCTTTAATGGAGTTAAAAAGTGGAGAGACGAGGTCTAATAGTAATCGAGACCTAGAAGAAAATTCATGACATGTAGTCAATCTCCCTGAAGAGCTCGTCAACAATCAAGATCTACATCATCAACTCAATTGGATGATCGCCGATGAACATAATCTGTATGAGTCCAACCAAAATTTCTACAAAAAATTCCGCAAATTCCGTGATCTAATTACCGGCTTCATCAACCGTGTTGCTCCACCGACTACAGCAACCCAAAATTGATGAACAACCAATCTAATACTATGGTTACGAACTACATTCAGCACACTGTGCCCTGTCCCCCGAGTTGTCTACCCTCTCCAGTCTGACCAACATTCGTTGCACCGTGCCCATCTTCGTCTTCTCATATGGGCTCACCGACTCCTCTCCAATTTGGTTCTTTTTTGTCGTTGGTACTTCCCTTCCAACAGCCAGTAACTCAGTTACGATCGCAGTCCCATCTTCCATTCTTTCCTTAGCAGATGGATCCTCCAGGCCGTCTTTATCAAGAACCCAACTTACAAAGTGCGGCTCCTCTTCCTCTAGATGCTCTTGGGTCAATTTCTGGACCCTCGTGTCAGCCATCCGGCAAATCTACGCTGGAAATTACTCTTTCGGAGCCTTTCCCGCTGCTCGAGGAATTCCAAAACATTTCCAACACCATTCTTGACGACACCAACAAATTCAACATTTACCTTGAAAGTTCTGTCAATTTGTTTGATATTTCCAAAAACACAAGCTCCGAGAAATTTTGTTTATCGAATGAGGTTGTCGCACTAACCTCATCCGCATTTCTATTGGATATAGTTGGGGTTAAAATTGACTACAATGTTCATACATTGGCAAAGGCACCACCAACAATCCCCTTATTAGTTTACGAAGAAGCTACTTGGACAAATTGGGTATTTGATCCCGGCGAATTCAATGACATAAAGTTTTCGTTGCACATCGTTGCTCAACACCAAATTCTTGAATCTCCATTTTCAACTCAAGAACCATTTTTGACACTAATTTTTATTTTTGATGTCAGAGGGAGTAATTATAAATTAACAACAATCAAAAAATTTCATTGACATTTTTGTCAACATTTTTTTTGCGGTGGACTAAATGACGCGGAAGTCAGTCATTTTTTCGAGCAGGGATGAAATGTAACATATGTGAATTGTAAATCCTGTTGATGGTGCCAGCTCAGCAATTCTGCTCAAGGATATCACTCCAATCAGCAACTGCCGCCTGTATTCATATTGTGTGTAAGGGCTATTACTGTAGTAGCTGTTTTAGAGATCTTGTTATAAATATGTGTACAGAACTATAACAGGCATTGAAGAATAATATTGCCTGTTTTGTCTTTTATCTTTTCCTTCATCAGTTCCCTAGGTTAGCTTGTTCTACATCACGGTATCATGAATGAATAAATAAATACTTTCTTCTCTTATTTTCACTGTTCTTCTTCATCCCTTCCGTGAGTTAGAGTCTGGAAGAGGAGCTCCGGCAGATCATGGCCAACCAGTCCTGTTACATTCTTTCTTCTTCGTTTAGGGCATTTTCCTTGTTAATAATAGTCTCACACTGTCAATCCACTCCGCTCTGAGCTGTTTATATGGCAAGGCAACCCTCACCTGTTAAACCGGTTTTTCAGGTCGAGTTAGGCCAAACCTAACATGGTATCAGAGCCAGGTTCCATCCAGTTTCTGCCCGGTTCCGTCCGGTCCGCCCATGAGCTTTGTATCCCGGTTCCGTCCGGTCAATCCATGCTATGGGCGAGGGGGGATGTTAATAATAGTCTCACACTGTCAATCCACTCCGCTCTGAGCTGTTTATATGGCAAGGCAACCCTCACCTGTTAAACCGGTTTTTCAGGTCGAGTTAGGCCAAACCTAACATTCCTGTTTTTCTGGTGGATTTCAGATCTCCATTCCCCTACTCTGCCTGGACGTGGTTCCAATGGGGATTGGGATTTTATTTTGTCTACGCCACAATGCGTGCGTTCAAGAACTTTATGTCGGAAGAAATAAAATAGCAGCGCCATAAAATGCCAAATCAAACAAAGAAAAGTAAAATGAGTCCCGTTTATACCTGATTGACAAGCACAATACGATGATCACGGAGCTGCTGGATGATCATATCGCACACTGTGGTCTTCCCGGACGCCGTGCCGCCCGATACCCCTGACAAGAAAATCATTGTCCCTGGTGAATCTCGAAGCATCCGAATCCGACGATAGTTTTAGGGCATTGAGGGTGTACCAATGACGAATGGCTGCTTAGGCACCTCCGGTAAAGCGTTTTCAACTGCTTTCGCCGCCGCCGCCGCCACGGATTTTGCAGATGAAGGCGAGGAAGAAGACGAGGGCGAGGACGGGCGGAGGGAATCGAGGCGAAGGCCGCTGAAATGCAGCCCCGAGGCCGCCTCCATCACATTGCCAGCGGATTTGTTGGGCATTTTCGATTTACCGCCCTCTCGTCTTCTTCTCGGCTGTCTCTATTCGCCGGGTCCTACGTAATGTGAAATTGTGAATTGACTCCAGATGCGGCTTAACGAACGTTCTTATATCAATGAAAGTTTTTTGTCGCGCCAGGGAACGGCAGGAAATTTTTTTTTGCTTGTTATTCTTGGTGTTAATAGGTGCAATATTCAGTCTTCGTTTGGTAATCCGTTTTCGCGAGATGTTTGGAGCAAATGCCGTCGGAAGGCGGGAAAATAAAAGGTTTTCGGTGGCATTTGCTTCGTCTCCCGCTGCGCCCGGAAAAACAGAGCAAAAAAAATTCTGTTTGGAGCCCCTCCTCCCCACCTCCACTTCAAACTCTCCAGTTCCACCCACCGCTTGCTCCTGCCACCGCCGAATCAAACGAAACATAAATACTGACCGTTGATTTAATACAGAAATAACATGATTGATTGAAATACTGATAACGGTCAGTATTTAATACCGTATGTTTCGTAGAATATCAGATCAACGGTCAGTATTTAATACCACACTGATTAATATGTGAGTAACCCACCTAAAAATTTTTCATAGGGCAGGGACATATTATTCCAAATTTGCTCGTAAATTGTTGGATATTACCTGGTTACAATTCATTCAACTCAATTTGAGAAATTCAATTTGAATCAAATAAATTATATTTCAAGTTGATTTTAAGTTTGTCTTGAATCGCTCAAAATATGATTCGAATCAACTTAAATTTATTAAAATAACATGTAATTATTAACGTATTGTTTTAAAATAAAAAAAAATACTAAAATCTAAACTTGAATGAAAGTCTTGAGAAAATTCATTTGCTCAGTTTCGAGCAGGCTTGAAATAAAGAAACAAACTACTCAATTTGTAGCTGGCTCGGAATCGAGTCATTTTGAGCTAAGTCGACTGGACTTGAAATAATTTTGATTTTGAGCCGATTTTGAGTCAAGCCCAAATCACTTGAACTCAACTCGTAATCAGTTCTATATGATTATGGAAGAACCCGTATACAAATAAAGTACATAAACTCTTAAGATTTAAAAAGGGCATTTATATTGGCAGCCCAGCTTTGGCTATTGGCAGCCCGGTAAAATAATAAAAAAACACACATAATATGGCCGATAATAGCAGTCCAAAACGCGAAACACGCGCCTTTTGAAAAAAGGTTTATTATATGATATTTTTAGAAAAAGTGTTCAACATGAAAGTTGTAGATCTTGACTAGATCTACAACTTTTATGTTGAACACTTTTTCTAAAAATGTCATATATCAGGCCTATTATCAAAAAGCGCGGAATCCGGGCGAAATTATGCGAGTTCCGCCCGGATCCGCGCCTTTTGAAAATAGGTCTGTTATATGACATTTTTAGAAAAAATGTTCAACATAAAAATTGTATATATCGTCGAGATCTACAACTTTCATGTTGAACACGTTTCCTAAAAATGTATTCTAAAAGCTTAATTTTGGGCTGTCAATATCCATCGGCCTGCCAATAACTATTTTTTGGGTTGCTATTATTTTTGGGATGCCAATAGCTACATAAGGGCTGTCAATATAAACGTCCTTTTAAAATTGATGAAAAGGGTGTCATTTAGAGTGTACTCTTAGCATGAGGATCCAATAATGTTTTGTTTGTGTGAAACA